>CM035273.1:7436293-7498936 GCA_020226075.1 Hydropotes inermis
CTATGGTTTTTCCAGTGGTCATGTGTGGATGTGAGAGTTGGAGTATAACATAGACAGCATATTAAAAGCAGAGACGTTACTTTGCAAACAAAGGTCCATCTGGTCAAGGCTATGGTTTTTCCAGTGGTCATGTGTGGATGTGAGAGTTGGAGTATAAAGAAAACTGAGCTCTAAAGAATTGATGCTTTTGAACTGTGGTGTTGGAGAAGGCTCTTGAGAGTCCCTTGGACTGCAAGGAGATCTAACCAGTCCATCCTAAAGGTGATCCATCCTGAGTGTTCATTGGAAGGACTGATGTTGAAGCTGAAATTCCAATACTTTGGCCACCTCATGTGAAGAGCTGACTCATTTGAACAGATCCTAATGCTGGGAAAGAGTGAAGGCAGGAGGAGAAGGGGGCAACAGAGAATGAGATGGTTGGATGGCATCACTGACTCAAAGGACATGAGTTTGGGTGAACTCCTGGAGTTGGTGATGGACAGGGAGAGGCCTGGCGTGCTGTGGTTGTTGGGTTGCAGAGTCAGACACGACTGTGCGACTGAATTGAACTGAAGTTTTTATGAAAAGATTTCATCAGCATATGTGTGATAAAAAGTCTATAAATTAAAAAAAATAAAGTATTAGGTTTACACATTTTTTTAGCACATCTTCATGTCAATTGTGTAAAGCAATATGCCTCTGTACAATTTCCTTGAGAAATAGCAAGCTGATATAACTGCAGACCTATACAGAAGGACCCACTGCTAGAGGCTGTTCCTAGAGCATGCAATCTGATGAGAAGAAGCCGGGCAGAGAAGTATTCTAACAACATGAGCAAGGTGACCCTTAATGGCTTTTCTTCCCAAACTCCTTAGAGGTGAATTGAGAGGAGGAGGATGTAATGGACTCTTTCTGCACGTTGGGTAAAGTGCTCATTATTGCTCCTCCCCCACTTTGGTTGAATTTGTTTCCTACACTGATAAATGCTGACTTTGGTTCTAAACCCACTTGCCAAGACTGACGCAGCGGCGATGCTCTCAAATGTCATGTTAGCTCAGCCAAACTGTCATTTGCAGAAGCCTTCGTAAATTGACTTTGTATTGAGCTGGTAACATCTGACTAATTTCTACTAATACTGCACAGCAGCTATAACCACTTTTGTGGAGCACATTAGCCTTGTTTAACTGGCATCATAAATAATAAATTCAAACTGCTGGGAATTGGCTTGTATCCTGTACTGCTTTTTGACGTATTTTTGGAGTCAGGTACATAATTTCACACTAATGATTCTTCTAAACCCAGAGGCTTGTATCTGTTATTCTTATATCCCAACCAAATATTTTAAAGAAATAAGGCATCGGCTGCACTTCTCTTAAATTCCCAGTGTTCCAATCTTGTCTTCGGAAAATAAAAATGTACAATTATCTAAGAGTTCTTTGGCAGGTTATTTGAATTGCGCCCTGGGCTGATTTTTCAAGTCTCCTTCAAACCATTCCCAACCTTATTTCCTTTCATCCTGTTAGTATTGCAGGTCCAGTGTGCAATAAGGGATCCTCAAACTTCTTTTAAAGAAACAAAATGAAGGCAGTGATAAAGAGAGACTAGAGAAATAAATTATGGGCAACGAACTGGGAGTCAGCTTTGAGCACATCCACTTGCCACAGTGTCGACGGGAAGTGTTCTGATTTGACTTTGGCTCTTAGTGGTGATGTACAGGGAATGATATTTGTCCAACATGTGTCCTTTAAAGAGATAAAGAGCAAATGAGGATGGTGGTTTTTATTTTAGCTTTTCCTAAATTATTTGTGTTGGGTATAGTTGTTTCACAACAAAGAGAATGAGCTACATATATCCCCTCTTTTTTGAATTCCCTTCCCATTTAGGTCACCCTAGAGGATTGAGTAGAGTTCCATGAACACAAATATGTAGAATCTGGAAAACTGGTATAGACGATCTTATATGCAAAGCAGAAATAGAGACACAGACAGAGAACATACACACAGACACCCAGCAGGGGAGGAGGTGTAGGATGAATTGTGTGGTTGAGATTGACGTATTGATACTTGTATAAAATTGATAACTAGTTAAGAAGATGGTCATTGAAGAAGAAGCAGCAAAATAAAAATCAATTAATATGGTAGCATGGGATATAGCAGTATGATGGGTTAAAGTAGTGTAGGGACTTTAAAATGTCTTCTTATAAATGCTAGTTATGAGGTAAGGAAAACACTTTATCATTATTACTATTAAGTTAAAAGACAAAAAGAAAAGGGTAGGAAAGGCAAATGGTACCAGTCCATTGCCCTAAACTACATGTCCCTCTTGCTCTGAGAAGGGTGCTGGCTGTGGATCTGGATTTCATGACACAGTCATCAGTAGAAGTTGGCTTTGCTGGGTCTCATCTTTCTCTATTTGGGTTTGTCTTCTGGAAGGGTTCTTAGAATGCAACTGATCATAAAGCATCATGGCAGCTCCATCTCCTGTCTGCAGACTCACTAGCCTCCTTCATTTATAACTTGCCACACCCTTCTGCACCCAGCAACTTGTCCTTAGAACAAAACCTCATCTCATTTATGTGTAGTTTCATGCAGAGTTTCATACAGAGGGTAGATTTTGTATGAAAACTTGATACAGTTATGCAAATGTTGAGGGACTGATACAGAGAATTAGGAATCTGCAAACCACATTTCCCATGTTAGTTTGTCATTTGGCTTGTTAAATTCTATCAGCAAGAGTGGCTGGGGGCAGATCTGAAGGTGGAATTTCTTCTTTTTCCTTTTGTTTTTTCTCTTTTTTGTCTTTTCTCTTTGTCTTTTCCTTTCTTCCATAGAATCTCTGAAGGGAAGGGGCGCATGCTTATTTAATCCCAACATTGGAGGGGGCAGTTCTTGCTCCCAGATCTTGGTGCTGGAGGCAGTGGCAGTGTTTGAAGTTGGGAGCTTCTTCTGCTCCCAAATCCTGGTTTGGAAATCTTCCTTCTTTTAATTCCATTTCCTCCTAGAGTGAATAACCTTTGATTCAGCTCCCGTTCTGTTATTCTTCTCTTCAAGTTTTGCCCACCTACATAATCAATCATTGTGTGACATTACTCTTTTTTTTTAATTAGTTGGAGGCTAATTACTTTACAATATTGTAGTGGTTTTTGTCATACATTGACATGAATTAGCCATGGATTTACATGTATTACTCTTATTTGAGATATCTGGTAATTGATCATTGCACCACATCACTTCTATTTGAGATGCTCAGTTTCCTTCTTTCCTAGCTAGACTCTAACTACTACAGAGAGAAGATATGGGAGAGAGAAAAATGTGAGACTTCTGGGTTGATTAATGCATGAGAATGACAGACAAAATAGAAAAGTATCATGGTAATGTGTATAAAATAGAATACTTTCCTTAATCTATTCTTTAACAATCTTAAAAACAACTTTCCCTTGTTGCCAATGATTGTGTTGAAAAATGACTTTTGCTAAAATTATGAAATAATTAATACCTATAAATATACATGTATATGTAACATAAAAATACATGTGGTTGTTTTTGTTGAGTCACTCAGTCATGTCTGACTCATTGGAACCCCATGGACTGTACCCCACCTGGCTCCTTCTGTCCACAGGATTTCCCAGGCAAGAACACTGGAGTGGGTTGCCATTTCCTCCTCTGGGGGATCTTGCTGATTCAGGGATCGAGCCACCTGGGAAGTCCACAAATATATATAAATATATACATTTGGTTGCCATACAGTAATAATTAAGAAATATATATTTGTCTGCTAACCTGATTAGGACATAGAGTAGCCTGTGTGCTAAATTCATCACATTTCTCCCTCTCACTCTAATAGAAAAATCACTATTCCAAATTTTCTTTATCATTCTCTTGGATTAATAGGTTTATTGTGTATGTACTTATGCATGCACTACATACTACTTAGATATTTATACTTTAGGTTCTTGAACATTATACAACTAATAAAATTCTCTAAGTATCCTTTTGAGAGTTTCTCAATTTTATTAAAATTGTTTATTGGGATCAACCACAATAATATGTTTAGCAATAGCTCTCTTCTCTATAGGATTGCCTTGTGTTAATATATTAAAATTTATTTATTCTTTTCCATACTGATACAGCATGTTTCCCAGTGCACAGACACAGCAGTTTCCCTGAAAAGTGCTATTGCTGGGTCACAGGATATATGTATATTCTATTTTATTAGATAATATAACATTATATCCTATTGTAATGGTAGCAATTTATTTCTGTAATTACTTGTGTTTCTGTCTTCCTGTCAATCCATATTTTTTCCATGACTTTATATTGTCAGTTTTTTTTAAATTTGCATTTCATTGCTTGTGAATAATAAAGTGAAAGACTTTACATGATTTTTGATCATTAGTCTTCCCTACTTTGTCAAATATTTGTTTTTATTTTTCTATTTGTTTCCTTATGTCTTGTAACAGTTACTTTATGTGTGTGACATAGCAATCTTTCATTCATTATATAGCTACAAATATTTTTTTTACCAGTTTGTCTTTGGTCTTTTTACCTTAACTGTGGTGTCAAGTCAGGAATTAGCCATTGCTAATTTTAAATTAGCCACATTTATCATTCATCTTATTTTTGCTTTTTTATCTAAAACATCTTTTCCCATTGCTAACAATACAAAGATTGAAAAATGTTCTTTTATTCTTTTCTTAATAGTTTAGAACTCTACCTTATGCATATTTAATGAATAACATATTTTGAAATATGTAGAATATACATTTCATATGCTAAACCTATGTACATGTAAACTATATATTATATATATATATATGTATGTCTCAAGTAAAATTTTTACTTTAAAAAATTTCATACTTGAGTTTTTTATGACTAAAACTTTTCTATAATAGTTGGTAAGGTATTAATCCAGAAATATTTGCTTCAATTATATATGATCAAATCAATAGAATGTTTGACATGTGCTGGTAATAGGAGCACCAACAGAAACAGAGACTGTGACAATATTTTGGAATTTTAAAGTTAACTTTTTCTTCTATTTTCCCACCTGTTTGAATTTAGCAATATCTTGAATACACAAGTATTCAACACTTGGTTAAAAACTACAATCTCCCACTGGTATATTTTGCCTTTATTTATACTTAGTTCTTCAAATTATGCTTTCATTGCACCTTTGTGATGGTCATAATAGCTTTTTAGGAAGTCATGGCCAGTTTTTCCTTTGAATGGGGTCATAACACTATGCCAAGAACAGTGCACAGAACATGGTTAACACGCTCAGAAAATGTAAGTGCTACAAATGAAAGAACGTTCCATCATCACCCCAATGAGATCAGAGACTTTTCACCAGTCTTGAACGCCAGAGTCAGGCTCCACTCAGGGCGACTATGATACAGAATGCATTGCGTAGGCATACTTAATTGAACTGATAGAAGTGGGTGACAGGCTAATGGCTGTAATTGTTCACCATTTCACAGAGCAAAGACTTTGCTCAATAAATAGGAGGCTTTGTTTCCAACCTAATTTAATGGAAACACAGAAGATACAGGAAAGAAATGTGCCAACTGACACGGGGTGCAAAATACGCCAATTCAGAGACTTTTGTGCAAATTTCCATCAGCTGACATCTGTCAAAGCAAGCTCCGGGGATGGCTTCAGAGCATACCCACTTGCGGCAGCAAACATTTAGTGAGCTTCTTTCTCCGAGGAACAGGGTTGGTTTGTTTCACAATGCGAGCATTTGAATCTACCCACTTTTCCCCTAAACCCCAAACTACTACACAAACACCCCATAGCCTGCTTATATACCATAAAAAGAACAGACTTTTATAACATATGGTTTCAGTCTTTAGACAAACTGAGAGGCCCTAGGAGTACATGAGAGAAGGCACTTGTGATGCAGCCTGTTTCATTGTAGCCAAGATAAAGGCATTAAGGACTAAAGAATATTATTTCCAACGAATACATAAAATTAAATGGGCTCCATGCCGCCTGTGCGTGCACTCTATTAAACCATCTTGTGTGTTGATACTTCTGTTGGCTGGCCTGATTTCCATTTCAATTTCTGTAAGTATCATAAAGTCTCATGGAATGTAAAACTGCAAAATTTAACTGTTTTCTATAATTTTTAGTTCAGCCTTCAGAAGAGTCAGGGGAAAGAAATTCTGGTAGAGTATCCTTAAGGCATGATGTATCTATATATTTTTTCTATCTTTCTTTACAATAATTGGCCTGTGGAATATCTATTCTGTGGTTAATAAGTGACAAATTTAAACTTCCAATGTTTGGTAGAGTAGGCACCTCCATTTCTCTCCCTGATCTCTACCTCCAAGTCCAATATCATGCCCTGATCTCTGGGCAGAAATTTAGAAGCAAATGTAGAGTGTCAGGGTAGTGACAACCTCCATGAGAATCTCACTAGTAGTGATATTAAATGTCTCAATTATGTAAAATATTCTAAAATTTAACTTTGAGAAAAATATCTAACTCTATGTATTTCTTTGAAAAAAGTGTTGGTTTATGACTTAGCAAAATCATTTTAATTCATTTTCTAATTTAAAAAATTATTGAATTGCCTGTAACCATGAAAGTTTCGACTTGACCAATACTAAGAATCATATCCAAACTCTTCATTCAGTATGTGAAGAAATCAAGGCCTGCTACATGAATGTCTTTGGGCAAGAACATATCCTGGAATATTCAAAGTTATTAAGCATGTTATAAGAGGGCTATAGTGATATTGAGGTACTGATAATATTGCTGTCATTTAGACCCAGATATTAGGGGTAAAAATTCAAGTCCTTCACATGTCTTCATTTTCTGCCATATTGTTTTGGAATTCAGATTTACAAGTGGAGACTAACCTCAAAATCAGCACTGTACAGCCTTTCCAAATATATACGACTTCCTATTTATCTGCTGTTTTAAATTACTTACACTTTTAGTAATAGTGGGGCCTAAGGGGGGACTTTATGAATATGTAAATGAATAGATTGAATTTATGGATCCATTCAGATTCCACGCATTGAAAAACACTGAACAATCATAGTGATATTCACCATTGATCCAGGATCTCCTTTTTCCTAGATATATTGCAAACACAGACTTAAATTATTGCAACTTTTCTCCTTTGGTGTTTTGTGTAAGAAAAAAAAAAGTCAAAGAATTGCAGGTAGACAGATAGACACTACAGCTGAGGAACCTGAAGGCTTCGCTTGGTGGGGACTCGAGCCCTGTCGTAAGCCTAAACGCACATGCTCTCCTCTGCCATACTTCCCACAAGTATCGCTCTTCTATACTATAACTATAACTATACCAAATAACTTTCTGGTTATTTGGGTTAGGAACTTTGCTGTAGTGATCTAATTTTTCTTAATGCTTCTTTCATTCTCTTTCTTAACCTCATTCTCTGTTTTTCTTTCTTTATTTCTGTACATACGTGACCGAGGTGTGTCTATGGGTTAGCCCAGTGTGTAGGGCGTCATGGTTTGAATTTTATGGTCAGTTAGCGATATTTGTATCTTCAGCCCAGGCATCTGGTAACCACACAAGGGGCAGAGTGAGAAAGTTCAGCCTAGTGCCAATCTTCCATTCCCCCTGGGCTCCCCAGAGGCTATCCCAGTGCATGTCCTGACAGGCTGACCTACGCATGTGCTTCCTCATACAAGTCCATGTACCCTAATGATTTTACAGAACAAGATGCTGAATGGCCAAGATCCCAATTCTCATCCTTCCTTTTGGGAAGTGAAATGAATCATAGGGCAAATCTTTTGCTGATCTCTGTGTAAACTCACTGGGTCACATTCTCCATGGTGACCTGGCTTCAGTCTGGTTGTTTGGGTATTTACCCACCAGATATTCTTTTTAGCTATGATGTCTTTTTAAAGATCATAATTAAAAAACCTGTGGACAAGGCTACTAATCACCAGATAACAAAGCCATGGTGATTTAGGGAGTGATAAAAATGAATCCTGGGAGAAACTAATACCTTACTTTACATCCTGACCTGAATTACTTTGAACATCTACAGTGAGAGGCCCATACTACTTCTGACAACCAAAAAAAAAAAAAAAAAAACCACACACACACAAAAGCCACAATATCTGTGCTTTAAAGCTGTCATTCACACTCTGTGAATATGTTTGCAGGTTGTTTTCATAATAAATGCCTGTTTTAGAAATGATAGCATCTGCTTTAAGGGTCCCAGTGTCAAAGCAGCATTACTATTCAGCACTTAGTACATCAGTGCTATAAGGCCTGAACTCCAAAGGGTAGCAGTTATCAATTTAAAAGCATGGATCAGATGACAAAAATAGAGAAATAAAAACAGTATTAAGAGTCTTCTTTACTCATAGTGCCATGATTGGTTCAGAGAACAAAACCCTAATACACAATATATGCATGACAAAGTCAAGCTTTGCTTTTCCACAACTACTGAGCTAGGGGATCAATTTTTTTGTTAAATTCTAATAACATTCCACTTCCACTGTGCAAAGAATCACCTGGGTGACCTACACCCAAGCTGGCTATTTAGCACAGGGATTTCACACAAAAACTGCTACAGCTGCAGATCTCATGTGATAATAAGAGAAAGGACAGACTGGAGACTGAGAATCAGAGGAAGTAGGGGTAGCCCTGAGTGCTCTCTCCAAGACTCGTGGGAAATCTAAGTGAACTTGACAAAGCAGGTCAAAGCTATAAAGCATATCTGATCACATTAATGTCACAGATACATCAAAATCACAAGGTTGAGAAATGATGTTCGATTCTCATGAGCTTAACAGTTTACAGGGCATTTAAATATGTATTATCCTGTTTATTTTAGGCCTCTCGCAACCATCTAATGTAGTAGGGCTTATTATATCAATACTAACATAAGTCAGATGGCTGATACTCCTTTCATAGACTTAGTTTAAATTTGCCAAGAAGCCACTAATTGCATGTCCTGTGCAAGGGAAAAGCCTGTCTTCTAATTTTTAGAAAATTTCAAGCAATTCATTCTCGCATGGTGGCATTTGAATCCTGGAAACTTAATGTGTGTACACTCTTTTGTGAGTTTCCCCTTAGGAACTCATATCTTGATTTAGGTTTTCTCAGGAGCACATGTGAAAATTCTATGACTTTAGCCTTTAATATGCTGTTTTCTACTTACCATTGGCTTCCCAGGTGACTTAGTGGTAAAAAATCCACCAGACAATGTAGAAGTCACAGTAAACGTGAGTCTGAACCCTGGGTCTGGAAGATCCACTGGAGAAGGAAATGGCAACTCAATCCAGTATTCTTGCCTGGAAAATCCCATGGACAGAAGAGCCTAGCGGGTTACAGTCTAGGGTTTGCCAAGAGTCAGACACAGCTGAGCACGCACACTATAAGACTTCCCATATTTTGAGTGGAGAATAAAAAATAATAGATTTTCCTTACCTTGAAAGAATGACATATAAAGTCAAAAATGTCTCCATCATTGTGCCCTGGTGACCTCACACATGTTCACACAGGCCACCAAAGGCAGAGTCTAGCAGAGCAGCTTCTATGAGACTTGGAGGAACTCCATGTGGTCCTCACAGGACTTAAGAGCTTAATAAACCTGTTGATGGATTCTAGGGGTTCATTTCCAATGCACTTCCCTGCCTTCCCTCGGAGGCTACCATGAGATACTTCCTCACTGCCTCCCAGGTTCTGATCACTATGATGCTCTCTGCCCACCTCCTTCAGAGGAGAGCTGTAAGGTATATAGCCACTGCGTGTGGCCCAGATTTGGCTCCACAGTACTGAGAGACATCCGACGTCTCACACCTCAGTCACCCATTGATGTGTCCTCAATGGCAGGTGTCCCCCACCTCCAGGGTCTAATGCCTGATGATCTGATGTGGAGCTTATGTAATAGAAATAAAGTGCACAATAAATGTAAGGCACTTGAATCACCCAGAAACCAGCTCCCCACTCCAGTCCATGAAAAATTTTCCACTAAACCCATGCCTGTGCCCAAAAGTTTGCAGACCACTGCTGTGTGTTGTTCGGGCTTCCCTGGTGACTCAAATAGCAAAGAATTTGCTTGCAGTGAAGGAGACCTGGATTAGATTCCTGGGTTAAGAATAACCCCTGGAAAAGGGAATGGCTATCTGCCCCAGTATTCTTGCCTGGAGAATTTAATGGACGGAGAAGCCTGGCAGGCTATAGTCCACAGTGTGGTAAAAGAGTGGGGCATGACTAAGCCACTAAACATACAGATGTGTATGCTGTAGGGCGTACACGGCAGGGTCCTGGGGGCTGGAACCTTTGTTCTTCCTTTTGATGTACCTAATAAACTGTCTGAGTCTAAACGCAGCTTCATGTATCTTTATTAGCGGAGTTAGTCAGGCTTTGGCATCAACCTTGTCTTCTGCTGTAAGCTTGATAGTGATAACTCCTTGTCAGATAGGGAAAGCCTCCAATCGTCTTCAAGACCCTCGGTGAAAAGCAACACTTCATTTTCAGAGTTCCTGACATTTTGTGATCTTCTAGAAAAATATAAAAATGGAATCGATTTTCTGTATTGTCATATCAGGAGGAAAACTTCAATAAACTTTTTGACTTTGGCTAAGATAGTGTGACTCTTGTTCCTGCATCAGGAATTCCCTTAGGATTAAATGACAGTGTTGACCCTGGGAGCCCCTCATAACAGGGCTCTCCAGGTGGTTCAATGGTAAAGAATCTGCTTGCCAATGCAAGAGATGTGCATTCAATCCCTGGGTCACAAAGATGCCCTGGAGGAGGAAATGGCAACCTGCAACAGTATTCTTGCCTAGAAAATCCCATGGGCAAAGGAGCCTGGTGGACTTCAGTCCATGGGGTCACAAAGATTCAGACACAACCTAGCAACTGAGCATAGCACAACTGGAGTCAAAATACTGCATGGCTGGTATTCAGTGAACATTAAAAAAAAAAGAAGAACATTGTGAATCAAGATATCTGCAAACAGCTTAACCAGAGGGATCAAATCAAAGTATATCTTCTTGAAATAACTATCTTGCCTTAAAAGTCCTATTTATGTCGATATCCAGCTCTTTCATCTGATGTTAATATCCCATGTATAGGCTTTAATAATGCACATAAAATTCAACTTTAGCTTATTGTTAAAACCTTTTGAAATTCCCCCCAAGTAGCCCATGGCCTTGAAAGGGCCATGCCTTAAAATCTGAGAGCCACTCTTATCAATCCCCCTATTGATTACACATTGTTTTTAGCACCTACTATGTACCAAGACCATTTTTAATTGATTTTTTTTACAATTTTATATTAGAGTAGAGCCAATTACTTGTTTTTAAAGCTTCAGGTGAATAGTGAAGGGGCTCAGTCATATGTATACATATATCCATTCTCCCCTAAAGTCCTCTCCCATCCAGGCTGTCACATAACGTTGAGCAGAGTTCCCCGTGTTACACAGTATGACTTTGGTGTTTATCCATTTTAAATACAGAAGTGTGTACATGTCAACCCCAGACTCCCTAACTGTCCCTTCTCCCCACCATTTCCCCCTGGCAACCATAAATTTGTTCTCTAAGTTTGTGAGTCTATTTCGGTTTTGTAAATGAGTTTGTCTGTACCATTTCTTTTCTAGATTTCTCATATAAAGGAAATCATATGATATTTCTCTTTGTCTGACTTCATTCAATATGGCTTATTTTTCTATCAGACTATGTACACACATGTTGCTGCAAATGGCATTATTTCATTCTTTTTAACAGCTGAGTAATAGTCCATTGTATATGCATACCACATCTTTAAACATTCCTCTGTTGGTGGCCATTTAGGTAGCAACCAAGACCTGTAATATGTAATCATTTACTTTGTATCATGTAATTATTGCCTCCCAAGAGGTAGAAATCATTGTCTTTCTTTTTATGCAAAAAAACTGAAGTCAAAAATAGTAGGTGTTCTGGACAATGTCCTCAGCTAATCAAGGGTACAGGTGAGACCACAATTCCTGACAAAAAGTGTTTTTCTTTCCATTTGGCTTCAGTCTCGTTTATACAGTACTCATGTTCAAAGGGGGTGAGGTGGTTTTTATAGCAGTCCTTACAATAGTGAGAGTAAAATTTACTTTGAACTAGATGCTTAAAAACAATGCTAAAGGAAGTCTCATAATTTAAAACATTTTAGTAATGAAATATGTTTGGTTTTCCTAAAATGAAAAAAAAAAATCTTAAGATCTGGACTACATATTGGATTAATCAAACAATAAGGGAAATCTGGCATTCTATCACAGATATGAAAATAGTGAAATTTTGAAAAATGTATGGCAGAATTATTGCTGAAGTCAAGTTTCATAGTTGAAGCTTCATGGTTGAAGTTAAGATGTAAACATCTTTTGGTTATAATGTGTTCCTGTCAGAGACTTTGGAAACAAACTCTATGCAGTAACCTTTCTGAAACATGCCATGTTTCAAAAGAATCCTAGGAGACAATGGTTTCAAAGAAATGACACTAATGCTTTTTTTAAAAGTTGCATATCTAAATTATTTCTCTTAAATATTTATTGATTCACTACAGTGGCCCCTGTAATGGACCAAGAAGGTGCTAGAATTTTTGGATATGAAAATGAATGATTCAGATAAAAATTATCCCCCCAAATCATATGCAAGGCTAAGCATTTCCCCAGAAATAGCTGTTGTCACTGCATGAAATATTTCTAGGACCTATGCTTGATACTTCCCTCAGATTCTTGGGGAGTACTTATATTACCTGTCATCATGTTTGATCTCTGCTTTAAGGTTAAGTTTCATTTTCTCCTATAAATAGTCCTTCATAAGTATTTGGAGACTCAGGCAGAGGTCAGCTACCTGCTGCAAACTATTGATGAGAAGATATCACCTCTTCTTTCTAAACAGATCATAAATATCATCAGTTTTGATCCAGCATATTTAGGAGGGATGTCTGTTGAGCTGTGAGGTAGGAAGGCAATATCCACTTAGTGGGCAGATTGTTTGAGTCAAGCCTGGCAATAAAAAGGGTGGCAGATTTCACAGTTTGACTGCCTATGATTTGTGTCTGATATCTGAATTTGGAAAGTGGTCAAAAATCATTAAGAGTGAAGACTGGAAGAAAGTGAGCAATCTACTCTAAGAACATTCACCTTTCTACAAAAAGGGCTCAGAAAAGATGTGCTGACATTTTTAACTGACATTTTAATTGACCTGAGTAAACTAGTGGTAAATTTCTTTTCTCAAAATGTAATCTGATTACAGCTTAAAAGAAGAGTACTATTTAGCAAACAAGCCTCTAAGTTATTCATTTAATCACTTATTTCACTGTGATCTTTCTTTGTGGGGCTACATTAGGAAAATTTTAAAAAGGGGTTTCCCTGGTAGCTCAGCCATAAAGAATCTTCCTGTCATTCAGGAGACACAGGAGACACGAATTCAATTCCTGGATCAGGAAGATCCTGTGGAGGAGGGAATGGCTACCCACTCCAGTGTTCTTGCCTAGGAAATCCCATGGAGCCTGGTGGGCCACAGTCCATGGACTTGCAGAGTCAGAAGTGACTGGGCCCCCATACAGAACGCAGTGACAACTAATTTGAATAGGCAGATTTACTAAGAGTTATGTGCTGTTATGTACCACTGATATTGGCTTCAGTTGCTATTTTACTTACTCCTCTCAATGGGTGCATGCTTAGTCAATTCAGTTAAGTTTGACTCTTTGGGACTCTATGGACTGTATCCCACCAGGCTCCTCTGTCCACGAGATTTTCCAGGCAAGAATACTGGAGTAGGTTGCCATTTCTTCCTCCAGGGGATTTTCCTGACCCAGGGATTGAAGCCACATCTCTTACATCTCCCGCAATTGCAGGAAGCCCTAATCTAATACCTGGGAAGCCCTCATAATGTTATTGTTATATATTATTACAACTATTTGATAATACATTTAGGTTGGTTTCAGCGAAATGATTTGCTAAAGATTATACAGTTAGCCTCTGACAATCCTCATGTCAGAATCCAGTACTATCTGATTCTAAATCATGAACTGTTTTTTTTTTAAATCATAATTGCTGTTTAAGATATAAGAGAGCTTATTTATATACATAGATATTCTGGGTAGTATACTTTTTAAAAGTTCTTTTTCTTTGTGTAGACACTATATATAAAAATAACTTGAGAGCCTAGGTCTAGAAGATCCACCTTACTCACGTGCTTTGGTAAGTTTTCTTTGTTATTTCCAAATTGAGATGCATTCTAAATGTTGGAAATTAGAACATATATTTAAAATGCAAATATCTTCAATCTTGGAACTGTTGACTAATTTTTATTCTGCAGTTATGTGAAGAACAGTGTTAAGCATTTTCAAGACCGAACGCCCTCTTTTTAAAATGCAATCCTCTCTCTAGTTCTCAGATTGTCATCTATTCTCTGACACAAATAGCCTGATTCCCACATGGCATATTCAGAGCCTGCCCTGCACAGACTCATTTACAGTGACTCCATTTAAGTCACACTTTTTAAATAGTTCCCAAGAGACAAAGCTCAAATAGAGCAGAGCCAACCGCGTAGCCACCACACACAGCTGGACTGAGTGACAGGCATGTTTAATCTGTTCATTTTGAATCTCTTTGGCACTTGTGTCTAATGATAGAAAGTGAAGTTGCTCAGTTGTGTCCGACTCTGTGACCCCATGGACTGTAGCCCACCACAATCCTCTTTCCGTGGGATTTGCAGGCAAGAGTACTGGAGTGGGTTGTCATTTCCTTCTCCAGAAGATCTTTCCAATCCAGGGATTGAGCTTGGGTCTCCCACATTGTACGTAGATGCTTTACCGCCCGAGCCAACAGGGAAGTACTGTACAAAAACTTGGCTGTTAAATCCCTGGACTTGGCTCCATCCAGGGTGGGCTTAGCATCTAAGGCAAGGCAAAGCAACACAGTGCTAATATGCCCAAATGCTCAGCTCACCTCTTCTGGAAGATGTTTGTTTTGGCCAAGGCAATGGTCCTAGATAATAAGACTAGGGTTCTAGCTACTTTGGAATCGAAAGGCTTTCACAGTCAGTTCTACTTCACATTATGCTATTCAGGCCAAGCATCCTCCACTCCACGTGACTTTATCATCACTTGTCATCTCATCCTTTCTTATTCTTGCCTCCACATCTCATTCTGCTCGTATTTAATATTCTTGCCATTAATATGAGTTTGGTTAGATAGCTCCAGTGACTATTTCTTTTTTTTTTTTCCCAATGACTATTTCTAATGTGGATGCTCACGCTGTCCCTTGGTGTTCCTTCCACTGATGCATATTCTTAGTGCTCCCTTGTGGATACTATCCTTGATGGTGCTCCAGGGAGATCTAAACAAAAAGACAGGTATAAAAGCAAGTAGAGCTGGTGACTTCAACTCAGCTGTCTCTCTTCTCTAAATCTGAGGATACATTTTTCACTCTTTGTAAATTTAATCCCATAACATTCTCCATTTATAACAGGACTGTTGGTTTTATATCCATACTAGGTTTCTGAAGCAAGATTGAATTTCCTCAAAAAGGAGTGAACACCTTATCTAACGTTCACATTTCTCCACTACTGTTTCTACTTCTGGAAATTGAGCAAAACTTAGGCTATTTGTAACAAGTGTTGATTTTTATTTTCTGTTTCCTAATATGTTCCCATGCCTATATCTTACTTCTCCTGAAGATGCAACGGCTTGCAATTCTATATTGTTAAAGGCAGTTTTTAAACTGTGGGAAGTTTTAAAAATAAAAAATCTACAAAATCAACAACTTTGAAATGTGTTGATTTTACTTATCATCTTTCCATCTCAGTAGAATTTATATTTTAAGAGAAATACATCCATATATTTAAGGACCAACTTTCAGTTGTACTGGATAAGAAACTCCTGGCTAAGTGAAACTGAGGAGTCATAACCATACCCTGAGACCTCATGGATATCTGCTTCTCTGCTTGGATGTCTCATCCTCAGGGGAAAAAAAAAAATAATAGTCACAAAAGTCAGTCAACTACAGAAATTTCAATCATTATATATATAAAATAAAAGAAACTGTAGTATACCAGTATGCTAAAATTTAACAGAAGATGACCTTGGCTCAATTTCTGACATTTCCACTAGGGCACAATATTTCATGTCTCTCTACCTCAGCTTATAATTTATAAGACAGGTGTAGCAGTAGCATTTCCTTCCTAGGATTGTTATAAGGATTAGAATTAGTGTGACGGGTATGCTTAAATCAATTACTAGACAAAACAAGAACTCAGTTGACTTCAGCTGTAATTTACATTTTGCTTCTTATAAGTATTATTGTTGTGGCATGCATGCTCAGTCATGTCCGACTCTTTGCCAACCCTATGGACTGTAGCCCACCAGTCTACTCAATCTATGAGATTCTCCAGGCAAGAATACTGGAGTTGGTTGCCATTTCCTCCTCCAGGGGATCTTCACGATCTAAGGACTAAACCCACATCTCCTCGGTGGATATCTGCTGCAATGCTACTGAGCCACTTAGAAAAGCAATGAGTATTAAGCCTTCACATAATTTTGATCTCCCCATCTTATAGATGAGAATATAGGGAGACTACATCAAGTTTGCAGCGGCACGCTGAACAGTAATGTATCTATAAGTCAAACTTTTTGACGTCCAGCCCTCTGTTCTTCCCTCATTGTGTGACATTTTGTCAAATGATATTTTTTATTTTAATAGCAGTTGTTATTGGTTAGTTGCTAAGTGACATCTGACTCTTTTGCAATGCCATGGGCAGGCTCCTCTGTCCATGGGATTTCCCAGGCAAGAACACTGGAGTGGGTTGTCGCTTCCTTCTATAGGGGATCTTCCTGACCCAGGGATCAAACCCATGTCTCTTGCAACGACAGGAGAATTCTCTATTGTTGAGCCACCAGGAAGACCTTAATAGCAATTATCACTTTCTAAAAATTATTTTTTACATAGTGATGCCTGTTGTTTACACATCCCCATTAATATCAGTGTGATACAATATTGATGATGTCATGACATGCACTAGTTCTATTTGTTGAAATCTCTCTGGAACCCTGAACAGTATCTGCTCCATAAATAGTTGTAGAATGAATGATTGATTAAACTTTAGAGTATATCTGTTTGGGAGCCAGGAAAGGCATTTTCAGCCTTCTCTTCTTTTGCCATGGAATTTATGCCATCTCTGCTAGATACCTCTTCACACAGCCAGGCCACATAGCAGAGAGGAGTTCTTGATATTTTGATTGGCCAGATCTTGGCCGGTTAAAGAAGAACAGTTATTATTAGGGAAATAGGCTCCACTCCTCACTTCCTCTTACATTTCATGCACTGGTAAATTAGATAAACCAGAGGCTCTTTTGATCCACTCTTTTTCTTTTTCTCTGTTGATTTCATGTAATTATGAAGCTGAGTGGACTTAAGCACTGATCTTGTGAATTTGCACTTGTTCTAAGATTTGACAAGTATTTTAACTGGGGCTTAGGATAAAGCTAAGCACTGGGGCTGGGGTAAAAACTGAGTACAAGACCCCACTTAGGCCAAGGGTAAGCCTTAGTGTTAATAAATCTTAGTGTCAGAGCTCTGCAGCTAGTAATTAAGAAGCTTTTGGATTTATATTTTGTCACTGGTCTTTGAATTTAGATTCCTTAGAACTTTAGGAGAGGTGAAGTGATGCTTGGCTGGACAGGAAAGAATTTGGACAATTTTTGACCCTTGACCGTAGCATCATTAAAAATAGTCATCCCTCAGTATCCACAATAGATTGGTTACAGGATCCTCAGCAAATACCAAAATCCATGGATGCTCAAGTTCCTTACATAAAATGATAAAAGTATTTGCATTCAGCTTATACACATCTTCCCAAATACTTTAAATCCTCTCTAAATTAGTTATAATAGCCAATACAGTGTAAATGCTATATAGATAAGTATAAGTAGGAGACAAATTCAAGTTTGATTTTATTGGAAATTTCTGAATATTTTTCCACTATTTTCATCCGTGGTTGGTTAGGTCTGTGGATGTTGAACCTGAAGTTATGCAGGGCTGACAATGGTGCTTTCTTCTCTAGCAAGGGCTTCCTTCTTGCATCGCAATGACCCTGCTAAGAGTTGCATCAAACAACAGGGAGAATTGTCCCTTTTGGTTAATTTTTTGCTTGTTTCTTTCAACATATTTATTCAAGCTCATGTATTCCTGAATCATACAAGGTACCCACACATAGGTACTCTAGGCTTGAGGAGAAGTGTATAACTGAGCAATTAAAAGATCTAGGTTTTAATATCAGAAGAATATTGTGACTCTTTTCACTTTATAAGTTGTGACATTCATTGGGAAAGAAACTAAGACTTGATTTCTTCATTAGTAAATTGTCCATAATGTCTGAATTAAAGAAATTGGATACTGTTTGTAAAATTCTTAGCATAGTGCCTGGTGCCTTCTAAAGGGAGTCAGACTGGAGAGAAACAGTAAAGTGTCCCCTGTGTATGTGTGTAGAGGTGGGGGTTACGGGGGAAGGATTTAAAATAGGTTAGCATGTGGCAGCATGCACATACCAGAACCACCAGAAAAATGGGAAAATTTGTAACAGGCAGTAGCAAAGAATTGAGGTGGAATAAACCACTGTGTAGAAATAGAAGAAAAACAGGACACAGTCAAAGCTATGGGTTTTCCAGTAGCCATGTGTGGATGTGAGAGTTGGACCCTAAAGAAGGCTGAGCACCAAAGAATTGCTGCTTTTGAGTTGTGGTGCCGGAGAAGATTTTTGAGAGTTCCTTGGATTACAAGGGGATCAAACCAGTCAAGCCTAAAGGAAACCAGCCCTGAATATTCATTGGAAGGACTGAAGCTGCAACTGAAACTCTGGTATTTTGGCCACCTGATGCAAAGAGCCAACTTGTTGCAAAAGACCTTGATGCTGGGAAATACTGAAGGCAGAAAAGGAAGAGGGCAGCAGAGGATGAGATGGTTGGATGGCATCACCAACTCAAAGGACATGAGTTTGAGTAAGCTCCAGACTCTGGGAGATGGTGAGGGACAGGGAAGCCTGGAGTGCCGCAGTCCATGGGGTCACAGAGAGTTGGACACAACTGAGTGATTGAATAACAGTGACAAGTATCAGAAAAAGAAGTATCTGCCAATTTCAGGGCCAGGAAGATGTTATGGTAGAAAAGTCAGTCATGGCTTCAGATCATTGCATGTCTACTCAGAATGCATGTGACTCTCACAGGCACACATTTTCCTCAGTTCTATTCTACAATCTAACCTTTAGGCCCTGTTGACAAATATTTTCATTATGTAAACAAAGAATTTTGTACTTTGGCTGTGTGTAGGATTTGAAGTCAGTTAAATAGATTTATTGGATTTCTTAAGTTCCAAGGGCCCTGGCTTTGTTTGTTTACACTTTTGCACTTCATGTTATTTCAGTGATGCAATGTGTCAGCACCTCTGAGAGAAGTCTCTTGAGGGATTTCTCTGAAAGTCAAGTTGTGAACCTCAAGACAGTTTTTCTAGAGAATTGTCAACAGTTATGGTTTGTGTCCTGTAACCTGCTTTATGTGAATTTGCAGAATATTTATGGAAACAGTCCATGTACTGATCCTGATCACAGCAAGAGATGCTTCAGTAGAATTCCCTCATTCATTTCTTATAATGTTATGTGAGAGTCATTGTTTGTGGGTGGACTAGCTCTACAGTCACCATGATTTTTTTTAAGTTTATTGCTCTAAATATTTTCTATTTAAATAGAGAAAGCTGTTACGGAGCCATTCAATTACATTGAATTTGTAATTCTGACTGTTACAATTTATTCTTCTTAAAAACCCAGTGTTAATCAATGTTCCAAAATGTAGAAAGTAAGCCATAGATTAATACATCTTATTTTGAGGTTTTGTCAAATTTGAAAATAATTCTGCTGCTACTGCTGCTAAGTCGCTTCAGTCGTGTCTGACTCTGTGTGACCCCATAGATGGCAGCCCACCAGGCACCCCCGTCCCTGGGATTCTCCAGGCAAGAACACTGGAGTGGGTTGCCATTTCCTTCGCCAATGCATGAAAGTGAAAAGTGAAAGTGAAATCGCTCAGTCGTGTCTGACTCTTCGGGACCCCATGGGCTACAGCCTACCAGGCTCCTCCATCCATGGGATTTTCCAGGCAAGAGCACTGGAGTGGGTTGCCATTGCCTTCTCTGGAAAATAATTCTATAAATGTTTATTTCCTAATCAAACATCTCTTCTTACTTGGCCCAAAGAGAAATAACACATAGCAAAATAAAATATCTCCATTCTCATTAATTTTGTTGCAGTCCTAGAAGAAACGTTAAGTCCTAAGGTGTGCGAACTTGGATTCCTTAATAATCATCACTTACGGATCATTTAAATGTGAATCACCTTCATTCCTTAGTCAGCCTGAACATTGACTTAAACCCATGGAGGTCAACCTAATTTCTAGACAGAGAAACAAAAAGGATAATTATGACATAAACTAGATAATAAGAGCACTGTGATGTATTAGGTCATATATGGTTAGTATTAATAGTGGTTCTTTTCCCTCTGGGATCTTGAAAGCTGAGAAGGTCCAACCAATTTTTGTCATGTCATTTTAGAATAGAAAGTTAAAATGTTGATCAAGCAAGGAAAAAAAAGCAATAAATTTAAAGACGTACTATCAGATAAAATGATTGAGTCAGTCCAGATTATTTGCAGGTTAATCCATTATGATTTGGAAGGCTGCTAATTTCTCACTGAGAGTCACTTTTAATCAAACACAGAGCTAGATCATGATGGACCTTCATTAAAGAAAAATATCTCTCTTTGCAATATTATTTCAAAAGTACATAAATTTATTATAGTCTAATTGTTTTAAAGGTTTGTGCATTCAGGTTTACTAACCTGTGTTTATACATCTTTGTCATGTTTTGGTGATGCAATTATGCTAGCTACAGAAATGAATCGTGAAATATTTCCTTTTCTCTTTATTTTCATAGTTATTATTTTGCCCTAAAATATTTACAAATAAAACTATATGGACCTGGATTTTATTTTTATCAGAAGACTATTTATTATAAATTAACATAAACACACACACACACACATATATATAGGTGCTAGTCAGATTATTTATTTTGTCTTGAGTTAGTTTTGGCCATTTATGCTTTTAAAAAGTGTCAATTTCATCAGAATCGCTGGATTAATTAGAAGAAAGTTGCTCATAACATTTATGTATTCTTCTTTCATTTCTGTAGATGTTATGATATTTCCTTTGTTACTACTGATATTGGTAACAATTTTTCTTTCTTCTCTTGCTTTCTCCTGCCTTCCCCTTTTTCTTTCTTGCTTTATTCCTTCCTTTCTTCTTTCCTTCCTTCCTTCTTTCCTATTTCATTCATTTCTTTTGTTTCCTCAGTCTGCTAGGATTTGCAAGTTTGCTAAAGTTTTAAATTATGGGTTTTTAAGTTTTTCTGTATTTTACAATCAATTTCATTGATTTCTACTTTGATTTTTTAATACCTTTTTAGCTTTAAATTTTTAGTTTAAGTAATATTTTTTAACACTGATTTTTCCAATATGGACAATTTTGTTATAATTTTCCCTTTAAGTGTTCCTATATCTGTATCTTAAAATTTGTGTACGTCATATCTACATAATTCAAAACTTTCCTTGTGATATCACTGTCATCAGTTACTTAATGATGTGCCATTAAATTTCCAAATTCCCTTGTCTCCTTTCAGTATCTCAATGTCATTTATATCTAAATTAATTTTGAGACTTATTTTGTGGCCCAACATATGGTCTATCTTAGAGATATTCTATGTACATTTGAAGAGAATGTGTATTCTTCAGTGATTGGATGTAATGTTCTAAAATGCTACACAGGTCAAGATACATTGTTCACATATCTTATAATCTTACTGTATATATATTTTTTTGATCCATTTGTTTTATCAATTACTGAGAGAAGGTTGGTTAAAATCTTCAATTATATTTGGGGTTTATATCTAGTTAACATTTGCAAATGATCTTTAGAAGATTTTGAAAATGCATCCCTTTGTATGTGAGTTTCTAAATATTTACTGAGTACTTTTTTCACTTTTTGATATTAATATATCAAACTTCCCTCCCCAAATCTTATCTAATTTATTTCATATTACCTACAAACCAGCAAAACTACCCAAATATATTTCAGAATAAGTCATATATAATTTATGTTTAGGCTTTAGCTGTTTTACTTATCAGGGAATGGCACATCAGTTGTAGTTATTACAGTTTTATTTTTATATATTAATGAAATCAATAGCTATCTCTGTACTATGAAAATGTGTTTTGTGTAATTTGAAAAATACTAATTGAATTATAAAATAATAGGTAATTGGTACAATCTGGAAATGCCATCAGTTAAGAAACAGAAAGCTAAAAGTTCCATTACTTTTAAGATTTATTCATCACAAAGATGCTTCCAAGAGGAAAAAAAAAAAAAAAACTGGCTTATGGGCTCTTTCTGCATTATTATCTATTATTTTCAAGATTTACTCAAATGTTCCAAAAGGACACATTAGTCAAAGTGAATACTCAGGTGTAAATCAAAATTGTCCCTTTAGGCTATCTAATATCCTACTGTAATACTAATATGGTTCATAGAGCCATTTTATACTGAAAATAAATGAATATTGCTGGAGATAGAAAGTGCAAGAGGTTTTTTACTTTTCTTTGCCAATCATCCTAGCCTTATAAAAATCAGATTTTCTATCTAACACATTTGAATCACTATATAATGCTTGCTTGATTTTCAAATAATTTCTGGAATTCAACACTTTCTTTACTCCCTATAGATATAAACCTCAAATTAACTGTGATAAAGGGGAACTCATTAGTGTGCAATTGAAATCCATAGATAACAAAAAATTAATCAATTTTAAGCAAAATTGATTGATTATAATTTTATCTCTTAGCCAATTCCTCATTTATAAGAGACTAACATTTATAAGCAAGAGACTGACATTTATAAGAAAACTCAAGGTCAATTTTGGATAAGGCTTACCTTATCTGAAAGGTAGAAAGTGAATGAAAAGAAAAAACTTTGGATAATTTACAAATTGAATCATTAGTTCCTAAATAGTATAGTACTGACCAGATAAAAATTATCTTCTATATTTCTTCCTTTTTTTTGTAGTATTTATAACCCACATAACTGACTACCATGCAGAAGTTTAGAACTGTAAGCACTCTTACTACTCATTCAATCCAAATTTCTCCTTAAAAGACAAATTAAAAACAACAGTCACATATCCAGAGGATGCACTTTTGGTTTTTCACTGTTGAATTTTTCCATGCATTCTGTTCTGGTTTTTTAATGATGATCCTCTGTTTCTGCAAGTGTGATGGCAATTTTATGTATCAAATTAAAGGGTGGTTTCGGATCAGATTAATCTTTAAGTCAGTAAAGATTGAGAAAAACAGATTATTCTCTGTAATGACAGTGGAGCACATCCAGTCAATTGAAGGCTTGAGTAGCACAAGAGACAGACTTTCCAGAGTAAGAAGAAAATTTCCAGCCTTGCAGCCTTTGGACTGGAACATTGGCTCCACTTTGCCTTTAGCTTTTCAGACATTCTCTAGTCAGGGGTTCCAGAGAAACATAGCAAATTATATATATATATATATATAAAACAACAGCAAATCTTATGTGTGTATATATATATATATATATATATATAATTTATGAAAATAAGGGTTTGTGTATATAATATATGCGCATGCATGCTAAGTCGCTTTAGTCAAGTCTGACTCTTTGCGACCACGTGGACTGTAGCCACCAGGATTCTCTGTCCATGAGATTCTCCAGGCAAGAATACTGGAGCGTGTTGCTGTGGCATCCTCAAGGGGATCTTCCCGACCCAGGGATGGAGACCCACATCTCTTAGATTCCCTGCGTTGGCAAGCAGGTTCTTTACCACTGGAGTCACCTGGGAAGTCCAAACCTTATAGTGTGCACACACACACACACACACACACACACACACACATGCACACACCAGGTTTTTTCTCATATGACTATGAGACTGAGAAGTCCTACAATCTGCCCTCTGAAAGCTAGAGAACCAAGAAAGCCAGTGGTAGAGTTTGAAGGTCTAAGCTAGAATGATGATGGTATCAATGGCAGCTTGAGTCTAAAGGTCTTGAGAACCAGGATCACTGAGTGGTGAGAGGAGATGTGTGTTCAGGCTCGAGTAGTAGCTGGCACAGCTCAGGCAGTAGGGCATCAGACTTTTAACCTGAGGGCTCTCGGTTCATGCCCCTGTTCAGGCATTAGTCTGCCTTGCCGAGCTTCCCCGGTGGCTCAGAGGCTAAAGAATCTACCTGCAATGTGGGAGAACCAGGCTCAGTCCCTGGGTTGGGAGGATGCCCTGGAGAAGGAAATGGCAACGCATTCTAGTGCTCTTGCCTGGAGAATCCCATGGACAGAGGGATCAGGTGGGCTACAGTCCTTGGGTTTGCAGAGTCGGATACCCCTGAGTGACTGCCACTCAAGTAGTTAGGCTGAGAGAAAGAGCAGCCTCCCTTCCCCACCTTTCTGTGTTATTCAGGCCCTCAACAGATTAAATGATGTTCATCCAAGTTGCAGAGGTCAATTCACTTCCTCAGTTTACTTACTGAAGTAAACTAATTTCAGACACACTTAGAAATAATGTTAACCAAATATCTAGGCATCCTGTTATCCAATCTATCTTGACACATAGAATTAGTTGTCACAGCATCTTATTGCTTCTGTTTCTCTGGAGAATCCTGACTAGTGAATTATATAGTGACTATATATAGTGACATATAGTGAACTTATGAAACATAATTTCATAATGCTGTTGATAGGTGTAGACAAAACCATCTAATTTAATGTAAAGGTAAATCGCTTCCTGATGGAGATCACGTTCAGCAGAAATTCCTCATTTTCAGGACCTGCCATTGGATGTTACTATATCCCTTCATACCCAAAATTAGGTAAAAATAAGAGTTTATTAAATGATTTGTAGGGTTGTGACCCCGAGGGCCAGAAATCATCCTCAAACAGAGCTTTGGTGAATAACACCACTTTAATATATTTAGGCAGATTTTCAGTCTTTGGAAGTTGTCTAGCCTCTGAAAATGTGAACTGACTTCAGTAGTTTTGCTCTCAGTAAATTACTGATATTCATTCAATAGAGAGACCCTGAGATTAGTTTTAACAACCAATTTCAACAAATAGATATGGTGCAATTTGGGTTTGTCAAGTGGCACTCCTGACAATTCAGGAGACATACGAAACACAGGTTTGATCCCTGGGTCAGAAAGATCCCCTGGAGAAGAGAATAGCAACCTAGTCCAGTATTCTTGCCTAGAGAATCTCGTGGACAGAGGAACCTGGTGGGTTACAGCCAGGCATGACTAAAGCAACTGTGCACATGCTCATGCATCGTGCGATTTGGAACACTGTGTTACATATATACATTTCTATAACTTTAGACTATTTCTCAAATTCATGTTATACCATAGATTTTGGCCATGAGACCAGGGATATCCAGGCTTAGGTAAAGTCAAATCATCTAGAGAACAGTGAGACCCTGGATACCGTGGGCATGAGTTTTCATCACAATATCAGAAGATGGAGGTTCTTGCAAGAAGTCATTTCCCTACGAAGAACAAGGAAACAGAAAATGGTCACTGAATCAGAAAATCCTCTTGTAGAAACATGTCCTCATTTCTTCCTTGCTCACTGTAAATAGAAGGAATTAACAGACAGTGACTATGTCTTATTCTTGTTCAATAATGCATTGCAGTGTTTCGTGTGTCTTTTCTGAGAAAAGAACATGTGCATTTGTAGGAACGGACATCTAGTTGAAGTTTCTCTTTTGTTAGAAAATTGTATGGCTTATGTCCTGTGTTTCAATCATGTAATAGAAAAATAAACCTGTTCCCCAAGTACCAGATGGAATAACGTGTAGGTGGATGTCACCACTTGACCTGGTGGAAGCTGGTTGCAGATTGGCAGATACAGACACCCACTCTGCACATCATCCTGAAAGATCAGAAGAACCGAGTCAGCACAAGGATCAAGGGCCAGTCTTCACAGAACCAATTAAGACCAGTTTTCAGGCAAAATCTAGATTCCATAAGCATACCAGTGTATTTTCGAAGAGAAAAGGGCAGCAACACACTTCGGGCTGATTTCTTTCCCGCCTTGGATGTCTTGGGATTTCCTTCTTTAAAAGCAAAATATTAAGGCCTAACAGAAAAGAGAAACACGTTTGCAAGTTCTGAAACTCAGTATCATGAAAATCTGTGGAATTCACCCAGGAAGAAGAGCCAAGTGAATTCTGCTCAATAGACTTTGTGTATTTCCTTGATGACAGGTTTGATCATAAACTCAGGACAAAGGATTGTTACCAGTGATGAAAAGAGAAGTATCCAAAATGCACAGAACCTGTATGTACCATGAAAAATGTAAGACAGATGATCAATACATGACTTTATTTTCCTCTCTTACTATTTCTTTGGAATTTTCTCTCAGTTAGGGGTATTCTTTCTATTTCCTAGGTGAAAGCTACAAAAGCTCACATTTGTCCTGCTCATTTTCTGATAAGATCTTAAGTGGACTTTTAATTGCAGTTATAGTGTCTATTAAAATGCCTAATTCCTTGAAATAATTAAAACATCCTCTGTCTTTTCAAGTGCAGGAGTCATATATTGATTTTCCTAATACTGATACTGTAGGTTCTCCTTATGAGGTTTCAGTTAGGATAGTAGATACTCTAATAAACTCTCCTGTTGGCTAGAAAGAGGCTTCAGAAGAGTTTTCTATTAACAAAGCTATTTCTGATACACTTTTATATGTTTTTCAGATGATTGAGGGACATTTTTTTTTTAATATTTGTGTTTTGTTCTGGTACCTAAAATTGGTATTCACACCTATTACATCCTCAAATCTCAGTTGAAATTTAAATACAGTCATTCCATTCCATAATGATAAATTTTCTGAAACTGAGAAATCATTATCAAAGTAGGGCATTTCTGCAAAATGATCTTGAGAGAAACTTAGGTGAGTTCTCCAGATGAGGAAAATTCTGGGGATATATTTCTTGATCATATATTTGAAGCAAACTGCAATTCCCCAGAAGAAAGAAATCTTTGGAAACATGAGATCAATTTGAGAGTCAGATCAATTCCTATTACAAAGCAGACAGTTGCTATAAGAAAGAAGTCCCACATATGTGAAGCATATGGAAAAGCACATTAAACACACTTCATGTCAAACTAAACATCAGAGCATTTATGTGGGCGAAGTTCCATGGAAATAATAAATGTGGGAAATCCCTCACCAAGAATTCAACCCTTGCAACATCAGAAGATATATGTTGCAGATAAATGCTACACATGCAGTGAAAATTGCTAAGCTCTCAATCAAAAGAAGCAACATTTTCAAAATGAGAGAATTCATACTAGAGACAAACCCTGTAGATGCAATGGATGTAGAAGTCTTCATCGTGAAATGACTTTCTCATTAAGCATCATGAGATCCACAGTGTATTAGCTTCTTTTCATAATATTCTTCTGTCTTCTTTTAAAAGTCAATCTGGAGCAATAATCTCATTATGCCTGATAAGATGATAAGGATTATTGATCTGCAAAACACTCTGATTATCTAAGAATTAAACCGTGCTCTGGAAGGATATCCGTGGAACTGTTGTTTTATCTAGAAATGAGTTTTGGTGCATAGAGATACCAAGTATCTCTCCTTATTTCTTAGTACCTTGAATGTTAGTGTGGAAAAGTATAAATTAAGTTATGCAGTCATTAACTTGATCCTTTTATATCTATTGGTGGTTCATGTGCCAGGTATCATGTAGGAAGCAAGATACTGCTATCACATATTAAATAAACTTAAAGCTTATTAGCATGATCTTTTTGACTTTTATCCTTTTTCCAGGAGATCTCTCAAGTCATTTCCAACACAGCCAGATAACACATTGCCATTATAGTAAGTCAGCTTTATGGCACAGAGAATGACAAAACAGAGGAGGCTGTGGTTAATGAAGTAGACTCTCTCTCACTTTGATTTTAAGCAGTTTCCTGGGTTCCATACTGGAGTCACCAAATCAGAGTCTCTGCAGACAGGGCGCCAAGTCTACATTCTATCAACTGAGGCTGAAGCAAGTGGCTGAGAAAACTCTAAGGCCCTTGCACTGCTCTATTTGGAGTCCACAGACTATTTAGGGCGACAGTGGCCCAAGGTGCCTAAGACTGTCATGAAAATGCTTTAAAATACTGCATTGACGATTCTGTTTCCTAAGTAGTTAGAACAGGCAGACGAGGAAAGAACTAGGAGTATAAGGGGATCATCAGTGGAGCAGAGAGAAAGATAACGTTTAAAGTACGCGCTTCTGCAGTTTTCCAGTCAAAGAATCTACAATTCACGCATGCGCGCTCAGTACTCAGTGGCTCAGTCACACCCGACTCTTTGCCACCCCATGGATTGTAGCCCACCAGGCTCCTCCATCCATGAGATTTTCCAGGCATGAATGCTGGAGTGGGTGGCCCTTTCCACCTCCAGGGCATCTTCCTGACCCAGGGATCAAACCCAAGTCTCCCGCGTCTCCTGCCCTGCAGGCAGATTCTTCACCTGCTGAACCGCCCGGGAAACCCCTGCAGCGTATGTATTGTGCCAAAGTGTTTTTGTTTTTTGATTTTTAAAATTATTTATTGTACTGATTCTGAGTGTAAAATAAATGTTTATTGGGCATGATACTTGTCTTTTATGTACGATAATAATGTAACATCAAAGCTCTTCCATAAACTTGTCATAGACCCACAGTCTTGCCTCCCAGTTCTCCATCCAAGTCATCTTGCCATCGAAGTACAAAACTTGATCCTTGCCTATGTTGTTTAGTCACTAAGTCATGCCTGACTCTTTCATGTCCCCATGGACTACACCCCACCAGATTCCTCTGTCTGTGGGATTTCCCAGGCAAGAATACTGGAGTGGGTGCCATTTTCTTCTCTAGGGGATCTTCCTGACCCAAGGATTGGACCCAAGTCTGCTGCATTGCAGGTCAATTCTTTATCACTGAGTAACCAGGGAAGCCCCAGTCCTTGCTTATACATCCCTCCAATTAGGAACGTTTTCCCTTTCCTCTCTGCCTGCCTAAGTCCCACCAACCTTTCCAAACACAGTCACAGTCCCAGAGTGACTGCATATAGCTTTCTTTCTTCCCTGAAGTGTGATGCTCACAATGTCTCCCCACGTGACTTTAAATTATGCTACATGGCTCCTTCGTACTTACCTTTTAGTAAAGTTTTTTTTTTTTTTTTTTTCTCAATCAATTTGATTTCTTTAGCACAGACAGAACAATTTTTTTTTTTCCAGTTCCTTCAGGTTCCTCATGATTTGTAGCATAAACTTGTCATATTCACCTGGTCGAATCGGGTACCTATTCCTGTTTTTACTTGGTTTTGTAATTGTCCTTTACACAGACACTGTCATTATATTTTTGAACATTTTCAGACTCCTGAATCACAAAAGCAAATGTTTATTGAAATAGTCTATTAATTAAACTAAACATTGACAATATTATATAATCAAAATGACTGCTTCTATATACTACATACTTATTCTCAAGAAACCAACATCGAGGAAATTATCTGTGATCTTTGACAACCTCAAGTTGCTTTGCTTTTTATACTCACAGTTAACTATGTCTTAAAAACAGAGCCAGATTGACTGATACAATTCAGACATAAGTCAGCTTCAGAAAAACAGACTCCCCCATTAAGGTCTCAATTAGTTAGAGATATTATTCCTAATCTAGTTTTAGAAGATTATTTTGAAATATTTACAAAATGCAGGCATTTAAGTATGATTTGATGTGTTATTTAATAGCAGAATTGATCTATTGACATAAGATGTGAATGTTCTGGTTGATGAATTGTAAACAATGTGATATCAGTCTCAGAAGCACTTAATATTTATTTTATCTACTATATAAACAGGATCTTGTTTTCCCTTCTCTGGTAGTAATTATAGAGGTTCAGATGTTTATGAACAGTCTATAGAGGTCTTTATTTCAAAGCAATATATCATCAAAGCCCTACAAAGGTTATCCTCCAGAAACACAATTTCCTGCACTTCTTTAACTCTCAGTGAAGGAATAAAATGAGGACAGTATCTGATACAAGAAATGTACATTTCACTTACCAGGAATGCACACATCTATTTGTACAGCCCTAGAACTTAAGATCTGGCTCACAGATTTGATTCGCTAATCGAAGGAAGCAAAGGAGCTCCACTGATGGTTTCCTGAAATGTGATACAAATAATTTGTGCCAGTGAGTAGACATTGATGCAGGACTCTGAAACTAGAAATTGCTGCTGAAGTCAAGCACAGGAGGAAATTCAATAAAAATGCATTCTGACAAGAAATTGCTTTTTATGGTATTTTAAGTTAGGAATAACACTGGAAGGAATGCAGAACTAATTAAGTATCACATTTTTTTCACTCCCCACCACAGTAAAAGGAGTATAGTTCAATGTGTGGATAAAATAAATATGGACAAGTGTTTAGAAATCATAATAGGAGAAAAGTCCCAGTAAAACAACTTCTGAAAAGAGAAGAAAAGTGGGATTTAACCCCCAAACTCAAACAGTCTGAGCACAGCAGTAGAAAACAAATGCTATAAGAACCTTACATTCATCAAAATGGAAAAAAAAATGACATGTTGGAATACATGTAATAACTGGACTGGGCAATATGTGTCATCCTAGACCACCTGACCTGTTTCTTGAGAAACCTGTATGCAGGTCAGGAAGCAACAGTTAGAACTGGACATGGAACAGCAGACTGGTTCCAAATAACAAATAGGAAAAGGAGTATGTCAAGGCTGTATATTGTCATCCTGCTTATTTAATTTGTATGCAAGGTACATCATGAGAAATGCTGGGCTGGAGGAAGCACAAGCTGGAATCAAGGCTGCTGGGAGAAATATCAATAACCTCAGATATGCAGATGACACCACCCGTATGGCAGAAAGTGAAGAAGAACTAAAGAGCCTCTTGATGAAAGTGAAAGAGGAGAGTGAAAAAGTTGGGTTAAAGCTCAACATTCAGAAAATTAAGATCATGGCATCCAGTCCCATCACTTTATGGCAAATAGGTGGGGAAACTGTGGAAACAGTGACTGACTTTATTTTTCTGGGCTCCAAAATCACTGAAGATGGTGACTGCAGCCATGAAATTAAAAGATGTTTTCTCCTTGGAAGGAAATTTATGACCAACCTAGACAGCATATTAAAAAGCAGAGACATTACTTTGCCAACAAAGGTCCGTGTAGTCAAGGCTATGGTTTTTCCAGTAGTCATGTATGGATGTGAGAGTTGGACAGTGAAGAAAGCTGAGCACTGAAGAATTGATGCTTTTGAACTATGGTGTTGGAGAAGACTCTTGAGAGTCCCTTGGACTGCAAGGAGATCCAACTAGTCCATCCTAAAGGAGATCAGTCCTGGGTGTTCATTGGAAGGACTGATGCTGCAGCTGAAACTCCAATACTTTGGCCACCTCATGTGAAGAGCTGACTCATTTGAGAAGACCCTGATGATGGGAGGGATTGGGCGCAGGAGGAGAAGGGGATGACAGAGGATGAGATGGTTGGATGGCATCACTGACTCGATGGACATGGGTTTGAGTGAACTCCAGGAGTTGGTGATGGACAGGGAGGCCTGGCATGCTGCGGTTCATGGGGTCGCAAGGAGTCGGACACAACTGAGCAACTGAACTGAACTGAACTGAAATAGGTAGAACAGCTTTTCAAACTTAAAAATTCTCTGGAAGTCCCTACTATGTCCTAGATATGGAAAAATAGTAACATAGCCAAGCACTCTTCTAGTTTCTATATCGGGCTTCCCTGGGAGCTCAGCTGATAAAGGATCCACCTACAATGCAGGAGACCCCAGTTTGATTCCTGGGTCAGGAAGTTCCCCTGGAGAAGGGATAGGCTACCCACTTCAGTATTCTTGGGTTTTCCCAGTGGCTCAGACAGTCAAGAATCCACTGGCAGTGCGAGAAACCTGGGTTCAATCCCTGGACTGGGAAGATCCCCTGGAGGAGGGCATGGCAACCCACTCCAGTTTTCTTGCCTGAAGAATCCCCCTGGACAGAGGAGCCTGGCGGGCTACAGTCCATGCGGTCACACAGGGTCGGACATGACTGAGCTTAGCAGCACAGCACACAGTTTCTATATTAAACCATTATTAAAATGCTTTAAATGGTCTCCTTTATTTTTAAGCTCTTATTTTGGGGCTAATAGAGGGTGATACAGTCTAGTGATAAATTGAATAACAGTGGAATCTTCTGAATGTTAGATAACAAATCAGCTTCATGGGAGACTCCCATCTGAAGATCAAAATCTCTCATTAAACTCTGCAAATATCATCTTTGATCAATAAATAACTTATAAACTTGGATTTTAATTAACAGGAATAAAAACATTTTATTCTGCTTCTGTATGGCATTTACCACACTGTGGGCTCAGAACTGAACATGAAATGATCTATAATCAATCCAAGCAGGAGTTGAGACTTGCATGTAGGGAGTCATTTCTTATACCCTCTTTCTAAATGTGACAACAAGCAAGTTACTCTGAGATCCTAGAAGATTGTCTTTATTCTACTTACCTACTGCTTTCCTTCCATTCCCCAAGCTGGATAGAAGAAAGGCACATTGTAAATCCCTGGGATTGCTTCTGTATGTTAGGGACCGCAGAGCTGTCAGGGCAAGTGTTTCAGAAAGGTCAAAGCCTCAACGGTCATGTTTGTGTTCAGCCCCTCAGTCGCGTCCAGCTCTTTTCGACCCTATAGGGCTGACAGGATCCTCTGTCCATGAAATTTCCCAGGCAAGCATACTGGAGTGGGTCGGCATTCCCTTCTCCCATGGCTCTTCCCCACCCAGGCATCAAACCCACATCTCCTACATTAGCAGGTGGATTCTTTACAGCTAAGCCACCGGGGAATTCATGATAAAGGGTGCCAGTCTGAAATGAGCTATCAAGTTCAGAGGAGCTACCTCCCTTTATGTTGCCTTCTCACAGAGAAGGCTGTTAAACTCTAACAAAATGGTTTTTAGGCACCTGGCATTTTAAATGGAGGAAATCCCATTTCAAAGCCTTGGAATACATTCAAAAACATACACAAGAAATCCCCAAGGTGTAAGCTGTGCAGACAGATTTCTTGGGGATGGCGAGTCAGTTCTCCCTTCCCTTCCTTGCCAGCCTTTCTGTCTCTGTGATATTAAGGTTGCTAGAGACTTCTGGTTAAAGGCACTTAAATGCTATAGTGACATGCCACTTTGAATCCTAAGGCTATCCTCTCATTTGCCTTGACAAGTGAACATGCTTTGGCTCTGCAAGAATTTTTATTGTAGGAGGACTCCTTTGGACCTCACTTGAGGTCATGTGGACGCCGGGACTGCCAAGTTGACTTTGGCAGTCTCCATGTGCAGATTCTTTGCTGTCTGAGACACCAGGGAAGCCCTATGTAAAGGCCAAATTGCTCGAAGTTTTGCACAGTTATGAGTTGTATCAGAGAATATTGTGCCCCTTGTGGGTCTACAGTGCTGACCCAGAACACAGCTTGGTTCTGTTTTTCTGAGAGATTTGTCAAACGTCAAATGTCAGGAAACTCCCACATAAAGTTTGTAACATATAAGTTCTAGAAGAGCTTTCTTTGAAAGTCTGGAGAGAGATGACTCACTGGGTCAGGGAATACAGGAAGTGAAAGAGAATTTGGGGAGAGGAATCATGTGTTAGGGCTTCACTAGTGGCTCAGACGGTAAAGAATTTGCCTACAATGTGGGAGACCTGGGTTTGATCCCTGGGTAGGGAAAATTCCCTGGAGGATGGCATGGCAACCCACTCCAGTATTCTTGTCTGGAAAATCCCCATGGACAGAGGTGCCTGGCGGGATACAGTACATGAGGTGACAAAGAGTCATACATGACTGACTAAACACAATCATGTGTTAGACTATGATGGAACATCTACGAAGCATTTGGCTGACAATGAGCAGGAGGCAGAGTATCTGTAGGTCAAGAGAAGAGTTAGGGAAGGGAACTTAGATTATAGGGTCACGAACACTAGCACAGATGATCACACATATGGTGATAGAAGGTGTGCATTCAGGTGAAGTCATCCAAAAGAAACATACAGAATGATTAAAGAGAAAAGATGCCTAAGGAATCCTGACGTTTAGGAGGAGGTTGAGGAACAGAGTCACAGGAAGAAATCAGAAAGGAAATTGTATATGATAAAAAAGAAAAAAAAATGGGAAAACTAGGGAAAAATAAGTTGGTGAAACATATATGAGTGTAGAATTTCAGTAAGAAAATAAATAACTGTTGCATTTGACAATAAGACATTGCTGAATTTGACAGGTGTTTTCTTATTTTTCTTTTAATTTCTATTGGAGTATAGCTGCTTTAAAATCTGGTGTCAGTTTCTGATGTATATAGCACAGTGAGTCAGTTACACATATACATGTATCCACTTGCTTTTGGATTTCCTTCCCATTTAAGTCCCCACAGAGCCCTGAGCAGAGTTCCCTGTGCTGTCCTGTAGGTTCTCATTAGTTATATATTTTATTTATAGGAGGGCTTCCCTGGTGGTTCAGAGATAAAGTATCCACCTGCAATGCAGGAGATGTGGGTTTGATTCCTGGGTTAGAGATATCCCCTTGGGAAGGAAATGGCAACTCACTCCAGTATTCTAGCCTAGGAAATCCTACCAGAAGACCCTGCCAGACTACAGTTCATGGGGTCTCAGAAGAGTCGGGTGTCATTTAGCAACTAGACAACAGCAGTGTACATAATCCCCATCTCCCAATTTCATCCCACTCCCTCTTTCTCCCTTGGTAGGCCACAACACTGCCCTCTATATCTGTGACTCTATTTCTGCTTTGCAAGTAAGTTCATCTGGATCTTTTTTATAGATCCTATATATAGACACTATTTATTTTTCTCTTTCTGACTTATTTTTTCTGTATGACAATCTTTTGTCCCATCCACATCTCTGCAAATGGCAATATTTTGTTCCTTGAAGTATCACTGCTCATCTACCTGATACAATACCTAATTTTAACAACAAAATATAGATAATTAAAAGTTTTATCTTCAGTTGATTCTAATGGGGAGGAAGGAACGTGGGATTTGGCAGAGAGGATAAAAGGAGTTGATAATTTTTCTGTATCTAGGATCCTAAAGGAAGGGAAAGTACATTTTTCCTTTCATTCTCTAATTGTAGACAAGATGTGAAGGACCTCTTCAATCTCTAAGTAACCATAGTTCATCATCTTTTGCTTTTCTTTACAAAATGTGTGTGTGTGTGTGTGTGTGTGTGTGTGTATGTACGCTCAGTTGCTGAGCTGTGTTCCACGCTTTGCAGCCCCATGGACTGTAGCCCTTTACGATCCTCTGTCCATAGGATTTTTTAAGGCAAGAATACTGGAGTAGGCTACCATTTCCTCCTTCAGGGGATTTTCCCAACCAAGGGATCAAACTTGCAATTTCTGTGTCTCCTGCATTAAAGGCAGATTCTTTACCTGTTCTAGATCATAAACAAAGAAAAGGGGAAACAATACTTTAATCAGGTGTTTTAGTATATTTAAGTTCATAGCTAGAGCATATTTGTTTCCCCATCTTCCCTATATTCTTCTGACTAGATTCTGCTTTGTATTATGGTACAGGTTTTTTATGCCCTCTAAATTTATGCTTTACAGATGCTTGAAGTCATAGTAGCTCTTCATACAGCTCTTGACAGGTCACTGTAAGATGTGATATGTCAGCTATGGATTTTATGAGAACACATGTTTATCTGCTTAAGTCTATCTAAAAGATAGTGCATGCTCTCACAGTGAGGTCAAGGTCACCAAAATTTTCAGTGTCTTTGAAGATCCAAGTCATTTCAATCCTCAGAGATTAAATGCAAAAAGATGTAAAAAGACAAATGATTAAAAGTTGGTTGCTTATAAGAATACCCACAATGGAGCTATTAAAGTATAAGTTAACACTACAGTGAGAGGGGATAGAAGGAGTGAACTGTGAGAAGTAAAAGAAAATCTAATTCCAGCATAGAAAATCAGACTCAAACCTAAAATCTCTAATGAAATTTCACCTGAGCTTCCAGATTATAGTGTTACTTTGATCCTTGGAATATTAGCTGCACTTATTTGGAGTATGCAAAAGAGAGCCTAGACTTTTAAGTCACATTGTCCATGGAATTGCTTTCTACAGGAGCATTGACTCTTGAACCACTGACTCCCTTAGGTCTTCAAACTTTGACTCTGAAGCACATGTTTAATGGACTTGCTTGGTGGTCCAGTGGCTGAGACTCCTTGCTCTCATTTCAGGGGGCACAGATTTGATTCCTGGTTACGGAATTAAGATCCCACACGGCCAAAAATATAAAAGAAAATAAAGCACATGATTGTCCCCCAAACCCTTCAACTTTTAATTTTCTAGGTTTCACTTAAGATAGATAATCCATGATGACTTGGAAAATTATATGAGATAATCCATGAAAAGTAGCTCATGTTTAGGAGTGTGTCATAACAGGTTATTATGATTATAAAACTCAGATAGATTGAAAAAAGTTATAGTGAAAGTATTAGTCACTCAGTTGTGGCCAACTCTTTGTGACCCCATGGAGCCTACCGGAAATTCTCCATGGAATTCTCCAAGCAGGAATACTCGAGTGGTTAGCCATTCCCTTCTTCAAAGGATCTTCCTGACCCAGGGATCAAACCCAGATCCCCTGCATTTCAGGCTGATTATTTACCATCTGAGCCACCAGAAAAGCCTTCACAGGTTATTATTATTATTATATAACCCAAATAGATTATTTCTTGTTAAGTAAGCAGAGAATGCATTTCTTGAACTATATGATGAGCCAAGCTATGTAGTAGACATTTCATATATAAAGACAAATTAAGCACATCTTTTCTTCTAAAAAGCTTCATCATCTAATGAGGCAGACACATTGGACACAACTATGAACTGTTGTATCACAGAGTAAGATGAAGGCCATCAGCACCATATTATGGATTTTTAAAAAATGCATATTTTTCAAACCAAGAGATTTAGAGCAAGCTGAGAGATGAAATTGGTGAACACTGAATAAAATAATTCTGGACAGTGAGTGGGTGAGGGTCAAAGAAGTTCACCCAGTTTGAGAGAACACTGTGAAAAGGACATGTACAATCATTAGATGCTACAGTTAGTCTATCTGTGAGCCTGGATGTTTTGTAGATTTGTTTTCATCTGTAAGCAGGGCTTTTGATTTTCATATTAAGCAGTTGGGACTGTACTTAATATACAACAGGAAGTTGTTGGAATGATTAATCTGAGAGTGAGGGGGAGTCACATGGACAGGTTGGTAAAATTCCTCTGCAAACCACATGGAGAATTATCCTCAGGGTCTCAAGAGGTAGGTTAAACACAAGAGAAGCAGTTGAAGTGAAAGGAGCACCAGAGGTAGAGAAAGGTTATGTTTGTTTTTTTTTTTTTTTTTTGAAGTCAATTCTGCAAGCTTTTTCTTGGCTTGTGCCTGTAACCATGGCCTTCAAGAGGCAGAATTAGCAACTAATGGCTGTTTCTTGGATGTAGACGGGAGAAAAATAGTAGGTACTCATAAATGTTGAAGATCAGAAGGAAGAGAGTGGATGGAAGAATCTTTTTCTTTATCCCCATAGATACTGAACCCAGAGTGTTCTGGCAATTCTCCATGAAGTTCTAAATTTGTATTAAATAAGCATGTTTGTAGAATTGGAACCATTGTCAGTACAGGTAATATAACTGTAACACTTAACTTCGTATAGCTGTATAAGAGAGGAATACACCAGGGAATAAAACTATTACTAATAAGAAATTGCACATGTAGCTAAGGTCTTTGAAATTGCAATACATAAACATGCATTTTACCACCAAATTACTTTCTCAGTGTATTTCAAATGCTTAAGGCTATGGCACTAATTAACTTTGGGTCTTCCCTGTTATGAAGGCAACTTAGTTTAATTAAATCAATAATGCTGCATATTAATTATAGTAGAGACTTAAATAATTTAGGAAGCACTCTTCTTTTAAAACCTTGTTTATTTTTCAACCCCAGGTGGCAGGATTAATTTGCTTCAAATTTAACAGATACTACTAAGTCACCCTCTCTTCCTTTCCTCCTGCCTGCCATTAATGACAGTCTGGATGTGAAAGTCGGTGTCCTACCTGTGTGGCAAAGATTGGGTCCAATTCTGTGAGAGCAAAGTAATTGATAGAAAAAAAATATATTTTCTTGCGGTGGACAACTCTCTATTGAAATCTACAAATTTATCTAGTTTTAATATGCTTGATTTTGCAAATATATTTAACTCCATTCCTAAAGTGAATAAATTTGGTCTAGAGGTGTTTTGAATTAAAGTTTGCCTAACAATGATGTTTGCCCATATCCTTCATAGTTGGTGATGGACAGGGAAGCCTGGCATGCTGCAGTCCATGGGGTCCTACACAACTGAGCAACTGAACTGAACTGAACCCATTCATAAAGCAACTGTGGTATGTAATAAGCCACAATAAGTTCAAGAAGCCCGCAGATCCGGTTCAATCAGAAGTCTGTCACTTCCACACATACACATTCTTATTTAAAATAATCCATGTCTCCTTATCTTGAGATGCATAAATAGACATATTTAAAAGGAGTAGGAAAGCCATCTGGTATAACATTCTTCCTCAGAGCATGTAATTTTTGAATTGTTGATTGTCAGTTGAAAACCTACTAAACTTCAAACTCAGGTACTTATAAAATGAAAGGAATGCAATAGTATATCTCCCTTTTATTCTCAAGGGGTTTTATTCTTCATTTACTCCTTCGTTTACTCTTCCATCATTAGATGTTTCATGTCTAGAAAAAAATGAGACCTCATCCTACTGAAAAAGTTTCTCTCCCAGGGCATATTCTATCTTGTAAGTAGATACACATTTTAATGCATTTGTCACTTGGAATGTCAACTGTTATAATCTCTCAAATCATAATTAAAATAACTGTGTGTGTTAGATAAAAATAAGTAAAGTTTATTAATGGAAGATTAAAATAAAGTTCACAGCAATGCATAAAGAAGCAAGAAACTGCTTGACATAAATGTTATAAGAACTCAAGAGGGGGGGAAATTTACTTGGATTGGGCTAAAACAGTACATCTTAACTCATCTCAAGGAAATGTAGTCTGGAAACTTTCTAATATGTTTCCGTTATGAATTTTGTGTATCTGTGACCCTAATGACGAATCCTGGGCTTTATTCTTTAGGATGTGAAAATAGGTCTCATAATCATTTTAGTCAGCACAAGTCTTACAAAAAAAGACTGGGAAGTAATTTCAGGTCTTATAACAATTCCGATTTGTTGACTATAAATCCTATGCACTGTTGTATGGATGAGAGTGTAAGCATATTTGGATAGATGACCAGACTCTTTAAGGGTAATTGACTCCTACCCCAGTGGTGATGAGCATACTACAGAAAGAAGAAATTACTCTGCATAGGCTGAGATCTTGGGATGAAAGTCATAATCTAATGCCAGTTTTTATTACCCTTCTGCTCAGTCAGCAGAATTTCTCTGTATGAGCTGAAGAGGGGATGTTTCCAGTGACTTCCTTGTCCTCTTAGGCAGTGAAAACTGCTGGATTGCAGTGAAAACTGCAATCACCTAATAGCAGATGGGCTGAAGACAGACCTTATAAAGGAAGCAAGCTACCATTCTTTCAGATAAAATGTATTCTTTCCTACAAAACTCTTGGCTGCCCCTGCTTCTCTGGTACATGCTAATTCAGCAAGTAAACAGCTAAGCTTTACTGATAGACGATCCTGTTTATAATATTTCATTTAGCTGCTCAGCAGATAGAAACCAGCTCTATCCTATACATCTTCAAACTACAATGGAACAAACAGAAAATTATACTAATACCCAACATAATAGTTATCTAAAGACAGATACAACCATGTAAAAAATATTTAGTAACTGTGTTATGATTATGTTAGTGAGGCAAAGCATTATATTGCTAGAAGCAATTACAGCCTGTAGTACAGAAGAGTAATGACTTTAAAGGAATAGAATAAGCGGAAGACCCGGAGCGTATGTCTGTGTGAGAGAATGGTGTTTGTTTCTCAGGAAAGAGTGAAAGCAGTTTAGCTCAGCCTCTAAAACAAAAAGGCAGCATTTTTCTACATGGAATACTTTGACTTTTCAATGACAAAGAACATTATAAAGAATCAAGAGAAAATAGAAATTCAAGTGGGGAATGCAGAATGAGCTCTCTTTTAGAAAAATGGTCTAATAATAAATGAAACAGTATAATTAAAATTTAAAACAATAGTAATATTAATAATAAAGCTCCTCTCCTCATGTTTCCTATTCCTGCAGTGTTTAGAGAGTAACGTTTCACAAACAGAATTTGAGCAATTACCTTCTGCTTTGCTATGGCCTGATGAATGAAGAGAGGGGAAATTGAAAATGATATTAGTGCGAGAACTTTAAGCATTGCTCTCCCTTTCTCCTCCCAGTAACGAAAGGTACCCCAAACATAAGCGGACAGTCTGCATTGAGAGCTGTCTGGGGAGACAACTCGAGTTTAAGATTTCTGATGACATCTTCAGAGAACAATGTTAAATTCTTATTATTGTATCCAACATCCCCAAATCCAGTAATACCTAACATTGCTGGTAGAATGTACTCTCTGCTTGCCCTGTGCTCCCACGGAACATGCGATCTGCTCAGCTTTTTACAACTGGAGGCCTTTGCACACCCAGAGACACATCCAGTGGACCTCCTTCCACTCACAGACCTCCACTCACCCAGATGCAGGCTTCTACATATGCTGTGATTCTCAAACTGGGCCTCATGTAAGGCAAGGTGCTTCTCCCCGGTCTCTTCATTTTTACCCAAGAATGTAGATGCTTTGCTATCGAAATTAAACACATAAATTGTGAATGAGAGTAAAACCACATTAGGTTTAAAATGAAACAAGCAATTGCAAGGAAAATTGTCTCTTAAAATCTAAGTATCCATTGTTCTGCCCTAACCTTCCGGGAGGGCGGGGATTGAAACTCCTGCACCACTAAATCTTTCTGGATTTCCTTGGACTGAATTATGAATTTATTCTTAATGGGCTCTTGAAGTTCCTCATATCCACATCATTAAGCTTATTTTGTATACTGTAACTCTTTCCAGTCTCCTTTCTTTATTCAATTGGGAACTATTTTCTGGTTTTGCCCCGGGCCCCGAGAATAAAAAGATAAAAATGAAGCTGCAAATATTGATTGGCATTCAATCAAACAAATGTAATTGACAATTGGGTTTTCAAACTAGCAATGCCACTAAGTGAGTGTTATTTTGAACTGAAGCCTGTATTTAGCATATAGGTAAATAAGCATGGTCTATGATAAAAGAAAATATAAATGGGGTGAAGAGGAAGAGGAAGCTCTTATCACAGCTTTTCAGAGTCACCCCTCTCATCCCCACATTTCTTTTTTGTTACATTTTTCATTGTTATTATTTGTGTGTCCCCGTATACTGTCTTATTGGAAACCATTTATGAAATAACTTACTCTTTCTTCCAAAGCATAATCATTTCATTATTTACTTTTTCTAAATTATAGTACCTGGATCTGAAATTTAGTTTTTACAAGTAACTAATTTCACAACTTATGGGAAGGGCCTTCGTCTATCCAAGTTATGCTGTTGATATCTATGTAGAAAACAACATTCTAGTAAATTTTGACAGAGATAGTGTTAATACAGATTACTGATTAATTTATGAGATAGTGTTAATACAAATTACAAATTCTGCACCTAGAACACATTGGGAAATATATGTTAATGTGGTAGAAACATGAAAACATGATAGTATTGAGACTAAGAACAAGGACTCTGGGCTCTTCAAGTTTTAAAATCCTGGCTCCATCTTTTACAAGCTGTGTGCCCTTTGGCAATGTTTCTCAAATCTCTTGCCTTAAATTCCTCATTTATAATGTGTGCATCTATTGGAATCTAATTAATGGCATTTCTTTTTTAATTATTAAATGAGACAGTATATGCCAGTGCCTGGCATATTGTAAAACTCTAGTAACTGTAAGCTATTAATATTATTCCAATCAAGACAATTTTAAAAATCCATAGCAATATCAGAACAGACAATGAGCATAGGTAATTGGAACAGAGAATTTAAATTGACATTTTCAGGCTCTAAGGTAGGAAAAGCAGCATATTTTGGCTTCATTCCAAATGTAAATTGGTCTCAAAATTTATCAAGAACAATTGCATTTCGCCTAGGCCCTGTCTCCTGAACTAGGTACCCAGTGAGTGTAAATGAGTTGTGTTTGATGAAGATCAGAACAGTGCGGGGAGGGGGGGGTGGGTGTCGTCACTGCAAGTTCAGGGATTATTTACATTAGCGTATTTCAGTAACCTTGAATAGTGATTTCAAATCCATTAAAAAAATCTAACACTTGTTTGCAAACTTCAGTGTTTCCATTTCATAAATGTTTATGGAAGTCTTTCATTGTGCTAAGCATTATAAAGGTGTTGGGAAGTATTCTTGCTGATGTGATGCTCATTCCTGGTAAAGCAAAGAACATATTAAAGGTGGGAAGTATGACAATGCAAGACTGATCTGGGGATTTCAAGGATATCATCTCAATAGAAATACACTGAGTGAGTCTAGAGGGGATAAAGAAGACAGAGGCTAAGAGGATGGCCAGGATCCAGATGATGAAGGGCTTTGCGTGCTGTCACTGAGTTCTGACTTTGTTTTGTGGACTAATGAAACCCTTTATGACAGAGCTGGTGCGTTTGCAGTATGAGAACATCTAAAAGTAATTAAAAACTTTTATTAGATCTGCTTTTCTATTCATTCAACTAAATGTTTAGCCCATTGGACTGTGAATGAGACTCACCTTTCCAATGATAATCGTTGGGGAGTTAACTTAAATGTGTGTATTTACCTGTTCAAGACCTGCCACAATACTAAATATTTCTGAGATTATTTCCTTCTATAAAAGTGTTGCTGCTGTTGTTTTCTTGCTTTAAAATTTCCCCCCTTCACTGCAAGTATTCACATGTCTGTTTTCTTTGCATTTTGCCTGGACAAGAAGAAACACATTTTTTTTAAATTTTTATTTTATATTGGAGTATAGTTGATTAACAATGTTGTTTTAGTCTCAGACATATAGCAAAGTGATTCTGTTGTACATATCCATGTATCTATTCTTTTTCAAATTTGTTTCCCATTTAGGTTATTGCAGAATATTGAGCAGTTTCCTGCTATAAAGTAAGTCTTTGTTGGTTAACTGTTTTAAATATAGCAGTGTATACATCTCAGCCCCAAACCCCCAAAACTATCTCTCCACTCTACCTTTCCCCCCCAGTAACCATAAGTTTGTTCTATAAGTCTGTGAGTTTGTCTGTGTTTTTTATGTAAATTCACGCCTTCTGAAACCTTGCTGATGAGCCACAGTCAGTTCAGTTCAGTTGCTCAGTCGTGTCTGACTCTTTGCAACCCCATGGATTGCAGCTCACCAGGCCTTCCTGTCCATCACCAACTCCCGGAGCTTACTCAAACTCATGTCCAGTGAGTCAGTGATGCCATCCAACCATCTCATCCTCTGTCGTCCCCTTCTCCTCCTGCCCTCAGTCTTTCCCAGAATCAGGGTCTTTTCACGTGAGTCAGTTCTTCGCATCAGGTGGCCAAAGTATTGGAGTTTCAGCTTCAACATCAGTCCTTCCAGTGAATATTCAGGACTGATTTCCTTTAGGATGGACTGGTTGGATCTCCTTGTATTCCAAGGGATTCTCAAAAGCCTTCTCCAACATCACAGTTCAAAAGCATCAATTATCAGTGCTCAGCTTTCTTCACAGTACAACTTTCACATCCATACATGACTCCTGGAAAAACCATTGCCTTGCCTAGATATACCTTTCTCAGCAAAGTAATGTCTCTGCTTTGTAATATGCTGTCTAGGCTGGTCATAACTTTTCATCCAAGGAGTAAGTGTCTTTTAATTTCATGACTGCAATCACCACCTGAAGTGATTTGGGAGAGCAAAAAAATAAAGTCTGCCACTGTTTCCACTGTTTCCCCATCTATTTGCCATCAAGTGATGGGACTGGATGCCATGATCTTAGTTTTCTGAATGTGGAGCTTTAAGCCCATTTTTTCACTCTCTTCTTTCACTTTCATCAAGAGGTTGTTCAGTTTTTCTTTGCTTTCTGCCTTAAGCGTGATGTCATCTGCATATCTCAGATTACTGATATTTCTCCCGTCAATCCCACACTAATCCTAATTTGGCCAATAGCCCAAGTTTGAAAACAAAGATTCTTAGCTTCAAGTACCATGCATTAGGATTCCAGTTGTACAAATGATTTTGAGTTTCTGAGCTTGTTTTAGGTTTTGATCATGTATATATGGATGGTGAATCAAGATACCTGTGTTGGTATGGTGTTGATCCAAATGCTGGAAACTGCATGACTGGACTGCAAGTAAGAAGAAAACTTCTTGAGGAGAGGCCCTCTATCCATCCTTCTCCTCCCATTCTTTGATATTCCATCCCACACATCTGTTTTGATTAGAGTGGAAAACTTAAAATACTTTTCTCGAGCAGTTCAGTCCTTGTTCTCGAGCCCCAGTCCTTCTTCTGGGGCATCATTATCTGGGCCACTGAGAAGGCATGGGCATTTTCTGTTTTGGGCCTTATCTTTAGAAAGTTTCATTAGCGCCCCATCTGGAGTTCAACTGAGAAAATGTTGAAAGTAGAGTTGGCTTTCAAAATCTGCAGGTTTCACATCCACAAAGTTAACTAACCTTTGATGGAAAACATTTGTCTAAAAATCCAGAATGTTAAAAAAATTAAAATTTGAATTTGCCATACACTGGCAACAATTTGTGTAGCTTTTACACAACATTAAATATTATAAGTAATCTAGAGATGATTTCAAGTATGAGGTAGGACGTGCATAGGTAATATCCATGCTTATGTGCTCTGTTGCTCAGGTATGTTTGGCTGTGTGTGACTCCATGGACTATAGCCCTTCAGGTTCTCCTATCCATAGGATTTCTCCGGCAAGAATACTGGAGTAGGTGGCCATTTCCGCCTCCAGGCGATCTTCCTGACCCAGAAAGAGGGAACCCACGTCTCCTGCATTGGCAGGCAGATTCTTCACCACTGAACCATCTGGAAGTCACACAGTGACATGTGATTGCGTGTTTCCACATGTTCTTCTGCAAAACTACAATTTTACTATAGGCAATACAACTTTATTAAAGCAATTATCATATTAAAAGTATTAATTTTCCTTGTTTCTTCTTCTCTTTTGTACTAGATTGCAAGCTCCTTGCAGTCAGGACTCTCTTTTAATCCCTTCTGTGTGACCAAAGTCTGCAAAGATATTATCATTTAAGTAGAAAGAGCTAAAAATATTTGAAGAACAATTAGAAATTTTGGCAATTTTGTGCTAAATCACAGTCGCTTTCCTTATTCTTTTAAAATGTGATATTTTATAGAGTGCCATTTTCTGTGCCTTTCAAGATAAAAGGAACCTGAACCTCTATAAATAATAATTGCAAATTAGATTATCTGCATAAAATAGCTCTTATAACACATTATCAAACTGAAATATACATAAAGGACTATATAATTATTGAGGGCAGAAGGAGAAGGGGAAGACAGAGGATAAGATGATTGGAAAGATGGTTGGAGAGAGGATAAGAGGAGATAGAGGATAAGATGGTTGGAAAGCATCTTAACGGGCATGAGCAAATGTCCATGTCAATGAACATGAGTTTGAGCAAACTCTGGGAGCTGGTGAAGGAGAGAGAAGCCTGGTGTGCTGCAACTATGGGGTCGCAAAGAGTCAGACACAACTTAGTGACTAAACAATGAAAACAAAAACAACAAAAATAGTATAACTTGATGAAAGTAACATAACTTGGTCAAATTTTTCCTTCAAATTTTAAGTAAAAATAAAAGACTCATTTTTAATTTTCACTACAAACTTTATTAAACAACATTTTCATATTTTGTTCCACTATATTTTGCCATTTTTCAGGCAAATTCATAATCGCATCTTTCCAAAACTTTTTTACCCTTTTGAGCAAAGAACTATGCCAGGTGCCTTTTACGATCTTCCAGGGAATTGGAAATTTTTTTCATTAGAGAATTTTGTAAAGACCAAAATAAATGAACATCTGAAGAAGTAACATCTGGTGAATATGGCAGAGGAATCAGAACTTCCCAGCCAAGCTGTAACAGTTTTTGCCTGGTCATCAAAGAAATATTTGGTCTTGTGTTATCCTGGTGGAAGATTATGCATTTTTTGTGTACTTATTCCAGACACTTTTTTTCAAGTGCTGCCTTTAATTGGTCTAACTGGGAGCAGTATTTGTCAGAATTAATTGTTTGTTGTCCAGAATCTCATAATAGAAGACTCTCTTCCAGTCCTACATATACACAACCTCATCTTCTTTGGCCGAAGACTGTCCTTTGTTCTAGTTGGTGGTGGTTCATTTCCCATGCCCCACAGTTTTTTCCATTCCACATTATTGTACAATTTCCACTTTTTATCACCTGTCACAATTTGTTTTAGATATGGAACATTTTCATTACATTTAAGGAGAGAATGACGTGTGGAAAGATGGTCAAGAAGATTTTGTTTTCCACTTAACTTATGAGGAACCCAAACTTCAAAGTGATTAATATAACCAAACTGGTGCAAATGATTTTCAACTCTTGATTGGGATATTTTGAGTCCATCAGTTATCTCAGGCATGGTATAGCATTGATTTTTCTCAATCAATGTCTTGATTTGATTACTCTCAGCTTCAACTGGTCTACCTGATGACAGAGCATCATCCAGTGAGAAACCTCCAGCACAAACTTCACAAAGCACTTTTGACACTTTTGATCAGTCACATCACCTTCTGTTCACACACTGCACAAATCATTTTTGGGTGTATTTCAGTTGTGTTTTTACCTTTCTTGAAGTAATAAAGCATAGTATACTACAAATGTTGCTTTGCTTTCATCTTAAATAGTAAAATAGCAAACAAAAAATCATCAGTTTTGATAAGTTCTTTTAAAATGCATGCTATGACAGGTGTCACAATCCAACCTAAAAAAATGGCTTTGAATGAAGTTAAAGACAATTAAGAGCTACTCAAGCCATCTTACAGGAAAAAAATAGCAAATGAACATTTTGGCCAACCAATGTAAATATATATTAAAGGTTTAGAAAGCTATACATGTGGAGAGACTTATATTTACATGAAGTAATTCAAAGGTATTCTAAATGATTGATCTTATCATATACCTTTCCTTCATTTTAAAAATAATCTGAGTCCTCATTTTTCTTATTCTATTTTATTTCCCCCTAGATAAACTAGCTTTCAAGAACCGTAAAGGTGCGTGGCAGAGTGAATGGCCCAGAAGGTCAGGATTTCTGTCCTGAGGCAAATAAAGCAGACAAGCACAACACACTCTAAGTATGAGATTTCAGGAATGGAGAAGTGAAAAGGCACGCTGGTTTGACTTTCAGGAATGCTGCAATGCACTTAAGATTAAGGTCAAAAGGCACTCATGCCAGATTTCCCTTACCATTCCTGTGTAGCAGGATTAAGCAAGAACAGATAATGCATTCATTAGGGCAAGAGTTAGGACAAGAATAAATAAACTTGGGGAGCCCTCTCACAAGGAATAAAACAATGCTTGCTATTTTACCCTGAAAATGAAACAACTTACGGTTATAATTACATCATAAAATAGGCTGGTATTTTACGAAAAATGACACCTGAAAGACATTGCTTCCTCTTCAAACTCTTAATCATTATAAATTGATTCCAATGCATATTTTAAGCTTTGTGTTTAGACATTGAAACTTTATGTAATGGAATATGTGTTCTTGTGTTTACAACTAGAAGGGAAAATAGATCTCTTTTCTTAACTTTCATAAGCAATGACCAAAATGTGGATTTGGGATATTGATTTTCCTGGAACTTCAGAAATAAAAGTAAGAAATTTTATCACCCTCACTCTTACTATTTAATTATATCATATTGGAAAAGTTTATTGGTAATAACCTGGTTGGGCAACTTTAATCTGTCCATCACATCTTAAAAAGAAACTGAAGGAATTTTTAAAGTGACTGTTACTACTTAGGGGTGTTCTGTTCATGGCACCTAATTCTCAGTAGTTAATGTTAAAGCCTCGCCAGAATAAGTACTCCACATGTTACTCTATCTTCAAATACGAATACTGTTTTCAAAATTGTAAACTGCTATTTCAAATTATACATTTCAAATAATCAAAATGTCAGGATCATAAGTCCTTCTTGTCAGAACAATAACACTCATAGTAATCATCTGTCATTACTGGTTATTTCCCAGGTGGTGCTCGTGGTAAAGAAACCATCTACCAATGCGTGTAACACAAGAGACAGTTTCAATCCCAGGGTCGAGAAGATTCCCTGGAGTAGGAAATGGCAGCCCACTCCGAAAGTATTGCTTGGAAAATTCCATGCATAGAGGAGCCTGGTGGATTATAGCCCAAAGGGCTGCAAAGAGTCAAACATGACTGAGCACACACAAGCACACACGTGCATCAGTTATTAGGATTTGTGATCATTATTAGTATTAAAACTAAGAAAACTATGTTTGTGACAAGAAGTTTTTATGTAGTATTTCCTCCGTTTTTCACAACCACATTATGAAGTATGTTATAGTCTCTGTTTTAGTCTTTGAGAGGTTAAGTTATATATGTTCAAGGTTATACAACCCATTACCCAGGGCCAGCTGATGCCAAAACTTGTGCTATGAAGCATATTATTTCTATTATGTTGAGTGCCAAATGTATGGCCAGTCTCCCTAATCCTTAATATGCTGCATTTATAGATGCAGAAACTGAAATCCAGTCTATAGGTACTTCATTCATGATCACACAGGCAAGAAGTGAATGATCCATGGTTTGAACCCATGTATTGTTTTGTTTTTTTTCTTCCTTTGATGATACCAATATCACAGTTGAAATACAATAAAGATCACCTCTCCTTTGTAGAGTCTTCAAATTAATAACAGTTCAAAACAAACTTAATTCTTTTACTTTTTCTAAAAATGATCATACTGATTACTGAAGTCAAGACTTCATAAAAACTTTCATAAACATAACTTTTCATAAACTTCATAAACATTACTTGCTAGTGATAAGTAAGTTGTCATTATCTTCACAGATTTGGCAAAATTTCCAGGATAATTGAATTCAGAGAAGTTTGTTTTCCAAGTGAAGACTGATGTTCAGAAAAGTTGTGACTTCAGTGAAGCATCGCCAGCTAGATGTGAATTCACATTTGATTATGCCAGTGTTCCTCACTATAATGGTTATTAAATTCTGGTTATCATGGCAATTTTATGAATCTATTGTTAGAGAAACTGTGTGTTTGTTCTGAAACAGAGAGATCCCGGCTATAACTCATGAAATGAGTTTTCGGCCACCAGAAAAATCTGAATAAGGAAAACTCCTTTACCCTAGTCAATGTCTATTATGAGAGTTTTACTTCATAGGAGCATAGATTCAGTCATCATGGGCTGCCAAAAGAACCATAATTCTGTTATCTTAGGCAATGTTTCTGATTGTCAGTTTTCAGATTTGTAAAACAAGCATAGCAAAGTCTGTTTTAAGAGTGTGAGTCCTCTTTTCAGTTTAAATAATGTATAATGTTCAGAGCAGCAATGACTTATGCATGTGTGTAAATAAGCATACATATGCATATATACATGCATATGAAACACTACAAAAATAAGCCATGTAATATATCACATTATAATAACACCCATGTAATACATATAGTATTGTAACCGTTGTAGTAATGCAGATGGTATTTCATAATGATGATGCATTATACAATGTAGCAGGTAAATATATATACAAGCAACAGAAAAAATAATTACAGAAATGGTACTGAAGAATTCCAAATCCCATCTGCTGGCATACAAAGAATTGTGCAATCCACAGCCTGAATCCACTTCCAGGCTCTTTCTCCATGAGGTGAATGAAATTCTTGTACCCTGTACCCTAGGAGCCATGTGCAATCCCCTGACCTGCTCAGCATTTTTCTGTCAGTATCTTTGTTGTATCATTCTGGTCCTCAGAAATCTTTGGGAATATCTCCCCCTAACCCTTCATATCTTCAGAGATTATAGGGTTAATCCCAGGACAAGCTCGACCTATTCCTGAATTCTCATTCTGCAATGGTCGGTATGTTTTCTTCTTTACACTCTTAGCTTCTTGCAACATAGGATTGGTGTCCCTGATATAAGTTCTTTGAAAATGGACACCAAACCATGTTCTCATATGACTCCCTGATGTAGGAAAGTACTCCCTTTTAATCACAAATTAAGCATTATTTCAGTTGAATGATTTGGTTAAATACTTTTCACAATTTTGCAACAGAAGAATACAGCTGAGCACGACCTCAACATGGATTAAGGAAGAGTCCTACCTTACTGCCAGTCAAAATTTGGTATATTTCAAGACATGATAAGCAATAATAAGACGGTTTTCAATGGTACATATATACAAACATTCTGTATTTTAATGTTTAAGCTGTTATATTAATGTTTATTAATTAATAAACAGTAATTAATTTTACAGTAATTAAACCATACTTATTAAAATAAGAAATTAGCAGTAATTAATTACTGTTTATTATACAGCTTAAGATTGAAGGCAGGAGGAGAAGGGGATGACAGAGGATGAGATGGTTGGATGCCATCACTGACTCAATGGACATGGGTTAGGGTGAACTCCGGGAGATGGTGATGGACAGGGAGGCCTGGTGTGCTGCGGTTCATGGGGTCGCAAAGAGTCGGACACGACTGAGCCACTGAACTGAACTAAATATAGCTTAATTAATATTTAAGTGGTTATATTTAAGCTGCTATGATACTGAAAGAAGTATTATCAGCACATGCCTGTTTAAAATGTATTAATTTGATGACAAAAATTAAGTAACCCTACAAGTGGTAAAATATGTGGATGATACGTGGTGAAATGAAGATTTGGAAATGAAGTTCCAGGATAATGTGATTAGAGAAGAGTCATGGGAGGAAGAGAACTGATAAGTTAGCCCATTCTCCAGGTTAAGTATTTGTGGTCTGGGGGTGTTACTGTGAGCGAGTAACTTTCTCAGACTGCAGCCGTGGGAGTCTGGTGATAGGCTGACAGCGCTCGCCTGCATTCATTATATCATACACAAAAGCAATGAGATTCATGCAAAGGATAAGCATCTCTGTCCGCTTGTAGGAGATCTATAGTAAATCTGAATCAGTGATTAGATTAAAATATTTTGGTCATTTAGTCCATTTTAAAGGTGCTAGTGTGAATGTGAATTTTAGAAAGTACCTTTTAGGAAAGCTTCTGCAAATTGTTGCAAACTGTACAACTCTAAGTGTCCTTGAAAATATCTCTTACTGAAAAGAAGTCACAGGTTTAAGGGTATGTACCTCAATGGGTACTTGCATTGTACATAGTACATAGTTATATATGTAAACTAATCGACATTATGGTGCCCTTTTTCATATACATACAAGCCACAGTTTACTTCTTGTAGTTTTTCTTCTAGAAGTAACACAATATGGTGCGCTTCTCTGTCGTCTCTTTTCCTATCAAGGAGCTTAAACAGACTCTACAACATGACTCCCTTAGAGAATGCACATATGCACAAGGAGACGTTTTCTGTTGGGAAATCTGAAAAAAAAAAAAGCAAAAGCAAAAACACAAGCATTTGACTGAACAAAGTCCATGTGTAAAGCTGCTTTTATGGAGCAGATCCCTTCCTTTAAATTACTGAATAGTACAAAGCAAAAGGTAAATAGTCCCTTTAGTGTATTGTTAAGTCATTATATGGCCACCAATATCTCTCTGGGTGACACCTGACCATGCCTATTATGTAAATTAAAATCAACAGTATCAATCTCAATTAGATGTAACCAAACATGCTTGATAGACTAAGCATTCGCTCATGGTTTGGTTTTTGAAATGCTGCCCAAATTGGCCTGATTATTGTTACGACTATTTTTAATTGCACTTGAAATTGCTAGTGACATAAAGATGAGCTTCTACATGGATAAAACATATCATAATGGACCCAACACAAGCATTGAATATCTCAGTACAGGTATAAAATTTTGTATTGTCACTTAGAATGAAAATAGATTTCAATTTAATTAAATAGAATCATTGTGGTCCTTAATTATCTCCAGATATTTTTAAGAACTATTATGTATATTTTCTATTCACTAATCTTACTTAATTTGACTGAAACTCTAAAAGTCTTCTAATTTCACTTCTAGCAGATTTCTAATTATTTTGTGGAGAAAAACTCTGCAACCTAGTGCCCTTCATTCTTCGTTCAGACCAAGTTTGCTAGCTTTATTCAACTTAACTATATGCAAGGGCTTCCCAAGTGGTACAATGACAAGGAATCTGCCTGCCAATGCAGGAGACACAACAACGCCAGTTTGATCCCTGGGTCAGGAAGATCCCAGGGAATAGGAAACAGTAACCTGATCCAGTATTCTTGCCTGGAGAATCCCAAGTACAGAGGAGCCCGGCAGGCTACAGTCCATGGGGTCTCAAAGAGTTGAACACGACTGAGTGACTATGCACACACATACACACATTATATATGTGTGCACGTATCTTATTTCTCTTGCTTGTGACATTTACCACATACATACCTTTGCTTTTTACTCTGTAAATCCTACACATCCCTGAAGACTCCATTTTAAACGTGCTACATCTACATGATCTTTGCTATTTCCTGAGTGACTTCATCAATGGAGAAAATTTTATTATGGTTGTATCAGGCTATCTCAGTTCCAGAAATCTGTAGTTTTATTTTAAGAGTTTCTGTCTTATACTGTTTTGTTTCAAAAATCTTGAAGTCATCTCTCATTTTCTCAAATACCATACTCAGTCTATCATAAAATGCTGTTAGCTCTTCCTCCAAGATATATCCTAAGCATCTTACCACTTCTAGGGAGACCGACTTCTTACTACATCCATCCCTGCCACCCATGCCCAAGCCTCCATCATTACTAACAAGCATCTTTACTGTGTTTTTCAACTGATTTTTTGGCAAACACCTTTGTCCCCCTAAAGTTAGATAATAACTCTGAAAAGGCCTTTTCGTTTCTTCCAAAAGAAAAATGAGAGAACTTACAATGGCCTGAGACCCTACAGAAATTGTCAACTGATGACATGTTTTACCTTATTTCCTATCAGTAACACCTTGCATGCATTGCTAGAATACACTGCTGTGTTCTCCGTTTCTTGATGACAAATACGTCAGGTGATCCCACCTCACAGCTGCTGCCTTATTTGCTCCAACTTCCAACGACATGAATCAGTGAGGTGTCCACATGATGCTTTCTCAATACATGCTACCTCAACCACACATCTTAGATTGAAACCCCATTCAACCACCAGCACTCTCCATCCACCTGGGCTTGTGAATATTTCCACAGCATGTAGAACTTACTAAGTATGTTATTTATTATTTATTATATTTATTCTTTATTGTTTGTGTTTCCTGCTTAAATATAAGGCACCCCAAAATGAGGATTTTCTTTATCTTTTCTTTTTTTTTGGTATATTGCCATAATCTTAGTGTACAAAAAATTTAAGGTAGGAAATATTTCATATTTTGTTAAAATAATAATATATAATCTTTTTATGTGCATATTCCAGTCTCCTCAAAAGGACTGGATAATTTTTAAGGTCAGTGAATTAATGTTAAGATGGTTTAGTCGCTTCCAGCTCTTTGTGACCTTATGAGGCATAGCCCACCAGGCTTCTCTGTCCATGGGATTCTCCAGACAAGAATACTGGAGTGCGTTGCCATGCCCTCCTCCAGAAGATCTTCCAGGCCCAGGGATTGAACCCACATCTCTTTTGCCTCCTGCATTAGCAGGTGGGTTCTTTACCACTAGTACCACCGGGAAAGCCCCTTTAAGGTCAGTGTGTGTGTGTGTGTGTGTGTGTGTGTGTCTGTGTGTCTGTGTGTGATAGTCACTCAGTCATGCCTGACTCTTTGTGACCCCATGGACTATAATTCATCAGCCTCCCCTGTCCGTTGATTCTCCAGGAAAGAATATGGAAGTGGGTGGCCATTCCCTTCTCCAGGGGATCTTCCCAACCCAGTGATTAAAATGGGGTCTCCCACATTGCAAGCAGATTGTTTAACATCTAAGCCACCCCTGGCTCTAATCCCCATTGAATTCCACTGCAAAGAGCACTGCCACACTTACAAAGAGGACTCTCATTAAACGTGTGCTAATCAATGGATACTGCAGGTGTCTAGGCTTTGGAAACTAGCCCCCCAAAAGCAGAGCTGCCTCTTTGAAGGTCCCCCCATCATGCAGCATGACTTGATTTGATTGGACAAATCAAAGGACTTGCTTTTCCAAAATGCATAGCTTATGCTGATAATAAATCAGAGCTGAGAGGGAGTGGAGGTAGAAAGTGTTAAAAAGAGGAAGCCACCTTGTTTAGTGGTGAGTAATGAGGACCAGGTAAAAGGCCATTTGCAAAAGAAAAACAAAAATCATTCCAGATGACAGTAATTGCAAAAAATGTGCCTGTGCTGACTACAAGTTTCAAAGGCTAAAGATGAGTAAAAGAATGAAAGTCGTTATCTTCTGTACAAGAATTAAGTAAGAAAAAGCCCTACTTTATCTCTTTTCTTTAGCTATTAGCATTGGAACTACAGAAATATTCATGAGTTTTAGAAAGAGCCATTAAGAGGAAAATGATTCTAGACGCTATAAGATTTTTATATAATTTTCCTTAGTGCTTTAAATGATAATTTGTTTTAATTTAGAATTCCTAGATTTTTTATATACACACTACTTGTGAAATTAAATATATTAACATTATTTTTTAATAATGACCTGTGTTTTAATTCCAGGCCTGTTATTAATAGTTGAATGTCATTGGGAAATATAGGTAACCATCTAAAATTTCTATTGCCACCTACAAATTAACAGTGGAAAAGCACACTCCCTTCCCAGGGTTGTTTTAAATTTGACATTTGTAGGATAGCCAAAGCAAGGGAATTCCAGAAAAACATTTACTCTGCTTAATTGACTAGACTAAAGCTTTGACTTTAGTATGCTATACAAGCTTTGACTTTTGACTGTGTGGATTACAACAAACTGTGGAAAATTCTTAAAGATGGGAATACCAGGCTACCTTACCTGCCTCCTGAGAAACCCATATGCAGGACAAGAAGAAACAATTAGAACTGGACATGGAACAACTGGTTTCAAATTGGGAAAGATGTACTTCAAGGTTGTATATTGCCACCCTGCTTATTTAACTTATATGCAGAGTACATCTTGAAAAATGTCAAGCTAGATGAAGCTCAAACTGGAATCAAGACTGTCAGGAGAAATACCAATAACCTCAGATATGCAGATGGCATCACCCTTATGGCAGAAAGCAAAAAGGAACTGAAGAGTCTCTTGATGAAGGTACGAGAGGAGAGTGAAAATGCTGGTTTAAAACTCGACATTCAAAAAACAAAGATCATGGCATTCAGTACCATAACTTCAAGACAAATAGGTGGGTAAACAGTGAAAACAGTGACAGACCTTATTTTCTTGGGCTTCAAAATCACTGCAGATGGTGGCTGCAGCCATGAAATTAAAAGACCTTTGCTCCTTGGAAGAAAAGATATGACAAACCTAGACAACATATTAAAAAGCAGAGGCATTACTTTGCCAACAAAGGTCTGTCTAGTCAAGGCTATGGTTTTCCTAGTAGTCACGTATGGTTGTGAGAGTTGGACCAGAAAGAAGGTTGAGTGTGAAGAATTGATGCTTTTGAACCGTGTGCTGGAGAAGAATCTTCAGAGTCCCTTGGACTGGAAGAAGATCAAACCAGTCCATCCTAAAGGAAATAAACCCTGAATATTCATTGGAAAGACTTATGCTGAAGCTGAAGTTCCAATACTTTGGCCACCTGATGCAAAGATCCAACTCATTAGGAGAGACCCTGATGCTGGCAAAAATTGAGGGCAGGAGGCAAAGGGGATGACAGAGGATGAGATGGTTGGATGGTATCACCGATTCAATGGACATGAGTTTGGGTAAACTCCAGGAGTGGGTGATGGACAGGGAGGCCTGGAGTGCTGCAGTCCATGGAGTCACAAAGAGCTGGGTATGAGTTAGTGACTGAACAAAAACAAAAAAAATCTTTTATTATAAAAAATACAATCAAATGAATAGACAAAAATAAACTAACTATGCAAAGAAAGATATTATTTATAGATGGTGAAAAGATGCTTAAAGAAAATAACCCACAAAATCGCACAGGTTGAGTGTAGTAGAAATGGAACTGAATTCAAATAGTTTTAAGGTTAATTTTATAGTTTTCAACACGAACATTTTTGTGGACTACTTGCTTATTAGATAAACCATCACCCCAAAGTCATATCTGCATCATTCATATTTCCTCTGGAAGGAAATGTTATGAGAGGGGAAAAAAAAATTAAGAGCTAGAAAGGTTTAGGGAAAATCAGATTGTTGAAAAGGACTTCAAACAACTTGAAAGCTATATTCTAGAGATAAAATTTAAAGATAAGATTCAGAAAGTGTGCCTAGAGCTTGAGGAAGGTGAGTTTTAATTCCAGAAAATAGACCTTACCTTCTCAGAGATGCTTAGCTTCACTTTTAGGTTTTTATTTTCACGAAAATGTGTGATATTACCAAACTTAATCCTTCTCAAGTTAAGAACAGATTTCATGTCATATGTCTTCATTTACTATCATTGTTCACTTACAATTTGGCAGTTGACTGTCACATGTTGACAAGCTGTTTCTGTCTTCTCTTTTTTTCTATGCATTTATATTTAGATTTAAAGAAATGTCATCCTTTTACTAGGCAAACTTCAAGTTGCATACCATGAAATTGTTTTTTAGCTATAAAAATAGAAATCACATTATTTAAATTGCATTTCTATATCTCCCAGTCCTTGAAAATGTGTTTTTGTGCTCCTATTGAGTTTTTCCTCAAATCTATCATTTTTTTCCAATTTATTTATTTAAAAGTCTATCCAAGGTCCATAATATAAGTAGAAGCTGGATCTTAAGCTTCTCTCTTTTTTTTAATTTATTTTTATTTGTTAGAGGCTAATTACCTTACAATATTGTGGTGGTTTTTGCCATATATTGACATGAATCAGCCATGGATTTACATGTGTTCCCCATCCTGAAGCCCCCTCCCACTTTCCTCCCCATCCCATCCCTCTGGGTCATCCCAGTGCACCAGCCCTGAGCATTTGTCTCATGCATTCTCTTTTGTCCTTGTTGTTGAGTATTCTCTTTTCCAAAAGGACCGTTCTTTTTTCCCATTATTCTGTCTTAGAGACAACTTAGATATGTGGCTCAGTGGTAGAGAATCCAGTTGCAAACGCAAGTAACACAGGAGACTCAGGTTCAATCCTGGGGTTGAGAAGATCCCTGGAGGAAGATCCCATTTCCTAAAGGCGATCCACGCCAGTATTCTTGTCTGGTGCAGGAAGCTGGTGGGCTACTGCCCATGGGGTCATTAAAAAGTCATGAGCGACTGAGCACACACATATCATTTATTATTATTATTATTATTGATAAACCAATGTAGATATCTAGTGTTTTTTTCCCCAAATACTTCACTAATCTATTGCTTAGAGAGCTTTTTTGGATAAAATTATAAAGAAGAGTTCATTCATTATTTACTAGTTGATATCAGGGATAAACACAATAATCACTACTCCTTATCAATTATTGAGGTCCTACCATGAGCCAAAATTTATTATATATGTTGGTATATAATTGATTTAAATCTAGCAGTAATCTAGGAAATCAGGCTTTATTGAATCCAATGTTTAGAAGAAATAAAAATTCAAAGAAGTAAGTTGGCTAATGTCACATGGATGGTAAGTAATTGAACTAGGTTGAACCGAAACAAAAAACATGTGTCTTTCTGACATCCAGAGTTGTCAGAGCTCGGCAGTGCCTTTGTTGACTACACACCCCTAGAGATTCTGGTCCTCTTAACCCTGTTCCTAATTCTACGTGCATCAGGCCTCTTGACTGCTACTATAACCTTGTCACTAATTATAAAAGTGTCAGCCTTCTGGATGTGAAGCACCAATGCTTGCTCTTTACTGTTTGCAACCCCTATCATCCCAGTTGCCGTGATACAGCCAATAATGTAATGGCCCTTTTCCCAATCTGCTCTGCCGCAGAGGGTCACCACTGAAATTCTCATGGATATCGGGACCTCCCTGATCTACACTGACCTTAGCCAGCCCTTTAGTGAGCTCCGGGGCAAATATGTCCTAACAAGTCTGTCCCTCATGAGAATTAAGGGCAGGGGTTTGACTTCAATCCCACCAGCTATTAAATGTGGGCTATCTCAGGAAAGGATGTGACCTTGGGTGAAGCATCTCTCTGCAGATAAGAAAATCCTGAAGGATACAAAGCCTGAGCAGTCTGGCACATAAGAGTTGTATAATTATTATTTAACAAATGAGTGAATGAGTAATAAATTGAAGGCATGATAGGAAAGAACTTTCAGTAAACAGAATATATTCATTAAACAATAATAAAAAAATAGTAAAAAAAAAAAAAAAAAGACAAAGTCATTATCTTCACCAGTACTTATTTCTGAACTGCTAACGTAAAATCTCAAAAATTTCCAAACCAATTCAACCATCACTCATGTAATGACAAAACAAAGATTAAAATGGAACATATAGCGAGTCAGCTGAAAGCATATCCAAAACCCCACAACTGGCTACCCGGGACTCTTTCAATGTTGGACTGAATGGAACTTTGCATCAGGGCACTTTGGCTCAATGTAGACACAGCTGTTTCATTCTGCTGGAAAGTCCCAACTGTGAACACAAGATAGTGAAATCCTTATTTCCAAACAAAATGCTAAGCTTCATGCCAGCATTTCTTAAAGTTTCTAAGTGACCTTTTAATTATAGTCATCCTCCTTTAGTTGCCTTTCATTGAGAAATGATTAGAATGAAAAAAAAAAGCAGAGTTAAAAATGGTTTCCATTTAAACTTCTGTTTTTATAGGATTTTGTTACTGAAAAATGACCTTTCCCCCCCTAAACTCCAGGTCACTTTTGAAAGTTTGATTAACCATCTTCATCAGCTTTGGAACTGGAAATGCATTTCTGGAAATGTGTCTCTACTATTGACCAATGGTCATTCAGAAGGTTGGAAGAAATGGATAGTAGTAGGATTCTCTGATTTAAAAAGGCAGTTGGATCTTTCAAAGGATATTATGGATTCCAGAAACACTGTCAGGCACTGGTGGGTGTATTCATTTTCTAGGATTGACACAAAGTGAGGATTAAAACAGTAGAAATGTATTGCCTCACAGTTTTGGAGTTCAAGATCAAGCTTTCAGCAGACTATGGTCTCCCTGAAGCCTCAAGGGGAAGACACTTCCTTGTCTCCTTCTCTTTTCTGGGGATTGCCAGCAATCCTTGGCATTCCCTGGCTTGTAGAGGCATTACTACAAGCAATATAATGGATAATAGAGCAATGTCTGCCTCTGTTATCACATGACATTTTCCCCATGTGTCTGTCTGTCTAAGTATTCCTCCTCTTATAAGGACACCGATGGATTATGACCTACTGTAATTTGGCATCCTCCTAATAGTATTCTCTTAACTCACTATATCTGCAGAGACCCTATCCCCAAATAAGGTCACAGTCTCAAGTGTAAGGATTAGGATTTCAGTAGTTTAGACTAGGAGTAGGGTATGCAACTGAATTCCCCAACAACAGGCTATTCACATTCATAATTCAAAGTCACATTTAATTCACAAATCACTTCAATTCTTTCATGTTTTCTAAACATCTTTGCTTTTAGTCATGTTGTACAGTTGTACAGTCAAATAACTGTGCCATTTTATTCTGTCTTCTTTCTAAAAATGAAAAAGAAGCCTGCATGTTTCAGTAGAGAAACAAATTGTTTTATGGAAAGAAAACTCAAAAAGCTTCAAAACTGCAAGGAAAAAAAAAAAAACTCAAAAGGCTTCAAAAAGGCAATGCATGCCTGTGTACTAAGTCATTTCAGTTGTGTCCGACCCTTTGCGACCCTGTGGACTGTAGCCCGCCAGGCTCCCCTGTCCATGGGGTTCTCCGACATGAATATTAGAGTGGGTTGCCTTGCCCTCCTCCAGGGGTCATCCTGACCCACAGATGAAATCTGGGTCTCATGTGTCTCTTGCTTTCATAGGCAGCTTTTTTACCACTAACACCACCTAGGAACCCCCAAAACTGTAACATTTGTATGTAAAAGGCAGAATGTATTCGCTTATTCACCACTTCATTCATTTATTCAACAATTATTTTTAACACACCTAAAACAACAGAGAATTCCTCTCTAATGCTTGCAATCTAATTGAGAAAAATGATAATGAATTTTTAACCTAAAAGACATGCTAAATTACAAATTATAATTAAGTGGAGGGAAGAGCAGTGCAGATGGTGGAAATGGCATGTGCAAAATCCCTTGGATGAGAAGCGCATAGTATGCTTGGGGAACTCAGAATAAGCTTCTAGAGGCATACAAGGTTGGGGTCAGCCTTGGAAGGATAGAGAGGTAGGCTAACAGAGAACATTTGAGATCTAAGAAACCTGAGATTGTGGATATTCAATCATTATCTGGAAGCTAAAGAGGAACATATAATTAAATCATGTGAAAATGATAGCATTTTAATTATTATGAAGCCATGTAGGTTTCTTTAAAAGTAACCTTATGTTTACTGTGATGAAAGCACATATTGCAAATAATTTCCATTATGCTAATCCAGGAATGTTTCCAGCAGTGTCCTTTGTTAAACACAAACGTGAAAATATAGACGATATCGGTCTCTGCTCCCTTTTCCTCTCACAGAGCAGAGACCAATAAATACATTTTATTCATCTATCGTCTTTAAGTATCCTAAGACTCTTGCAAATTCCTAGAGGATAAGAGTATAATGATCTTCTTTGGCCCTAAGAGTTGGTTTTTGAACCTGTCTCTGGAAAGAGGACTCCAAATCCTTTGGAATTTCCAGGTTAAAGGAGGTCTTTTGTTCTAATGATATGATCCTCGGTGGGCTCTTGGATAGCTTCAGGATGTGGACAAACCACGATTAGAAAATTGAAAGCTTCATCCCCACCCCATTATCCAAGAAGAAAAGAGGGAGTGAAGATGGAGATAATACTTGATCATGACTAGACGGTGAGGCTTGCATAAAAACCCTCAAAGTGTGGGTCTGGGAGGGTTTCCAGGTAGCTGAACACAAGGAAGTCCAGGGAGGGTGGAACGCCCAGAGAGAGCATGGGCGATGCCCCTCTGCTTCCCCTGAACCATGTCCTACACATCTCTGCATCTGGCTGTACATCTGTATTCTTTAATATTCTTTTTTAAAAATGCATTTATTAATGTTTGGCTGTGCTGGGTCTTTGTTGCTATGAGGGCCTTTCTCTAGTTGAGGCAAACGGGGCTACTCTCTAGCTGTGATGTTTAGGCGCATTACAGAGGCACCCCTTGTTGCTGAGCGTGGGCCCATGGCTCATGGGCTCAGCAGTTGTAGCTCCCAGGCTCTAGAGCACAGACTGAATGTTTGTGGTCCATGGTGGTCCATGTGGTCCGTGGGCTTAGCTGTTCTGCAGCACGTGGGATCTTCCCAGACCAGGGATTGAACCTTTGTCTCCTGAATTGGCAGGTCCACTCTTTACCACTGAGCCACCAGGGAAGACCCTTTACTACCTTTTATAATAAAGTGGTAGATGTGTTCACCTGGGTTCTCTAGTACTTCTATTGGATCATTAAATCCAAGGAGGGGGGTTTATGAAGCCTCTGATTTTTAGCCAGTCGCTCCGAGGTACTGTGGACAGCCGGAGGACTGGTGATCCGTGTCTGAAGGAAGAGCAGTCTTGTGGGACTGAGTGCTTTAACTTACGGGATCCGAGGCTACCTACAGACAGTAAATGTCAGAATAGTCGATGTGGAAAACCCATCTATCTGGTGTCATGAATGTTAAAGTAAGCTGAGTCCTTCTGAAACAACACAGTAGAAAAATACCATCAGGCAAGTGAGCATAAATATTTTACATTTAGCTGCTAGAATCACTTATATCATAGAGGTCATTTTTATTTTAGATGAATATAGATATATACAAATAAAAGTCGCCATGATGAAGTTAATCTACTTAGTTTTAAACATTTCTCAGTTTAGTTCCTAAGTCTCAAAATTGTAATGGACTTGTTTTCATATTTATTGGAATCACATTTCATTATTTATAGATGAGAATTCTAGGCTTCTACAAGTTAAAGGAGTTTCACAGGGTTATAAAGATTTGTATCAGCAGATCCATGCCCAATGCTAGCCAATATGTCACTTTTGAATTAATTAAAGAAAGAAAAACAAAACAAAACAAAACATTTTTTTCTTGGGAGTTGCAGACAGAGGGATGTGTGGAGCTGAAATCCCACATACCCTCCACTCACCAAGCCATCCCTCCCAGTGTGGGAATGCACTTTGTATCCTCATTAGGGAC
>CM035273.1:7508695-7593569 GCA_020226075.1 Hydropotes inermis
ACATGATCTTAGTTTTCTGAATGTTAAGCTTTAAGCCAACTTTTTCACTCTCTTCTTTCACTTTCATCAAGAGGCTTTTTCATTCCTCTTCACTTTCTGCTGTAAGGGTGGTGTCATCTGCATATCTGAGGTTATTGATATTTCTCCTGGCAATCTTGATTCTAGCTTGTGCTTCTTCCAGCCCAGCATTTCTCATGATGTAGTCTGCATATAAGTTAAATAAGCAGGGTGACAATATACAGCCTTGACATACTCCTTTTCCTATTTGGAACCAGTCTATTGTCGTTGGGATAGCCATCTACAATGTGTCTCTTGAAGAGCTGTTATGCAGTACAGTTTTCTGTACTTGATTTTTGACATGTTTTCAAGAATTATAAATAGGTTCAGTGCTTCTGTGTGTGCCCAGTCATATCTGATGTTTGTGACTGTATAGACTATAGTACACCAGCCTCCTCTCTCCGTGGAATTTCCCAGGCAAGAATATTGAAGTGAGTTGTCATTTACTTCTCCAGGGCATCTTCCCAAAAATGTGTGTTTTTTGCTCAGTCATGTCTAACTTTTTGCCACCCTATGAGCCATAGCCAACCAGACTCCTCTGTCCATGGGGTTCTCTAGGCAAGAATACTGGAATAGGTTGCCATTTCTTCCTCAGGGAGACCTTCTTGAGTGTACATGAAGGAGACTTCATCAATGTGCATTACAGGATACCCCAAGTTAACCTGTCATAGAAAACTGTCTCTTGAGCCTTTAAATTCTATACTTGTTCGACACCTCTGGCTGGTAGGTTGTTTGTTTATTTAGGTTTTAAGATGAAGATCTAGGGCTGTTTTTTTTTTTTTTCCATCAATCTGATTGAGAATCTAATGGCAAAGTTAAAGTGTCTGCTTTTCTTGCTATCCTTAGAAAAGATGGTTGCAAATTACTCTTGATTCTCATTCTGTTCAGCTTATAAGTAGCTTATTATTTTTTGCAACCTATTTCTTATAATAAAGTAGCACAGAAAAATTAAATAGAAGAAAGTTCAGTTGCCATATAGGCTACGAAAATGATTTGCTGCTGGTGATTTTCAAGCTTGATTCTAAATAGATTTACTATGAAGGGCACTTGAAAGACGTGATTCAAATTTTGCTCTGTTTAGGTATCTTGAAATTATATACTCACTCTCCTAAAATTTTAAAAAGTGTACAGCTTAGGCCCTTAAGGGTATAGCAGTGATAAAAGCTTTCATAGACATTTCTAAAAAGCAACACTTTATACTTTTCTCTCTCCAGTAGTTCTCTAGTATACTTGTGGAAGGAAGGCAATGGAAAACCAAGAATAAAAATAGCTGAACTCTCCACAACTGGGCCTCCTGCCTCCTTCCCCTGTTCAGAGAAAAGAGGAGACACCATCTTGCAATAGATGTTTCACAGACAGTTGGGCTTCCCCAGTGACAGTCGGCTTTTGGTGCCCCATGTCTCTTGGTTCTTGTTGTTGTCAAAAATTGGCCTGGGAATGGTGGTGAAATGGGAGCAATTAATCTGTAGATGAGGGAGGGCTTCCTTTAACAGTTGAAGGGTACCGTTTGGCACAGTTCCAAAGACTTGTAGTGTTTTTAGTGTGGGAATTTCTCGAAGTTCAAGTAAGTTTCAGGCATTATGTCATAGCACTGACTGAGTGATAGGTGTTGGAGGTAGTTCAGTTGGTAAAATTCCGGAAAGCAGTCATTTTTCAGCATGACAGGATTCAAACCCTCATCTCCTGAGTCTCTTGCTTTGGCAGGTAGATGCCTTACCACTGAGCCACCTGGGAAATCCTGGGTTCAGTCCTTCATGGGATGCTAATTCCACAACTCCCTATATTAAAAACACCTTGTAATTTAAAACAAATTGACTGTAATATATATTTAGAAATAGACATGCAAATTTCCAGATTTCCATGCCTTATCATCCGAATTATTTGATCACTTTCACTCTCCAAATATCTTTCATTTCCTTAGTAAATACTTTTAGCAATATATATCAGTTCAACTCCCTGTTTTAATTTACTTGCTTATTCAGCTTTCTCTGCTAGTAGCTAATTTCCCTAGAGTGAAAATACTTGTTTCCCTTTAAATGCCTTCTATGTGGATTTAGGACCCTGGCTGGATTCACTACATTACTTTCTCATACATTTCTTCATTGTGCACACACATTGTTTCTCTTTCACCATTCCTGATAGAAATGCTACTTTATTCTTTTACTAGTTGCTGAAAATATTTCAGTAACACACTGCAAGGACTTACATGATCACCACTGCCGCCACCTTCATTTTTAAAACCTTTCAATGGCATAACAAATCTCTTAGAAATAAGTCAACGTTCCCTAATATGACTGTGCTAGGCAGAGTTTTAAAACTCCCTGCCTTGAGATGTCCGCCTCCTGGTCCTTCAGTTAAACGCTAACTTCTGGAAAAGGACTTTGCAGATATAATTAATGTTGCTCATCAGCTGCCTTTAAAATAGGTATAAGATCATGGATTATCCAGGCGAGCCCAGTGCAAACACACGAGCCCTTACAAGTTGAAGAGGAAAGCAGATGTGTTCATCAGAGAGATGCAGGTGAAGGGTAAATGAGGAAGTTGCGAAGCTTGACCCATGGTTCCTGGAAGATGGTGTTTGGGAAAATGGGAGGAGATGCAGGTGGCCTCTGGGAGCAAAATCCAGTGTACAGATGACAGTCAACCAGGAAACAGGACCCCACCTTACAGCTGCAAGGAACTGAATTCTGCTCATGACCTGAGTGAGCTCAGAAGCAGGTTTTCTTCCAGGGCCCCCAAAAGGGAAGGCAGGCTACCCCACACAGATTTCTGCTTAATGAGACTCTAAGCAGAGGATACAGCTGAGCCCACCAGGCTTCTGACCTGCAAGACTGTGAGTTCGTATTTGGTTGTTGTTGAAAGTTCCCACATTTGTGTTTGTTAGTTGCAGGAGAAGATGAATACCAGTCCCTACAGCCCACTCTTGGGGCTTGCCAGGTGGCCCAGCGGTAGAAAAATCTGCCTGTCAATATAGGAGACACTGGAGATGTGGGTTCAATTCCTGGGTCAGGAAGATCCCCTAGAGAAGGAAATGGCAACCCACTTCAATATACCTGCTGGGAAAATCCCATGGACAGAGGAGCCCAGGTACAGTCCATAGGGTTGAAAAGAGTGGACAAGACTGAGCAATGAGAGCCTACTCTTAGTCTCACTCGCTCTGCCTGAGTCATTCTGGTTTTCTTTCTGTTTTTCTGTTTTTTATCTTATTTTTCTATTTGTTTTCATTTGCCATTTTTTTCTATTTGTTCAGATTGGAATATTCTTTTGAGTTTGTCATATATTTAGCATTTATCCATTCTTCAGATGCTGGGAAAGACTGAAGGCAGGAGGAGAGGAGAAGGGGATGACAGAGGACCAGATGGTTGGATGGCATCAGAGCCTCAATGGACATGAGTTGAACAAATTCTGGGAGACGGTGAAGGACAGGGAAGCCAGGCAGGCTGCAGTCCATGGGGTTGCAAAGAGTTGGATGTAACTGAGCAACTGATCAATAACAAATCTTCAAATCACAGTTCAGGGTTAGCTCAGGGTTAGAACTTCAGGAAAGGAATTATGTTAAGCTGAATCTTCAAAAATTTGAATTTCCCTCATATTGGCAAGTCGCCATACATTTGTTTTAGCACTTTGATGAGTTGTCATTGTACATTTATTAAGCTGAACTGAACTGAACTATGTTATTGATTGATCCCTTAACTAGACTGCAGGCCTCAGGAAATGAAGATCATCTGCATTTAATCACTGTTACATCCTCAGCATCTAGTATGGGCTGAGGAAATCTGAGGTAAATGAGAGAATGAGCTAATGAATTTAGGTATTATGCGTGAAATTTGCAAAACCAGATCCATCAATTTAAGTTGAGCTCCCACCATGACTAGTCATCATTTTAGGGAGGATGAAAATTCTATTTTCTATGACATGACATCAGATCATATTTTCTATGATCTGGTAACTTTGCATCCTTTTGGTTATACATTTGGAAATATCTAGGTCAAAAAAAATGAAAAGGAAAGAAAAGAAAATATCCAGGTCTAAATTTAAATAAAGTACATCAGATATTTATATTCTTCCCAGTAAGATGACAGTATAGTCAGAAGAAGTACAACCTTGCTTTACATGACACTAGATCATATTTATATACCTCACATATTCCCTAATGAGATGTGGCAAAATTTAAGTCTAACACTGTGAACATACAGCATCCCTGACATTAGAGAGGATGGTGGTAGTGGAAAGACGATGGAGAAAGAGAGAGAGAAGCAAGTCAAACAATCTAACTAAAACACTGATATGAGTGTAAAGGCCTAAGCAGGCAAACAGCAATGATTCTTTGTGTTCATTGTATTTATAGCAAGAAAAATAAATAGATCTAACCTCCCACAGTAGGCAACCTATGAATTGGCAGCAGCGTGTTGAAGAAACAAAGAAAGGAGGCCATGCTGATGGATTCCAGGTCTTTGGCTCACCTGGCAGAGTGGAGGCAGGAAGTGTTGCCAGCGCTCTTGGAAACCCTTGAAGGAGGGGAAGGAAATACTGGATTTTCCCCTTCCTTTTATATTCCAACCTCCACCAGAACCTCTCAAACTCAGACATAAAGAAGCTGACACAGGACCACAGTGGGAGCAAAGGCCTGCAGAGTCCAGTTTTCCTATAAGACAAAGTAGCATAGGGAAAAAGGGAAATGGATCCAGCAAATATAGGCTGGATCAATGACCTCGAACTGCAAGATCCTGCCTCTCATTTTATGTGTCCACGTATAAGAAAATTCATTTGCTTTATACTTTAAATGCAACAGAAATAGGATTAACCCCAAAATTAGTTTTTTCTTCATCTCCTTGGGAAGGACAAACTATAATCCAGCAACACTTAGTGATAACATATTGCTATCGTTCAGCCGAGACTTGATCAACAATAACCTCATTCACCAAAATTCACTTTGAACTCTCATGAAAAGTCGTAGGTAGTCATAACTTTGGCTATAGTCCATGGGGTCACAAAAAGTTGGACACGACAGAGCGACTAAGCACAGCATATCAGCCGTCATAACTTTAAGGAAAACTGATCGTTATTGCACTGGATTAGATGCTATTAGTAATATCTAGAATGGACTGTGTGAGCAGATTTATTTAATTTTTACATTTACAGTATATCTAATATGTTTCCTTGAGCTGAGGAAGGAAAGTTTCTCTAGCATTAAGAATAAATTGAAGAGGACAATAAGGTGATGATCTCTTTATTCAATCTAAATTTATACTAGTCTTTAGATCAGATTCCCTCTCTTAACGCTTATGTGCATCATTTAGTATGAAATGCATAAAATTCTGCTCCATAATATTTACTTTTTTAAAAAGACTTTATTTATTTAGATAATTTTCAGGGAAAAATTGATTGGAAGACAGTGAGATTCAAAGTTTATCTCCTGCCCCCATACATATTAGTACATAGCCTCCCTTATCATCAATAGCCTCTACCAGAGTGGCACGTTTGTCACTATTTATGAAAATACATTGAAACATCACATCACCCCAAATCCATAGTTGATATTACGTTTCACTCTTGGTGTTATACATTGTATGGTTTTGGACAAACGTGTTAATATAACATGCACTTACCTTTATTGAATCACAGAATATTTTCACTACCCTAAAATTTTTCTGTGCTCCGGTTACTCATCTATTACTCACTCATGATCCCTGAAAACCACTGATCTTTTTACTATCTCTGTATTTGTGCCTTTTACAAAATGCCATGTAGTTGGAATCATATAGTATGCAACCTTTTCCATTGGCATTTTTCATTGAGTGAAGTGAAGTGAAAGTTGCTCAGTCGTGTCGAACACTATACAATCCATGGAATTCTCCAGGCCAAAATACTGCTGTGTGTACCTGTTCCTTTCTCCAGGGGATCTTCTTGACTTAGGAATTGAATTGGGGTCTCCTGCATTGTAGGGAAATTCTTTACCAGCTTAGCCACCATAATAATATGCATTTAAGTTCACTTCATGTCTTTTCATTATTCAAGTTCATTTATTTTTAGTATTGAATAATATTCCATTGTTTAATGTACCACTGTTTGTTTATTCACTGAAGAACATGTTGATTGCCTCCAGATTTTGACAATTTTGAATAAAGCTGCTATAAACACCCACGTGTGGGTTTTTGTGTGACTGTAAATTTTCAGCTCCTTTGATTAAATGCCAAATATACAATTGCTGAGTTATATGGTAAGAATATATTTAGATTTTTTAAGAAACCACTGAATTATCTTTCAAAGTGGGTATAGCATTTTGTATTTTTACCAATAGTGAATGAGAGTTGCTATTGCCCTGTATCTTCACTAGTATTTGATGTTTTCAAAAGTGTTCTGAATTTTGACCATTCTAATAACCATGTAGTAGTATCTTGTCATTTTAATTTTCATTTCCCTGATGACATATGATATGGGACATCTTTTCGTATGTTTATTTGACATTTATACATTTTCTGTGGTGAAGAGTCTGTTAAAGTCTTTGGAAAAATTTATAATCATGCTGTTTAATATCTTATTGTTGAGCTTTAAGAGTTCTTTGCATATTTGAATAAGAGTCCATCAGATCTATTTTTTTACAAATATGTTTAACTAGTCTGTAGTTTTTCTTCTCATTCTCTTGACATCTTTGCAGAATAGAAGTTTTAAAAAATTAATCAAATCAGCCTATTTTGTTTTTTATGGATTGTAACTTTGGTGTTGTATCTAAAAAGTTACCTCAAACTCAAAGTCATCTAGATTTTTCTCCTACATTTTCTTCTAAGTATTTCATAGTTTTGCATTTTACATTCAGTCTTGTGATTCATTTTGAGTTAATGGTTGTGAAGAGTGTAAGATCTGTGTCTGGATTTACTTATTTTTTGCATGTGGATCTCTGTTGTTCCAGTGCCATTTCTTGCAAAGACTGTCTAACTTGTATGGCTTTTGCACATTTTTCAAATAATGGTCCACTCCATTTGTGTGTGTGCTGTCTCTTCAGTTGTGTCTGACTCTTTGTAACTCTATGGACTTTAGTCCATCAGGCTCCTCTGTCCATGGGTTTCTGCAGGTAAAAATACTGGAGTAGGTCACCCCAGGGGATCTTCCCAACCCAGGGGTTAAACTCACATCTCTCATGTCTCCTGCACTGATAGGCAGATTCTTTATCACTAGTGCCACCTGGGAAATTCCATCATTCTATTTATTTTTAGTCTATTTATGGGCTCTCTGGTCTTCTCCATTTAACCTTTTGTCTACTTTTTCATCGATATGATGTTTTAATTACTGTAGCTTTATAGTAAGTCTTGAGGTCAGTTAGTATAAGTTTCCAACCATATTCTTCTCTTTATAAATCAAGTTGAAAGTATTAGTATCTTGACATTATTGAGTATTCCTATAAATGAACAGGAATATCTATCCATTGATTTGGTTCTTGTTTGATTTTGTCCATTTGGGTTTTCCCATATAACTCTTGTACATGGTTAGCCTTTTACCTAGGTATTTCATCTTGTGGATAGTAATGCAAACAGTATTGTTTACAATTTCAAATACCACATAATCATTGCAGTTATGTAAGGTATTTATTGACTTTCATATATTAGCCTTTAATCTCACAAATTTACTATAATCAATTATTACAAAGTTTTTTTTTTTTTGCTAATTCTTTTCCTACATATTCAATTATGTCATCTGTGAATAAAGACAGTTTTACATCTTCCTTCTCAATCTGCATACATGTTATTTCCTTTCTGGTCTCATAGCATTAACTAGAACTCCAAGTAAGGTGTTAAAAAGACAATGGTGAGAGGTAACACCCTTGCCTTGTCCCTGATCTTAACGAGAAAGCCTCTAGTTTCTCACCATTAAGGATGATGTAAGCTGTAGCTTTTTTGCAGTTATTCTTTCTGAACTTGAGGAAGTTCCCCTCTAGTCCTTCTTTTCTGAGATATTTTATCATGAATGGGTGTTGCTTTTCGTCAAATAGCTTTCCTGAGTCTATTAATATGCTTTTAGATTGTTGATGGAGTGGATTGCCTCAATTGGTTTTCATATGTTGAACTAACCTTGCATTGGTTGCTGTTGTTCAGTTGCTAAGTCATGTCTGACTCTTTGTGACCTCATGGGCTGCAGCACACCAGCTTGGCAATAAATACTACTCAGTTGTGGAAAACAATTCCTTTTATACATTGTTAGATTTATTACTATTATTTATTTATTTATTTATTTATTTATTTATTTATTTATTTTTGCTGATATTTTGTTGAGGACTCATATCTATGTTCATGACAGAGACTGGTGCAAAATTTTCTTTTCTTGTAGTGTCTTTTTTGTGTTGGTATTCAGGTGATGCTCCTTTTTTTTTTTTTTTTTAGGACTTCCTTGGTGGCTCAGATGGAAAAGAATAAAAGAATTCACTCCTCGGTTCAATACCTGGGTAGGGAAGATCCCTGGGGAAGGGGTAGGCTAACTCTCCAGTATTCTTTGGCTTCCCTTGTGGCTCAGATAGTAAAATATCTGCCTGTAATGCGGGAGATCTGGGTTTGATCCCTAACTTGGGAAGGGAGAAGGGAACGGCAATCTGCTTCAGTATTCTAGCCTGGAGAATCCCATAGACAGAGAGCCTGGCAGGCTACAGTCGATGGTGTCACAAAGAATTGGACATAACTGAGCGACTTTCACATCACTAGTTTAGCTAAAGGCTTATCAATTTTACTGATCTTAATTAAGAAGCAATTTTTGGTTCAGATAATTTTTAAATGGATTTCCTGTCCTCAGTGTTGTTGATTTCTCCTCAAATTTGAATAATTTCTTTTTTCACGTGCTCACTTTAGACATAGTTTGTTCTTCTGTTCCTAGGTTTCTAAAGTGAAAGCTTAGATAATTGATTTTAGATTTTTCTGTTTTCTAATACATATTTTCAATAATAGAAAATCCCCACTCATCATGTTTTTGCTTCATTCCACAGATTTTGGTAAATTGTATTTTTATTTACTTTAAAATAATTAAATTTTCATCTTTATTTTTCCTTTGACCTATGCATTATTTAGAACTGTACTGTTTAATTTACTTGCATTTGGGATTTTCCATTTATTCTTCCATTTTTCATTTCTGATTTAATTTCATAGGTCTAAAAACAGACATTATATGATATCTATTCTTTTAAATTAATAAAGGTATATTTCATGTCCCAGAATGTATTGTACTTCATGAATTTTCATGGGAGCCTGAGATTAATGTGTATTATGTTGGATTAAGTAGACTATAGATATCAATTAAATTGAGTTGATTGACAGTGTTGCTGATTTCAATTATGTACTTACTGATTTTCTCCCTGATAGATCTGGTCATTTCTAACAGAGGAGTTTGAAGCCTCTGTTGAATTCCCCTACCACAATAGTCGGTTCATCTATTATTCTTTGCAATTCTACTAGTTTTGCTTCTCATATTTTGATATTTTCTTGCAAGGCATATACACATTAAGGATTGTTATATCATATTGAAAAATTGTTCTTTATTATTACATACTACTCCTTTTTTTAACCCCTGATAATTTTCTTTTCTTAAAGCGTGCTCTCTTTTAATTGTGGTGCTGGAGAAGACTCCAAAAAGTCCCTTTGACAACAAGGAGATCAAACCAGTCAAACTTAAGGGAAATCAACCCTAAATATTCATTGAAAGAACTGATGCTGAATCTGAAGCTCCAGTATTTTGGTTATCTGATTTGAACAGCAGGCTCATTAGAAAAGTCCCTAATGCTGGGAAAGATTGAGGGTAGAAGAAGAGGGCATCAGAGGATATGTCTGGATGGCATTATTGATGCAATGGACATGAACTTGGGCAAACTTCAGAAGACCATAAGGGACAGGGGTCACAAAGAGTTGGACATGACTATAATCTGCTCAGACCAGTTCAGTCGCTCAGTCGTGTGTCTGACTCTTTGTGACCGCATGGACTGCAGCACACCTGGCCTCCCTGTCCATCACCAGCTCCCAGAGTTTACTCAAATATATAAGGGGACTTCCATAACTCAGATACTTGCATTTATTCTGCTGAAAATGCTATAGCATCTTATCAGTGTAGATCTACTTGCATAGATATTGGCATCTCATAGATGATAAAAATAAATAGATACATTTCCAAGAAGGTGATTAATATGTTACATCCATTCAGCATATTGCTTTCAACTATTTTTTTATTTATTATTGTCACATAGTTAATTTTAAAAATTAATTTTTAAAGGGACAAATGAAGGAATGTTTGTTTTATTTGTATCTACTGCTCACACATGATTCCTCTAATATTGTTAAAAAAACAAACAAACAAACAAACAAAAAATTCCAACTAACAGGAGAGGAGGTGTAACACAGTGGTCAAGAGCGTGTACATAGAACCCAGCAGCTTAGTTTTAGAGCCCACACTAATAGTACAATTTTGGGCAAATAAATCAGTTTCTTCATGGGTTAAATGAGATAGGCCTCATTTCATAGGCTATTAATTATGAGCTTAAAAAATACATTTATAATGCTTGTAGTTCTTCCTGGAATACATTTTTGGTCTTACAATCCTCAGCAGAGGGAAGACACCCAGAGAATGTTCTGCTTGGCAACAACTGCCAACCACAGGCCATGGGTGGTAACGGCAATGACACTAACGCAGTGACAACTGAAAGCTCACAGAATCCACCTACTAGTATAGGGGACCCAGGAGATGTGGGTTCAATTTCTGTCTCAGGAAGCTCCCCTGGAGGAGGAAATGGCCACCCCCTCATGTATTCTTGCCTGGAAAACCCCATGGACAGAAGAGTTTAGGGGCAGAGTACATGGGGTCACAGAATTGGACCTGATTGAGCAACTGAGCACTTCAGCAATTGTTTAGTTATAAGAATATTAATTTATTAATTCACACAAAACTTGGCTTCATATTTTTTATTGCAATCCCCATTCTGTCAATGATGAATATAAACTTAGGAAACTTAGATAAATTTACAATTTTCCTATGCAAAATTAATGATAAAAATATAACTGATATCTTTTTTAAATGTTCTTACCTACTCTGAATATTTGTAATAAATTCATTTTTAGAAGTCCAGATATAGGCGATAGTTGATCATAATTAGATTGTCCATTAGTTTTCTTCTTGCATCTGGTATTTTTTGCAGAAGAAGCAAAGAAGGTTAAGGCAATTCTCTTGATATCATGGCTGAGAGAACAAACTTGCCATCCTTCTGGACATACATACTTGCTCTGTTTACTCAGTAGGAGATTACAATTTAAAGCGAAAGAGTAAGCAGATGTATCTCTACCTTGAATATTGATATCACATCATTGATTTGATTATTATTGAAATAAATATTTTCTAAGCTTGTTGCTTGTGTTTTAAACTGTGCTTGGCAGGAATGTAAACTGCAACAATCTGATCCATGAGTCTAATAATTAACGTGAAATGTGATAAGGCAGTGATAAGACGTGAACACTATGTTATGGAAGAACAACAAAGACAAAAAATCTATCAATATAGTGATGAGGGGAGAGTGATATCTGAGGTCAATTTTGTTAAAGCATTACTTAATAACATAAGGTGAGAGAAACAGGAGAGGGTCATACACTCAAAGTCATGGGGCAGTGAAAGAAATATACATAATTTGGCATAAAGAATCATTGGTACAATGATGAAGAATCTGTCTGCCAGTACTGAAGACTCAAGAGACATGGATTTAATCTCTGGGTCGGGAAGATCCTCTGGAAAAGGAGATGATAGCCTGCTCCAGTATTCTTTCCTGGGAAATCTCATGGACAGAGGAGCCCGGTGGGCTACAGTTTATAGGGCTGTAAAAGAGTGGGACATGACCAACCAAATATGAGCACACACACAGAGAAAGACACAAAGTGTCTTTGCCACTATGGGGAAGAAAGACATACCTACGTAAGAGAGATACTACAGATTTAGGCAAAGAAAAAGTTGTGTTAGAACACAAATGGTTTTCCCTTTGGTTATGTAAAGTGAATAAAGACTGAGGTAAAGAATAAAGTGGTCACTTTGAATTTTAGAAATATAATTCTTGTGCAAAGGTTTAGTGATGAATACTTGGAGATAGTAAAATGTTCAGAAACTTTTAAATAGCTTTTAAAAATAATGTATATAAAAGACAGTAAAACATAAGCTGGCCAAAATCTTTGGCTAAGAACAGAAAGTGACTGCTTCTTATCGTGGCTTATCTGCGTGGGCAGTCAGGGCACCTCTGATGTAGAATGTCTTTGGTTAATCGTGAACTACAGCAAGGCAGGAGATTTGCCAATTTTGTCTACAGGTATGTAGGAACAGATAAGTTATGAATTATTTAGAACATGTAAACAATATAATGACTAATTATAGAACACCTTCGAGCTTAGAAAGCAAATTTGTACAAATAGATGGAATGCTGGGGCTTCCCGGGGAGCTCAGTGGTAAAGAATCCATCTGTCAATGCAAGAGACATGGGTTCAATCCCTGGATCGGGAAGATCTCCCGGAGAAGGAAACGGAAATCCACCCAGTATTCTTGCCTGGAGAATTCCATGGACAGGGGAGTCTGCTGGTCTACGGTCCATGGGCTCACAGAGTCGACCATGACTTAGCAACTAAACAGCAGCCGTATGCGTAACATCACATGAATCCTGTGCTGATACGGGTAATCCTTCTAACTGGCATGAACACTGTCGAGGTTTTCATTTGTGTACACACCATCAGACTTTCAGTGCATATATGTGTATCCACAGAAAATAACGCTTTTTTATTCAATAGTGTATATTTATGATATTTGCATGATGTTAAGTGTAGCTTTGATTTGTTCATTTGAACTTGTGCATACCATTCTCCATTTCATGAGTACCTAGAATATATATTTACCATTCTCCTGTTTTTAGGCATTCACAGTTTACCAGGTTTCACTTTTACAAATTCAGCTATTATCAACAATCATTTACTCGCTAACTGATGCAGTGATCCCGAATGTTTTGCTCTGTATTTTTGTCACAAGTTTATGGCACCACACTTTTAAGTGCTCATCAACATCTCATGTGTAAAAGAAGGAGTATGTCTTTTCATTATTGATTTTTTAAAAACTTTAATTCTACTTAATCCCCATAAAAATGAACAGCTTGCACTGGAAAGACCATACTCCCTAAAATCTGGTAGAAATTTATCATTCATTAATGTATCCAGCAAAACACCTTTCACATTTCTTTTTATTTATTTATTTTTTTTTTGTGAAAGGAAAACTACAGAGGTGGTAGAATGTAGAGTTTATCCAGGCTGTTACTGTATAATTCATATAATAAAAATTTGGATTCATTTTGTTAAGAAAAATTAATAGACCTCTAGGATTTATTTAATGGGAATGTTTATTTTTCAAATATCCATTTTAAACCATTAGACAAATGTTAATCTATCCTACTATAAAAAGTGATATATGTTTTTGTAGTGAGCTTCAGATTAATATTTTTGACAAAAACCTCAATGTTAAACAATATGATTAAACTCTAAATGAGAAGGTGATGGCGCAAATAACAGCAAATTTTTGCATACAGATCATGTATCAGCCCTAAACTAGGATCATAATGGTGATCCTCATTATATAAGGTACTTATGGTTATGTAAGACACTGCTACTTTTGTGAATGCCCTTTGTCCACTCTGTTTTATACTCCCAAGTTCTTTTTTTTTTATTTTTTAAATTATTCAATGACTACTTGAAACATATTGTTCTACTGTTATCTTAACATCTTGCTACTGACAGTACAGTTAATTTGGGGCTTTTATGTGTACGTGCTGTCTTCTTTTAGGTAATCTATTATGATGGCTTTAGGATCTGTAACATCCCATGCTTATGCAAAAGATATAAAAATATGCCAGTCAGCTTTGGTTGAAAATTAGCACTCATATTTTGGGAGGTTTGGGGTTATTTTTGTTTTTCCTAGCAAGAAGAGTTGCCTGAGGAACAAGGCACAGAGACAAGGGAGAGAGACCGCACATAAAAGTCAAACGCCTTAGCATCTGAGTCACCAATGGCAAATAATAGCAGCTCCACCACTATTGCTTTTCTGAAAATAAGAATGATGCTCACTCCACAAAGTTTCACTATGTCCCTTCAGTGTCTTGTTGATGAGTGTTCTAGTCAGAACTAATCCAATGTGAACGAATGTTAATAACAAACGACATAAAAGAACAAATTTGTAACATGTCACACTATGCCACATAACACTTTTGAGTGCAAAGTATTTCTCTACTACAGGAATTTATAAATTACTACTTCTTAAAAAGCTTTCTAGATGCCAAGGATCTGGCAATGTTTTATACTTTCATGTCCATGCAACTGAGATCAAAATTTATTAAGTACATTCCGAATCATCTGAATAATCTGCACATAAGCTCATGTAATTATGCTGCTTACATGCACGTTTTTTATTTTACTTGTATTAGATATAAATATTAACAATACTAATTTTATTGGCACAGGTTAATAATAGACATAAAGGTAAGTATATACTGATTGTTAATTAAATGAGTTCACAAAGTTTGATTCCAATCCCATCACTTCATGGAAAACAGAAGGAGAAAAAATGGAATTAATAACAGATTTTATTTTCCTGGGATCCAAAATCACTGTGGATAGTGACTGAAGCCCTGAAATTAAAAGACACTTGCTCCTTGAAAGGAAAACTATGACAAACCTAGACAGTGTATTAAAAAATAGAGAGATTACTTTGTCAACAAAGGTCAGTATAAGTAAAGCTATGATGTTTCCAGTAGTCATGTATGGATGTCAGAACTGGGCCATAAAGAAGGCTGAGGGCTGAAGAATTGATGCCTTTGAATTGTGGTGCTGGAGAAGACTCTTGAGAGTCCATTAGACTGCAAGGAGATCCAGCCAGTCAACCCCAAAGAAAATTAATGCTGAATATTCATTGGAAGGACTGATGCTGAAGCTGAAATTCCAATACTTTGGCTATCTGATGCGAAGAACCAAACTGTTGGAAAAGATCCTTAGTCTGGGAAAGATTTGAAGATAAATGGAGAAGAGGACTGTAGAGAATGAGATGGTTAATTAGCATCACAAACTCAATGAGCATGAATTTGAGCAAATTGAAGAAGATAGTGAAGGACAAGACATCCTGGCATGCTGCAGTCCATAGGGTCACAAAGAGTCGGACATAAGTTAGTAACTGAACAGCAACAAAAATCTTTTTTTTTTAAACAAGAGTTTGAAAAAAATATATATGTGGTAGAAAAACTGTTTCCTATAGCACAAGCCAAAATGGACATAATCCAAACAGCTAGGCATTATCTCAGCCATTGTCATAATCACATATGAGTATCAACAGCTGATACAAAGATTAGATTCAACAGCTGAACTGTCTCATTAAAAAAATGTATTACAGGAGCCAGTTTAAAAAAGAGGTTTCATGTTCAAATCTGGGAAAATTCGAGCATCAAAATAATTGAGGACTATAATGAATCATAAGTCTATAGATAAATGATGAAAACATGAGTCTGTACAACTAGTAAGGTAAATTAATAAAAAGAAAAGAAAGAAAACCTCTTACTATAGTAGAATGTTGAGTGCTGCACTAGATGCCTCATCAGTTTGTATGTTTATCAAATCCACCACGTATATTTCAATTGTTAATTGAAATGTTATTATCATCATGGTAAATTTGGATAGCAAAAGCAAAATAAAAAATTAGATGCCTAATCTAGGGCAGGGTTCGCCAAACTCTGGACCAAGGGCCAGTATCTCCTGTCAGATCAGTGGCAGCATTAGATTAGAAGCAAAATGCACAAATCATTGTAGATGGTGACTGCAGCCATGAAATTAAAAGACAATTGCTCCTTGGAAGTAAAGCTATGACTAACCTAGACATAATATTAAAAAGCAGAGTACATTACTTTGCCAACAAAGTTCCTGGTGGGTAAGATCCTCTAGAGAAGGAAATAGCCACCCGCTTCAGTACTCTTGGCCTGGAAAATTCCATGGACGGAGGAACCCGGTAGGTGACAGTCCATGGGATCGCAAAGAGTTGGATACGACTGAGCAACTTCATTTATTTAGTCAAAGCTATGGTGCTTCCCATAGTCATGTGTGGATGTGAGAGTTGGACTATAAAGACAGCTGAGCACCGAAGAATTGATGCTTTTGAACTGTGGTGTTGGAGAAGACTCTTGAGAGTCCCTTGGACTGCAAGGAGATCCAACCAGTCCATCCTAAAGGAAATCAATCCTGACTATTCATTGGAAGGACTGATGCTGAAGCTGAAACTCCAATACTTTGGCCTCCTGCTGCAAAAAACAGACTCATTGGAAAAGACTCTGATGCTGGGAAAGATTGAAGGCAGGATGAGAAGGGGATGGCAGAAGATGAGATGGTTGGATGGCATCACCAACGTGATGGACTTGAGTTTGAGTAAGCTCTAGGAGTTGATGATGGACAGGGAAGCCTGGTGTGCTGCAGTCCATGAGGTAGCAAGGAGTTGGATATGACTGAGTGACTGAAATGAACTAAACTGAAAGTGCACAATACATGTAACTTGCTTGAATCACCCTGAAATAATGCCCTATCCTCGTCTGTGGAAAAACTGTTTTCCATGAAACGGGTCCCCACAGCACAAAAGGTTAGGGACCACTGATCAAGGGAAATCTTTGGTAAGGAGCAAAATATTTGCATGACTCAAATTCCTTTGAATTTGGTTTTCAGTAGCTCGGTGGGATTTGAGCATAGTTTAGACGGTATAAAACAGACTTTGTTGAATAAATCTAGGTTGGTGAAATCATTTTCATTCAATCATTTAAAAGTATTTACTGAGTACTTAGATGTATCACGAGCTGTTCTAGACATTGAATACCAGAATTTTGTCTTCTTAACACTCTACTTTGTAGCAAAGTCTTGGTTTATGATCAAAAAGACCTTCTTGTCACCTCTTTCATCAAATGCTTGAGAACATATTCTCTGAAAGAGGCACTGCATTGCTAAGTGTGCATTCCATAATTCATTCATTGGAGAGACAAGACATAAACTTGAGACAATGTATTGATATGTGCCAATCAACTTTAAAGAAAAACAAAACAAAATCTGACAGTGTTTATAACATAAAGTGATCCTCATTGACTCTAATGGTGCCAACCTTGAAGACTTGCATGGAAACTGAGCATGAACACACCTGGATGGAATTTCACTCAAAGCCTCTGCATCTAATCCAGCAATGAAGCCTGTGGGTGGGTTTGGTTCATAAAATGTGGCCACTTTCGAAGGCATTCACAGGGGTCTGAAGCTCTTTTACTGTCCCCGTACACCACAATCTACTTTGGCAGTGGTAGGAATCATTAGTCATTCTGGTTGAAAGCTAATGTATTGGATTTAGGTGAAAATTACCATAATGCAAAGCTCTAAAAAGCAATATTCTTCCAATCAGTCTTTATGTAAATATGAGTGATGCTGATTAAACATTGAGTATAAAATCTTCTACTGCCTGAGTACAAAATTCAGACAGGTTGGTGAGACTGTCATCAACCACCTAATATAATTAAGCAATATAAAAAAAAGTAAAAGAAGACACATCAAGAAAGTCATAATTACATTTTGCTCTTAATTTCATTGAAGCAGCATATAGTTCCCTGATTTTCCAGGAAGGAAAGGAGTTGAGTTTTCTGCCATGTTTAATTTGTGCTCTGCCGATGACCTTTTAGTCTGCATGCTTAGTTTATCATCTCTGTGCTCTCCTCTGTTTTTCTTCACTAAAAATTTACTAGAATACATTTATTAGCTTACAAATTATACAACATTAGCATGTGATGTCTGACATTTTTGTAGCAATATTAAGCTTTAAGGATGTATCACATTTTATAGACTGTGTGTAATGAGTAATGAAATATTCTAATACTTTTTGTACAAACAGGTTTAGTAGACTAAATTTCCAGACTCTTTCTAGATAAGAATTATTAATTATTAACATTACTTGGAGCTGTATCATAACCCACATGATGGAATCATATATAGATATGTGTTTATGTCTCTATTTTTATGTATATAAATATACATGTATATGTCCATACCCTTTTATATAATTGGTTGGATGCATGAGACAAGTGCTCAGGCCTGGTGCACTGGGAAGACCCAGAGGGATTGGGTAGAGAGGGAGGAGGGAGGGGGGATCGGGATGGGGAACACATGTATATCCATGGCGGATTCATGTCAATGTATGACAAAACCCACTACAATACTGTAAAGTAATTAGCCTCCAACTAATAAAAATAAATGAAAAAAATTTAAACATTTAAAGTTATTCTGTTATCCATTGTTCTTTCTTTTCTTCCTCTACTTCCTAACCTACTCCAGACCTCTGCCTTACCCCAAACCAAAGAGAAAATCTTTCTTGTGTTTTACTGAATATTTGCTTTTCAATCCAGCATTATGCATAATCACAGAGAAAATGATTCTCCTGTAGCAGTATTTTCTGTTTCCATATTCATACTCCATATTCCATACTCCATACTCCATATTTATACCCATCCTTTTTCAGTTATATTTTCAAATTGAAAAAAAAATAAAAAACTGAATTAAACAAAAATAAAGCAAAAGTACTCTTTTTCATTCAGTAAAAATTGGATTCCAAATCATAACTTCTGGAATAGGAGAAAGCTCAATGACAGATTTTGTTGAATATGACCCTATATATTCGTCATAAAGTAAGATTCTAGTGAGCTTTACATATTTTCACAGAGATGACAAATCTCAATGCCCGAGGATATCAGCCTCATATGTAATATTTGCAGGATTATTACTTTAAGCTTTAAAGATTTTTAAAAAGACATAGACGTGCAGATTAAAGCAAATACACTAGCTTCAGTAAAGACTTGATTGAGTGGCTCAACAATACTCCTGAAATCCTGCTTTCAATCTGCCCTCAATATCCCTCCCTATGTACATTCTAGATGACTTTATTAAATCCAAAGCTACATACTTCCTTGTTTACGTCCAGCGAGAAAGAATATTTGTCTTCCCTCTGCTTTCAATGATCTTTCAACTACATGGTCCAAACTTGGCTTGTTCTGTGTCTTATCAAAATAATCACTAGAGAATTCCCTGGCAGTCCAGTGGTTAGGACTGTATTCTGCGCTTCCAAAGCAGAGGGAGCATGGGCCATCCCTAGCCTAGGAACCAAGATGCCACATGCCATGTGGTATGGCCAAAGGAAAAAATAACAATAATAATCATTAGCTAGTGCAATTGAGTGCACTGATTCTTTTGTCCCAGGTTCCTAGATCCCTACAGTATTTGGCTTATGAACACTTTCTCCGCTAGAGCCACAGGAAGCCTGGAATGGAAACTCAATTTGTTAGGAAAGAGAAGGGGAGCATAAATGCAAAATATTTCTGCAGTAGACACTATTTAACATGACATGTTATATGACTATGCTCACTTATAGAAACAAAAGCACCTCTCCTTAAAAAAAAAAAGAAAAGGCACTCAATCCACAAATTCTTTACGTATTACAAAGTGTAATGTAATCCAGGTTACAGGCATAGATAAGACCTCACAGATCTTCTAAACATGTCACATTATGAATAAGTAATGGAATCATTAATCCAGAGAGATAAAATTAGTCTAAAGCCAAACATCTAGATGGTGGCAGACTGGAACCTATTCATTCCCAGACTGATACTCCTTATATTAAGTGTCTCCTGAGAATTATTTGGAAGCAATGAATACAAGACAGAAACTCTCTTCTGCTGCAATTGACGAGAACAGAAACACTTGTATCCTCCCTTTGTCAGTAGGAACTGGAATTTCAAATGTAAGTCCTTCACATAATGGTCTTCTAGTTTGGAAATCTGTTGTTTAGTCACTAAGTCATGTCTGACTCTTTTGAGATCGACATGGACTGCAGCCCACCAGGCTCTTCTGTCCATAAAATTTTCCAGGCAAGAATTCTGGAGCAGGTTGCCATTTCTTTCTCCAGAAGATCTTCCTGACCCAGGAATCAAACCCACATCTCCTGTGGCTCTTGCATTGGCAGGCAAATTCTTTACCACTGAGCCACTACTATTTCAGTTTGGAAATAGCTCTAAGTATAACTTTCCAAATTAAGAGCATTCACTTAAAATAATGAAACCATATGTACTTTTTTTTAAAAGAAATACAAGCAGTCATTATGAAAATACATTGCTTTGTACTTAGGAATTAACTTGTGTTAGTAACAGATCCATTATACAAGCACATAATTCTTTACTTGCGGATTAACTAGTGTAAGGAGGAAAAAGGATTTTTCCATTAAATTGCTTTATTTGTTAACTGAGTATAAGTACATCACTTTGAAAAGACATGTATTATTTCAAAGCACAAAAGAACACTTGGTTAATAAATAATTCTCTTGTGCAATGATCTATAACCTTTCTGGAGTTGCCTAGAGATAATATATCATAATTTGTTTGATTTTGTGATTTCCTCCAGTCTTTCTCTTAGGTCTAACTGAAATTCTACTTCTCTATGAAGCTTTAGAAAAAAATTTTATTTAAACTGACAATTCCCAACTTATCTGTTCTCTCCCAGATCTAAACTTTGCAAAACTTGAAACTTATGTACCACAGAGCTTGGCATTTAATTGTATTTTGTTGACCTCATGGGACAAAATCTTGCTTCTAAAATACAGTCATAAGCTACTCTATTTTCTAGAAACTGAGTATTTCTTTCCAACCTGACAGCTCTGATTTTCACAGTATTTAGAACATAATATATAATAAATACATGGGGAATGGTTAACTGAATCCAGAGAAAGAGAAGGGTTTTGGTTTTCTTTCTTCCTTTTTGTTTTTTTGCAAAAAAAGTAGCCATTATTTTATTATATTTATCAAGATTTTTGTGCCCTGAGAGAAATAAATAAATCCAGTAAGTATCACAAAAGTGGATGAGGCTCCCTTAACTAAAAAATAAATAAATAGATAAATAAAACTTGAAATTGTATTTATGCATACAAATATTTGAAGTATTTTTCAAATTGGGCAATACAAGTGTAGAAATGTGCATAAAATATAAATGGAGATTTTAATGAATCATTTAAAACTAACACTTGAATAAGAGCCTCCCTTGAGTAGAAACAGAAGACTGTTAGCATCCCTTCACATCACAACCCCTCCCCTCTCCCTAATGACTTTTAAAGCCTACTTCCTATCCTTATTTTTCTCATTATTTTCGCTACGTAAATATACATGACTGAACACTACCAGCATGCATGGCTCTTTGCCTCTCTTGCTTCGATCAACCTTATGTTTATAAGATAAAATCATGAGTTGTGTGTAGCTACAGTTTGTTGTTTTTTGTGGCTGTGTAGAGTATGGACTGGGCCACTGAACAAGGATGCCATAAGCATGGATTTACCACCATTTTCCTATTTTATAGTCAATAGACATTAGAATGGTTCCAAATTTAGGCTTCTTAAACACTTGACAGGCTTCTATGTGTCTCCTCAAGCATGTATGCATGCAGTTTTGTAGGTTTACTACTTAGAACACATTTTCTCAATGGAGGCATATTTGGATATTTTGGGCACTATAATTTTTCCTTTTTTTTTTTCTTTTTTAAATTTTATTTTCAAAAAAATTATTTTCAATTGGAAAATAATTACTTAATAATATGATGATGGTTTCTACCATACATCAACATGAATCAACCATGGGTATACATATACCCCCTCCCCCTTGACAATAATTCTTTTTTTAATGAGCTATTCTGTGAAATACAAAATGTCTAGCCTGTACCCACTGGGTTTCAGTGTTATTACCACTACCACCATCAGCCCTAGATGTGAACAGCCAAAAATGTCTCCAGGCACTTCCTGGTGGTCCAGAGGTTAAGACGCCCTGCTTCTACTTCAGGGAGCTTGAGTTCGATCCCTGGTCTGGGAAATTTCCCACATGCCATGCAGAGTGGACAAAACACCATGCCTCCGGATATTGGCAGATGTCTTGGGGGAGTGGTGAGTGACAACTGCCCCAGTTGAGAAATAATGACCTTAGGAGAACTTCTATAAATAGTAGCAAACATATTTTTCTAAGAGAAATTTCCAATTTTTACTTCAACCTGAGATTCCCCACTACTCACTCTTCTCACTAATGCTTGATGTATTTTTTTTCTAGGACTGTCATAACAAGCCCACAGACTGGGTGACGGAAATTTGTTTTCTCAAGTTCTGCTGACTGAAAGTCTAAGATCGAGGTGCTGAAAGGATTGGTTCTCCTGAGACCTCTCTGTCCTTGGGATTCAGATGTTCACTTTCTCACTGTGTTCTCATGTCCGTTTTTCTGTACATGAGAATGCCTGGCGTCTCTTTCTTTTCCAAGAACACCAGTCTTATTGGATTAGAACTTCACACCTATGATCCCAAATAATCTTAGTTACCTCTTTAAAGGCCCTGTCTTCAAACACAGTCACATTGAGGGTCAGGGCTCAAACACAGAAATTTTGAGAAGGGCCACTTCTTAGTACATAACACTTTGTATTATCAGCATTTCAGTCTGCAATTCTGGATATATGTCTTCTGTCCACAGTGAGTCACTCAGTTATGTCCACTTCTTTGCAACCCCATGGACTGTAGCCCACCAGGCTCCTCTATCCATGGAATTCTCCAGGTGAGAATACTGGAGTGGGAAGGCATTCCCTTCTCCAGGGGATCTTCCTAACCCAGGGATCAAGCCAGGTCTCCTCCATGACAGGCAGATTCTTTACCATCTGAGACACTGGGGAAGCTCCTTCTATCCATAGTAATTTTGATTTTATTTTCTTAATAATTAAGGAGCTTGGCACTTTTTCAAATGCCAATCGCTTATGCAAATTCTTAAGTAAGTGACCTTTTTGTCTGAATCTTTTAGTCAATTGTTTTTTTATATCTTTTAAATAACTTTTTTTTTTCTTATTGATTTGTCAAAGTGCTCTAAACATTCCCTTTGTCAGTTATTGTCATTACAGGTATCCCCTCCCCCTTTGAGGCTTTGCATTTTATTCTTAATTGTGTTATTGAAGAAGTAAAATTTTAGTTTAACTGTAGCTAAGTTCTTCAGTCTTTTTCATCCCGTCCCTTGATTTGTGTATGTGGCTCATAGTGTAGAGTCAAGTTTTAGTTTTTCTTTATGGATGTCAATGTGACAGATATTATTTAGTGAAAGATCATCCTAGCATGTTTTTGTCATGTCTAACTTTGTCATAAATCAAACTGAAGTAACTAAAATGACTGTTTCCTGTTTTTTAAAAATACATAAAATATTAAAACTTGGAGTGTGAAATCTCTCTTCAACTTGCTTTGAACAGCATTCAGTACATACTGCTAAGCAGAAGTATTTTCGGCAGCATGATTAGGTGGAAAATTTGATAAATTACAAGAGATTGTCTCTCCTTTTACATGCTTAGTCTCTGAGCTCAGTGTTCTGTTTTATTTCAGCAATATTGGACAGAGGTTAAATTCCTAACAATTGAAAACTGTATGGAAATTTCATTCCCAGAAGTTGGACCAAATTATTATAAGCTGACTTATATGTCACAAAAGGGGTTATTTGAGGGAGTTCATATCATGTCAGATATTAATAAAGCTATTATTTTTTAAAATTTTAGGATTTAATAGGCACTGACTTTGCATCTTTTTTTTTTTTTTTTTTGTAACCCTCAAAGCAGCCCAATAAATTAGGTCATTATATTAGACTTGCTATCTGGTAGGAAACGTGTGTGCCCAAAGTTTTTTCAGCCAGTAATGTAAAGCCCAGATTCAACTCTTTTCTGCTTTAATCCAGAGTCTGCATTCCTGAACAATTATTTACAATGTATTCAGATTGATAGGAAAAAAAGAAAAAAATTACAAAAAGAAGCCTCATTAAATATTTTGAAATATTTGAAGTTTCATCACTGAGAAATATTGTAATATTCCAATAATTGGAGACCAACTATTAAGAGTTTTAAGGTGCTAGGTTTTGTCTCTATCTCAGAAAAAAATCAAACTTAGCTGAATAGCAATTGTCCTGAAAACAAAAACAGCTCCCTTAAGACTGGAGAGTTTTCTGGCATCTGTGGCATTTAAATTAAAAAGCTACAAGATTAAAAACAGAAAGCTAGAAGAGATTTATTCATTGGATGGGGTGTCTTAGTAGAGGACTCCTAAGTGTTCTCTAGATTAAAGGTGTTGCAATTTATATTATTAAATATTATAAATACATATAATATTTTATTTAGCTTTGCATTCATGGGATGAAGATTCTGTAAAAAGAAATAAGCATATATCTACCTTCTATTGACTTATGATAAAGATTCGCAAATACAATTGATAATAACATATTTAAACTGAAATATTTAAAAATAGCTACTATACTTGACTTAGATACTTGACAAAGATAACTTTTAAAATTCATCTCATTATGTGCATGAGGAACTTCCCAGGTGGCTCGTGGTAAGAATCTTCCTGCCAGCAAGGAGATGCAGGAGACGCAGTTTCAATCCCTGGGTTGGGAAGATCCTCTGAAGAAAGAAATGGCAACCTCCTCCCGTATTCTTGCCTGGGAAATCCCATGGCCAGAGGAGTCTGGTGAGCTACAGTCCATGGGGTCGCAAAGAGTGGGACACGACTCAGGGAATGAGTGCACACGTGAATGATAGATAATGGAGTTTTCATTTCTCCTGATGGTGCTGTTTACAAAATGTTATACTGTTTAAAATGTAAACCAAAAACCCCATGCCATTAATACCATGCTTATAAAACTAGAAAGTTTATTTCATTGAAGCATGATCAACTGGAGATGCTATGCAAAATAGAATTATAATTTTAAAAGAGTACAATAACAACAAAGTTAGGCCCTAATAGTTTTCCTCTAATCACTAAGTCCATAAAGATTACAAACATGAAATTAATAAACATTTACACTCTCAAACATTTCTGAAAATTTATAATATTATATCATATTAAAATAATTACTACCTATACATTTTTCCCATGTAGGTTAATCCATTAGCTGCTGATACTGTACAGAAGGACATTGATAGACTATATAGAATAGAAAATAGAAAATAGAATAGAAAAATAGAAAATAGAAAATAGAATAGAAAAATAGAAAACAGAAAAATATAGAAGGACTATATTTTTATAACAAACATCTCCTGAAACCAAAAATATTTACTGAAATGTGTGACTTGAACAATTGGGACTTCTCTATGGGACAGCTCTCCCCTTTTCAGGGAACTAGACAATTGATTAAGCTTCACAGTTTTGGTTCCATTATATGAAAACATAATCACAGCAAGTGAAGTGATAGATTCTACCAATTACAATTACATAAATTTGTTGTTGTTGTTCAGTCGCTAAGCCATGCCTGACTCTTTGACATTCCATGAATTGCAGCGTGCTAGTCGCCTATGTCCTTCACTATCTCCCAGAGTTTGCTCCAAGTACTGTCCATTGAGTCACTGATGCTATCTACCATCTCATTTTCTGCCACCCCCTTTACATAAAATGTGAAAATAATTCAATAGTTAATGCCAAACCACGATGATAAAAAAAAGTTTAAAAAGGAAGATGCATCTATTTCACATTAAGTTGCTAAAAATATGATCAAAGACCTTGATTGCTTTAAATCAGAGAATATAATTTTCATCTGTATCTTGTGTTGTGATTGAATATGAAAGGAAAACACAAGGATCTTAATAAGAATTAAGTTCTGTGCATTAAGAAGAAAATGATCACATGAATAGCCATAAGCATCATGGATGAAATATATTCGTAAATTCTTGGTAGTCATACTGTTTAGGGTTATGGTCACAGAACTGTACTTATCCTAAATAATAATGATGACATCCATTAAGGTCAAAATTGTTAGACTAAATCTCTGTATGCTAGTTACACAATGAATTTGTTTCATCTGGCAAAGTTCAGTTAAACTGTAATTCATTAATTTCTTTTTTCAGATTTTATCACATATTACTACTTAGATAATAAAATATAAAATAATTTCAATACACTTTATTTTTATTCTATAACAGACAACTTATTAGATTTGAGGGAGACATAAAAGTGGAATGTTCCATTAGTTGAGGTAATAATTTGAAAAATTATTTTGCTAAAGTATCATTTCAGTAAATTTAACAGAAAAGATAATCAATAAAATGCCAGTTCACACTCCCATTCTGGAAATCATACCTGATGTGTTTCAAAATTTAGATTTTTCTGATTTGAGAAAGATGATGCAGAATTCAACAGCCAAACACTTTGAAATTTCTCCAGCAAATATAAGAAAATTCAATATAAATGTCATACATAAACAATACACATTGCCATATCTATGTGGGACAGTTTTTTCAACATGAGTTTTGGTCAGGTCAAATTTGCCAATAAATGAATTTTAAAAAAAATTGCATTTTCGGAGTTTTTTTGATTTTAGCATGATGGATAAAATTTGCAAATGTGCATTAATTTGTGTCTGTTAAACGCATATACAATAGCAAATGCAGAGTTATTTTTGTTGGTTTCATAGAGAGTAGTGATTCATGTAATTGATTACATCAATTAATTCATGTAATTAATTACATCTATTCATGTAATTGATCAGTGAGTTGGATTGTCCTTAGTGACGATCAGCATCCCTTTCGTCTCCACCTTGTAAAGCTCCAGTGTAGTAGATTGCTCCAGAGAAGAGTCTGGGACTATATTTCCCAAAACTCCCTTCTTCTGCCTTTGACAAATAGTCATACAACATTTAAAAGCTGGAAGAGAAAAATAATTGTTTCAACTGAGATTAACTGAGTGGCTGAATGAATGGCAGGAGTGAATTTCAAAGTGATTTGTTGATGAGTGCCTGAGAATCACACATCCAAGTGCTACATTCCAAAATAGGATAAGGCTCTTCCTAGACTAACATTTCACTTTCAGATGTTCCAGGGGACCCAGAGAGTTTCTCTGTGCGCTCTGGAAGACAACCCCACCCATCCCTTTGAGGCTGCGATTGGTGATCCTGGCAGTGGTTTCCCTGTAAATCTAGCTGAAATCTTCAAAAGCAAAGTGACTTGTTTTTCTGAGTGAATCCTAAGTACACTCAATAAATCAAATATGCTCATTGAAGGACTAGTTTCAAATAGTTAAAAGGGCTACAATTTGTTATGTTAATTTTCAAATTCATTTAAAAGCAAATAGAATGTTAATGTAATAATCTCAGATTTTCTACATTTAACTTATCTAACCTATTTAAACAAGGAAAATTTCACTGAGCATTCTTTCATGCCCACAAGGATCTTCACTGTAGACTCATGCCTCCAGTTTTGTTTTTTTTTTTTTTTAATGAAATTAATCTGTTTTGGCTCAAACAAACAATTGTTAGAATTATAAATATGCTGCTCTCTGAAGACATTCTTTATTATTATTATTATTATTATTTAGCAAAAAATACCCTCTTGTGATTGACCTTTACCAATCAACCCTATTGTTTGCTGTTTGGTTGCTAAGTAGCGTCCCACTCTTTGCAACACCATGGACTGCAGCATGTCAAGCTCCTCTGTTCTCTCTCTTCGGGAGTTTGCTCAGATTCATGTCTGTTGAGTCACTGATGCTATCCAGCCATATCTGCCTTCCCCTTATCCTTTTGCCATCAACCTTTCCCAGTCAGGGTCTTTTCCAATGAACCAGCTCTCTTCGTATCAGGTGGCCAAAGTATTGGAGCTTCAGCTGCAGTACTTCCAATGAATATTCAAGGTTGATTTCCTTTAGGACTGACTGGTTTGATCTCCTTGCTGTCCAAGGGACTCTCAAGAATCTTCTCCAACACCATAATTTGAAAACATGAATTCTTTGGTGCTCAGCCTTCACCAACCCTTTGATGAATCCCAAATCAAAATCTTCAGTATAATTTTTAAGTTTTAGGGTTAAAGTAGACATTAAAGAATTTTGCTGAATGATGATTTTATTATATGTCTGAAACTGCTAACACAATGCTCTTTAGGGTTAACTTAGACTTCAAAAGGGTGTTGCTGAATTTATGAAAGTGTGTTTCTCTATTCCAAAATAAGAGTTTGTAAAATGAAGTGTTAATCAAAGTTAAATGCTTCCAAAGACCTCCATGTGATATTACTGCTAATTTAAGATTTATGCCACTAAATATATGCCGACTAATAAATCCGTCCTGGAATTATAACTCTTCAGACTATTTGGCTTGGGGACAATTATTCACAGCTGCATGCAAGATGCCACTAAGTGAAAAGTGGCATAACTACTTATGTTTGGCATACTGTTAACCACCTCCTGTCAAAAAATAGAAATAAAACAAACTTACCAAACCCTCTTTTTTCAATGAGTTTCAAAGAGGGGGAAAGAATCACAGCTGAAGAAAAAAAATAAAATGGAAAATATAAGTTCTACAGACATGTTGGAGAGAAATGATTCAACTGGCTATTTGCAGGGCTCATGGACATCATCTCTGTCTTTGTTTCATAATATAGACTGATCCCTACCATAGGAGTGCAATCGTAACCCAAGATCAGAGACTGACAGAGATGGGTAAACAAGTCCCCTCTGGGTAAACAGCATCTTACTTATATATATATATAATATATATATATATAATATATATATATATATATATATATTATATATATATAATGTTAATTTTCTAGAGACTATCTTTTATTTTCATTTGTTGCCAGACTTATTTTCTCACATCACTTTTATATTCCTTCACTATTTTGCCAGACTTATTTTCTCACATCACTTTTATATTCCTTCACTATTTTGCAAATTTCACTGTGATCTTTTAGAAAATAAGAAGGGATTTCCACTGAGAAAATGTCTGGGCTGTGTTTTAGGTTTGTTTTATTTTAGGTTAAGAAATAAATTACAAACTGTATTTAATAATGTTTCGGTAGAAATTAAAACCAGCCAGCAATATTTGAAATAAACACTAAAGAAACAAGTATGTGCCAAATGTTTAGCTGTTAACTTCAAACGATGACCTTATTATAAACACCAAGATGACCTTTGAAACTTAAAGTCTTTTATTTAAACATCTCACAACCTATTGCATGACTATTAACTTTCTCAGACAAATCAGTAGCTTTTCAACATCATATCATTCTGAAAATTCCCCCCCCAAAAATGGTGTAGAATATACCATTGAGAATATACTTAACAATTATCCTGATAAATTATATTGCAACAAGCTGCTTTTTCTTCCAATGAGTTGACCTCCTGTTTGAGGAAAAGGAAAGAAACAAACACACAAAAATGTATTCTTTTTTTTGGAGTTAAATAGTAGAAAGCAGAACCTTTTTTCAAATGCATTGAATTTACAGAACAGGCTAAGGCAGAGTTGGCTGTTAGCAAGCTGTTAGAGGTTACTGTGTGTTGAACTTCATGTTATCTCTTTCCTAAGATGACCTTGATGGAAACTACAACTTGAAAAGCTAGAGTAGTTAAATATAAATATTGCCATGCCCAAATTAGATTTTATATTTTTATGTAATATTATCAAATACCAGAACTATTTTTAAAAATAAATAAATAAGAGTGATTCAATTTTGCCCACAGCAAACGGTTTTCTTGAATTTTTCAAGGGAGCTGCCTTGTGGAGAAAATATCATTCATGGGGATTTGGTTTAGATGAGCTTATTATGCACTGGAGAACAATAGGAATGGAAAGACAAGATATTGATAAAAGATTTTATCAAGTGTTTCTGGTTGAAAATCACATTTTTCTCAGGATTTGAGATAATAAATTTAACACACTTTGTGTTGATTGTAGGATGAGAATAATGCATGAATGTAAATTTCTGTCATCACTGAGCATCACGGCTACTGTGAATTGACCTTTGAAGATGACACTTCACTCTCAAGAAAATGTCTATTTTCTCAGTCCACTTGAATTTGTTGTTATTGTTATTTAGTTACTAAGTCATGCCCAACTCTTTGGGACCCCATAGACTGTAGCCCACCAGGCTCCTCCATCTGTGGGGTTTCCCAGGCAAGAACACTGGAGTGGCTTGCCATTTCCAGCTCCTGAGAATCTTCTTAACCCAGGAATTGAACCCACATCTCTGCATTGGCAGTTAGGTTTTTTAATGGTGAACTACTGGGAAGTTTTTTTTTTTTTTTTCTTTAAATCTTTTTGTCACTTTGCAAAAGAAACCCTCAGCTCTCTACTTTGCAAGCACTGAGTTGACATCTTCCTGTGACTCTTTTAAGGGATTTCATTTTAAAGTTCTGGCAGTGTCAGTAAAAACAGAGACAGACGGCATTGACCTGTTCTATATTCATAAACTTTACTGATTTTTCTTTTAAATTTTTACAATAAAGTTGAATAGACAAGATGGTAGCCAATTATTTAAAACTGCTTTTTTGAAAATGAATCTTGACTAGCTCTAATGCCAAGTAGAATATATTTTGATATCACCATGTGTGATAAAACTGAACTTGATGCTCTTTACCTGATGTCAATAGGACAGGTGTTTTTTCCAGGTTTTGTGACATCCCTGGAAAGACCAATATTCAATAAATGGCTAGTCTGAGTGAAGACAAAATTCATGGAAAAATCCCCTGGACTTTCTGGATGATAAATTGTCCCATTTCAAGTATATAACCAACTGAAATATCAGGCATAATTCAAACATTAAAATAAGCATAGACTCATATTTTTTCTTTTGATAACCAATCTAGACAACATATTAAAAAGAGACATTTACTTTGGCAACAAATATTCATCTAATCAAGGTTACAGTTTTTCCAGTAGTCATGTATGGATATGAGAGTTGGACTCTAAAGAAAGCTGAGCACCAAATAATTGATGCTTTTGAACTGTGATATTGGAGAAGACTCTTGGGAGTCCCTTGGACAGCAAGGAGGTCCGACCAGCCCATCCTAAAGGAGATCAGTCCTGGGTGTCCATTCGAAGAACTGATGCTGAAGCTGAAGCTCCAATACTTTGGCCACCTCATGTGAAGAGCTGACTCATTGGAAAAGACTCTGATTCTGGGAAGGATTGAAGGTGGGAGGAAAAGGGGATGACAGAGGATGAGATGGTTGGATGGCATCTCTGACTCAATGGACAGGAGTTTGGGTAAACTCCAGGAGTTGGTAATGGACAGGGAAACCTGCAGTGCTGCAGTCCATGGGGTCGCAAATAGTCAGACACGACTGAGTGACTGAACTGAACTGAAATGAAAGTGTACAATAAATGTAGCTGGCAAACTTGGCCTAGGAGCACAGAATAAACCAGTGCAAAGACTAATAGAGTTTTGCCAAAAGAACGCACTGTTTATAACAAACACCCTCTTCCAACTACACAAGAGAAGACTAACTCTGAGCTTTGGATTAAGAGGTTAAAACCACAGTATCCTATCCAAAGTTCCTTAGAATGTACCTAGCTACATGGACTTCTATCACTAGACATTCTCTATGTACAATCCCTTGATGGGTAGTTCCTTTTAAAAATATATAGTTACAAGACACTGGCTACCTTCAAAGCAGCATGTTTTCTTTTTGCAAATATAATGTTTATATTTTATTTTTTAATGTTGTACTGGTACAGGCCAATTGACCTTTAGTCCTCTCAATTGAGTGTGAATTATGATTTTATCACAGACAATGGCCATTCACATATTTGATGAATTGTCATGCCCCTGTGTATCAAACTGAACTGTGAAACAAATATTGGCAAAAAAAAAAGAAAAGAAAGAAACAAGGAAAAGAAAAATAAAATGAGGATACATTGGGTCATCACATAGCCAAACACAGGCAAGGCAGAAATGCCACTATTGGGGAATCATGAACAAGAATTGGTGCCATTCGAGCTCTTTCTCTGGACTGTGCTTCTCCATGTGTTTAACTGAAGTCCTAGTCTTCTTCGCTTAAATTGTTGTGGATTTTTTATCTATGCCATTAATCTATAAGTAGGAACTTGCATTCATCCATTATCACAATTTAGTTTTCAGAAAAAAATCCAACTGCATTAAAAATGGCTGAAATGAGAAAAAATGTATTTCTCTCTAGTAAAAAGAAAAAAGAAAATCCAGAAGTTGCTGATATGGGGATGGCATGATAAACTATCATTCATTAGAACCACAGATGCCTAGCTGAAGAAAGATGCTGGGTCTCCAGCTCTCAGCTGTATTTCTGCCAGCAGAACGGAAGTTCCAGAAGTACAACATGCCCAAGTTTGATAGAGAATTCCAAGAAACTTCATAGATCATATCTATCAGCCCTTGCAGCTACAAGGGAGCCTGAAAAGTGTCACCTTTTAGGTGGAGAGCAATGTACTGGTTATAAATTTGTGTTCTGTTGCTAAGGAACCAAAAGAATAGATGTGAAAGCACTGAGTGGTCTCTGCACTATGAAAATATGAATGTATGTAATTTTTATACATTTCTTATTTAAAAGTTGTAGTGAAAATAAATGTATAATTGAATTTTTCATGTCATTTAACTGAGAAACTTTAAATAAAGGAACTCTATAAAGGCTTTTTTGAGAAAGCAAAGCCCTGAGTTCCTTACTAGTTTTGCTTAGCTATAAAAGTTAGTCTAGAAAACATTTACATTTTAGTTACTATAAAATTTAAATCTATGTTATTTGTATTTTTTATCATGACTTCAATTTTCTGGATGTTTTCTCAAATGTCCAATAGATTTTCTATAAAAACTGCATAAATAATTCCAATGATCATTAATTTGTTAACTTTGTATTATTTAGGATATTAAACTTATTAGAATATATCTATAGAAAACTTTGCATTTTCATTTAAAGTTGGGACTATATTTGAAATAAGAAGTTTATTTCACTTGCCCACTTTGTAATAATTAACCAACTGACTACAAACTCATTAATCTTTTATGGGTAGCAACTATTATATAGCACTAGAAAATTTTTGCAGAATTAGTTTTATATCTGTATATATATATATGGGTTTCTCAGGTGTCATGGTGGTAAAGAATCTACCTGTTGAATCATAAGATACAAGAGACACAGGTTCCATCCCTGGATCAGAAAGATCACCCAGAATAGCAAAGGACAACCAGCTCTTATATTCTTGCCTGGAAAATTCCATGGACAGAGAAGCCTGGTGGGCTACCGTCCATGGGGTCACAAAGAGTTGAACACAACTGAGCACAGAGAGTGTGTGTGTGTGTGAAAATAATGCACAGATATAAATTTCTCAGGCAAGATAATTTCAGTGTATTAATTTTGAGACACAGAACAGAATCTTCATTTTCTACAAAATTAATTGTTAGTTTGGCAAGACAAAATTTTCGTTGTGTTGTCAAGTATATATGAGATGGTTTAATGGCATCACCAGCTTGATGGACATGAGTTTGAGTAAGCTTTGGGAGTTACTGATGGACAGGGACGCCTGGTGTGCGGCAGTCCATGGCGTCACAGAGAGTTGGGCATGACTGAGCAACTGAGCTGAACTGAATATTAAGAATCTTTGACATAAGAAAGGGAGAGAGTCTAGGTTGCTGGATTCATCTGTGAACATGTGTTGAGTATAATCAGTCAACTAACCCTGACACTTTGCAACTGTATTATCAGTCATGTTAGATTCATGATATTATTCAACAGTCATGCTGTTATCCAAAAGCTTATCACAATTTGGCTTATAAAATGCCTTGCTGAAATGAAAATGAGCTATAGATGCCATTTTTCTAGAAAAAATATCATATCTATCCAAAAGAAACAAGGTCAATTTGAATTATCCTTAATGAAACAATGACGGCCTTTAGAAATTGAACTTTAATTTCAAACGCTTATAAAATATCAGTTCAAGTTCCTTTTCATAATCTTACCAGGCATTGTGGCCACTAAATTAATATTGTTTGCATGTTTTATTGTTGTTGAACTATAATTGATTCACAAATTATATTAGTGTCAGATGTACAACATAGTGAAAATTTATATAGGTTATACTCCATTTAAAGGTTTTGTAAAACATTGGCCATATTCTCCATGTTGTCCAATATATCCCTGTAGCTTGTTCATCTTACGCAAATTTGCTTGTACCTCTTAATCCCCTACCCTATATTGCCCCTTTCTCCTTCCCTCTCCCCACTGGTGATCACTAGTTTGGAGCAGGATCATTTACAATAGTCAAGACATGGAAGCCCTTTAAGTCCCCATCAACAGATGAATGGACAAAGAAGATATTATTTGTATATATATATATATATATATATATATATATATATATATATATATCAAATCCATAAAAATAATGACATTCTGACATTTGCAACAACATGGATGGACCTAGAGAGTATTCTGCTTTAGTGAAATAGGCCAGATAAAGACATATACTGTATGTTATCATTTAAATCTGGAACTAAAAAATAAAGCGACCAACTTAATATAACAAAATAGAAATACACTGGTCCTCATTTAAGGACTGGCCTACTTCTGGTCTGCCACTGTCATAAAAATTGTGCTGCAACAGCCACATACTCCTTTCCAGACAGAGGACTCCCTCTGCCAGGGGTCAGGGCTGTGGCTGGATGACAGCTGCAGTCTTCGCTCTCCCTTTGAGAAGTTCCCTTGGCTAAAGAGGAAACCTGGTCCAAGGTTATCCTTTTGCTTCCAATGGTACCATATTTGCAATGACTGGTTGACATGGTGATTGAAAGGCCCAAATATTTGGACCCTTAGTCCCAAGTGGGCACAATGCAGATGGACTAGCCCAGCCTCAGACTATATCTTGTGATTTCCTATGATTGCCACTGAAGTGTTCTTTATTACTTAGGATTTAATTTTCTTGAAATGGCAAACCAAAGCTCATTTAATATAGTAACAACTTGGCACTCTTTTCTCATAATTATGTCTATTATTAACTTCATAATTTCTAGTCAAATTTGCTTTATCCTGAATACAAAAAGAAAAAAGTAGATTAAACTATTATTCTCCTTTTTTCTAATGAGAAATATCTATCTTCTTTCCTCTATGAATTATACAAGGTGAAGTTTTCCAAGAAAGTGAAAGGTTGGCTTAACATCTGAAAATAAAGAAATTAAATTTAGCATCTCAACAGAAAAAAAGGAAAAAAGTTATTTCCATAGAGACACAAAACGGCATTTATTAAAAGCCCTGTCCCTGCACCAAATCCCCTGCCCCCGACACACACACACAAGCGAACAAAGAAAAGACACTCTCAATAAATAAAAAATAGAAGGGAACTTTACAAATGTGAAGTTTACCTACCAAAAAAAAAAAAATCTACAGTCTACAAAAACTCTATAGCTAAGATGATATTTAACAGGGAAAGGCTGAAAGCTTTCCACTTAAGCTGGGAACAAGACGTGAGTGTCTATTCTTACTATAGCTACTTCTTGGGGTTCTAAGCATCACAAAAACAGAAATAAAGGGCATCCTGTTTGTAAAAGAATAAACAACACATTCCTTAATTGTCTATTTAGAAGATTTCATGATATCAGTAGAAAAGCAACTAGAACTAATAAAAGCTTTTGTATGGATATAAAATCAGTATACAAAAACTGATTATATAGCTATATGTTTGCAACAGACCAGATTAAAAATCTAAATTCAATTTTTAAAATGCCATGTAAAATAGAACCAGATTCTGATACCCTAAGACATTAAGCAGACAATGGCTGTGTAAGAGCTGTGCATTGAAAACTATAAAATTTGCTGAGGGAGTTTAGGAAGACATAGTTCAGTGGAAGACATTCTGTGTTCTTGGGTCAAAAGAATCAACTTTGCTAAGATGAAAATTCTCAAATGAATTTGTAGATTCAACACAATTTAAATAAGAAATCTCATAGCATTTTGTGCTAAAGATTATGTGCTGTGCTTAGCTGCTCAGTCGTGTCTACTTTTTGCAACTCCGTGAACTGTTATCTGCCAGGCTCCTCTGTCCATGCGATTCTCCAGAAAAGAATACTGGAGTGGGTTGCCATGCCCTCCTCAGGGGCTAACTGGAGTTCATCCAGAGATGAACCGACTCTAAAATTCATATAGAAATTCAACGAAGTAAAAAGAAAAGGCAGTTTTTCAGGACTTATACTATCTGAATCCTAGTCTAGTTAAAAGTCTACAACATTCAAGAGGGTATGTACGGGTGTCAATTTAGATGGGTCAACAAAATTCAACACAGAAATAAAATCCAGAAAAAGATCTACACATATCTGGTTAATTGATCAATTCAGCTGGAGCAGTTAACTAGTAATATGCAAAAAATATAGTCATGAATACGTGCTTCATGCCATTTAAAAATGAATTTAAATGGGTCATAGGTCTTTACAAAAAGTGTATAATTTTAAAGCTTCTACAAGAAATAAAGGAAGAAAAATATTTTGATTCTTCAGTTCTTGCATAACACAGAAACAAGATTCATGAGAAAATCATTAATCAAATTGCTTACATGTTAAACCACCCATTCTTTAAAAGGCTTTCCCTGTGACTCAGATGGTGAAGAATCTGCCTGCAATACTGGAGACAGAAGATCCCCTGGAGAAGGGAATGGCTACCCACTCCAGTGTTCTCACCTGGAGAATTCCACGGACAGAGGAGCCTGGCAAGGGTCGAAAAGAGTTGGACATGACTGAGCAACTAACACTTCCCTGTTAACAGAATGACATGACTGTCTTCATACTTGGAGAAAATATGTGTAAATTACATATCTGGAAAGGAATATGTGATTCAAAATACATAAAGAAAGTAAAAAATAAAAAATAATAAAACATAAATAGCAAAAAAAATGCTTATCATCTATACTTACAGTCTTTTACTTCCTTTTCCTCTCTTTATGGTACATCAGTACCAAATGGTTTTGATTTCATATACCATAAAGTCTTGAGAATTTTATCTTAGCCGTGGCGTAGCATTCTGTGAATCACGCTCATCCACCCCTGCTCTTCATTTCGCTAATTAACACTTTCTCCTCAAGTGGCAAACCATCTGTCTGTGACTCCTTCACCCAAGCTTGTTTTAGATGATCCACTTCTGTGTTCAAATAGCATTCTCTGCATATTTCTAGCAAAATTCTTAAAGGCTATGTGCGCTTCCTTTACTGTACTTTTGGCTTCTTCAAGTAGTGACCCTGAATCCCTTAGCCTCTATCAGAGGGAAAAACGCAAAGGAAGCCTCATTTGAATGTTTGTTCAGCTGAACTGAACTCTACTTCCTTCATGAATTGCTCTGTTCCTCAGAAGAACCAATAAAATCGATGTGAGTTATTTTCAATGTATGTGCATAGTTAAATATCCAAATATTATATTCATCTATGGGTTCTTATTTCCACAAAACCCCAAGAATTGGGATTAAGACAAAATCACATATGATATGTAAAGTAAAATGAAGCCATGTGAAGGAAGTAGAAAAAACAGTGTTCTGATTACATAGGTTAAGCCACACACAAATCAGGAACCATATTTTCTTCTCAAATGGAGTGATAAAAGAAACAGGTTAGATTTAGTGATATTTTGATGATGACATTTATCAAACATTCATGTGCAAAATTTATTTATTTTACTCATAAATTATGACATAACTCTCATATTAATAAGTATTAAAATGATACATTAAAACAACATAAGCATATATAAAATAAATAATATTTAATTAAAATTATAAATATTTTACAATTTATGGAAAATGATTCAGCCTAAATTCACTACTTTTGTTTTTGCAATATAAGTCATGTAATGGAAAATATAGTGGACTAAAACACCCCTTTAATTAGATCATTTTATATTAACTGTACTAATAAAAAATTAGATATTGGATTATAATTCAGGGAAGACATATTTTGGAGCTCCTGTGATCATACCTACATCTCTTCTATTTCTGATAATGTAGCAACAGTACAAGGAGAAAGGGGATTGCTGGTGACTGCCAAAGTCACATGCTTGTATTTTTTAATACTTTGAATCATAGAAATGTGTTTGTGTTATTTGAATTCCCTTGATTTGTACTACTCAACCTCAGTTTCATAAAGTAAAAATAAAATTTAAAAGTCTCTTGAAAGTGTGACTTATTTGACAAAAAAAATGGTAAATAAAACCAGTATCCTAGCACTTCTGGGGGCTTCCATTGGAAATGCCTCTCTAGTCCCATTGGGAAATCAGATATGTAATCAGATATGTCCTTGAAGTCTCTTCTGTGTATTATTAACTGGAAGTGAAAGTGAAAGTCACTCAGTTGTGTCCAACTCTTTGGGACCCTAGGCCTAAGAATACTGGAGTGGGGGTAGCCTATCCCTTCTACAGGGGATCTTCCCAACCCAAGGATCGAACCCAGGTCTCCTGCATTGCAGGTGGATTCTTTACTAACCAAGCCACCAGGGAAGCCCAAGAATACTGGAGTGGGTAGCCTATCCCTTCTCCAGTGGATCTTCCTGACCCAGGAATCAAACAGGGGTCTCCTGCATTGCAGGCGTATTCTTCAAAGCGCCAATAAAAATAATGTACTGTTATGTTAATTTATTTTACAACAATTCCTCTTGGGCAAATATTCTGAAGTCTTTAGCACATTTTTGTTATTGTGATCTGCTCACCTGCATGTCCTCTGATGGCCAGTTTGAGCCGCCCTTCTCATATAAAGTCTCCCTGCTCCTACTACACTTTCACAGAAGGACAGTTGTAGTGGAATTGCCATCATGATATTGTTGCTGGCTGAAATCTTGGCCTTCTCTGCCCACCAAAGCTGAATGAAGAATACAGAGATGGAGTTTGGAGAAAATAGAAAGGTGACTTTAACCCTCAGCCTGTGGAAAGGGGAACACTTGTAGGTTCATGCCTCAAGGACTGGTGCCCCGCCCCTTTCCATGGGATTTTCCAGGCAAGAGTACTGGACTGGGTTGCCATTTCCTTCTCCAGGGGCTCTTCCTGACCCAGGGATTGAACCTGGGTCTTCAGGGAACTCTCCAGAGGAGTCTAGGGGCTTTTATAAGATGACGGTTCACAGTCAAGAATCAGGGATGAGGAACAAAGGTGTTAGGATCTTGATTTCTTCCTCTTGCATTGTTTCAAAGACAGTCATATGTTGGCATCAGTAATGCAGCAGTTGAGTATGGCAGTTCAGTGGCTCTGTGACCTTCTTTTTGATATGTAACTACAAGGGGAAGGGTGTTGTAACGGTAAACAGCAGATACAGGGTGTATTTAGCATAGTGAAAGTGAAAGTTGCTCAGTCATGTCCGACTCTTTGCAACCCCATGGAGTGTACAGTCCATGGAAATCTCTAGGCCAGAATACAGGAGTGGGTAGCCTTTCACTTCTCCAGGGGAATCGTCCCAACTCAGGGATCGAACCCAGGTCTCCTGCACCTCAAGTGGATTCTTTACCAGCTGAGCCACCAGGGAAGCCCATTTAGCACAGAGCCAAAGGCAAATAGGAGAAGGCAATGGCACCCACTCCAATACCCTTGCCTGGAAAATCCCATGGACAGAGGAGCCTGGTAGGCTGCTGTCCATGAGGTTGCTAAGAGTTGGCAGTGACTGAGTGACTTCACTTTCATGCCTTGGAGAAGGAGATGGCAACCCCCTCCAGTGCTCTTGCCTGGAGAATCCCAGGGTCAGGGGAGCCTGGTGGGCTGCCGTCTTCGGGGTCGCCCAGAGTCGGACACGCCTGCAGCGACTTGGCAGCAGCAGCAGGAACAAAGGCAAATAGGCGTGAAGTGTAGGTCCTGCAGATTTAGGGGCAGAAAAGCAGACTTACAGATACGCAGAGTTAGGAGCTGTGAAAGTACAGGCACTAGGGATGTTCAGGGAAAGAAAAAAAGAAAAGATTCCTCTCCCCCCCACCCCCCTTCCACTGCAAGGATATGAAAGTTGACGCTGGAGTGACAATGTGAGGGAGGCCCTGTCGGGGACCGCCTGCCCCGGCCAGGCACAGCCATCACCACTGGGTCCGGGGAAGGGGCACAAACCCAGAAGCTACCACCGACCGGGGGACTCAGGGCACAGCAAACCCCCGGGGCCCCCACCCTACCGCCTTTTGTCCAGGAGCCCCCTCACAGTCAAGTCACTTGCACATTGTCTCCTTAGAAAATGCATTCCTGAGTGTTATACAGGAGCCCACTCTTGGACCCCGGAAGGGGTCCCCCTTCCTGCAACAGTAGGATGTTCTAATGAGTTTGAGGAAACTCAAGCAGGTGGTGAAGGACAGGAAAGCCTGGCGTGCCGCAGTCCGTGGGGTCACAGAGTCAGAAAGACTTAGACTCAGTGACGAGGCAGCAACAGTGGGGACGCGACTTTTCAGCAGGTGGGCTTGAAGTCTGGGATATGAAAGGATGACTCTGTGGTTTAGTGCTCTTTACTGACACACTTCTTCATTTTACATATAAATTCAATACAGATGGTAATGATGCGTGCATACCTCCTTATAGTTTGTACGACATTGTCCCCTTAGTTCTGTGGAATACTCTATGAGGAAAACCTATGTTAATAATATTGCATTATTTCAAATCTATTTCTAATTACTTTGAGAAATAGTCCCTGTATAGTAACATATTTTAAAAACAAATCTTCTAAGACAAACAGGTTAAAATGTCCTTAATTTTGAAAAATTGGGATAAATGTAGCAGAGAGTGCCTTATAATTTTCCTTGTCTCTGGCTTTAACTGCAAATCAGTGTGGTACGAGTCAAACTGAATACCAAACAAGTGTTTTATTTGTGAGTCTGTCTATAATAAAACACACACACACACACATTTAAATTTATAACAAGGCATTGCAGGAGCCAACTGCTTACCTCAAATGACTAAGTAAGGAAAAGTTTTGAGGTTTTGAGTTTCTTAATTGTATATTCCAAGGGGTGAAAACATAAGTGGAAAACTCTTTGTGAATAATAATCAAAGACATGACAAAACCAAGTCTAAAAAAGAGAAATATACCCAATTGAGAATATTATTTTCTCCAGTCGGCTTGTCTCTTTGTTAGGAAATAAAGTAGCACAGGCATCATTAATGGCGAAAAATTTAACGTAATGTCAGGGCACATGACACTGACAGGTTAACATGCAGAAAATGAGAGATTAGTCCATAAATCTCAACTGTAGATGGGGAGCAGGGGGTGGGCAAGGGTAAAACTAGTTCTCTCTCTTGCCATATCTTAGTAAATGAACTACAGCTAACTTTAAAACATAGCAGCAATATCCAGTCTACTTTTCTTTTGTTTCAATCTACCTTTAAAGTAAAAGTGTGTGGTAGTCATTCAGTCATGTCTGAATCTTTGCAACCCCAAAGATCCTAGCCCACCAGGCTCCTCTGTCCGTGGGATTCTCCAGGCAAAATTACTGAAGTTGTTAGCTATTCCCTTCTCCAGGGGATCTTCCTGACTCAGGGATCGAACCTGGAATCTTCTGCATTGTAGACTGATTCTTTACCATCGGAGCCACTCAGTTCAGTTCAGTTCAGTTCACTCACTCAGTCATGTCCAGCTCTTTCCAACCCCAGGGACTGCAGCACCCCAGACCTCCCTGTCCACCACCAACTCCTAGAACCTTCTCAAACTCAGGTACATCGAGTCAGTGATGCCATCCAACCATCTCATCGTCTGTCATCCCCTTCTCCTACCACCTTCAATCTTTCCCAGCATCAGGGTCTTTTCCAATGAGTCAGTTTTTCACATAAGGTGGCCAAAGTATTAGAGTCTCAGCTTCAGCATCAGTCCTTCTCATGAACTATCTCCTTTAAGATGGACTTGTTGGATCTCCTGTAGTCTAAGGGACTCTCAAGAGTCTTCTCCAACGCCACAGTTCAAAGGCATCTATTTTTCAGCACTCAGCTTTCTTTATGGTCTAACTCTCACATCCATACATGACCACTGGAAAAACCATAGCCTTGACTAGATGGACCTTTGTTGTCAGAGCAATGTCTTTGCTTTTTAATATGCTGTCTAGGTTTGTCATAACTTTCCTTCCAAGAAGTAAGTGTCTTTTAATTTCATAGCTGTGGTCACCATCTGCAGTGATTTTGGAGCCCAAAATAATAAAGCCTGTCACTATTTCCCCATCTATTTGCCATGAAGTGATGGGACCAGATGCTATGATCTTAATTTTCTGAATGTTGAGCTTTAAGCCAACTTTTTCACTCTCATCAAGAGGCTCTTTATTTCTTCTTCACTTTCTGCCATAAGGGTGGTATTATCTGCATATCTGAGCTTATTGATATTTATCCAGCAATCTTGATTCCAGCTTGTGCTTCATCCAGCCCAGCATTTCTCATGATGTACTCTGCATATAAGTTAAACAAGCAGGGTGACAATACACAGCCTTGACGTACTCCTTTCCCGATTTGGAACCAGTCTGTTGTTCCATGTCCAATTCTAACTGATGCTTCCTGACCTGCATATAGATTTCTCAAGAAGCAGGTCAGGTGGTCTGGTATTCCCATCACTTGAAGAATTTTCCACAGTTTATTGTCATCCACACAGTCAAAGTCTTTGGCATAGTCAATAAGGCAGAAATAGATGTTTTTCTGCAGTTCTCTTGCTTTTTCAATGATCCAGTGAATGTTAGCAATTTGATCTCTGGTTCCTCTGTCTTTTCTATAACCAGCTTGAACAACTGGAAGTTCACGGTTCACATATTGCTAAAGCCCAGCTTGGAGAATTTTGAGTATTACTTTACTAGCATGTGAGATGAGTGCAATTGTGCAGTAGTTTGAGCATTCTTTAGCATTGCCTTTCTTAGGTATTGGAATGAAAACTGACCTTTTCCAGTCTTGTGGCCACTGTTCAGTTTTCCAAATTTGCTGGCATATTGAGTGCAGCACTTTCATAGCATAATCTTTTAGGACTGGAAATAACTCAACTGGAATTCCATCACTTGCACTAGCTTGTTCGTAGTGATGCTTCCTAAGGCCCACTTGACTTCACTTCCCGGATGTCTGGCTCTAGGTGAGTGGTCACACCATCGGGGATACCAGCAGCAAATGGAATATGTTAACTACTTAACGGAGCACTCTTCATTCCAGAGAAGGTCAGTTTGCCCATCATCACCTGGCACCAGATGATTTCTGGAATAAAGAAACATGGAGCCTGCAGAGCAACCTGATCCTTATCGGCAATACCTCCCCCTTGAATATAAAGCTACTCATCGCCCCTCAAGGGGGCACACAGTTTTGAGAGTTTTAGCCTACTGTGACCGCCTTTGTCTGGCAGCCCATTAAAGTTATTGCTTTCTACATCACCCACAACTCTGCCTCTAAGATTTAATCCAGCGTCTGGGGTACGGAAACAGGAATTGGCTTCAGAATCATAGTTAGATCTCAAGGCAGATCAGAGTCTCGTTGTCTGCCTCTCTGTTTGGGTTGGCAATAAGTATCTTGCTATTCTTGATGAGGTCTCATGAACTGCATGTGAGATATCATATAATATATAGATTTTTAAATGATCTCAAGAGGATATATTGCTGAAACTGAGATGCACGCATGTGTGCAGCTCTGTCTGACTCTGTGAGCCTAAGTACTATAGACCACCAGGCTCCTCTGCCCATGGAGTTTTCCAGGCAAGAATCCTGGAGAGGGATGTGACTTCCTTCTCCACAGTCTCTTCTCTGACCAGGGATCGAACCTGCATTTCCTTTATCTCCTGCATTGGCAGGCAGATTCTTACCACTGAGTCTCCTGGGAAGCTCCAAATTGAAATACATTCCAAGTAAAAACAACAACAACAAAGAAACATAGAAAATAGAGCATAATCAAAGATGGATTTACTTGATAGTTTCACAGTCTGAGCAAATATCATCTGTTTATTTTACAGACTACAGTAATTTTTCAAATCTCTTTTAAAATAATTTTTGTACCAAATAGAAGAACAAAAGTAAATTCCTTAATTGCTAAGTAATTATTAAGATTAAATATGCCTATTTGTTAGCAAAGTCTCTCAAATGGCAAACTTCTTTGAAGGAAGTTTGTCTATAATGCAAGTGTCATTTATGCTAGGTCAAGCCAAACTGCCCTTAAGTAAATACACATTAGAATGTACCTATTGAAAATTAGAATTTGACAACTTTGTCTGATAACACTAAGTATTGGTTGAATTTGTTTTCAACTGAGTGGATCTCATCATTTTATCTTTACATTTTGCATACATGCTAAGTCACCTCAGTCGTGTCCAACTATTTGCAATTCTATGGACTGTAGCCCACCAAGCTTCTCTGTCCATAGGATACTCTAGCAAGAATACTGGAATGGGTTGTCATTTCCTTCTCCAGGGAAATTTCCCAACCCAGGAATCAAACCTGTGTCTCTTAAGTCTCCTGCACTGGCAAGAAAGATCCTTACCACTAGTGCCAACAGGGAAGTCCTATCTTTTCTTTAGTCACAATTAAACTGCTATTAGAATGGACCCTGATATCAGGGCTTCCCTGGTGGCTTAGATAGTACAGAGTCTATTTGCAATGAGAGAGACCCAGGTCCAATCCCTGGGTTGGGAAGATCCCCTGGAGAAGGAATTGGCAACCCACTCCAGTACCCTTGCCTGGAAAATCCTGTGGACAGAGGAGCCTGGTAGGCTACAGTCCACGGGGTCACAAAGAGTCAGACACCATTGAGTGACTTCACTTTCACTAAACTGCTATTACTGCATCATAAAACTGTTATTGGTTGGGCTTCCCTGGTGGCTCAGTTGGTAAAGAATCCACCTGCCATACAGGGGCCCTGGCTCAATTCCTGGGAAGGGAATATCCGGTGAAGAAGGATAGGCTACCCACCCCAGTATTCTTGGGCTTCCCTGTGGCTCAGCTGGTAAAGAATCCACCTGCAATGTGGGAGACCTGGGTTCAATCCCTGGGTTGGGAAGATCCCCTGGAGAAGGGAAAGGCTACCCACGCCAGTATTCTGGCCTGGAGAATTCCATGAACTCTATAGTCCATAGGGTCACAAAGAATTGTACGGGACTGAATGACTTTCACTTTTATTTTCAAACTGTTATTACCTTAAACTGCATTAAAGGTGAGCAGAACAAGGATGAGTTAGACAGAGCCAACTAGAAATAAGTGAGTGAGTAAAATTACAATTGCTTTTCCTCTAAAATGAATTACTCTTTTAAACTTTAAATGAAAACCAAAATTTGTTTTCGTGATATACCTGTTTGAAATACTAGTTTCTGTTCTTTCAAATTCGTTTAAGAAAAAAAAAATTAAGATAATACTGTAGAAAAGTTCAAAGGTTTTACAAAGAGTAATAAATATAATATTTATTAGAGTAAATAAATGTAACTTTATTAGAGTAGCCAAAAACTTTCTTTTCATTTAAAATATGCCATGTTAAGCTGCCATGCTTGTTGTCTGAGGTCACCAGTGATTTGCTGAAAGAGTGCTGTGGGTGGAGAGTAGTGACAGGGAAAGACAGACAGACTTAACAGTAGCTGCTTCACTTTATCTTGGCCGTTTGGTATTTTAATCTTTAACTCCCTCCAGGAAAACAATAAAAAGGCCAAAATCAACACCATATTTAGTTACAGGTCCAATCCTGTTTCCCACACAAAGTGAATAGCTTACCTTAAATGTGAATCAAATACATCTCTTTTAGAGAGGTGTATTTCCTCATTGTTGAGTCACATTCATGTTCTTGCCGATGGATTCACCTGAGAATTCAAAGACAGTTTAAAAAGCTTATTTGCCTAGGAAGAAATAAGCAAAATTTAACAAATATTTGAGCCAGAAGTCAGTTAGAAATTAATTATAATTATAATAATTATTATAATTTTATAATTATAATTAATAATTAATATAATTATTATAATTATAATTATTAATTATATAATATCTTATATATTATAAGATATTAGATTAAGAGCTCTGTAGTAAATACAAAACCCACTCCAGTCCTCTTGCCTGGAAAATCCCATGGATGGAGGAGCCTGGTAGGCTGCAGTCCATGCGGTTGCTAAGAGTTGGACACAACTGAACGACTTCACTTTCATTTTTCACTTTCATGCATTGGAGAAGGAAATGGCAGCCCACTCCAGTGTTCTTGCCTGGAGAATCCCAGGGACAGGGGAGCCTGGTGGGCTGCCGTCTATGGGGTCGCACAGAGTCAGACACGACTGAACCGACTTAGCAGCAGCAGCAGCAGCAAATACTAGGACTTCCTCATTGGCAGAAGTCGTGAAGAATCTGCCTGCTAACGCAAAAGACTCAGGTGTGTTCCCTGGGTCAGGAAGATCCCCTGGAGAAGGAAATGGCAACCCACTCCTGTATTCTCAACTGGGAAATCCCACGTGCAGAGAAGCCTGACAGGCTACAGTCCATGGCATTGCAAACTAGCCAGACATGACTTAGCAAAGATCTTCATGTAGTCTCTTTCTAAATAAAAGAAGTTAGAAATTAATATGAATAAACATAATTAACATTGAAACTCATATATCACTTTCATATAAGTTTTTGAAAAATGTACATTTATGACTGATCAATTTATCCTACTGAAGTGGAATATATTAACTGCTACATACATTACTATTTTTTGATTCTGTAATCAGTCATTTGCAATGGGCTATTTCAACCTGAGAAATTTGGACCACCCTGGAGGTCACAGGAAATTGCAGTTGCTTCTGCTTCCCCAGAGCAATTTTAGCAGCTAAGTTGCCACCCAGGGAATGACATTTTTATGTTCCATTAGTGATGAGTGTTATTTCTATACAGCTCATAATCATTTCTCACTCTACTTATGTATGTGCATTTATCTATACTACCCTCTCCCCATACTAATTATTTCCAATAGTAACAACTATGTAGTACATCTCAGAAATTCAGAGGTGGATGAGAAGCTAACAGAGGGCAATGTGAAAGCTGTGAGTGAGCAGAAATGAACTATTGTGTAGTTATTGATATTTACTATCATCCAGTACCTTTTGTATGGAGAACTTTAGTAGAGAAGACAATTTTCAACACATTTTTGGGTCTCATTATTGCCCTGAAAATCAGTTACAAATATAGAATTATCTAAGCTTGTAAATAACAGATTTTTTTTTTTTTTTGGCTTCAAGGGTATCTTAAAATATGGATGCATATGGACAGAATAAGATAAATATTGCCTTAGGTGGAATTTAACTAAAATTTAAATGAGTACAACTTTTAAACCCCTATAGTAGCCCAGGCTTTCTGCAGTGGGAATGATCCTTTTGAGTTTATGCAGTATGAGAACCTTGCATCTTTACAACTGTTTGTTGGACTTCTACACCTAAAAATATATGAAGCAACTCAGCTCAGTATGCTCCATATTACACTCACCACTGTGCTCCTCACATACAGCCTTCTTATCATGATGCTTAACTTGCTGAATGGAAGCGCTCCCACCAATCATCCACTTGCCCAAGGCAGAAGTGTTCTGAGCAGCTTTTCCCTCATCTCCATTGTCATTGTCTAATCAGTTCCTATTGACTTGACCTGATTAAAGAAATCACTGACAATGATCAGAAACTACACTAAATACATGTATTATTCCATTCAATTCTTAATAACAATCATATATAAGGTAGACATTACTGTTAATTTTATTTTGGATGGAGAAAATGACATATAAAAAATCTGCCTGCAATGCAAGAGACCTGGGTGCAATCTCTGGTCCAAGAAGATCCCCTGGAAAAGAGAATGGCTACCCACTCCAGTATTCTTACCTGGAGAATTTCATGGATGGAGGAGCCTGGTGGGCTACAGTTCATGGGGTCCACAAACAGCAGAACATGACTAAGTGACCAATACTTTCACTTTTCCCATTCAGAAAAGTTAATTACCAAAGAAAAAAGAAAAGTTAACTACCAGATCAAGTATCATGTAACTAACAATGGTGAGGTCTAGATTACAGCTAAGTCAACCTGACTGCAGACTGCATATACTTTCAAACTACTAAATATAAAACTTTCAGGACATACTGATGACTTATAAGTGAACAGCTGTGGTTCAGAGGGAGTGCAAAGTATCCTTGTAATCTTTGCTTGAACAACTGGACAGACTTACTATCTGTGGGGACAACCGGGAGAGTAAGTGCAGAGGCAAGAGATATCAAGTGTAAAATTTGATATTTATATTGGAAGATCATATGACAGTTGCATATGTGAGTCTGATGTCGCTGTAAAGATAGGGCAGGAGGTAGACATTTGGGAGCAGTGGACATATATAAATTGTATTTAAAACTATGGACCCAATGAAAACTTTTAGAGCTAATGTAGATGGGAATAAATTTTCTCACTCTTTGTATTTATTCAGTTCATAAACCAAAACAAGGGCTTCATAATCTTTGTTGAATAAATGAATATATAAATAAAATTCCATTATGTGCCAGGTACTAGGCCCATATTAGGACATAAGAAGCTCGTATTTTTAGCTGTTTCCAGTTTTGTTTATGAGCTAAATGGGTGAAATAAAACATATCATACAGTAAAATAAAAAGAGCCTAAGAACATTACTATAAAATTCCAGCATAGGAATCAGATATGATATTTGATTTTTGGCAAGTAACTTAGTGACTAATATCATGGTTGTGGATCAATAAGCTGAACTGGATGGCCTTTCTAACTTTAAAATTTTAGGAAAAGGAGATTAAAAAATATAAACTAAGGTGAAACAAAAATACCTTTACTGGCAAACCTAGACAGCATATTAAAAAGCAGAAACATTACTTTTCCAACAAAGGCCCATCTAGTTAAAACTATGGTTTTTCCAGTAGTCATGTATGGATGTGAGAGTTGGACTCTAAAGAAAGCTGAGTGCCAAAGAATTGATGCTTTTGAACTGTGGTATTGGAGAAGACTCTTGAGAGTCACTTGGACTACAAGGAGATCCAACCAGTCCAGCCTAAAGGAGATCAGTCTTGGGTGTTCACTGGAAGGACTGATGTTGAAGCTGAAACTCCAATATTGGCCACTTGAGGTGAAGAATTGACTGTCGAAAAAGACCCTGATGCTGGAAAAGATTGAGGGCAGGAGGAGAAGGGGATGACAGAGGATGAGATGGTTGGATGGCACCACCGACAATATGGACATGAATTTGAGCAAGCTCCGGGAGTTGGTGTTGGACAGGGAAGCCTGATGTGCTGCAGTCCATGGGTTCACAAAGAATCAGACATGGCTGAGTAACTGAACTGAACTGAATCAATGACACAGGGCAAGGAGGTGAATGTGTCTCAGATAAGATATCAAATACGTGATTTTAATTAAAAAATATAAATTTTGGTTTATATAAAAGACAAGGATTTCAGAAGAGTAAAGGGAGTTTGTTGTTGCAGTCTGATGACCTCCAGCTTATCAACCTTATTTCTTGGGATGCATGCCAATAAATAATCTTTTTAGTCATTGGGAAAAAACCTTATTATAACAGAGATGTATGCTGCTGCTACTGCTAAGTCACTTCATTCGTGTCCGATGTTGTGCGACCCCATAAACAGCAGCCTACCAGTCTCCACCATCCCTGGGATTCTCCAGGCAAGAACACTGGAGTGGGTTGCTATTTCCTTCTCCAATGCATGAAAGTGAAGTTGCTCAGTCATGTCCAACTCAGCAACCCCATGGACTGCAGCCTATCAGGATCTCTGTTCATGGGGTTTTCCAGGCATGAGTACTGGAGTGGGGTGCCATTGCCTTCTCCAGAGATGTATGCATCCCCCGGTAAAGGCTTTGTGAATTGATAGCCACCACTTTTGCTCCATGGGTCTTAGATTTATGCAGTAAAACAGTCCTAAGGATCATTAGGATCCATCATGGCTAATGACATTGCTATCAATTTCCTTTCTATATTCTTAGAAGAGTAATTTCTCTTGAGTTTACATTTTCAGTAACTTTTATTGATAAAATCCAGCAATAAGTGAGATATGATCATTATTTTTATATTCTAGTGAAGAGTATTTATCCATTCTTAAAATTAGCTCAAGGAGATCCAACCAGTCCATCCTACAGGAGATCAGTCCTGAGTGTTCACTGGAAGGACTGATGCTGCAGCTGAAACTCCAATAATTTGGCCACCTGATGTGAAGACCTGACTCATTTGAAAAGACTCTGATGCTGGGAAAGATTGAGGGCAGGAGGAGAAGGGGACAACAGAGGATGAGATGGTTGAATGGCATCACTGACTCGATGGACGTGAGTTTCACTGAACTCTGGGAGTTGGTGATGGACAGGGAGGCCTGGCGTGCTGCAGTTCATGGGGTCTCACAGAGTTGGACACGACTACTGAGCGACTGAACTGAACTGAACTGAACTGAAAATTAGCTCACATATACAGAAATACATGATTATCAGGAGAAGAAATATCTTCCCACTCCTGCAAATATCTCCCCCAAACTGGAAATTTCTCACAAAGGATTTAGAAGAAAAGGAAAAAATGGGAAGTCATAGCTGTTCTTTTCCAGCCATGTCTTTATCTATCTGGATATTTTTCAGACATCTCATACTTATAGATAGCATAAAAGAAGAAGATTTTATGGAAGATTACTTACTTAGAAACAGCAAAGTGTCAATTCAGAAGATGCTTACCATACACCACTTCTGAAAAAAGATCTGTGATAGATCTATGTTCCTTTTATTTGGACTCATATTGGACTAATAATGAGTTTAAATGAGGAAAATTCCACTCAGATATAAAATTTGAGTTCAAATTATTCTCTTTTCCAATACAGCTGCCAAATTCATCACAAATCTATAGTGTATTAGTTCTAACAAGGCAATTACTTGTTTAGTTTTTTTCTTTCAGCATCATCAAATAAGGTTAGGTAGGTCTGTACAATGATCTATTATTTTTATTCATTTTTCTATGATATTATTAGACACTGATAATGTGGACCTCAGAGATTTTATCTTAAATTTACCACAAGTTGTAAAATAAAGAATGGGAGGGGGAGAATAAGCAAAGCTCCAAGGATCAGAATGTATTGAAGATTCCCTTCTACTCTTCTTTGAGCTCTCCAGTGACTATAGGAATCAGTGATTCACATGTATAAATATATAGCTGGATTATATCATTCTGCATTTAATAATCACAGACAACAATATTCAAATGGGACCCTTCCAGACCAGGGAGAAACTAAAACAAATTTTTTTTTTTAAACAGAGTTCACAAACTCCTCAGATATTGGAAAATTTCAGCTGCTTTAGTGTTTCAAACTTCTCTTCTTTCAAAACATTCATTTTTCACTTAACAATAGCAAATATTAATATAATAAAATATTATTCTGATACAATGTTGTGAGAATTATCTACCAAATAAGAAGATTCATCAGCTCCAATACAAATAAAACATTGGATAAGCATACCTCTGTCTACTCAGATTTTGGGGAAGCTGTAATATGCAAACAGATGATGTGGAAAAAAGAAAACGTACTACACAGAGCAAAAGACAAAGTCCACTACAGGGATGCACATTGATGTGAATTAGGTCAAATCCACTTACTTGGCTATATTTATTTAAAAGTGCATTTGTTGTTCTAGTTGTTTATGTCATCTGCATATTGTTCTTGATTTAAACATAATCATCACAAAATTCTAGTATTCAGCATGATGTTTCCTGCAGGTTCTTCTAGGTTATGGAAACCATTTTTTATTCTTATTACACTATCAGATTTTTATCTTACATATTTATTTAAAATTATGCCAAATGCTCTATTTTGAATTTTTTGAGATCCTTATTCTTCTTCTTTATTCCAATTAAGTAATAAAATTCATTAATTCATTTTTCTAACTTTGAAACAACCTTATATTGTTGGAATAAACCAATTTAGCCATGATATTTTATTTTGCTTATACATTACTAATTCAGTTTCTCTTTATAATCCCTCTATTAACATTTTTTGGATTATACATACACATCTAAGTTTATTGTGTAGCCTGTTATTGTCGTTGTTCAGTCCTTAAGTCCTGTCCTTTTCTTTGTCACCCCATGGACTACAGCACACCAGGCTTCTCTGTCCTCCACGATCTCTCAAAGTTTGCTCAAATTCATGTCCGTCAAGTCAGTAATGGTATCTAACTATCTCACCCTCTACTGCCTCCTCCTCTTTCTACCTTCGGTCTTTCTCAACATCGGTGTCTTTTCTAATATCAGCCCTTTGGAGAAGAAAAAGGCAACCCACTCCAGTATTCTTGCCTGGAAAATCTCATGGACAGATGAGCCTGGCAGGCTACAATCCTTGGGGTCACAAGAGTCGGACACGACTTAGCGACTAAACCACTAAACCACCACCACCTTTGCATCAGGTGACCAAAGTACTGGAGCTTCAGCATCAGTCCTTCCAATGAGTATTCAGGGTTGACTGCCCTTAAGATTGATTGATTGGTTTGATCTCCATGGCTACAGTCTATGGGGTCACAAAGAGTCAGATGCAATTGAGCACAGAACAGCCCAATGGAATAAGTAATTATCTGACACTAGCCCCTGAAGAATGAATGGTACTGCCTGCCCATTCTGTCAACTGTCAATATCCATCAGTTTTCTTTGCATGTTTAGAAGTGATGTGTAAAAACAAATAAGTGCAAATAAGTGCTATGCATTCTTGGATTTCAACAATTTATTTGATATTACTAAGAACACATATTCATAATACTTTTAGGGCTGTACATTTGGGCATGTGTCTGTTGATAAAATGTACAAATAGAAAGCTTTATATTTACTTTCCATGGACAGAAACAAGACAAAAATGTGAAATTCAGCTCTACACAGAAGGTCAGTTGTGTGTGTATTGATGTATCATGAGCTTCAAATGGTTGTTTTGAGTTTAAAAAATGCAGACCAAAAAAAAAAAAAAGGAAGTAAATACCAAGTGTAATACAAGTTATTCAAGAAAGATTCATAACTTAAAAGGATCAGAACCAGGAAAAGAATGTACTCTTAAAGTGAGTCAGAGTTTGTTATCATATTTCCTAAATTATTTTTGATACCAAAAATTTTGAGATGATTTAGTGATTTAATGACAGATTGGTAGAAGAAAGCAAAAGTAAAACATATTAATAAATAGGCACACTGCTAAAACACATCTTTGATTTCAAATGTTTAAGATGATGTTGCATGTTATAATATAGGAAATATATACTTGTCATCCAAAAAAAAAAAAAATCAGAAATTACTTTTCTGCTGAATCACAAGCATGTAACTAGAAAACACAGAATGCTTAGACATGCATTCAGAAATGACAAAGCACTTCAGTTTAGTGGGAAATCGAATACCTGTCTCATGAAAATGTATAAAGAGAAAGCTCAGGAATCAGAGTCATGTGCACTGGAGAAACCCATACAGACCGCAGATGAAGGGATAGAAAAAATATTCAGGGTTAGTATAAAGGGAATTTTGTAATTAGATGCCACGTTTCCTGTTGGTGAGGTAGCCACTAATACATTCTAGCTGTGTTGCCTTAATAGGGTGCTGACCTATTCAGGGTGCAAAACAAAACATGAAAATGAGTCAAAAAGAGTTGTCATTGCTCCAATTCTCAGGTCACGTCCTGTGATCATTAGTTTTATGTGTCAACTTGAGTGGCCACAGATTGCCCAGGTTAAACATTATTTCTGGATGGTGAGAGTATTTCTGGATGAAAGAAGCATTTGAATTGGTAGGCTCAGGGATGTAGGCAGCTGCTCAGCCCCATGTGGGTAAGTGTCCTTCAATCCATTGGTATGAATACCACCACAGACAGAAAAAAACTTTGCCTTTTTTTCTGCCTTACTGGATGAGCTGAGACATCTCATCTTATCTTCTACCCTTGGGCCAGAATTTACACCATCAGCTCTGGTGGTTCACAGATCTTTGGACTCAGGTTTCCCCAAGTCTCTAGCCTGCAGAGAGCAATTTGTGGGACTTCTCCACTTCCATAATTATGTGAACAAATTCCTCATAATAAATCTCCTTTTATATTGATTCTATTTCTCTCGAGAACCTAATCCAACTTGGAAGGCACATTGAATGCTTTGTTAATGGTTGCTGCCAGGAGACATACTATTTATAGTCATCATCATGGTCCTTGATAAGCATTGGACTGTCACCAGTTTCCTAGAATTTTATGATCTTTGGAAAGGTTGGAAATATTTCCATTTTATTGTCCTCCATAACAGAGGTTCTAAATATGGGTTCTTTTTCCACCAGTACTGTCTATAGTTTCCAGTGACATAATGTCTCCCATTTTTTGACTTTCCTTGATCTCTATCTGAGATATACATACAGAACTGGGCAAATAATTTGGACCATAAAGAAGGCTGAGCACTGAAGAAGTGATGCTTTTGAACTGTGGTGTTGGAGAAGACTTTTGAGAGTACCTTGGACTGCAAGGAGATCCAACCAGTCCATCCCAAAGGAGATCAGTCCTGGGTGTTCATTGGAAGGACTGGTGTTGAAGCTGAAACTCCAATACTTTGGCCACCTGATGTGAAGAGCTGACTCATTTGAAAAGACCCTGATGCTGGGAAAGACTGAAGGAGGGAGAAGGGGACAACAGAGGATGAGATGATTGGATGGCATCACTGACTCAATGTACATGAATTTGAGCAAACTCTAGGAGATGGTAAAGGACAGGGAAGCCTGGCATGCTGCAGTCCATGGGGTCTCAGAGTTGGACCTGACTTTGCAACTGAGCAACAACAGTTAAATGATTCAAGATACAAGGATTTCCCCATATCTAAGTTTCTATTTATCTGCACTAATGCTCCTAACTTAGCCTTATCTCAGATGACTATTGTTCTGTTACTGTCATGAATACCCATTTTTGTTTAATGTTCTGGATCCTTTCAGTATCAGTCATCTCGTCCATCAATCATAAAACCAAAGTTGTGTTCAGCTTGAGAGATTAGTGGGAGTAGGTGATGGGGGTACTTTCTTTGTTTCTATTTCATGGAACTCACTTTAAATTCTAATTCCTGAGAAAATTATTACCAACATGCATATGTGAACTTTTTGAAAAACTGAGGAAATGATGAGCAGGTCCTCAAAACTATTACTGACAGCCTTGATGATCGAGAGTGCACCTGTAAAGGATTGTGCCGTGTGACTGATATGCTTAAAATTTGGCAGTGTACATAGCATTGCTATCATGTTTCCTAAAAGAACATGCTGGAACTATTCAATATGGTGGTATAAAAAATAAATGAAGTTATTTACTAGGCACTGTAAGTCAAACTTTACCTCGTCACTAATATAAATGAGATCTATGCTTTGTAGTCTTCCATATATCAGCAAAGTAAAAATAGCTGGATCACACTTTAACTGTAAATTATGCTAATTTCTTTTTATGAAACTTTAAAATTATCACTTTCTTGTTTAAAAAATATATTCTAATATATAATTATCTGTATGACATGAAAGAAATGACATTAAAGTTAAAATAAGTTAATTTAATGGAAAACATGATACCCAAAGATGTGTATGGTGAAATTAGATTTCGAACTGATCTTTGAAAGCAGGTTTTTTCTCTATCCCATAGCTTTTCTTAAAAATTTTTGTGAAAAGTGGAATCCATATAAACAATGCAAATAAGGTTTTTGTCAAGGTCATGGAATAAATGATAACAGTTTAGAAATGAAACATCAAAATGGATACATACAATGCTCAATTAAAATCTGTGATACTCATCAAATGACAATTCATCTCAACATATTTATATGCAAATTGAATTGAAACTACTTCCAAATAAAAACTGTCTATTGACTATTGCCTATTGCCTGATGAAAACCAGGACAAAAGAAAATTAATAAAATCATACTTGCTGACACTTTTTTGTTTTGTTCAGTGGTTGCAGATTCACTTGTACATAGTTGTTAAATGATAAGTTAGACTACTTTAATTTTATAAATATTTCCTATATACCACAGTATCAGTTCAGTTGCTCAGTCACGCCCAACTCTTTGCAACCCAATGGACTGCAGCACGTCAGGCCTCCCTGTCCATCGGCAACTCCCAGAATTTACCCAAACTCACATCCATTGAATTGGTGATGCAATCCAGTCATCTCATCCTCTGTCATCCCCTTCTCCTCCTGCCTTCAATCTCCCCCAGCATCAGGGTCTTTTCCAATGAGTCAGTTCTTTGCGTCAGATCGTCAAAGTGTTGGAGTTTCAGCTTCAACATCAGTCCTTCCAGTGAACACCCAGGACTGATCTCCTTTAGGATGGACTGCTTGGATCTCCTTGTAGTCCAAGGGACTCTCAAGAGTCTTCTCCAACACCACAGTTCAAAAGCATCAACTCTTCAGCAATCAGGTTTCTTTATAGTCCAACTCTCACATCCATACATGACCACTGGAAAAACCATAGCCTTAACTAGACGGACCTTTGTTGGCAAAGTAATGTCTCTGCTTCTTAATATGCTGTCTAGGTTGGTCATAACCTTCCTCCCAAGGAATAAGTGTCTTTTAATTTCATGGCTGCAGTCACCATCTTCAGTGATATTGGAGCCCAGAAAAGTAAACTCAGCCACTGTTTCCACTGTTTCCCCATCTATTTGCCATGAAGTGATGGGACTGGATCCCATGATCTTAGTTTTATGAATGTTGAGTTTTAAGCCAACTTTTTCACTCTCCTCTTTCACTTTCATCAAGAGGTTCTTTAGTTTGGAGTGGGTAGCCTTTCCCTTCCCCAGGAGATCTTCTGAACCCAGGGACTGAACCCAGGTGCCCCACATTGCAGGTGGATTCTTTACCAGCTGAGCTACCATGGAAGCCCAATTCCCAAAGAAGAGCAATGCCAAAGAGTGTTCAAACTATTGCACAATTGCATGCATTTCACATGTTAGCAAAGTAATGTACAAAATTCTCCAAATCAGGCTTCAACAGTACATCAGTCAAGAGCTTCCAGATGTCCAAGTTGGAGTTAAAAAAGGCAGAGGAACCAGAGATCAAATTGTCAATATTAGCTGGATCATGGAAAAAAGCAAGAGAGCTGAAGAAAAATATCTTCTTCTGTTCCATTGACTATGCCAAAGTCTTTGACTGTGCAGATCACAACAAACTGGAAAATTCTTAAGGAGATGGTAATACCAGAACACTTTACCTGCCTCCTACGAAACCTGTATAAGGTCAAGAAGAAACAGTTAGAACCGAATATGGAACAATGGACAGGTTCAAAATAGGAAAAAGAGTATTTCAGTGTTGTATATTGTCACTCTGCTTATTTAACTTATATACAGAGTACATCAGGTGAAATGCTGGACTGGATGAAGCACAAGCTGGAATCAAGATTGCCAGGAGAAATATCAATAACCTCAGAAATGCAACTGACTCCACCTTTATGGCAGAAAGTGAAGAGGAAATAAAGAGCCTTTTGATGAAGGAGAAAGAGACTGAAAAAAGGTGACTTAAAACTCAACATTCAGAAAACTAAGATTGCGGCATCTGGTCCCATCACTGCATGGCAAATAGATAGGGAGACAATGGAAACAGTGGCAGATTTTATTTTCTTGGGCTCTAGAATCACTGAAGATGGTGATTGCAGCCGTAAATTAAAAAAAAAAAATCTTTTTCCTTGGGAAAAAAGCTATATTAAATCTAGGCAGCATATTAAAAAGCAAAGACATTACTTTGCCAACAAATGTCCATACAGTTAAAGCTATGGTTTCTCCACTAGTCATGTATCGATGTGAGAATTGGACTATAAAGAAAGCTAAGTGCCTAAGAATTGATTCTTTTGAACTGTGGTATTGGAGAAGACTCTTGAGAGTCCCTTGGACAGCAAGGAGATCCAACCAGTCAATCCTAAAGGAAATCAATCCTAAATATTCATTGGAAGGACTGATGCTAAAGATGAAGCTCTAATACTTTGGTCACCTGATGCCAAGAGCTGACTCATTGGAAAAGACCCTGATGCTGGAAAAGATTGAGGGCAGGAGGAGAGGGGGACGACAGAGGATGAGATGGTTGGATGGCACCACTGACTCAATGGATATAAGTTTGAGCGAGCTTGGGAACATGGTGAAGGGCAGGGAAACCTGGTGTGCTGCAGTCCATGAGGTCACAAAGAGTCAGAAATGATGGAGAGACTGAACAACAACAAGGTCTTAAGTTAAGGGCTTCCCAGGTGGGGTTAGTGGTAAGGAACCTGTCTGCCAACGTGGGAGACACATGAGCCTGGGTTCTATCCTTAGCTGGGGAAGATCCTCTGGAGGAGGTCATGGTAACCCACTCCAGTATTCTTGCCTGGTGAATCCCATGGACAGAGGAGTCTGGTGAGATGCAGTCCGTAAGGTCACAAGGAGTCAGACACAGTTGAAGGGACATAGCACACAGGCTGAGTTAATCATGGTGCTCACCACCCTTTATGATATGATACCATTTCAGTTGTATACATGTAAGTGACTTCCTGGCCATTGTTAACACCTGAGTTTATAAGTCTGGAAGAGAAACTGAAAGAAAAGAAATAATTTTTGTATATATATTATTCCATGTAAAATAGATGTGCTCTGTGTTCAGTTGCTCAGTCCTCTCTGACTCTTTGAGACCCTTTGTACTGTAGCCTGCCAGGCTCTTCCTCCATGGGATTTTTTGGCAAGAATACTGGAGTGAGTTGCCATTTCCTCCTCCAGGGGATCTTCCTGGAAGCCAGTGGGAATTTGCTGTATGACACAGGCAGCTTAACTTGTGGCTCTGTGACGACCTAGAGGCTTGAGACGGGGTGGGAGACTGAAGGCAGGTTTAACAGGGAGGGGCTGATTCACATTGATGTTTTAGAAAAACCAGCACAACTTTGTAAAGCAGTTATCCTCCAACTAAAATTTTTAAAAGGAGAGTTTTCAAATGCACTCTACATAGTACTATACTAAGTAAAAGATGCTGTTCCTAAACATTTATTCTACCCTTAGAAATAATCTACATCTGAGTTCAGCAAACTCTAGCCCAAGGGCCTTTCTGCAACTTTCTTATGTTTTTTTTAAAGAAAGTTTTGCAACTTTCTTGTGTTTTTTAAAGAAGGTTTCATTGAGACACAGCCATGCATATTCAATTGCATATTATCAATGGTTGCTTTCACACTACAGTGGCAAAGATCATATTGTCTGTAAAGCTGAAAATATTTAGTATTTTGTCTTTCAAAGACAAAGCTTGCCAGTCACTGAAATGAGATAAACTTATTTAGTTATATATTAATATTGATACTGTCACATCAATATACACAATATACAGGAAATTTTCAATGTACTTTGCACCTGTATAGATAGATCATTTATGCTCTAATTTGTCCAAAGATGCCCTGCATGAATCTAGAGACATAAATGGAACTCATCTGCTGGTTTATCAACAACAACTCTATTAGTATCATTCTCCAATCCACCTACATGGTATTTGGTGGAATCTGAAGGGATCACTACAGAGATGATCAAGCTCTTCACATGTCCTCTTAAAATAACATCCCACTTGCACAAAACATAAATACCTGAAGTTAAGTACAAACAAGAATGCTGAATTTTAAATTAAGTTAAAAAATAATAGTTAAAAAAAGTATGGCTTGAAAATAAAATAGATTTAAAAAATATAATGATATGCACACCCTGACCTTAATATCTCCTGTAGACACTGGCAAGTAGAAAGAGAGATGAATAAATCATAGCACCACCATTTCAACTTCATTTTTAGTGTCTGTCTGTCTATCCATTTGGCTTTTAAAATAAAGTGCAGGCACATATTTTAAAGCAACCCACAACATGATTAATAAGGGCAGCACAGTAAAGAAACATAAAATGGCCCTGTCTCCTTCATCTGTTCTTCTGGTGCAGTGATTAACCTTTGAGTTTATGAGTATTTTTGCACTTGCTTCAGATAAAGTATTTTATGAGTTCTTCCCTCCCAGGCAACTTGGATTAAACTTATCAGGCCCAGGAAGATAGTGACCCATAATGGCTGTCCCCTTTGAAATCTTAATCTTCCCCCTTGCTGCATTATCTGAACATTCCTTGCACAAACCAGATGGAAACATCAAGGCAGAGATAAGACAACTTGTTAAGGTCACATTCTACACCATCTACATCATTCATGCTTAATTGATTTGCAGCCCCACCTAAAGACAGATTGCCATACATTATGAAGCCTGAGAATATGAAAAAGATCATTTGTGTTCCCCATTAATTCCCATTTGGAATGGCTCCTGACTTTACAAAACTTTTTGGCAGCACACTCACTGATGACGGATCACTCCTTTTCAGAGTAGAAATAGGGCAGAAGCAGGGAGATTTATCTTTCAGTAAATTTCTAATGAAATAACAAAGTATGTTAGGCTCACTCCAGTACCATACAACCCTACAAAGATAGCAAGTCAAAAATGACTGACTTCACCACGAGTCTGAAATTCTGCAGACTCTCATTTAAAGGGCACTTGCTCAGCTAGCACCTTGTCATGACAAAGGAATTCGGTTCATTTCTGTGTCCACATTCTGACAGTCTGCCTCTTCCTGTGTGCCGTGCAAGCTCATCATCCTGTCTCCTCTCCCAAACCTGGGCTTTCAGCAGGATCAGTGCACAGCTGATCTGAGGTAACTCAGGACCTCTTTAGCATTCAGTGGACCCTGTGATCTGCCCCTGCTCCTCCTCAACTTGGATAAAGGACACCAACTAGAAAAATAAAACTGAGGAAAAAGTGTCCGTGGACCTCTACTATTATCTGTGCTTTCTAGTGAATTAGTGTTCTAGGAAAAAAAAACAAAAACAAACAAACAAAAAAAACAGAGAGAAAGAAGCTTACAGTAGTCAGATGGGATGACTCTGAAGTCAAGTAGAGGTAAGACTTAAAAAAATAGTGTTGCAGAGAGTGCTGCATCATCAGGGAAAAAGGAAACAAGAGGATTTCCTGGTGGCACATGTTGTGTCCCAGGAAGAGCTTCTGCTGAAAAAACAAAAAATATACACAATAAACATAATAATTTTTACAAGCAGCATATAAAGGGGATGTATGAATGAGAGGATTCCAAGCCAGAAATTCAGAAACTGAATACATTTACAGAGACAAGCATGAGCAGTACCAGTGCTGGTTTATAAGGTGCTGACTTGACCTGTATCCAGTGAGATTGTGGATGACAGTCATTATTATGCTTATATTCACCATAGAGCATCATGCAGTTAGCTTTTGCCTGATGATAATTTCTAATAACTCAACTGCTTTTTAAAACATTATTTTAAGAAGTTTTATATATAAGGAAAACAGGGATCTAACAAAAGGATGTACAAAGTTAGGTTTTTAATAGAATTTCTAATTAATTGATCTCTCCTTGGTTAAAAAAAAAAAAAATCTAAATTCTTCTATCCGAATCATGAATCACAAAAGGAAAGTATGAAAAGCATTCTGGGGCTAATTTTAAATACTTGGAGAACAGATACATAAACATTTCTCAAAATTACAGTATTTGTTTTCCTAAAAGAAATATCAAGCCAATAGTTCTAAAAAGAAATCTATTGTGCCAAAATCTATTCTGCTAGTATAAACATCATGCACATGCACCTATTTCCATGTTGTGGTGGTTGTTCAGTTGCTCAGTCATATCAGAATCTTTGTGACCCCATGGACGGCAGCATGCCCGGCTCCTTGTCCTCCTCTATCTCCCCGAGTTTGCTCAGAGTTATGTCCTTTGAGTAGGTGATGCTATCTGACCATCCAGGGACTTGGCCCCTCAAGGCGGTTATATTCTTGTTTCTCATCCCACCAAAACTACTCAATACCATGGTGCTACTCTAGTAGAAACTACTCAAAACTTTAACCCTCCTTAAACTGAATTACAAAAACTCCACTCTCTGAAAAATAATTTCTATCTACCTAATTTACTCTCTCTACTTCCTTCCATCCAATAATCTTTACAGCAACTGACATATTTTAAACTGCATTTCACTTATTTCCAATATTTCACTCTACTGGTTCCAATTATTTTCTCTCTTTTCTCCTTACTTAGCCTAAATTCAATATTCAATCATATTAAACACTTTTTTTCTGATACCTTGAAATTCCTCTTTATTCTATGTTTTTGCTTTGACAAAATCACAACTCTGATTTTACCTCTTTTTTTTTTTTCTTACATTGTTCCTGTATTAGTGACAAGCAATTCAGAGGGATGGAAAACACAGCTATGCTGATTGCTCTGACTTTAAATGTATAATCACTCATTGCAGTAAGTCACATTGGTGTTTCTAAATATTACGCTTCTCTTATCTATTTAATTCCTAAATCATCTAAATGATTATTCCATCTTACTTCAAAAAACTTACAGCTTTTGATCAGTTTTCTTCTTCCATTTATGAGAGCATTTCTAGGAAGGAAATCCTCCTCAGTTTATTAAACTTTCACCATTGTTATTCCGCAGGGTCCAATCCCTATGCCTCTGTGCTTTTCTACCTTTGGCCTCATCTAACCTTTTTGTTTCAGAGAATATCTATTTACAGATAACAAATACAGAGTCAAGAAAGACCCTGATACTGGGCAAGATTGAAGGCAGGAGAAGGGGACGACAGAGGGTGAGATGGTTGGATGGCATCACCAACTCAATGGACATGAGTTTGAGCAAGCTCCAAGAGTTGGTGATGGACAGAGAGACCTGGCGTGCTGCAGTCTATGGTGTTGCAAAGAGTTGGACACAATTGAGCAACTGAACTGAACTGAGCCAAGAACAATTCCCCCTTGAAATACAGACTTCTAAAATCCATTTTCTACTTGATGGTAATTTCTGCTTAGTTGTCTAATGGTCACCTTGACTTTTACAAATTCAAAGTTCAAATCTGCCCCTCTCCTTCAAAGCTATTCTTTCTATGTCTTTCATGTCTCAGTTTGCAACATATCTTTTCTTCTACCTGCCCAGGATGAAAACTGTGAAGTAATCCATTCTTATTTTTCCCTTACATTACACATCCAATCAATTATCATATTGAGTTTTTATTCAAAATACACCCAAAATTCTCCTACTTTTTCCCTCTGTCAGACTACTGTCCTGTCCCTATACAACATGATCTTTTCCTCCATCACTTGCTATCACCTCCAAATTGATTTTTGTGTTTCTACCCTTGAGAACCTTTAGTCTAGTCTCAATATTGCTTATTCCTAGTAAGACTAGATCAGCTTCTATTGCCTCTGCCGGGTGTTTTCCCATTGTTCTTCATTTCATCCAGAGACAAAGTGAAAGTCCTTACAATGGCACATAAAGCCTTCCAGGGTTTGAACCCAGTCCAGGGCTGACTCATATTCACTACAAACTGAATCCTAGTCTCCTGTTTGAACATGCCAGGCATGTTTCAGCCTCAAGGTCATTGCACCTGCTGTTCTCTCTACCGATCTCCTAGACACCCACTTCACTCACTTCCTCACCAACTCTAAGTCTACAACAATAACACTTGCTTGTAAAGGCTTCCTTTATTTCCAACATAAAACTGGACCTAGAATAACCCTTGATTCGTCTCCATAGTAGCTCATATTAATATAAGGTATTATACAATTTATTATTCTTTAAAATAATTTTATCTCTCTCCAACACAAATGTGAATTTCATGAGGGAAGGAATTTTAGTCTCTTGTGTTTCTTTCCATATCTTTCTCCCCACCCACAGTCACACCTAGAACAGTGCCCAGTTCATAGTATATTCTCTATAGCTATCATTCTAATGAATGAATAAAAATACTACTTGTCCTTCACTCAGTCCGTGCCCAATTTTGAGTTTCAGGAATAGAAGCAAAAGAGAGACCATTTCTACTTAGAAAACACTTTGTGAAATGTTGACCACAGAAGATTCAATGAGTTATAGAACTCAAGTAATGATATATGCCACACACGTGAAGAGAAAGCCCTTTTCCCCACTTCTCTCCAGGCCCCCCAGTTTATCTGGCAATCCTAAAGACCAGCATTATTTTGAAAACTGCATTTTTGATGAGGAATGATTGTAACAGAATTTTCTACTTTATATTAAAGGACAGGTTGTATGACTTTTGGGGAAGGGGTGGGAAATGAAAAAATAGTGTATGGATCCTGAAAATGACAAGTTCTATGTCAGCATACACAAAACCAGAAGTTTGCAGTCTCAGAAACAGCTAGTAACTTTCTGAGATACAGCTGATCTCCAGCAACATAGCTTATGGGGGTTTATTCCAGAGTTTGAGAAAAGCAGTAAGTGTCCCCCTATAGACATGTAAAGATAGGGTCAGTAATAGTGGTTTTGCACAATATATTAACTCGCTGAAATTTCACTCATCCAGAAGTAAAGCTAAAGATCTTAGTTCAGAACACAAGGAATGTTATCACTGAGGGTACCTACAGAAGCTTCTCCCCAGACGCAGGAATGCTGCAGACAAGCTGACACTGTACTTCCAGGGGTGTCGGTCACATCAAAATCTTGTTGTTGTGATTTAGTTGAAAGGTTACCCTCTTCCTCAACAACACATATTTAGTTCATGATTTAAATAATATACAATTTTTTTTAGGAATTTGTTTTAAAATTATAAAGTTTATAATTTACAAAATTATAAATTTATAAAATTATAAATTTAAAATTATAATGCATAGATATAGGACATTTGCTTTATAGTCTTTAAAATCTGTGAATAGCTTCTTCCTTAACAAAAGTATTAAAATACATAGTAAATCATGACTCATGAGGTTACCTCCAGTTATCATATGTGTTTCAATATTTGAGACATGCTCTGATCACTTATGTAAGATTTGTTTTCTTATTGTATTTGTAGACATCAAAATATTATATATATATATATATAAAACTGTGTTTACATATAAGTGAAATGAGGAATTTAGGGAAGAGTATCATTCCCATTTTTGCATACCAAATACATTGACAAGAGATTTTTTTGTTTGCAAGTTACAGATAGTTTGAAAAGAATATTTTTTCTTGCCCTTACTGAAAAATTTATTGCCCGTTATTGTAGTGTGAGGAAAACATAGTTTGTAGAGCTCTGGTTATGAGTTTGATTTGTTTGAAACACCATCCAAGTGTAAAAGTCTTTCCTCGTGGCACTAGTGGTAAAGAACCTGCCTGCTAGTGCAGGAGACACGAGACGCAGATTCAGTCCCTGGATCATGAAGATACCCTGGAGGAGGGCATGGCAACCCACTCCAGTATTCTTGCCTGGAGAATCCCATGGGCAGAGGAGCCTGGTGGGTTACAGTCCATGGGGCTACAAAGAGACAAGACTGGACTGAGTGATTAACACTTTCACTTTCACTTCCACATTTAAAATAGGACTGTTACTATTTCAAGTTGTAAATTCCATTTTAATACCAATTTTACATTTACTTAGTGTTGATTAAAGTGATAATTCTGTGGCAGAAGTAATTTTGTAAATAATACAAGGTTCTCTTTAGTGAATAAACAATTTAAGAACATCAAGATGACCGAGGTAGCCTTCTCAGGAGAAAATGTTTTAAAATTCAGGGTTACCTACTTTAGTAAACAAAAAAACACCTTTATAACTAAGTTTTTTCCTTTCATTTTATTTTTAGAAAGCATGTTTTGTGAGACAAAATTCCTCATGAGGCTGGGGACTGTGTTTTATTCATCACAGTGCAATCTGGTGACCAAGAGAGACCTTTAGTAAGAGTTTGCATCCAGGAAGGAAATTGCTATCTCGGTGTCATGTGTCTGAATGGACGGCATGGTTCACGCAATCAGGCTAGGAGAGAGAAGGGTCCAAGTTAACATGTCTATGTCACCAGGGCCACTTGTTCTATTACAACCATCCCTTTCTGAAAATGTGAACCAGATGGTCTCTGACCATGTAAGACCAGGGCTCCACATCTAGGAGAAATCTTTCCTTCTGTTTGTGTCTGCAGCTAACACCTGCCTCATTACCTTTAACTCCCCTAAGAGCCTTTTGTGTGGCATTCAGGGATAAAAAGCTGAAAAATCTGATTAGGAATTGGGAAAAGGGGAATCTGCCTTTCTGCAGTTTTTCTGACAGCTGCAGAGATGAGATGCTCAGTCCCACAAAGGAGAGGCCAGGGTAGACCATATAATGCAAAAGAGAGTTTATTTATTGAGCTCCACCCTTTAGATATAAGCTGTCATTTCTTCCTGGCAAGATGTCCTCTCTCCCTTTCCACTTTGCTCAAAGGAGCTGTCAGGTCAGGAAAGGGGAAAAACGAAGCAAATGCTTTTTCCCTTTCAATTTCCCAGCGGGGGAAGCCCTGTTGAAATGCCAGGCATGCCCTGCTGCTTTCTGCATCAACAGATGGCAGACGGCTCCATTCCTTGCGTTTGTTTCCCATTCAGCAAATTGCAGGTCACATCTGGTCCAGCCTCTGCTTGGTCTGAGCAGATGGGAGTTCACATTCTTTATAGGTGGCTGGCTTAAAAAAAAAAAAAAAAAAAGGTAAAAAAAGGAATGCAAGAGGATAGAAATAAACGAGAAAGACAGAGAAGCCTTTAAAATGGTGAAAAGAAAATCTGAACAGCTGGTGTGATTTCAGTATCAGCAAACCATTTAGCTAGACCCCAGCCAACACTCAATGGAAGAGAATCTCACTTAGAGACAGCCAAGCAGTCCAGAACAGTGAAGAGCAAACTTCCAGATGTAGAAAAAGTTTACCCTTCAGAGATGCTGAGCTTTCTTCTACCCTGATGTTTTATGAGTAAGTCTTAGGAAAATCACTTGTACTTTAGAGTGTTAAAATACACTTCTACTGTATTGTTCTAATTGACTCTAGTGCTGAAATTGACAAGAATTCTGCTAAATGACCATCTAGGCAAAACAGTAGACCAGATAAGTCATGATGATGGGCTTCAGGGAAATAAGATTGTTCCTGAGCTGAATTTGTGATGTAAAAAAAAAAACAGTTCTCAAATGATAAACATCAGTTGTGGTTATTAGACATGCAGACATCAGGGTCCCAACCCAGCTATTCTGATTCAGTGGGTTTAAACCAGTGTTTCTAAAACTTGCCTGTGTGATCATTTGTCCAACTCCTTGTGACCCAATGGACTATAGATGGCCAGGCTCCTCTGTCCATGGCATTCTCCAGGCAAGAGTATTAGAGTGGGTTACCATATCCTCCTTCAGGGGATCTTCCTGACCCAGGGATTGAACCCAGTCTTTTATGTCTCCTGTATTGACAGGCAGATTCTTTACCACTAGCACCACCTAGGAAGCCCCTTCTAAAACATACTTTGCAGAGAAATCACCTTATGTGTTTCTTAAATAGGTTTAATAAACATGGGTTATGGACCTCAAGTAAATCTCCTAAAACTCTGCTTCAGTGGTTCTGGGAAAACAGTAACATACATTTTTAATAAATATTCCAAACTAGTTTTATACAAATGAAATTTGAGGACCTCTGGTTTAGAAAAAGGCTTTGAAGTCTTGCTATGTTAAGAGTCACATGGGTAGTTCAGGTGTTAAATTCATCAGTATCTGACTTACAGGTGAATGTTTGGCAATACTGTTTAGAGTGTACAACATCAACATTAATATGGGTATTTCATCATCAAAGTATCACTTATTAACCCTGGTCATCTTCAGACACCTTGAAATTTCCAAAAGAAGAAACAAGGGGCAGAAGAGTATAAATAGTAAGTAAGTTACTTCTGTGTAACAAAGGCTATAAGCATGCATATCTGTATTCATGTCTGCTGAGCCATAACACTTGTTTTGAAAATGTGTATTTGTTCCAATGCGTTTGACATATTAGAGAGCAATTTGAGCATAACTTGAATTTCACATTTGCTTAGGCATGATTTGTCTGCAAGAAACACTAGAAAAATGCAGAAAACAGCATCTAGCTTAAGCAAGTAAGAATGTACAAGATATGAAGGTACACGCGCATGCAGGCATAGAAACACAAGCGTGCATACACCTCTGCAGCAACTGCCAGCTGCAGACACACCAGTTCACCTCTGCCGTTATGAGCCATGCCCGTCCACATGCGGCCTCAAAGCTTCAATCCAGTTTCGCTTAACCCACCTCTGCAAAGTCACAACAGCTCACAGGATACAGCCCCTCAGACACAGCCAAAGACCCTCCACTCTTTTTAATTCGATTCACTTTTTTATCAGCTTATTTTTTCTTTCTTTTCATCAATATTTTTTTCTGTTTTTATTTCTCTCTCTCTTTTTTTAGTACACAAGGTAGCAGATATGAGAGTCCAGTGGGAAAGCCATATGAGAATGGGGGTCCTTTCCACCAGGAAACTAAGGTAGTTTTTGAGGTAAAGAGCAACTTATTGCAGTTCTTAGGAATTTCTTAGGTATTCAATATGTGTCAAATTGCACTACCTTCCTGTAAGTTCCCTGTTTTTTTTTTAACATGTTGCTGCCAAAGTTTTTGAATGTTGCACTCTAATCTCATATTTAACTTAAGCCCTATGTATTTTTTTTTTAGTAAACTTTCATTCCAGCAGCAGTTTTAGATTAACAGAAATTATGAAGAATGTGGGGAGAGTTCCCAGATATGTCAAACCCACTTTCACTTACAATTAAAATCTTGCATTAGAATAGGCTTCCCTGGTGGCTCAGAGGCACAGAATCAACTTGCAATGTGGGAGCTGCAGGAAAAGTGGGTTTCTTTTCTTTCTTTCTTTTTTTTAAAGAAAACAATAATTAGTTTATGTTTTGGACACACAAATATAAATTTTTTATTTTGTGACATCAACAATGGAAAAGAATGGGAACAGGACTGTAAAGGAGCAGAGTTTGTCTATATTATTCAGTTAATTGATGCTTTTGAACTGTGGTGTTGGAGAAGACCCTTGAGAGTCCCTTGGACTGCAAGGAGATCCAACTAGTCCATCCTAAAGGAGATTAGTCCTGGGTGTTCATTGGAAGGACTGATGCTGAAGCTGAAACTCCAATACTTTGTCCCCTGATAAGATGAGCCAATTCTTTAGGAAAGACCCTGATGCTGGGAAAGATTGAAGGCAGGAGGAGAAGGGAATGACAGAAGATGAGATGGTTGGATGACATCACTGACTCAATGGACATGAGTTTGAGCAAGCTCTAGGATATGGTGAAGGACAGGGAAGCCTGGCATGCTGCAGTCCATGGGGTCACAGATAGTTGGACATGACTGAATGATATCAGCAATCTTTGTCAGCTGTTTTGTTTGCAATTATTTTCTCCCTTTTTGAGGGTTGTCTTTTCATCTTGTTTATTGTTTCCATTGCTATGCAAAAACTTTTAAGTTTAATTAAGTGCCATTTGTTTATTTTTGTTTTTATTTCCATTACTGGAGGAGATGGGTCAAAGAGGATCTTGCTCTGATGTATGCCCAAGAGTGTACTGCCTATATTTTCCTCTAAGAGCTTTATAGTTTCTGGCTTACACTTAAATCTTTAATGTATTTTGAGTTTATTCTAGTGTATGGTGTTAGGAAGTGTCCTAATTTCATTCTTTTACATGTAGCTGTCCAGTTTTCCAAGCACCACTTATTGAAAAAAACTGTCTTTTCCCCATTATATATTCTTGCTTTCTTTGTCAAAAACAAGGTGTCCATGGTGCATGGGTTTATCTCTGGGCTTTCTATCTTGTTCCATTGGTCAATATTTCTGTTGTTGTGCCAGTGCCATACTGTCTTGATGACTGTAGCTTTATAGTATAGTCTGAAGTCAGGAAAGGTGTTTCCTCCAGGTCTGTTTATCTTTCTCAAGATCGCTTTGGCTACTCATGGTCTTTTGTGTTTCCATACAAAAATTATTAATTTTTTTGTTCTAGTTCTGTTCTTTAAAAAGCCATTGTTAATATGATAGGGATTGCATTAAACTAGTAGGTTACTTGAGGTAATATAGTCAATTTCACAATATTGATTCTTGGAATCCAAAAACATGGTATATCTCTCCATCTATCTGTGTCATCTTTGATTTCTTTCATCAGTAACTTACAATTTTATGTACATAGGTCTTTTGCTTCTTTAGGTAGGTTTATCCCTAGGTCTGTATTTATTTTTTGAAGCCATATAGCAAACAATGATATAGTCTTTTTTTTTTTTTTTCGAGGCTAATTGCTTTATAATATTGTAGTGGTTTTTGCCAACATGTATATTATCTAGAGTGAAACAGATCACCAGCCCAGGTTGGATGCATCAGACAAGTGCTCAGGGCTGGTGCACTGGGAAGACCCAGAGGGATGGGATGGGGAGGGAGGCAGGAGGGAGGATCAGGATGGGGAACACATGTAAATCCATGGCTGATTCATGTCAATGTATGGGAAGGTAGGTTTTATCCCCAGGCTGGGGAGTCCCCTAGGAGAGGGCCTGGAAATCCCACCTCAGTATTCTTGCCTGGAGAATCCCAGGGACAGAGGAGCCTGGGAGGCTCCCGTCCACGGGGTCACAAAGAGTCAGACATGACTGAAGAGACTTTGAACCCGTGTACATTAGAATGGTCCATTTGTCATATATTTGATCCAGTATTAATACATTATTGTTAAGGAAAGCTCATACTTTATTTTCATTTCTCTTGTTTTTCCCTAGTATCTTTTTATTGTTTTTGCCCCAAGATCCATTCCAGATCAACACATTACATTTAATCCTTATGTTTCCTTAAATTTCTTGGCTTTGACTGTTTCTTAGACTCTCCTTGGGTCTTACAATTTTAACGTTTTAGAAGCATTGGTGAAGTGTTTTGTAAAACACCTCTCATCTGAGATATACCTAATGTTCTCCTATGATGAGACTAGAGATGTGTGTTTCTGAGGGGAAGCCACAGATGCCAGAAAGGTAAAGTGCTTTTCATCATCTTATGTCGAGGACATATACTATCAGTGCAGTTTATGACTATATTAACCTAGACCCCTGGATGAGGTTTGGCAGATTTTTCCATCATAAGGCCTCTTTTTTTATCCCCCTTCTCATGCTGTGTTCACTGGAAGGATTTTATTATCTGTTGTTGTTGTTTAGTCATTAAGTTGTGTCCAACTCTTTTGTGACCCCATGGACTATAACCTGACAGGCTCCTCTGTCCATGGGATTTTTCAAGCAAGAAGACTGGAGTGGGTTGCCATTTCCTTCTCCAGGGGATCTTCTGGACCCAGGGACTGAACCCTCATCTCCTGTGTTGAAAGCAGATTCTTTACCACTGAGCAATCTGGGAAGTCTGTTAAATATGCATTGCACACTTCAGGAGTTAAACCTCCTCCTCCTTAAGAGCGAAATAATTTATCTGGAATTTTTCTAAGCAGGAGTTTTTTTTTTTTTTTTTCCCTCCTGTCTTTCATTTATTTGTTTATTCAATCACTTGTTTTTACCATTTTCTGTGTGTGTGGTTCTAGCACAGTTTGTGCTGCTATTTTTTAATTAATTAATTAATTTTAATTAGAAGCTAATTACTTTATAATATTGTGGTGGTTTTTGCAAACATTGAGATGATTCAGTCATGGGTGTACATGTGTCCGTTCGTCCTGGACCCCACTCCTCCCTCCCTCCCCGTCCCATCCCTCTGGATTTTCCTAGTGCACTGGCTTTGAGTGCCCTGTTACATGCATTGAACTTGGACTGCTCATCGATTTCACCTACTTTTTTTTACTTTCCAGTATTACAGACACTCAGGCTCTTTTTATATGCTTCACCCCTAGTCTTAGAATTAGTCATTTCTCCAGGGAAGCCTGGCTTTTTTTATTGGAGAATAGTATTATAAACCAAGACCTAGGTTCTAGCTGTGCTGTTGCAGTCCTTGTTTCTAGGGCCTCTCACTGAGATACCATGAAAATTATCTGTGTATATTAACTTGTATATACACATGCCTACCAACATGCCTAAGGGTGAAGCTCTGTGTCAACACAGAGCAAAACCAGAATTGTTACCGATCTTCTGAACTGTAAGGTATTATCACATGGGTCAGTCTAGCCTCCTTCCCTTTCTTATCTGTAGCTTCCTAGCACATCAGTGAGAAATCTGGTTCCTATCATCTCATCTGCCATTCATTTACTTAATTGTTCATTTTCAGCTTCCATGAATGGTAGTATCAGATTTGTTAACCCATACATGGGAAATAATTTTATCAGCTAGAATCAGTCTTAATGGCTGGTCTTTTTGTCTCTACTCTTCCAAACTTCACTTATTTCTCAGGTCAGCAACTTCAGTCAAATTGTTTTATACATCTGTAATACATTGTATTATACTACATTATACACTGTGATGTTGGGGGCTTCCGAAGTGGTGCTAGTGGTAAAGAACATGCCTGCCAATGCAGGAGACAAAAGAGATGCGGGTTCAATCCCTAGGTTGGGAAGATCCCCTGAAGAAGGGCCTCTAGTATTCCTGTCTCCAGAATCACATGGACAGAGAAGCCTTGCAGGCTACGGTCCACAAGTTTGTAAAGAGTCGGATATAACTGAAGCGTCTCAGCACGCACACATGCAATACAGGTAGGCTGTTTTATCATACCCTGCCTTTTAATTTTGAACACTGAATCTACTAAATGTTTCCTGTAAATTTATGTGACGTTCACTCTACGTGATGTCAGGTTCTGTGGATTTTGACAAATGCGTTTTGTCATATACCTGTAATTACAGTATCACATTTCGCTTTACCACCCTAACAAATCCTGTGTTCACCTATTCAATACTCCTCTGTGCCCTTCAAGCTCCTAGGAACTGCTGGTATCTTTATAGTAGCTATAAGTTTTCCCTTTCCAAAACGTTATATAATTAAAAACATATATTGTAGAACATTTCAGATGGACTTCTAACATGAAGCAATACATCATTAAGATGAATCTGTGTGTTTATGTGGCTTGATAGCTCACATGTTAAAATAATTGATACTATCCACAGGGATATTTCAGTTGTTTATCTGTTAATTCTAGGGCAAACTAGTTGCTTCATTTTTTTTGGCAATTATGAATTAAACTTTATAAACACTAGTTTCTCTGTGCATGTGTGCACGCACATGCACCTGCGCTGTCGCTAAGCCGTTTCTGACTCCTTGTGGCCCCTTGGACTGTGGCCCACCAGGTTCCTCTGTCCACGGAGTTTTCCAGGCAAGAATCCTGGAGCAGCTTGCCATTCCCTTCTTCAGAGGATCTCAACCCAGGGATCGAACTTGCATCACCTGAGTCTCCTGCATTGGAAAGCGGATTCATTTACCACTGAGCCACCACATGCAGGAAGATACATTAGTTTAAAATAGGAGCATAAGAACTGGATCACAAGACAAGACTTTTTAAGAAACTATGACATAGTCTTTCAAAGTGAGAGTATAATTCTGAATTTTAAAAAGTTGTTTTTCATCTGTGCCAGGAACTGGTGCTCTTAGGGGTTTTTTTTTGTTGTTTTTTTTTTTCTTTTTTATTTTAGGGGCTTCTTTGATGGCTCAGATGATAAATAATATGCCTGTGATGTAGGAAACCCAGGTTCAGTCCCTGGGTTGATCCCTGGGTTGGGAAGATCTCCTGGAGCAGGGAATGGCAACCCATTCCAGTATTCCTACCTGGAGAATTCCATGGACAGAGGAGCCTGGCAGGCTACCGTCCAAGGGCTTGCAAAGGTTGGACATGACAGAGAGACTTACACTGTCACTTTCACTTCAAATAAATAGCAGTCATGTCTTACTGATGCTTTAATTTCTTATCCCATAATGAAAAGGCATGCTAAATGTCTTTTCCTTTACTTAGTTTCCATCTGAATGCTTTCTTTGGTAAAGTGTCTGTTCAGATAATTTGCTCAGTCTTAAAATGACTTATTTTCATGTGATGACTTTTAGGAGTTATTTGTGTATTTCAGATACTAAAACCTTATCAGATGTTTGTTTTGAAAAATCTTCCCAGTCTATGAGTTTTCTTTTTTCTATTTTAATGATGTCATTCACATAGTCAAAAATTTTAATTTTAATAAAGCCCACTCAGCAATATTTATTTCCTTTCTATTTTTCTTCATAGTCCTATCAGATTCTTTTCTCATATATCTTGACATTCATATTAGTTGAATAACATTAAAGTAGTAATGTCTTCTTCTAGATCAGGCCCAGTTATCATTAGGATATGCTTCTATTTTTCGCTAATAATTTCCTTGTTCTAAAATCTGTTTACTCTGAAGTTATTATAGATGTTCCTATTAAATTTTAATTGGTGTTATCATTATATACCTTTTTCCATTTAAATTAAATTAAAATAATTAAAATAATTAAAAATCCATTAAAATAATTCAGAATCTTTATATTTTAAGTAATTTCTTATAGACAACAACCTATAGTTATCTTGTTTTAATATTATTGTTGCTTATTAATGAATAATACTATTTTTGTAGGCTACTATATTATTTTATGACTGAAAAACTCTGCTTTTTCCTCCCCATTTCCTGTGTTCTGTGGCTTTAATTGCAAATTTTAAATGATTCCATGTTATTTTCTCTTGTAACACATCACAGTACTTTTTAAAACAAACAACGCTTTCTATAGAACATGCAATATACCTTATCAACTAGTCCAGGTCCATTTTGAAATAACATTATGCCATATTTACACATAGTACAAGCCTTAGAGTATTCCTAATTCCTTTCTCCTATTATAAGATGGCTGTGATTCATTTCACTTATCCTTATGCTAAAATTCTAACTTAAGCTTAAGTAGATAAATTTACTACTAAAGTGTAAGATATTAAAATTTCCTTTCTTTTAATCAATGTTATACATAGATATGTACGATCTTCAGAGGAGCAATGTAAATAGGGAAGCCATCATACACAAAAATAAGCTCAAAATGGATTAAAAATCTAAATGTAAGACCAGAAACTATAAAACTCAGAGAAAAACATAGGCAAAACAGTCACTGACATAAATCACAGCAAGAGCCTTTATGACCCATCTCCCAGAGTAACGGAAATAAAAACAAAAATAAACAAATGGGACCTAATTAAACTTAAAAGCTTTGTGCAGCAAAGGAAACTATAAGCAAGGTGAAAGGCAGCCTTCAGAGTGGGAGAAAATGATAGCAAACCAAGTAACTGACAAAGAATTAATCCCCCAGCTATACAAGCAGCCCATACAGATCAATACCAGAAAAATAAACCCAATGAAAAAATAGGCCAAAGAATAAAACAGACATTTCTTCAAAGAAGACATACAGATGGTTAACAAACACATGAAAAGATGCTCAACATCACTCATTATCAGAGAAATGCAAATCAAAACCACAGTGAGGTATGATCTCACAGTCAGAATGGCTGCTATCCAAAAGTCTACAAGCAATAAATGCTGGAGAGGGTGTAGAGAACAGGGAACCTTCTTACACTGTTGGTGGGAATGCAAACTAGTATAGCTGCTATGGAGAACAGTGTGGAGATTCCTTAAAAAACTGGAAATAGTACTGCCATATGACCCAGCAATCCCACTGCTGGGCATACACACCAAGGAAACCAGAATTGAAAGAGATACATGTATGCCAATGTTTGTTGCAGAACTGTTTACAATAACCAGGGCATGGAAGCAACCTAGATGCCCATCGGCAGATGAATGGATAAGGAAGTTGTGGTACATATACACATGGAATATTATTCAGCTATAAAAGAGAACACATTTGAGTCAGTTTTAATGAGATGGGTGGAACTGGAGCTTATTATAGAGTCAGTTCAGTTCAGTTCAGTTGCTCAGCTATGTACGACTCTTTGTGACCCCATGGACTGCAGCATGCCAGGCCTCCCTGTCCATGACCAACTCCCGGAGTTTATCCAAACTCATGTCCAATGATGAGGCAATCCAACCATTTCATCCTCTGTTGCCCCCTTCTCCTCCCACCTTCAATCTTTCCCAGCATGTCTTCTTTTCAAATGAGTCAGTTCTTCACATCAGATGGCCAAAGTGTTGGAGTTTTAGCTTCAGCATCAGCCCTTCCAATGAATATTCAGGACCGCTTTCCTTTAGGATGGACTGGTTGGATCTCCTTGCTGTCCAAGGGACTCTCAAGAGTCTTCTCCAGCACCACAGTAGAGTGAAGTAAGCCAGAAAGAGAAACACCAATACAGCATATTAACCATATTTATGGAATTTAGAAAGGCAGTAACAACAACCTTATATTCAAGACAGCAAAAGAGACACAGATGCAAAGCATAGACTTTTGGACTATCTGGGAGAAGGTGAAGGTGGAACGATCTGAGCGAATAGCACTGAAACGTGTGTATCACCATATGTAAAATAGATGACCAGGGCATGTTTAATGCATGAAACAGGGCACTCAAAGCTGGTGCTCTGGGACAACCCGGAGGGGTGGGGTGGGGAGGGAGGGGGAAGCGTTTCAGGATAGGGGACACATGTGCACCCGTGGCTGATCCATTCTATGTATGGCAAAAACCACCACAATGTTGTAGCTAACCTTCAATTAAAATAAATCAATTAATTAAAAAAAATAGCCCAGCCAGGCAGGCAATAGATAACAGAAGATAATGTAAACCAATAAAGTAATTTAAAGTAAGGCGATATTAAAATTCTCAAGTAAAGTAACATTCTGCCCCTCAGGTCCTATATATCTTCTGTTAAAAGAAATAGTCTTTAAGTTTATATTTGGTAAAATGTGACTGATAGCAGAACTGACTATTTTTGTAAGAATAAAGCATTCTTATAATACAGTGCCTGATGGTATGTGCATGCATGCTAAGTTGCTGCAGTTGTGTCTGGATCTTTGTGACCCTGTGGACTATAGCCTGCCAGGCTCCTCTATCCATGGGATTTTTCAGACAAGAATACTGGAGTGGATTGCAATGCCTTTCTCTAGGGAATCTTCCTGACACAGGGATTGAACCTGTGTCTCTTATTTCTTCTACATTGGCAAGCAAGTTCTTTACCACTAGCACCACCTGGAAAGCCTGATGGAATAGTGCCTGATGGTGTAGTGCACACACAAAAAAAGATGATTGTAAATATTTTATTGCAATTTAACATAGCTATATCACTGGGGACATATCCTCCCCTTCTATTATCCCTTCCACCAAGATTATGATTGATGGTTATACTTTCCTTAACTGTTCTTCAACATGCTCAGACTCTTCTTTTGTAAGTATGAGATGAAATGTCCATACATGAGATACACAAAAACAATCACATATATCGATGGAATATAGTAGAGGACCCAGAAATAAACCCACACATAAATGATCAATTAACCTACAAAAAGGCAAGAATATGAAGGGGAAAAAAAAGACAGCCTGTTCAGTAAATGGTACTAGAAAAACTGGACAGCTACATGCAAAAGAATCAAAATAGACTATTTTTTCACATTATATTAAAATCAACTAAAAATCAATTAAATACTTGACTGTATAACCTGAAACAATAAAAGTCTTAGAAGAAAATATAGCGTTGAAAAGATTCTTAGCAATATATTTTTGGTTCTGACTACTTAGTCAAGGGCAACAAAATTTTAAAAGTAAACAAAATGGACTTCATCAAATTTAAAACCTTTGTCACAGTGAAGGAAACCATCAATAAAATGAAAAGACAAACTATTGAATGGGAGAAGGTATTTGCAAATGATGTTTCTCACAAGAGGTTAATATAAAAAATATGAGCACATATACTTCAATATCAAGAAAACATTACTGATTTACAAATGTGCAGAGAATATAAATAGGTTTTTTTTTTCAAGGAATACATACATATGGCCAAGAGATACATGAAAAGATGCTAAACATCTGTAATCATCAGGGAGATACAAATTAAAACCACAATAAAATATCACCTCACACCTGTCAGAATGGCTATTATCAACATGATGAAATAGCAAATGTTGGGGAGGATATAAAGAAAAGGAAACCTCATGAACTGTAGATGGGAATGAAAATAAGGGCAGCCACTAGGGAAAATAGTGAGGATGTTCCTCAAAAAAAAAAAAAAAAATGCTAATAGAACTACCATAAGATTCAGGGAATCTATTTCTGGGTATTGATGAGAAGAAAACAAAAACACTAATTTGAAAAGATATACTCAACCTCAATAGTAATGCATGGATGTGACAGCTGGACCATAAAGAAGGCTGAGAGTCAAAGAACTGATGCTTTTGAACTGTGGTGCTGGAGAAGACTCTAGAGTTCTTTGGGCTGCAAGGAGATCCAACCAGTCCATCCTAAAGAGATCAGTCCTGGGTGTTCATCGAAAGGACTGATGCTGAAGCTGAAACTCCAATACTTTGGCCACCTGATACAAAGAGCTGACTCACCGGAAAAGACCCTGATGCTGGGAAGGATTGGGGGCAGGAGGAGAAGGGGACGACCGAGGATGAGATGGTTGGATGGCATCACCGACTCAATGGACATGAGTTTGAGTAAACTCAGAAAGATAGTTAAGGACAGGGAAGGCTTGCATGCTGTAGTCCCTGGGGTCCCAAAGAGCTGAACATGACTGAGCGAGTGAAAAACAAGAAAGCAACCCCATGTTTCTAGAAGTGTCATTGTAAGTAGTCAGTATGGAAGCAATCTGAGTGTGTCCAGCAGTAGATGAATGCATTAAAAAAAAAAAAAAAAAGATGTGAGACATGTATATACCACAAAACAAAACAAATCACATGGACTTGCCCTAACTTGTGATCTACAGACTAGAATTGAGCTTTGAATAGATATTAGTGGAGCACTAATAGCATCTAATTTGGAAAGACCCTGATGCTGGGAAAGATTGAAGGCAGGAGGAGAAGGGTACGATAGAAGATGAGATGGTTGGATGGCATCGCCGACTCAATGGACATGAATTTGAAGACATGAGTAATGGACAGGGAGGCCTGGCTTGCTGCAGCCCATTGGATCACAAAGAGTCACATGACTGAGCAACTGAACTGAACTAACTAAATAGCATCTAATACAGTCTTTATGCTATGTGTGAATGTCCATACTATTTGTTCAAACCAAATTATCTTGTCATTTTCTTTTTAATTACTAAATATTAACTTATTGTACCTAACTCATCTCAAGAGATACCTCCTCTAGAAGTCTTCCTGGTATAATATCTGAAGCAGCTGTCCTATGCCTCATGATAACATGTAATATGGGTATCACAACATCCGGTGCTTTCTTCAATGAAAAAGTGAAAGTGAAAGTTGCTCAGTTGTGTCCAGCTCTTTTCAACCTCATGAACTGTAGCCTGCTAGGTGTCTCTGTCCATGGAATTCTCCAAGCAAGAACTCTGGAGTGGGTTGTCCTTTCCTTCTCCAGGGGATCTTCCTGAACCAGGGATCAAACTCAGGTCTCCTGTTTGCAGACAGATTCTTTCCCATCTGAGCCACAAACCACAGCCCTTTCTTCTATAACACCATTTAAATGAGCATGTTTTAATGATCAATTAACTTTCCTCCTACCAAACTTGAGTTGAAGCTCCTTAAAAGCAGAGATGTGTTATTGTACATGGAGTCTTGCATGGTATTTGGCATATAGTTTCTTCTCAACAAGTATTAGATATTTATTTATAACTATCAAATCTTTAAAAATCTTTCAGCACAATCAAGGGTGATAAAAATGACATTCACTGAATTCCTATTAGAAATACATATCTGAAGTCAGGATATGTACCTTTGTTCATAAGTGAACGCATTTGCACTAAAATAAAATGCTATTCTCTTTTGTGATCATTTTAAGCAATCATACAAATAACTCTTTTAATAGGAAAAAACGGTAACTTTCTCAGCGATATAACAGGGATTTTTTTTTTCGCCTACATCATTCTCTGTTATTCCCCATTCCAAGAGTATACTCCCCTTTGTGTTTCTGTATTCTATGTTATGTCATTAATATTGCCTGCAAGGAATGAGATTAGCTCATGCTAAGTAGTTTATAAAGTTATTCAAGCAGTCTTCTTTGTTATGCATCAAAGTGAAAAGCAGCAGAAAAATCCAACCCAGCCATCATAGATTCTATCCTGAGTTTAGGAGCTCCTAACATTCCATCAATGCAAATAAGGTATCAAGAGATGCAATTCCTGGAACCCTGGTGTTCACTACTTCCCCACATATTAATAGCACAGTCTTTCTTAAGAAAGGAGAAGGAAGATGTAGGTACAGATGATACACAGTTCTTGCTTGTTCAACAATAAATGAGTTCAGAGAATCACCAAACCACCATAGGGAGTGGAAACAATAGACTATAGATGATTGATAGATATTAATTTACAGTGTTGGAATTCTGTATTATTACTGTTGTTTTCATTAATTGTACTAACACTAAAATAACTTTTGTATAGCCCTCCAGGGGCTTTTAAGTATATTTCAAATTTATAGAAAGAACAATTTCCATAACTGTAACCATCGACAGATACCTTAATTGGTTTTATTTTCATGTTTTTTTTTTTTTTTAAGTATGCAATCAGAATTTTCTCTCCTTGGGAGGAATTGTGGGAATGGAATTTTTAAAGGATTGCAAATTCTTGATGAGAAATGGACTTAGATATCTTCTTTTGGGAGTTTTATTTTATCCATAATCAAGATTATTCATCCCTTACAATGTTTTTCCCCTATATATAAGAATATCTAACAAAGCTTATATTACATATACACACAGATATTAGTTGTTAAACACATTGTTGCAAAGTCTTTTAAATTAGTGAATAAATGAAGTAGAATATTAATTGCAAATGCATTTTATACATTCTGTTTCAAAATCGGAAAAGAGATTGTTCTGTACATTTTTAGCTCCCATTTCTGACATCTTAAACACAGAATTCTAAAATTAACTATGAATTTTACTGCAGTTCATGTGCTACACAGCAAACATATGTTAAATTCTGTCCAATAGTTTTTACTCAGTGGGAGATTAGTTGATTTCTTATAAAGATCAATTTTCTAATATATAAAAATGCTTTATGTAAATTCATTCAAGTTTGGGTAGATTGTGTATGAAAATGGCTACCAACATTCTTTCCAGCTTTGTGTTTTTATACCTTGTCTTTAATCAGACTTTGGAGACTGTTTCTGTGTCCATTGAACTAAGGTTGCTGATATTTATTTTGACCATCAGAATATGGCAAAAGTGATGAAGTATAAGTTCTAGAGAATAGCTCTTAAGACATCTGATAGCTTCCCTTTAGCTCTGTGGAACCCAGACTATTGTCTAGTTCTCTAAAGGAAGAAAAGAAATATGTGGTTTTGTCTCAACCAATTTTCTTGCTTAGTTGCTAAGTCCTGTCCAGCTCTTTTTGTGACCCCATGGACTTTGGCTCACCAGACTCTTCTGTCCATGGGATTTCCCAGGTAAGAATACTGGAATCGGTTGCCATTTTCTTCTCCAGGATATATCCCCGACCTGGGGATTGAACTCACATCTCCTGCTTGGCAGGAAAATTCTCTACTACTAAGCCCCCAGGGAAGACCTCAGCAGTGTCAATGCCAGGCAAGTAAATAAGACTATCTTGAGACTGTCAGGACCAAGTGCTCCCATTTGCAACTTCACAAGTGGCCAAAAGAGAGACCAGCAAAATAACTGACTCAGCTGAGACCATCCTCATTGGCCTCATGAAAAGTCATAGAATGGTTATACTTTAAGTCACTTTGGACTTCCCTGGTAGCCCAGACAGTAAAGCGTCTGCCTGCAATGTGGGAGACCCGGGTCCAATCCCTGAGTCAGGAAGATCTCCTGGAGAAGGAAATGGCAACCCTCTCCAGTACTGTTGCCTGGAAAATCCCATGGACAGAGGAGCCTGATAGACTACAGCCCATAGGGTCGCAGAGTCAGACACAACTGAGCAACTTCACTTTCTTTCTTTTCAAGTCACCTTTCTTTGTGATAACTTGTTGGCTAATATGCTTTCAGGATTGTAAACTATTGCCTTTTTAAAAGACATCCCTCCACTGCTAAAATCATTCCTGATGAGTCCTGAGTAAAACCGTGAAGTTTCCCCTTTATGCCTTGGCAGCCGCATGGTGCTTCCAGGCTTTCACCATGAGAATGCCATGCGATGCTTTCTTCTTCTTCCAGGGTATCTCACTGTGCTCCCTGGGCCAAATGCATCAGATTTATCTGGGGTGACTGTAAAATTTAAAATCTCAAATGACCCCCTTGGCCTGCTAAATCCAAGTGATAGGAAAGAACCTACGAAAGTGTATTTTAAACCAACACACTTGTTTGCCATCTTTTTTCTCTTCAGTGAATTATTGGCAATAGCTACCATCTGATCCATGCATTTTATCAAAGCTAATCTGTGCATCACAGTCAATCTAAGATGTTACTAATGGATGACGGTTTAATATGAAAAGCTTCCAAAATACTATTCACTTTTTAATGTTACCCTACAGTGACTTGCCCTTGTAACGCTGGATTTACATACTCTGGGTGAGAAAGCTTTGAGGCTGGGTGCTGATTTTAGGTTTCTCTTCTAATTTTGTAATATAGTATGCAAATCACTCCTAGAGAACCTACTTACCAGGTCAGTGAGGAACGAAGTTTTCACCAATGTTTCTTAAGTTCAGGAAGACAGTGATTTGTCCTAGAGATGAACAATCCTGGTGTGTAACACTGCACTCAAAGTACTCTGAAAAATGACATGTTGTAGATCCACCCCTTATGTGGACTAATGCCTATTGCAGAAACAAGGATGCAGCTGGTCTGATTAAGCTGACAGCACCAAGATATGTGAGAATTTATGATGTGATGATTTTTATATATACTTCATCAGCCAAATATGAAGATAAATTGTATTGAACTAGCAGCTTTCCAGCTGAAGAATTTAAACTGTTAGTGTGAAACCAAAACTTAATAATGCCAGGATAAGAGCCAGGTTTTATTATTGGTGATAGATTTCGGGTGGATAAATTCTAACCAATTCATTTAAACTTTCCAACTTTATATTATGCGTGAGATAGAATGAAATGGAAAAAATATAGCAGAAGGGGAATGTGAAAATAAAAGAAACTTTAAAAAATTCAAAGCATTACAAAGGTTAGCTTCTCTAGGAGAAAACAAATATTTCTGTAGTTTAAATTCAACCATGGAGTTTGAAAAGAAATTTATATCATTTGGTCCTACCCTAAACCTACAGAAGGGAGAAGATCAACTAAAAAAAAACTGATTCTCTTTCTGACTTCATCAGAACTTTTCTGTGGGATCCCAGGTATATCATGCATCTCTCTGGACTTACAGTCTCCTTTTATCTAAGTTTAGCTCAGTAAATAAGATTTTGCGTACCCGTGGACTGTAGCCTGACAGGCTCCTCTAGTCCATGGAATTCTCCAGGCAAGAATAGTGAAACGGGTTGCCATTCCTTTCTCCAGGGGATCTTCTTGACCCAGGGATTGAACCCATGTCTCCTACACTGCAGGCAGATTCTTTACTGTCTCAGTGACTAGGGAAGCCTGAGAAGATGAGTGGAAACCCCTTGATTTTGGAGGATTTTGTTGATAATCCATAGAGATTTAGTGTATATAAACAAATGACTTTAAAAATAGGTTCTATACTTAAACAATATTTAAGTTAGAAAAAGCCAGCTCAAAAAATTATGAATTTTATTGAGAATTTTTAATTTACCAATCACTGTGCTAAGCTATTGATATACATTTTCTATTTTTAACATTCACTGCAATAGCAAATTGTAGTGTAATCTGCCCAGTTTCACAATTGGTAAAGTTGTAGCTTGGATGCCCCAAAGATTGTGACTATGAAGTTGTGGTCTTAAAGATGTTGCCATTATAAATAAGTTAGCACCTTACTGTACATATAGTGAGTGCTTGTGTCAGAATAATGAAGCCATCTTTTAATACTTTAGCAAATACTTGATGGAATAGATTCCAAATCACAATTTGCTTTTTTCCTTCTTTGCTACCTGTCCTTATTAAAGGTTAGTGTCTGTCAAGCAATTCCTGAAAAAGTAAGTGATGAAGGTTGATTAATTCTACCAGATATGTGAACATTCTATAAAATCTCTAAATTAAAATAGTGTAAAACTGTAGAATAAACAGACTAACTGTATGGAATAAAAAATTCAGAAAGAGATCCAAGAATATTTGAAAATTTTATGTAAGATTGGCATTTCAAATACAGCAAAAATAGATTAACATTTTAATAAATAACATTGGAACAGCTATATAGTCATTTGGGCAAAGAAAAAGTTGGATCCAAAAAAAGGAAAAAAGAAAAAGTTGGATCCATAACACACACTATGCAACACAGTAACCCCCAGCAACTTCAGTGATATAAATATAAATATAAAACCATACAAGCAGGAGAAGTAAATATGAGAAAAATGTGTTACCTGGGATTGGAGTCAGCTTCCTAACTTGAAAAGCCAGAGGAAGTAAAAGATAATTGGCTTCATTAAAGCAAAACAAACAAACAAACAGAAAAAAAAAAAAGTTTTGCATGACAGGAACACCAAAGTGAAAATCAAAAGATCACAAGCTGGAAGAAACTTATCTGTTACTTTTTATTTTTATCTTAAAAAAGAAACTAATAGACCCAAGAATAAAAATACTAAAAGTCACTTAGCAATAATTTTACAAAATAATGCACAGATTTCAGATTAAAAAATGTTTAAAGCACCTATGAGCATATGAGAAGATGTTCAGATCCAAATTAAATTTTTCCAGAGATGTAACTGTTTATATTTCTGATTGGCAAGATCCAAAATTTGTCAACACACATTCTTTAGCAAAATGATAAAAAATCTGACATCTTCAAAACTGTTCATGAGAATGCAAAATGAAGAATATATTATGGAAATTATCTGGCAATATTTAATAAACCTCCATAACCTTTTATATTTTATCTAAGAATTTCATTTGTAAAAAAATTTTTCATGACTATATTATGCCAAAAGAAAACGTATGCACAAATTTATTTGTAAAAGAAAATATTAAAAACAGCATGAACATCCTCCCAAAAGAGGCTAATTGAACATACTCCAGCATATTCACACAACTATATACTAAAAAAATAATTCATTAAAAAAATGAGTGTCTATAATTATCTTAAGATTTGTGCTTAATAATTTTTTCTCTCATTTGCCAATAAAATTTATTTTTTAATTGTTATACAGGAAGAAAATAAATAGACCTTTACAATTCTACATACATATACCTCCCTTTTA
>CM035273.1:7593579-7652496 GCA_020226075.1 Hydropotes inermis
TTTCTTGATATATTTTCTTTGCTTTTGACAGCATCCAGAAGGAAAAACTGAGTGAAATGATGGAAGTAGCTACTCCTTATGTATTTAGGAGTGATGTGAAAAAAAACAATAAACAAAATAAATCTTAAGAGAAAATAAGATTAAAATGTCAATAGCTATGACACATACATGTAAAAAAATTGTAAGCAAATTTCCTAAATTGTGGTTTGGTGGCTTTTCCTATTAACTGAATCAGCTCCACTAATGTTCAGAAATTTAGAATAGTTCCAAAAACTCTCCACTATCTCCTTCAAGGCTTGTTTTATTTTGCATTTGTGTAAATCAGTGTAAAATTAGAGATACCATAATTATTTAGTTTATGTTGTAAATATAATTGAAATAAAGCCAAAAACAGTGTTACATTGAAAATATTTAAAAATTATTTAGAAGAAGAAATAAAAATCAGTTCCAGTTAATAAAGAGTATTTTTGTTTGTTTTAGCAGTCACAGAAAGATGTTAAAATCTAGATTGAATGAAATATAGACTGATATCAATAAAATGGGTGTTAGACACTCCAAAACCCACTCCTCAATAAAAGAAACTAAAATGCTGGCAAAACCATGAGAATCAACTTTCTGTAACTCTATCAAAAGAAACTTGGAAAGCAGTTTTTAAAAAGTGGCTGAAGAGCAGTGGGAGCACATCTTTGTATGGTTTTAATTCGCCCTTCTCCCATTTCCCGCTCCCAACCTCGGTGGTAGACTCAGAAATAACAGCTCACTGTATTGGTAGCAGTACAAACCAAATTTCTAGAAGTACACACTCAACTGACACTGAGTCAAAGAGAAATGTAAAATTAGAGTAAATCTATAACAAGCAGAAGGATTGAATCGGTTAAAACAAACAAGCTTCCAACAATAGAACACAGGACCAAGACTTCACCAGTGAATTCTGCCAAGTGTTATAATGAAGTTAATGCCAATCTTTCACAAACTTTCAAAAGAATAGAAGAGGTAGGCATACTTGCTAACACAATCTATGAGGCCAGCATTGCCCTGATACCCAACCCAGACAAAGACATCACAAGAACAGAAAACCACAGGCCAATTATCTTATATCTTACATAAATATTAATTCCTTGACAGATCCCAGCAAACCTAATCCAGAAACATGTTAAAATTATTGCACACCATGACCAAGTGGGATTTATCCCAGAATTTCGAAGGTGGTTCAATACAGAGAAAATTGGTCAGTGTCCATACCATACCAATAGATTTTTTCTAAAAAAGTAATCTCTGTAGATGCAGAAGAAGACCTTGGTAAAATCTCACATGCTTTCATGATAAATAAACTAAAAAAAAAAAAAAAAAAAAAAAATTAAGAATAGAAGGAAATGTTCCCACTCTGATAAAAGGCAAATATGAAAATTCCACACAAGTACTATTATATTTAATAATGAAAGACTCAAACTTGTCCCTTGAGGTCAGCTCTAGTCACTTTCATTTAACATAAAAACAAATGCTCCAGCTGTATATATGCAGATGATACCATTCTAATGGTAGAAAAAGAAGAGGAATTAAAGAGACTCTTGATGAAGGTGTAACAGGAGAATGAAAAAACTGGCTAAAACTCAACATTCAAAAAAGCTAAGATCATGTGACATCTGGCCCCATCATTTCATGGTAAATAGGTGGGGGGAAAATGGAAGTAGTGACAGGTTTTGTTTTCTTGAGTTCCAAAATCACTGCAGACGCTGACTGCAGCCATGAAATTAAAAGACACTTGTTCCCTAGAAGGAAAACTATGACAAACCTATGTAGCACCACAAAATCAGAGACATCAGTCAGTACAGTAGCTCAGTCTTTGAGATCCCATGGTCTCAAATCATAGCTTTGACTAGGTGAACCTTTGTCAACAAAGACAGACCTCTGTTGCAAGAGACACCACTTTGCTGAAAAAAATTCCATATAGTCAAAGATATGGTTTCTAGCAGTCATGTACAGATGTGAGTGTTGGACAATAATGAAGGATGAGAACCAAAGAATTGATGCTTTTGAACTATGGTGCTGGAGAAGACTCTTGAGAGTCCCTTGGACTGCAAGGAGATCAAACCAGTCAATCCTCAAGGAAATCAACCCTGACTATTCTTTGGAAGGACTGATACTGAAGCTGAAGCTCCAATACTTTGGCCATCTGATGCCAAGAGCTGCTCACTGGAAAAGACCCCTGATGCTGGGAAAGATTGAAGGCAGGAGAAAAGGGTGCCAGAGGATGTGATGGTTAGATGACATCACTGACTCCATGGACATGCATTTGAGCACACTCTGGGAGATAGCGGAGGACAGGGGAGCCTGGCATATTGCATTCCATGGGGTTGCAAGAAGTTAAGCATGACTTAGTGACTGAACAACAACAACAAAGCTAGCCAGAACAAGTAGGCGAGAAAAGTTGACATTGGAAAGGAAGAACTGAAGCTAGTCTAATTGCAAATAACATGAATGTATATAGTAAAGGACAGGAAAGCCTGGCATGCTGCAGTTTATGGGGTCACAGAGTTAGGCACGACTGAGTGACTGAACAAAAAATGAACTTATATATAGAAAAGTCTAATAAAGTCATACTTTTAAAAATCTGTAAGAGATAATCAGCAAATTCATCAAAGTTGTAGTATGCCAAATCAATATACAAAAATAATTGTTTCTGTGCTTCAGAAATTAGTAACTCAAAAATGAAATTAAGAATACAACTCCATTTATAATAGCATCTAAAAGAATTGTCTGGTAATCACATTTTAAGAGAAGAAAACAGAGAAAATGTTTTAATAAAATATTTTATTTGACACAAATGTCCAAAATAGTACCATCTTAACAGATCATTGATGTAAAACCGTTAATGAGAAATTTTGCATTCATTTTTCATTATACCTCCAAAATATCATGTGTATTTTACACTTCAAGCATATCTCAATTTGTATGAATCACATGTTAGTGTTCAATAGCCTCTTGTGACTAGTGGCAATGTATCAAACAGTGTGGATTTAGATGTTTTAAGAGGGTTTCTCTTAGCACTACTGATATTTGTGGATAGATAATTCTTTTTTCTTGGGGGCTATCCTGTGCATTGTAAGATGTTGCTAGCGTCTGTGGCCTCTACTCACTAGATGCCATCAACCTCACAACCCACTTGTGACAAACAATATGCATTTACACAGACATCGCCAACTGTGTCATGAGGAGCAAAATTATTGCCAGACAAGAATCACTACGCTAGGGGAAGAGCTGTTCTTTCTTCTGAGACTGCTGGCCATAGGAATGAAATAAGCCTAGAGTTCCTGGGGCTATCAAGTGGACACTGAGTATGAAGCCAATAGAGCAATAGCCAGGACACAAAAATGGGAAGATAGGAGTCTTGGTGACAATTTTTTAGTCACTTGATCAAGACTCACCTGAATGCTATTATATTATCTCTGGATCTTTCTGTGAAATAAACACATCTCTTTCCTTGACCTAAACCACTTTGAATGGCTTTCCTTTAATTGACAACTGAAATAAACTTAAGTAATTTGTCATTACAACCTAAATACACAAATGCTCCCATTTATATGATTTATGATAGCTTTCAATTTCCTTCCAAGAGTTACCATCTACAGGATGAACATTATTTTCATGCTTTATGTTTCAGGTAAAAGTATGCAACCGCAAGCCTGGGTTCTTTGCTAAGGTATCTGCATTAACTAGGTTCATTGTTAACAAAATCTATTCATCAAACTCTATGATAAGAGAGGCTGCTTATATAACCTCAACTGACTACTGCTTTATTTATTTCCATGCCTTCAAAAGATGAAAATTATGCATCCAATGTGGCAGTTCCCACTGGGAATAAAATTGTCATATTTCTTATATGATCCAATTCACTTTTATCTGAGTTACACTCAACAATTATGTTACCCTTGGGTGGTTTTAAAAAATGGAGATATAAACTGAATAAAGCTTTAATCATGGAGTAAGCATGCATCACCTTCACTGTGTGTGGTGTTCTAAGAAAGATACTGGATTTTTTTCTCAAGAGTCTGCTTGATTACTATTAAAAATTGAGCACACTTCTTTGAAATAGCTGTAGATAAAATAATAATTATTTTAAAAGTAAAGATGGATAAAAGTGTGACTTAAAAGAGGAAATTTTATCTTAATTATATCACTTCTTAACTCAATTTCAAGTATTTTAACTCAATCACATGATTTTTTCCTCCACATAAACTCTGCAGTACTTTCACATGTACATACGCTTATGAACATGTAATATATGAAATTATTTTTAAAACATTACTTTAGAAAAGTTAGTAGAGAATATTTTGAATGAGATATAATGTGTTATCTTTTCCTTCTTAAACTTATTAAATCTACACACAGTGAAAGCTTTTACTATCTTGGGCTCTAAAATCACTGCAGATGTTGACTGCAGCCATGAAATTAAAAGAGGCTTACTCCTTGGAAGGAAAATTATGACCAACCTAGACAGCATATTAAAAAGCAGAGACATTACTTTGTTGATAAATGTCTATATAGTAAATATTATGTTTTTTCCAGTAGTCAAATATGGATGTGACAGTTGGACTATAAAGAAACCTGAGCACTGAAGAATTGATGCTTTTGAACTGTGGTACTGGAGAAGACTCTTCAGACTCCCTTGGCCTGCCAGGAGATCCAACCAGTCCATCATAAAGGAAATCAGTCCTGCATGTTCATTGGAAGGACTGATGCTGAAGCTGAACCTGCAATACTCTGGCCACCAGATGCAAAAAGCTGACTCATTAGAAAAGACACTGATGCTGGGAAAGATTGAAGGCAGGAGGAGAAGGGGATGGCAGAGGGTGAGATAGTTGGATGGCATCACCAACGCGATGGACATGAGTTTGAGCAAGCTCCAGGAGATGAGAACAGCTACCCACTCCAGTATTCTGGCCTGGAGAATTCCATGGACAGAGGAGCTTGGCAGGCTTATAATCAGGTTTAGAATTCTAGAGGGTTTTATCTTTTAAGAATATGGTATATTTAAATTATCCTAATCTATCCTAATTATCCTAATTATACTAATTATGCCTTCCAAGAATATGTATGCATGTTTGTATGTGTGAATGTATCTCTCTACTTACTTATCTCAGTCTATCTATATCTTTATCAGGGTGCCATTGATCTAACATTTTGCAAAGTTTACATATTTCCCATATGACTGCTCATAGCAGAGCTTACATTGTGATGAAATTGTTAACAAACATGCTAGTTTCTCCTATGAAATATCTGTATCCAATAAAAGTAATTTGGAAGAATGAAGAAACTTAAACATTTTCAAAGAGCAAGAGCTGGAAAAAATGTACTACCTGTGAGGAAATCTTGTTATTTTTTTGAAAGTGACATTTTGAATCCAGCTTATTGTTTGACCCATTCTGTTCTCTCCTTGTCATTATGTGTGTGTGTGTGTGAGAGAGAGAGAGAGAGAATTTGAGCCTAGAAAAAGAGAAAAATAACATGACAGAAATGTCCCAAATAATGGACTTTCAGGAAAACAACTGTACAATGGTAAACAGCTGAGTCAGAGTTGGCAATTTAGCTCCTTGTTTAGAACACAATATTCTAAAAGGAAGCTACTAGATACCCTTCTATTCCCAAAAGAAGGGGAATCCTTGACACTTCAAACATAGTTCATTGCTGCTGTTATCAGGAGAATTTAGAATGCGTTTTGAGATTCTCTGAGTAGAGGAAAAAATAACAACAAATAACCAAAAACTCTTGATTTTGTCTAATTCATAACAATCTCACTCAGTCAAAAAATACTAAACTAAATGCAGTAGGTGTTAAAAAGAAAACAAAACAACAGCAACAACAACAACAAAAAAGAGCATATCTTTAATTACCAAAATTACAGCCACAGCTATAGTGTGTGTGCATGAGTTGGATGAAAAAGAGAATTATATAATTCTATAATTAGAGAATTATATAACTGAAGAAATAATTAATTTAATTTATTTAAAAAATTTAAGTGATTAAAAAAATAAAGTAGAAAAATCTCCTATTCTTATTCTTAGTGGATACATATGTGTTGATGGTGAGGCAACTTTATGGATATTGCTGGGAGGAGGAAGAGAGAGATACAGGAATGGGTGTGGCAGTATATCCTGAATACCTGCTTTTTGTCCACCAATTTTCTTAAACAATAAAAGTTTTTTATGTGAAATATTCTCACAGGTTATAAACTGGAATCATTAATAAAAATCACATAAAAAGCACCAAACGAGGACCTGAAAATTCTGCTTTTCAAAATTTTTTATTTTCCATTCCGGTATGCTCTAGTGACACAAGCTAGAAATAGGGCTTCTCTGGTGGCTCAGTGGTAAAGAATCTGTCTGCCTTGCAAGAGAGGCAGGTTTCATCCCTAAAGATCTGTCTAGTCAAGGCTATGGCTTTTCAGGTAGTCATGTATGGATGTGAGAGTTGGACTATAAAGAGAGCTGAGCACTGAACAATTGATGCTTTTGAACTGTGGTGTTGGAGAAGACTCTTGAGAGTCCCTTGGACTGCAAGGAGATCCAACCAGTCCATCCTAAAGGAGATCAGTCCTGGGTGTTCATTGAAAGGACTGATGTTGAAGCTGAAACTCCAATAACTTTGGCCACCTGATGCAAAGAGCTGACTCATTTGAAAAGACCCTGATACTGGGAAAGATTGAGGGCAGGAGGAGAAGGGGACGACAGAGGATGAGGTGGTTGGATGACATCACCGACTCAATGGACATGGGTTTGGGTGGACTCCGGGAGGTGGTGATGGACAGGGAGGCCTGGCGTGCTGCAGCCCATGGAGTTGCAAAGAGTCGGACACGACTGAGTGACTGAACTGACCTGAACTGGAAGATTCCCCTGAAGAAAGAGATGACATCTCACTCCAGTATTCTTGCCTGAGCAATCCTGTGAACAGAGGACCCTGCCAGGCTACAATCCATAGGGTTGCAAAGAGTTGGACACAACTCAGCAACTGAGTTCGCACACAATCCACCATACAGAACAGACTGATAATCTGACTCAAATTATAGATTGGAAGAGGTTATAGTAGACAATGATTTCAAAAGATGAGGTTCCAAAAGAAATTACCTCTTTGGGCTGATTTCAGGCTAAATTTAATTTGACCAGTTCAGGAAGTTATTAAATCTTGTAAAACACATGAAAGTCTGATTTGTCCTGATTGAAAATCATGTTGGTAACTAAGAGGTATTTCTGAGCAGAGTACCATGTTTTCTTAGCTGTTTTGAACCTAAATATTTAAAAGCAATGCTTGCCCATGAAAGGGAAAAAAAAAAAAAAAGTATTTTACCATCCAGCTCAAGCCAATTTTCTTGTATGATTTTCTCAAAGTATCTTGTAATAAATATTTGTTTCATAATGCTTTTCAAATTCTGTGTAGTGGAAAACTAATCATTTCTAAATTCAGTCTCTCTTAACTGATTGCTAAGAGACTAGATAGAGCTAGGGCAGAAAAGAAAGAATGACCCAGGTTTGTGAAATAAGTTTTCCCTTGAAAGGAATAAGACCCATTTTTTCTGCTCCTAGAAAAGTAAATTTTAAGTATTTTTGCCTACAAAAACAAGAGATTTTTACCTTTTTATAAATCAGCTTTCTGAATTAATTCATCTATTTTCTCCTTCTGGGATCATTTTATTGAATATTTGAATTTAAGGTCTAAGGAGTGATAAATTTCAAATGAGGAGCATATTTCAAATCTTATGCATAAAATGTTCTGATTAAAAATAATAAATTAAATAAATAAATTAAATTAAATTAAATAATAAATTAAAAATAATAAATGTAAATTGGTTTCCAATAATTCTAGGATCCTAATACATTGACCTTATTGTCTATATACATAGTTGTTAATTTTGGGCATCAATGCTTTTAACAAAGGGGTTGGACTGATTGAACATACATCCATTGAACATTTGATTGCCAGTTTTCTTTTTCAGTGAAGAACAAATGATATGCTTATTAAGGTTATTAAGCTATGGTTATTAGGTCTCAGAGCACACCACTTATTAGATGAGACAGTTATACAAATGAATAATTACAGTAGATAGTGATATGTGCTAGATACAGTGTACACACACAGAAGCTTTACAACCACAAAGGCGGTGGTGAATGAAGAGTATGTAGCTCACTGCAAGCCTTGCTGCAGAGATAATTCTTGAAATAGTCTTGAAAAAAATGATGCTTATCTAACGCACTTCTTTCTCTTACTCTACTCCTTCCTGTCCAAAGCTGATTTTTTAGTTGCCTCCCTAAATGTGGTTTCTCAGATCCTCCAGAATTATCATAGATCATACTTGATACTTTTACAGCACATCTGCATGTATTATAGTATATTTGAGTCATAATGTCAATCTGCCTCATCATATTGATCTTGATGACTACAGGAAAACAGTTTTATTTTGTATAGCAGCAACATACGAAAAAATGCCTGTGCTGACATTAAAAAGAATGGATGACTAAATTAATATAATATTATGGGAAAACGAGGAGAAAGGTCTTTCCTGAAAGCTGAAATAACACCTACAAAATGTGATGAAGAACATAGCAAGAATTATTTTGTGACACTAAAACTTAGTATGGTTGCAAATTCCTTACCTTCTTCTACTTCTTTATTTTCCAGAACATCAACTTTGGATAGTTTATGTAATTTATATAGTTATTGCATTAATTTTCTTACCCAATTAAAACACAAGATTATCAGAGTAAGGATCTAGTTCTCTTTTGATTTTGATATCACACCAGAACCAAGAAAAAGTCCAATGGCAATTTCAATTAGACTATATTAGAACTGAAATTGAAACTCAGGTCTCAGATATTCATAAAGTAATTTTTCAAAACAAACACTCAAAAATAGACATAATAACTAATGATACTCTTCACAATTTATTTCAACTGAACAATAGCATATTGAGAATTTACTATCTTCAAAATGAATTCTAATAATAAAATGTGCAAAAATGAACAAAGTAGAATCTATTATCTTGAGTTAATCATGTTCTACTATGTAATTCAGATAATTACAGATTTAGTTATAAGCAGAAGAGAAATTAATTATGACCAGGATAAGAAAGCATTCTATGAAAGAACAGAAATCAATCCTATTTGGGATGATTTTTAAAAGGTTAGTAGATGAGATTGTACTTGAACTAAAACTTTGAAAATATGCCTCTGTTTTAAAATGAACTGATAAAAAATAAATCCGTGATCTCTAAGGCTAACACCAAAATAATTTATACATGATAAGAGAAGTTGTAGATACATTTTCTGCTCATATGTTTATCACCTGAGGTCCATCATTCAGTTATTTATTACCTGACAACACTTATTCTTGTCTCAGGGATGAAAAATGAGAAGTATCCTATGGAAAGACAAATTATGAGAAATAGAGTCTTGCCTAGACTTTTAACTTTCCATGCCTAGGTGAATTTTCTCCTTGCAGTGTAAAGTTCTATAGAATTTGTTTTATTATTCTTTTCTAAAGAAATATGACAGTTTCTTTACAAAGTGCAAAATTTTAAAAACAGAAACGTGGCATAGACCTTTCAGCCTGAAGAATATCAGACACAAAAACACAACCACGCAAAGGAAATATTGGCAAACGGAGGACGATTCCAAAGTTACCATGTGGGATAACTGTGATATTGTGTAATGGGACAATGGGAAAAGTAGATAAGGAGTGGATTTCTAGTGACACTGATATGTTGAATTTGATTAAACAAGCAATGGGGAGCTGTGAATATGTGTCAGTTTTCAGTGTAACAGCTGAATTGGAGATTTCAGAAGATAAACATATAGATCCTCAGGATAATATTTCAGCAAGAAGCTATTGCCCCAACTAGCGCAACAGAAACCAAGTAATGCGTGTGAGAGTTCTGTGTGGTTTCTATAAAACTTCAAAATAAAGTCCCAGAAACACTGAAGAACAGAAAGCAGTGAGTGGCTTGTCTTCTTCTGTATTATGTCCAGTGAACTCCAGAGACACAGCATGAACCTAGAAAAGATGTTAGGGCCAAAAGCTATTATAAAATTATCTCAGAAGCTTTATAATAATGAGATGAAGTTCAGAAGGTCCTTTTGAAATAGCTGAATCCAGCCCAGGTTGGATGCATGAGACAAGCGCTCAGACCTGGTGCACTGGGAAGACCTAGAGGGAGCGGGTGGAGAGGGAGGTGGGAGGGGGGATCGGGATGGGGAATACATGTAAACCCATGCTGATTCATTTCAATGTATGACAAAATTCACTACAAATAAAAAAAAATTTTTTAAAAAATGAAATAGCTGAATACCAATATAAATTGGCCAAGCAAAATCACAGACATTGTGAACTTGATAATTTTCTTTCTAAAATCCCCCTCTGAAAGATTTTCAGTTAAGAATAGCAAAACTAACTTGAAAAAAAATGCAATCATAGTTTAAAATCCCAAATATGTAAATCCTTTCTGTATCTGAATGAGAATCTTGGTAATGTAATAGTAATAAATACAGTGACAGACTCCAGTAAGATGACTTAACAGATACATATCTGTATATCACAAATGTTTGCTTGATATTTAACTTTATTTACATTTTGACATGCAAACATTTCATGGGTGATTAATTATTGTTCTGTTGTTTGTAAAATCTTATGTACACTGAGCCATCTATATTTCTACTTTTGCTTTCAAAAATAGAAAAGGAGTCATCAACTTGAGGTAAAAATACTGATAATTATTCAGATTTTTTTCCTAGTTCTATTATTTTAGATGTATGTATTTACCCTTTTTAACTAAGTGACAAACTATTTTCTGATATGTTGCAAGATAAGAATCCAGTATTATATTTTCAAAATGGTTAGCTTTAGCCTCAACATCATTTATCCAGTGTTCTATATCTCCCTCATTGAATTCAAATGTGTTTTTGTTATATAATGGCTAATTACAAAAACATTATCAAATCTGATAAATTCACTGATACATTAAAAAAGCATTCAAATGAATATATTGAACATATAGGCAAGACCTTACAAGAAAAGAATGTGAAAGGTTATCAGTCTCTCAAAAATATTTAACTTTGTTATGCTAACGGAGTCTATTTAATCTCCCAGAATGTGTTTATAGCCACTGAAATGCTTTTGATCTTTGTGCCTTATTTTTGTAGGGGAAGGGGTGTTTGCTTTTTTGGGAGGGGTGTTTGCTTTTAATTGGAGAAAGTAGGGGTCATTTGACTTGGAAAGAAAAAGATAAGAAGTGGACAAACTGAGGAAGATAGAGTTTAAGGGATGCTATCTCATCTTCTGCTCCTAGACAATTCTTTGGTCTGCTGTGGATATAAGAGAAAAGACTCCAAAGAGACAGATGATGGACTTTGTAGACTATTGACATAGCAGACCAACTCTGAGTGCAGATGATAGACTGGGGTGAGAAACTGCTCTGACTGTCTTTTAGGAATCCAGCAGCCTCTAGAGGATTGGGAGATCCAGGCAAAGCCAAAGATTGCCCTCTGTGGACTCTATTTCCTACTTTGCCCCGTGGAAGCGCAGGTTTTGTATTAAGTGCCTTTAGTAGGGGGCAAGCCAGGTGGCTCAATGGCAGAGAACTCACCTGCCAATGCAGGAGACCCAGGAGACATGGGTTCGATACTTGGGATGGGAGATCCCCTGAAGGAAGAAATGGCAACCCATTCCAGTATTTGGGTTGCCCATGATGGACAGGGGAGCCAAATGGGCTGCAGTCCGTAGGATCATAGAGAGTCTGACAGGACTGAGCTAATGAGCCTGCATGTCTTAGTAGGATTAGGAATAGGAAAGGGAGAATAAACTGTTACTTACAGTTGCATATGAGACCAACCGATGAGAATTTAAGCAAATAAGTGGTTGCTCTTTCTCAGAAGTCAACCTTATCTCTTACCATATTGGCTGGTGGGGATGGGAATCTCCACAATTTTGCCTGTCACATCAATTGCTATTATTTTGTAGAAACAGAATAGATATCAAGGATAAATTTGGAATCAAAGAAGTCCCAAGGAAAGTATGGGTGATCATAATGGCTAATATGGTTTGAACTTTCATTTTGCTAGACAGTGTTCTATGCACTGTGACTATAATTTATTCTTCTCATATCCTTATACGGAAATGACTGTCTTAAAATATGTGATGACAGTAGGTTTGTAGGTTTGTGGCAGACAAATGCCAACCATTATACTTTAAATATCTATAGTAGCCCTACAATTTAGAAATTTTAAGGACATAATTTAGAATCACCTGAAGCAGTAAGTAGGCTAGTTGAATTCACCAAACAGTAAAGCCGTCTAGATTGGTGATACTCATTGTGATCTGATCTGAAAATTAGGTAATTAGATGGTTTATTCTCAAGTATGAGGGTTTCTACTTTAACTTTTAGCATTTAAGAACATAGTAACTGTATAAAAAAGCTTAACTTGATATCTATATACATATATATATATATTAAAAATATCTTTAAAATGGATAGTTTTATGAAAAACTGAAAGTTTCTAATAAAGTGAAACCGGTTATGTTGGAGCAATGCCACTTCTAGGTATCTACCTTAGATAAATAAATACTTAATGTTCACATTAATTCCAAACATAGATCTTTACGATGGCTTTAGTTATAATTGTCCCAAACTGAAAACCATTCAATGCCCTTCAGTGGGTGAAGGAATAAACATATTGTCTTCATCTATAAAATGGAATATTAACAATTAAAAGGAAAAAACAGTTGATAAACACAAGGGTTGAATCTCAAAACATTATGCTAAGAAAGTAAGATGGTTTCAAAAAATTATATTTCATACTGTATGATCTCTTCTATATGACTTTCTAAAAAGCAGAACTATGGTCCAAAAGAAGAATTTGTGGTTTATGAAAGTAAACACTGGAGGGAAAGTGTGGCTAAAAAGGGAAACACAAGATAATTTTGGAGGGTGTGATAATGGAAATCTGTGTCCTAATTGTCTGTACACAATTCTACACATGAGTTAAAATTCATGGAATTGTAGATCACAAAAGAGTCAATTTTATTTTGAATTAACTTTAAAGAAGCTGTTTCTTTGAAGAACTTAAAACATTATACTAATACTATATGCCTCAAACATAAACATTTACTTATAAATGAGCAAATTTTAAATCAGGAAAATTCAGAATCGAATGAAGAAATATTTTAGAAAAACAAATACTTCATTACTTTACTAAAGAAAAGAAATCTTTTCATCTGAGATAAATTGGGTACAAATAATTACTTTATAAGAAAATCTGCTCTATAAATTTAATGTTATAGCTTCATAACTACAATTTCAAAGATGTTGTGGAAAAGTGAAAGTGTTAGTCACTCAGTAATCTCCAGCTCTTTGCGACCCCATGTGCTATAGCCCACCAGGCTCCTCTGTCCATGGAATTCTCTAGGTAAGAATACTGGAGTGAATTGTCATTCCCTTCTCCAGGGGATCTTCCCAATCAAGGAATGGAATCTGGGTCTCATGAATTGCAGGCAGATTCTCTACCATCTGAGACACCATAGTCTATTGAGAATTTTCATTTGAAATGCTATTGTTTTTACACAGCATTACAATGTCTCCAACAATTTATTTTACTATATTGATAAATTTTTTGTACTTTTATAAATTCTTAAGGAGGTATAAATATTTTAAGTCAATTGATGGAATTATTTAAAATATAATGATATAAATTTAACTTAGAATAGTCTACCTTTATTAATGTGTATTAATGATGCCAAGCATTATTCAAAGGTCATTTAAAATATTTTTCACATTTCTTATCCTTGTAAATACAATGACAACAATCATGAATTGAATATAAAGCTTAAGGAGGATTAGGCAATTAGAAGATGTGTTTTACTATTTCTAATGCCAAAATAACACCTAAATGACCTTTCCCTAACAAAAATTTCCTGGAGGAGGAAATGGCAACCCACTCCAGTATTCCTGTCTGGAAAATCCCATGAACAGAGGAGCCTGGTGAACTGCGGCCCACAGGGTCTCAGAGTCGGACACGACCAAGCACACACATGGCACTAACAAAAATTTACTCTCAAAAACATCAAAGACCCGACACAGACAGGGGTTCTTATTTTTCCCATTTTACAAATGAGGAAAAATTCATAGACAGACTAATTTACATGTCTCACGGCAAACAGAAATAGCATCCAATACTCCAGGAAGAAGCAAGATATAAGAGCCTTTCAATGGTTCTGCTATTGTAAATTATAAAACCCTGGAGGCAATATAGCAACATAAATTTTAAAACATATGTCATTGTATCTGATAATTCCCTTACTGGCCATTGTTGTTGTTTGATTGCTAAATCATAGCTGATACTTTTTCGACCCCCTGGACTATAGCCAGCCTGTCTCCTCTGCCCGTGGGATTTTCCAGGCAAGAATACTGGAGTGGCTTGCTATTTCCCACTCTAGGGGATCTTCCTGACCCAGGAATCGAACCCGCATCTCCTGCAAGTCTCTTGCATTGCAGGCATTTTCTTTACCACTGAGCCACCAGGGAAGCCCTTCCTGGAAAGATACCATAACCCAAATCAGATTTTTGAAGATTTCCAGCTTTCCTCAAGAGGGCTGGAGACACCCTTGTTATTCTCTTTGCTGTCTTCATTCAGTCAGCTTGATTTTTCAACAAGGTCAAGTCCAATGTACCAGAATAATCTTCTCCTGAAAATAGCAGTTCCCTAGCAGTGGTTAATCCGTAAAAGGCTCAAAATTAAAGGAAATCTTTAGACTTCAAGGAACATGAAGTAGGGATTTGGAATAGTGTGTCAAACTTTTGTTTTGCTTTTGATATTTAGATCCCTTCTTGATCCCACTTAGACCTTTGCTAGACCTCCAGGTATGCGAGATGAACTTTGTTTAGACATCACAGTTCAAGAGGAGAGTGTAGAATGTCAATGAGCACTGTGAGCTTCAAAGAACATGATTAAGCTATAACTGGTAAACAGAGGCAGCTCAGAGAATAAGCAGTAGGAAAGAACATTCAACCTAATAAATAAAATAAAAATAATGTCACCTGATTTGTCCTTTCTTTTTTATTTCTCCTCTTTTTTTTTTTTTTTAATAATAGTTGACAGCTAATAACAGGAAGCCCAGAGTTATTGATGTGTTTGCAGAGGTGGCTGATTAAGATAATAACCCATGGCATGCAGAGCAGATTAAATATTTGTCACAAGAAATTGTTTTTTTTATTATTATTTTTTTTTATTTGTAGTGGATTTTGTCAGACATTGAAATAGATCACAGATCCTGAAACAGGGATAGCTCCAGTTTGGTTACAGCACAGAATACACTATGACACATCATCTATAGCACACTGCTCATGAAATTGTTTCCCCGACTGCTGATACACCCATGTGTGGTGGTCTGTTGGAGTCTGTGGTCCACCCTCCTGCATCCAGCCAAGCAGGCCCTGAAACCCACGCTGCAGCTCCAGGAAGTGAAGCCATTCATCTGGGCAGTGGAACAACAGGAACTCAATGGGAAGAGAATCTGCTTGTCAGTAGTGATCGCTTCGCAACTAGCCAGGCCCTATTTGTAAGGAACTGAGAAAGGATTGACACTCATTTAATGGGATGGAATTAAGACTGATACTGAACCGCTGTGTCATGGAAGAATCTACTGAATAGCTCTCAGTCCAGTGTTTTGAAAGCTACATTAGAACAAGGCTTTCACCATTAAAAAAATAGAAATAAAAAAATGCAACAAAATATTCTAATCTAGCTCCGCCTTCCATCTTAAATATCAGAGAGGGTCATGATGGATTTCGCTATTTTTTTTTTTTTTTCTAAACTGAAATTTTCTTTGGAACAAGTTGTGTGTGTGTGTGTGTGTGTATGAGAGAGAGAGAGAGAGAGAGAGAGAGTTTGGGTTGTATCTGTTGTACCATTTCTTTATGTCTTTATGGTTCATGTTTGTCACTTGTGAAATCAGTTTAATGGGTTAAGTAGAGTGTAAAGTCCTTTCCAGCTCATTAATATTATCACTTTTACCAGTTCCTTGGTTAAAGACACATAATGGGTTACATTAGATAAAGTTTGTCAGAGAAAATGATTTCTTGTTTGATTTTCATATGCAATATAAAATAATTTTCATCCTTTTAAAGTTAAAAATAATTTATACATGAAAGTCATTTTTTTTTCCCTGAAAAGCTAGGGAAATATGTGAAAGTTTCTTTAATAAAAATGTTTACAAGAGATTTTTGTCAATAATAGAGAACTGTCAAGTCCTGCAATTTGTTCCTGCTCACAGTTCTTTAAACAATCAGCAATTTGCTGTTATTAACAGTGACTGCTCCATTTTGCCAAATTCTAGTAACTGACTAATGTTAGCTATCCTCTTTTACAGACTCTATAACGTGATTGGTATTCACATATTATTTATTTATGGGTTTATGTATTAGAATATCATTATGTTATAATCATTTATATTTATCCAGATTTCTAAAACAGCTTTAATGGAGTATGATTTACATGCAAGGGAAAGCTGTACACAGGTAATGTGTGCAACTTGATGAATTTGGAGACAACCGTCATCATAGGCTATGCCATAAACATATCCGTTACTTTCAAAAATTTCCTATCATCTTCTTTATTTATGTTTACTGCTGTTTTTGTTATAAAACTACATAAGATTTACTCTCTTAGCAAACTTCTAAGTATACAAAGCAGTGTTGTGAACTATAGACACTGCTATACAATAGATCTCTAAAACTTATTCATCTTACATAACCTAAGTATTATTCCTTGACTAACACCATCCCCATTAGCCCCCTTAGACCAGGCCAACCACCATTCGACTCTCTGCTCATCTAGATTTTACATCTTTAATTTTTGATTGTGAATTGATCCCTAGGGTAGATTTTCTGTGGTTCTGTTTTTCTGATCAAACTCTCTTGATAAGATATATGCTATAGATATTAAAAAAAAAGATTTGGGGTCTGATATACAGTATACACATATTTGCATCTTTAACCTTCATTAATATTACATAATAGATATTTTGTATGTCATTTGTTGAAAGAAATACTTTATTAATAATTTATTTATGCACCGTCTTCTGTCATGACATGAATGGTAATTAGTTTAAGATTACCTATGTATTGTTTCCATAATGAGCAAACTTATGCAGGATTATTTATGCAATTTCTGATTACGTCCTTACCTTACATCTCTAGATGCAGATTACCATGTTAAGTGCAAGGACTTTTTAACATTTCTGTACAAACTTCATTCTGGAAATGCTACTATTTGCACCTACAGTATGAGAGCTCATCCTATACCAATAGTTTTATTTCTAGTTTCTCAGACACTCTTTTGCTCTCAAGATGCAGAGTATATTTACATGCATTTCATTTTACTTTATTTTTCAAACCTTATCCTACTGTTAAGCTTACTTTTAATTACTCAAAATATGTGAAATTTCTTCTTATTTAAAGTAAAAATCTAGTTTTATTTTAACCCAACCACTTCACCAAATATTCCACCACCTGAAAAGTTGTTTTAAAATCATCAGTTCAGTTCGGTCACTCAGTCGTGTCTGACTCTTTGCGATCCCATGGACCGCAGCACACCAGGCCTCCCTGTCCATCGACAACTCCCAGAGCCCACTCAAACCCACGTTCATTGAGTCGGTGATGCCATCCAACCGTCTGATCCTGCCGTCCCCTTCTCCTCCCACCTTTAATCTTTCCCAGCATCAGGGTCTGTTCCAATAAGTCAGTTCTTCACAACAGGTGGCCAGAGTGTCAGAGTTTTAGCTTCAGCATCTGTCCTTCTAGTGAATGTTCAGGACTGATCTCTTTTAGGATGGACTGGCTGGATCTCCTTGCAGTCCAAGGGACTCCCAAGAGTCTTCTCCAGCACCACAGTTCAAAAGCATCAGTTTTTCGGTGCTCAGCTTTCTTTAGAGACCAACTTACATCCATCATGACTACTGAAAAAAAACATAGCCTTGACTAGATGGACCTTTGTTGGCAAAATAAAGTATCTGATTTTTAATACGCTGTCTAGGTTGGTCATAAATTTTCTTCCAAGGAGTAAGCGTTATTTTATTGCATGGCTGCAGTCACCATCTACAGTGATACTGGAGCCTCCCAAAAATAGTCAGCCACTGTTTCCACTGTTTCCCCATCTATTTGCCATGAAGTGATGGGACCAGATGCCATGATCTTAGTTTTCTGAATGTTGAGCTTTAAGCCAACTTTTTCACTCTCCTGTTTCACTTTCATCAAGAGGTTCTTTCATTCTTTCTGTCATAAGTGTGGTGTCATCTGCATATCTGAGGCTATTGATATTTCTCCCGGCAATCTTGATTCCAGGTTGTGTTTCATCCAGCCCAGTGTTTCTCATGATGTATTCTGAAAGTAAATTAAAGAAGCAGGGTGACAATATACAGCCTCAACATACTCCTTTCCCAACTGTGAACCAGGCTGTTGTTCCATGTCCAGTTCTGACTGTTGCTTCCTGACCAGCATACAGATTTCTCAGGAGGCAGTTCAGGTGGCCTGGTATTTTCATATATTTAAGAATTATCCAGAGTTTGTTGTGGTCCACACAGTCAAAGGCTTTGGCATGGTCAATAAAGCATAAGTACATATTTTTCTGGAACTCTCCTGGTTTTTCAATGATCCAACAGGTGTTAGCAGTTTGATTTCTGATTTCTCTGTCTTTTCTAAAACAAGTGTGAACTTCTGGAAGTTCACATTTCACATATTGCTGAAGCCTGGCTTGGAGAATTTTGAGCATTACTTTACTAGTGTGTGAGATGAGTGCAGTTGTGCGGTACTTTGGCCTGTCTTTGGCATTGCCTTTCTTTGGGACTGGAATGAAAACTGACCTTTTCTAGTCTTGTGGCCACTGCTGAGTTTTCCAAATTTGCAGGCCTATTTAGTTCAGCACTTTCACAGCATCATCTTTTAGGATTTGAAATAGCTCAACTGGAATTGCATCACCTTCACTAGCTTTGTTCACAGTGATGCCTCCTAAGGCCCACTTGACTTTTCATTCCAGGATGTCTGGCCCTAGATTGTTGACCACACCATCATGATTATCTAGGTTGTGAAGATCTTTCTGGTGCAGTTCTTCTCTATATTGTTGCTACCTCTTTTAATATCTTCTTTTTCTGTTAGGTACATACCATTTCTGTCCTTTATTGCGCCCATCTTTACATGGAATGTTCCCTCAGTATCTCTAAATTTCTCGAAGAGATCTCTAGTCTTTCTCATTCTATTGTTTTCCTCTATTAATTTGCATTGATCACAGAGGAATGTTTCTTATCTCTCCTTGCTTTTCTTTGGAACTCTGCATCCACATGGGTATATCTTTCCTTTTCTTCTTTGCCTTTGGCTTCTCTTCTTTTCTCAGCTGTTTATAAGGCCTCGTCAGACAACCATTATTCCTTTTTGAATTTCTTTTCCTTGGGGATTGTCTTGATCCCCGTCTCCTGCACAACGTCAACAACCTCCGTCCATAGATCTTCAGGCACTCTATCAGCTCTAATTGCTTGAATCTATATTTCTCACTTCCACTGTAATCATAGGGGATTTGATTTAGGTCATAGCTGAATGGTCTAGTGGTTTTCCCTACTCTCTTCAATTTAAATCCAAATTTGGCAATTAGGAATTCATGGTCTGTGCCACAGTCAGCTCCCAGTCTTGCTGTTGCTGACTGTATAGAGCTTCTCCATTTTGGCTGCAGAGAATATAATCAGTGTGATTTTGATATTGACCATCTGGTGATGTCCATGTGTAGAGTCTTCTCTTGTGTTTTTGGAAGAAGATGTTTGCTATGACCAGTGTGTTCTCTTGGCAGAACTTTGTTAGTCTTTGCCCTACTTCATTCTGTACCCCAAGGCCAAATTTGCCTGTTACTCCAGGTGTTTCTTGACTTCCTACTTTTCATTCCAGTCCCCTGTAATGAAAAAGACATCTTTTCTGAGTGTTAGTTCTAGAAAGTCTTATAGGTTTTCATAGAACCATTCAGATTCCACCTCTTCAGCATTACTGATTGGGGCATAGACTTGGGTTACCGTGATATTGTATGGTTTGTCTTGGAAACAGAGATCATCCTGTAGTTTTCGAGATTGCGCCCAAGGACTGCATTTTGGGCTCTTTTGTTGACTTTAGTGACTACTCCATTTCTTCTAAGGGATTCTTGCCCTAAATAGTAGAGATAATGTTCTTCTGAGTTAAATTCACCCATCCCAGTCCATCTTAGTTGGCTGATTCCTAGAATGTCAATGTTCACTCTTGCCATCTCCTGTTTGATCACTTCCAATTTGCCTTGATTCATGGACCTAACATTCCAGGTTCCTATGCAATATTGCTCTTTATACCATCGGACTTTACTTCCATCACCAGTCGCATCCACAGCTGGGTGTTGTTTTTGCTTTGGATCCATCTATTCATTCCTTATTCTTTGTGAACTTATTTCTCTATTGATCTCCAGTAGTATATTGGACACCTACTGACCTGGGCAGCCCATCTTTCAGTGTCCTATCTTTTTGCCTTTTCAAACTGTCCATGGGGTTCTCAAGGCAAGAATATTGAAGTGGAATCATCAGAGCATTTTATAATATAAACTATATGCATAAAGAATAAAAAATAACCTATGCTACCATTTTCTGTTAAAAATAATTATTCCCACTCTGATTATTATATTCCTTTCAGACATATGCCAAATAAATTCTCTAGAAAGTGGTGAGTAGCATGTGTGGACACTATGTGTGCATATATGCATTTTTAATAGTATGTGATGTGTGTGTTAGTCACTCAGTCATGTCCCACTCTTTAAGACCCCATGGGCCAGGCATGGACCAGGCTCCTCTGACCATGGAATTCTCCAGGCAAGAATCCTGGAATGGGTTTCTATTTCCTTCTCTAGGGGAGCTTCTCGACCCAGGGATCGAACCTGTGTCTCCCACATTGCAGGCAGATGCTTTACCACCTGAGCTACTAGGAAAGCCCAATAGTATATGATAATCATGATGTATATCTTTTCTACTGTGGTTTTATTAGTTACTTCTTATTTTAGCTATTATACAAATTCTAAAATGAGTCATATGTATATGTAAAGTTCTGGACACATCCTCTAATATTTCCTCTGGTTAACTTTGAGAACTGAAATAATCAGAATAAATAATTTTTCTCTTTCTTGAAACTCCAAAATTTCACAACACTGTTCTTTAAGAGTTCAGATTTTCAATTTTTCTTGAGTTAAAGAATGAATCTATTGATTTACAGATATAGGTCTCAAGCACTGGATAATTTTCTTCTGTTGTATGCTTTACATATTTTCTTTTATTCTGTTCTAATGCCTATAAATGTTATGTGTGTTTGTGTATACATGTTACATACAACATGTGAACATATGCACACACACATGCAACACATGAATACATTCTTCATTGATGACATTTTTGCTCTCATTATCCTCTTCGACATGTTCCTTAGGAATCTTCTCCATCATGTCTCACTCCAAATTGATTGAATGAGATACACCACAAGGCAATGAGATGAGTAGAGATCTGAAATGCTCATGGCCATGTTATGTATACCTCAATTGTAAAGTGGCAGAAAATAGATGCAGTAGCTGAGCACATTATTATTTTTTAATCAGTGTTTCTATCAAATGCTGGGATCCTGTAGAATATCCTGTGAAATAGCAAGGGGCTAAGAATTTATTTTCAGGTATCAATAATTAAAACAGAAGCCCAAAGGCTTTAATGATGTATCTGAAGTCACACAAAGAGGGTGATCCAACTGAAACTAAATATAAGGTGACAGATTTGGTCATTTCTGCTGGCCTTAGTGTAACATACTATAGAAAATAAAATAAGGCTAATCCTCCTGTTTTATGAGCTTTATTTCCTGTTGGCAAATCACTTCATTCCAGTCTGTATACCATCATGCCACATATTGATTTTTAACATGAAACCGAAACCAAATTGCTGGCATTGTCATCAAAATATTCATTTGATTATAAACACAGTTGCAACTCTTGAAGATCTTTAAGGTAAACAAAATGGAGTACTTCACTTTAATTTATTGCTGACAATATTGCGCCATTCCCTAAGTCTAGGGGCCTATGGCTGATTATTAATAAGGCTGAGGTAAATAAGCTTGATTGCTTTATGAAATATGTAGCATTCATGATCATAACTGCACTTCCATTTCTGGACAGATGTCTCATGACTGCTGCTGCTGCTAAGTCGCTTCAGTTGTGTTCGACTCTGTGAGACCCCATAGACAGCAGCACACCAGGCTCCCCGTCCCTGGAATTCTCCAGGCAAGAACACTGGAGTGGGTTGCCAGTTCCTTCTCCAGTGCATGAAAGTGAAAAGGTAAAGGGAAGTTGTTCAGTCGGGTCCGAATCAGCGACTCCATGGACTTCAGCCTACCAGGCCCCTCCGTCCATGGGACTTTCCAGGCAAGAGTACTGGAGTGGGGTGCCATTGCCCTCTCCAGGTCTCAGGACTACAAAGCTCAGATATGTATTCTGTTAACTTTAAAGAGCAAAAAAGAGAGCTGGCTGTTGATCGAAAGCTAGCTCTTGGTATTTGTTGCTTGGCTACAGTTTTTTCTCGTGTAGGTTTATTATATACACTTACATATAGAGCCTCTTAAAATTTAGGCTTGATTATGTTGCTTTTGTCCAAGATGATGATCCTAGTAACTTTAAATAAAATATTTAAGAAGATTGGCTGTCTTTGCTATGTATCAGCAGAATGCAGATTTTTTATTGTGATTTTGCATTTTTTTATTGATGTTTATTTTAAATTTGGTCTTATATACTGTCGGAAAAGGTTTAGTTACAATCAATTTTTCTACTTCATAGAAGCTTATGATTATACTTTAAATATTGTAACTGTAGAAGATATTAGTTCATTCTTTCATTAAATAAATATGAATATATATATGTGTGTGTGTGTATATATATGTGTGTATATATATATATTCTCAGCAATATAGATATATACATAGAGAAAGAGAGAGGTTATATATAGATTATACCTACAGTGTGCAAGCATTGTTAGGAAATTTCAGATAAAAATTTCTTATTGGTATATCACAGCTTATCTTCACAGGGCTAAATAGTAATTTATCTGCAAACATTTTCCCTATCAACCAAGACTGAAGATGTAAAAGGGGTTTTCTAATATTCACACAAATAACTGAACAGATAAATGTACTATCTTTTAATAAACAAGATTCCCTTTGCATGTGACTAAGCTTTTGCTACAGATATAAAAAACTATATACTTTGCATCTGTTTATGGGTCATTGAGCTGAATAAAAGTGAAAAGTTTCAATCAGATTGAGAAGAAATGTGATCTAATAGCTGACATTGCTTAGATTAAGACCTATTTCATCAGAGTGATCCAAGTTGAGCTTCAATAAGCTGAGAACTTGTGGCAGATCATGCACAACTCTACAGTGTAATTCTTTGTCCACACTGAATTACAATTATTTAAGAGTCTAACAAAGATTCTACAGAATGCTAATAAAGAAGCTTCTAGTTACTTCATGTAGTACATTTCCTGACTTTATTTCTTAGTTTACAAGGTATCAACTTGAAATTGGTGGTTTTTTTCCTTCAAATATTTGAGTAAAGTAGAAAATTATGCCCAGGTTGATGTTTGGAAACAAAACAAGATGAGACTTCAATCAGGAAACAAGGATATATTTGCACAGTCTTTGTAACTTCACTTACTTGGGAAATGGAAGATCAGGTGTTAAAGCAAAGTGGTTCCATGGGTGTGTGCTTTGTTTTGTTTTTTGATTCATGAAAGGATAGTTATATTACAGCAACTAAATATTTATATTACTGTTCCACATTTTTGGGCCACGGATTTGATAAGACATAAAAATATATTAAAATATACTATCATTAAAGTATATGATAAGTAAATGGCAGTTGCCCAAACTTTGTAAAAGTCTAGAAAGTCTGCCAGATTGAGGTTTGAACTAAATGATGTGAAATCATATTCTTGCTTCTATTGTTTTGATTCACACTATTAATTTAGTATGTAAAATACTACCATGATTGGGCACAGGTTTTTTTTTTTTTTTCAAGTTTGTATTGAGGACCCTTTCTCATACTGAGAGAGCCAATTCTTAGGCAGGTTGATAAGAAGTCTAGGGGTCCCAAGGAGAGAGGGGTCTGGAATTCTCAAGGAGGAAGAAAGGACAAATTTTTTTTTCCCCCTCTACATTTCTTAGGATTATATAACAATAATGTATCCTGCTTGAGGACAGTCTCTGGAAAAAACCTTCTGGCTAATTCTGTTATCTCAAAATGTAAATCATGGGAGTAGGTCTGGTGAGGTCTTTACAACCTCTAGACATTCTTTTGATTCACTGCAATAACTAATTTGAGAGTATATAACTCCAGTGCTAAGGCTAGCAAGGGGGTACTCTTTCTACCCCCTTCTGATGTCTATGTCAGAAGCTTTCTCTATCTCCTTTATACTTTAATAAAACTTTATTACACAAAAGCTCTGAGTGATCCAGCCTCATCTCTGGCCCCGGATTGAATTCGTCTCCTCTGGAGGCCAAGAACACCGGCATCTGCATGATTCAGAAACAACCTTTCAATACTTGGAACTGATTTCTCTTTTGCACTCTTGTCTCATATACTCACTTCAGTTGAATGCACATGATGATTGTCAATGCATATGTCTTCTCTCATACATTTGTATATTCCTTATAAAAATGAGTTATTCTTTTCAGCTACCCAGAATCAAATATGCTGCTGTGTGAATACCATACATTGAATCTTTGTTGAACCTTCCTGAATTTTTTCTTTATTGAAATAAATAAATGTCTAAATCACATGTCACCCATTAATACTTATTAAACACAATGAATATTATTAAAACATCTAAGCAGAGAGAAACAGTGTGTGTTCTTGACACCCAGTTTAATCCTGTCACTTCACAAATTTTTCATGAAATTTCCATAATCCTAGTGGGGGCAATAATTTAACAGACATAAGTGACAATAAACACTATACATATTCTTTTGTTATTGTTGTTTACTTGCTAAGTCATGTCTACTCTTTTTTTTTTTTTTTTATGTCTACTCTTTATAGTGACCCCATGGACTGAATCCCACCAGGCTCCTCTGTCCATGTAGTATCCCAGGCAAGCATGCTTGGAGTGGATTGCCACTTTTCTCTTCATGGGGTCTTTTCAATCCAGGAACTGAACCTGTATCTCATGCTTAGCATGTGGATTCTTTATCATCTGAGCCATCTGGGAAGTCCTATATACCTTGTTAGGTTTATTTACTCATAATTCTATGATTCTTTACTATCTGACCCTTGACATCAATAGATGAGACAAAGATTTCCAAGAATGAAAGTTAATTTTGCTAAAATTCAAGCCGTTAACAAATGGTTAAATTTGTGCTAGTTATTTTTTGTTTGAATTATGATTTACCTGCAATGCTATTTAGGGCTTTATGAACTTTGAGTAATATGGAAAAGGGATACTCTTGATAGAAATGTCACCAACCTCCTTAACCCTACTAATTAAGGTAATGCTGTATTGAAAATAATCACAGAGAAAGTGTTACAGGAAACAATCAGGACAGAAATTGGGCATATTTTTTATGACCTATATTATTTTAAAATACTATTCATTCATTTACTTATTTCTGAATTTATCCAAAAGACATTTATTAAATATTTGTAATTTGAAAGTCTGCTTATTTAACTTATATGCAGAATACATCATGAAAAACGCTGTGCTGGAAGAAGCACAAGCTGGAATTAAGATTGCCAGGAGCTATATCAATAACCTCAGATATGCAGATGACACCACCCTTACGGCAGAAAGTGAAGAGGAACTAAAAAGTCTCTAGATGAAAGTGAAAGAGGAAAGTGAAAAAGTTGGCTTAAAGCTCAACATTCAGAAAACTAAGATCATGGCATCTTGTCCCATCACCTCATGGGAAATAGATGGGGAGACAGTGGAAACAGTGTCAGACTTTATTTTTGGGGGGGCTACAAAATCACTATGGATGGTGACTGCAGCCATGAAATTAAAAGACGCTTACTCCTTGGAAGGAAAGTTATGACCAACCAGATAGCTTATTAAAAAGCAGAGACATTACTTTGCCAACAAAGGTCCATATGGTCAAGGCTCTGGTTTTTCCAGTGGTCATGTATGGATGTGATACTTGGACTGTGAAGAAAGCTGAGCACTGAAAAATTGATGCTTTTGAACTGTGGTTTTGGAGAAGACTCTTGAGAGTCCCTTGGACTGCAAGGAGATCCAACCAGTCCATCCTGAAGGAGATCAGTCCTGGGTGTTCATTGGAAGGACTGGTGCTGAAGCTGAAACTCCAATCCTTCGGCCACCTCATGCGAAGAGTTGACTCACTGGAAAAACCCTGATGCTTGGAGGGACTGGGGGCAGGAGGAGAAGGGGGCGACAGAGGATGAGATGGCTGGATGGCATCACCGACTCGATGGGCATGAGTTTGAGTAAACTCTGGGAGTTCGTGGTGCACAGGGAGGCCTGGCTTGCTGCGATTCATGGGGTCGCAAAGAGTTGGACATGACTGAATGACCGAACTGAACTGAACTAATGCATTGTGACTAAATACAATTGCCTGTTCTACATCAAAATATTTGAAATATAGGAACTTTATTTATTAAATTGGTTTATTTCACCACAAAACTAGAGTAGAAATGGATTTTTCAAATACGTTCATTATTCTTTGTTCAAAGTCAATGTAGTTGCATTTCAAAAAGAAAGAAAAAAACACTGGAAATGAGAATGATCTCAAAAATTTACATAATCATAAAAAAATTTTGAGACAAATTTTTATAAAGCATTTTTATTTTACTTATATGCTTTGTTTATTCCTTAGAAAGTATGTATTTATCATCTATCATAAGGCAAAGAGCCGACTCATTAGAAAAAACCCTGATGCTGGGAAAGATGGAAGGCAGGAGAAGAAGGGTATGACAGAGGATGAGATGGTTGGATGGCATCACCAACTCATTAACATGAGTTTGAGGAAGCGCCAAGAGATGGTGAAGGACAGGGAAGCCGGGTATGCTGCAGTCCATGGGGTTGCAAAGAGTCGGACACAACTGAGTGACTGAACAACAACAACAATAATGCCAAAAGTGTGTTATAAACTGGGGCTATGCAGTGAGCAAAACAAATACGGTCTGATTTTACGGGAAATTCAGACCACTGGAGGAGTTCCATAATGATTATGTTTTTAAGGGAAATACATATTTAGCTACATAATATTTTAAGTTTTATGTAAGTTAGGTATAGAGAGCTATAGAAATATATGATACAGCAACAGAACTTAATGACTAACTGTATGTGGGAGAAAAAGGTAAAGGTTTAAACCTTGGTTCTAGGCTGCATACCCAGTTGGAGACATTCATGGATACAGGGATCTTAGGTCATTGATCACATTTTCATAGGGTGTCATTCACAGGTTGGCAATGAAAATTATTAATTTTGGTTTTGGACATAAACTTGATATGCATTTGGAAGCTGTAAGTTTGACAAGGAGACAATTGGATACGTGTGTTGTAAACTTAGAGAAACGAGTGAAGAAATAAGCATGTAAGTGATGGGCCACATAGAATAAGTGAAATCATAAGATTATTAAAAAAAAAAAAGATACAGAATGAGAAGAAATTAGCACCTCAGATACTGAAATATTTTAATTTCTAATAGTGGTCCTGAGCAAAGAATACAGACTTAAAATATCTAGATAAATAGAATGAAAATCAAGACAGTACACTATTAGCTTGATGATGTTAATTATCTCACAATATATTAAAGCATCACACTGTACACATTAAATAGGAACCATTATTATTTGTCAGTGATACTGCAATGAATTTATTCTTTATCTTAGTTACATAAAATTTATTTGCTAAGATCAAATTTTCACTGTGACGAATATAAGATATTGTACTGCTACTTAATGAATTAGATTTGTGTACTGAATTGACTTTTTCTGGCCTTCACTCAGATACACTACATTTCACAATTTTGGGGTTCAAATCAAACTCTTGATATTAAATATAACCTTCACAAAATAATTCTTTCTATGTCTCCTCTGCTTCTTTTTTTTTTTTGAGTGAAAATATATTTATTTGGAAAGTCATCCAGAAAATATTGTGAGGGAATGAAAATCTCAGCCAGAAACAGGAGAAAAACCAATAATCTAGATGGACGTGAATGAACAGCTTCCCACTAAAATCCACAATCTATGTATTAATTGATCAAGATAAAGATGATAACATGTTGTTAGCAGGAGACATTTGTGCCCTATATTACACACACTCACGAACACACATATATATAATTTTACCATGACCAAGATTTTTACTATTTCACAAATGCTCCAATAACATTATTTTTTAAAATTAACAATTCTTTTCCCCTGAAATATTTTTCATCAAAGTTGACCAAACTGCTCCTATTCTGGGATTTTAAACAAAATCTAACTAAATCATAAAGTTCTCTGGATGGGGTTAGGCTATTTCCTGAATAGACACGACTCTTCCACTCTGACTGTAAAGAGCTCTCAGCCTGGTATTCTGTTGACTTTTGCTTCAGGCTGGCCCTTGGTCACTCTTAAGGATCTCCAGTTGCTTGTCTGCTTTGACCCCAATTGACCCTCACAGGCCCAACTGTGAAGAGTCTGGGGGACAAATGAAGACAATCTGATCAGCACCTCATTAATGTGGTCCCCGATAATAGGTAGTTCAGTTCAGTTCATTTCAGTCACTCAGTCGTGTCCGACTTTTTGCAACCCCATGAATTGCAGCACGCCAGGCCTCCCTGTCCATCACCAACTCCGGGAGTTTACTCAAACCCATGTCCATCAAGTCAGTGATGCCATCCAGCCATTTCATCCTCTGTCGTCCCCTTCTCCTCCTGCCCCAAATCCCTCCCAGCTGACTCATGTGAGTCAACTCTTCACATCAGGTGGCCAAAGTATTGGAGTTTCAGCTTCAGCATCAGTCCTTCCAATGAACACCCAGGACTGATCTGCTTTAGGATGGACTGATTGGATCTCCTTGCAGTCCAAGGTGGTAATAGACATTTAATTATTTCTTTTGTTCCTCTATATGTGCTATGAAAAATAATAACCTGTAGTTTTTTGTTTTTGTTTTTGTTTTTTGTCAGGAATAAAAGATAACAATGCAGTGTGTTTGTCAGTCTGGTTGCTACTATATCATTATTCCTAACCTCTCTCACCCACTTGGTTATTTTAAATGTGTTTATAAACTTGCCTGCCTAGCATCGCAGCTGTGGCTGAAAGGTGGTGAAAATCTGTTCAAAATTAGCCACAGATGTGCAAAGGCCTCAAAACCTATGTGTATCTCCTCTATAACCTCTATTTCTAAAACTGACCCCTTCTGAGAGATACCTATTCATGAAAATCACAGACTGTATTATTAGTAGGCCATATTAGTTTATTTAAGTTAAGATTAAGAAAGTATCAAAAATCAAGTGCTAGGCCTGAATACTGGCAGAGGGTGAACTTGCAATATTCAGCTCTTAACCTTATTATCAGAAAGGAATCAGGACCCTCTGTCTGATAGGCAGATATTAACAGATACAAACTTTGCCGAAGGCCAGGAGGTTATATGCAGTCTAGAGACTAGTGATAAATAGCCAAAACTTGCAAAGACACCCCTTGAACATTATACATCCTAGCTAATGTAAATCAGCTGCTGCTGCTGCAAAGTTGCTACGGTCGTGTCCGACTCTGTGCGACCACATAGATGGCAGCCCACCAGGCTGCCCCATCCCTGGGATTTTCCAGGCAAGAGTACTGGAGTGGGTTGACATTGCCTTCTCTGATCAGCTGCACAGCTTTGCTCAAATTATTAGTTTATACCTGCACTGACAGTCTCACACAGTGTTTGTTCTCATTAGAAATTGTCATTATTGTTGAATTTCAATTTTTTTTCTTAAAACAGCAACAGCACAAAGGAAAGAGATGTAGTTGGTCACTTTCCCAGCTCAGAAGACAGTTCTGATTTACCAACAGCTTCATGGGTACCATAATCATCAACCAAAAGTCAGTCTTCATGATTAGCTTTAGCTGCAACATTACAACATAGTGATGGAGAAAGGAAAAATCATGGGCTTGTAAAGAAATGGTTTAAAGTATCACCCATTAATTTTCCTAATAACGTCTGTCAGCATGGGCAATGGTAATATAATAAACAAAACTTTATTTTAAAAAATGTACCTGACACATATATTTTACTTTTTTCTTGAAAATGAAGACAGATAATTTGCAAAGTTGAAGATATGCATGTGTTTGTTAAATTCAAATTTCATTTATATATATGCTTTTATTCTACAGGTGATTATACCTGCTGTGTGTATGTGTATACACATATGTACACATGGATAAGTATAGGCTACTTGCATCTATGTTATTGTATTATTATTTTACTAGTTAAGACTGAGTTCTAAAGTGTTACCTGTTCATATTCACTTTGAAAATATTGTTTAGAGATAATCACCCTTTGAACAATGTTTCCAGCTAAATATACACTTATTTATAATGCTTTGTGAATTTAATTTGGTCCTTTGAGTTATGTGGGAAAAATATAAAATTATTAAATAATGTTATTTGAATTAATCATTGCCTTTTCTATAGAAACCAGCTTTTATTTCATGTATTTATGCTCCAGAGTTGATTCTGCACTTTGATATTTATGCCACAAAACTCCTCTGAAGACTGAGCTGAAATCACCAACAGTAGAATTCAGCTTAAAGTTTCCACATAGCTGGCTGGCAGAAAACTTACTTATAACCTGATACTCGTGACTCCACAGTTGGCTTCTAAATGAAAGATTTTCCTGTGAACACTGATTTCTATGATTGAGGAAGAAGGGTGTCTTTTTGGTTTCTCTCTGTGTGTGAATGTGTGGTTAATAGTATGAATTGTTTTATTTCTAGTCCCAGAGATTTTCTATTTATACCTACTTAATAGTACTGATTTGCATGGTAGTACTATGTACAGCATTTTAAACCAAATTCAGGCTTAAATTGAAGAAAGGAGGGAAAACCTGTAGACCACTCAGGTGTGACCTAAATCAAATCCCTTACAACTATACAGAGGAAGTGACAAATAGATTCAAGGAATTAGATCTGATAGAGTGCCTGAAGAACTATGGATGAAGGTTAATGACATGGTACAGAAGGCAATGATCAAGACCATCCCCAAGAAAAAGAAATGCAAAAAGGAAAAATGGTTGCCTGAGGAGACCTTGAGCAAAAAGCAAAGGAGAAAAGGAAAGATATACCAATTCGAATGCAGAGTTCCAAAGAATAGCAAGGAGAAATAAGAAAGCCTTCTTCAGTGATCAATGCAAAGAAACAGAGGAAAACAATAGAATGGGAAAGACTAGAGATCTCTGCAAGAAATTTAGAGATACCAAGGGAACATTTCATGCAAAGATGGGCACAATAAAGGACAGAAATTTTATGGACCGAAGAGAAGCAGAAGATATTAAGATGAGGTGGCAAGAATACACAGAAGAACTGTAGGAAAAAAGATCTTCATGACCCAGATAATCATGATGGTATGATCACTCACCTAGAGCCAGACCTCCTGGAATGCAAAGTCAAGTGGGCCTTAGGACATCACTACAAACAAAGCTAGTGGAGGTGATGCAATTCCAGTTGAGCTATTTCGAATCCTGAAAGATGATGCTGTGAAAGTGCTGCACTCAGTATGCCAAAATTGGAGAACTCAGCAGTGGTCACAGGACTGGAAAAGGTCAGTTTTCATTCCAATCCCAAAGAAAGGCAATGCTAAAGAATTCTCAGACTACCACAAGGTAGCAAAGTAATGCTCAAAATTCTCCAAGTCAGGCTTGAACAGTATATGAGATGTTCAACCTGGATTTAAAAAATGCAGAGGAACCAGAAATCAAATTGCCAACATCCATTAGATTATTTAAAAAGCAAGTAAGTTCCAGAAAAACATGTGTGTCTGCTTTATGACTATGCCAAAGTTTTGACTGTATGGATCACAGCAAACTGTGGAAAAGTCTTCAAAAGATGGGAATATTAGACTTCCTGATCTGCCTCCTGAGGAATCTGTATGGAGGTCAAGAAGCAACAGTTAAAACTGGACATGGAACAACAGACTGGTTTCAAACTGGGAAAGGAATATGTCAAGGCTGTATATTGTCACCCTACTTCTTTAATTTACATGCAGAGTACATGATGGGAAATGCTGGGTTGGATGAAGTACAAGCTGGAATCAAGATTGCCAGGAGAAATATCAATAACCTCAGATATGCAGATGACACCACCCTTATGGCAGAAAGCACAAAAGAACTAGACAGGCTCTTGATAAAAGTGAAAGAAGGGAGTGGAAAATTTAGCTTAATACTCAACATTCAGAAAACTAAGATCATGGCATCTTGTCCCAACACTTCATGGCAAATAGACAGGAAAACAGTGGAAACAGTGGCGGAATTTACTTTTGGGGGCTCCAAAATCACTGCAGATAATTACTGCAACCATATAAGTAAAAGACACTTGATCTTTGGAAGAAGCTATGACCAACCTAGATAGCATATTAAAAAATAGAGACGTTACTTTGCCAACAAAGGTCGGTCTAGTCAATGCTATGGTTTCTCCAGAAGTCATGTATAGATGTGAGAGTTGGACTGTAAAGAAAGCTGAGCACCAAAGAATTGATGCTTTTGAACTATGGTGTTGGAGAAGACACTTAAGAGTCCCTTGGACTGCATGGAGATCCAACCAGTCCACCCTAAACAGAATCAGTCCTGAATATTCATTGGAAGGACTGACCCTGAAGCTGAAATTCCGATACCTTGGCCACCTGATTTCATTTGAAAAAAAAAAAAAAAAAAAAACGGACTCATTTGAAAAGACCTTGATGCTGGGAAAGATTGAAGGCAGGAGGAGAAGGGGACAACAGAGGATGAGATGGTTGGATGGCATCACCGACTCAATCAACTTGAGTTTGAGTAAACTCTGGGAGTTGGTGATGGACAGGGAGGCCTGGTGTGCTGCAGTCCATGTGGTCACAAAGAGTCAGACATGACTGAGTGACTGAACTGACTGACTGAGCTAACTATGTAAAGCATTTTAAGTCTCTGAATTGCAAAGGACTATTGTAAGTGCACTGAACTGAACTGATTGTAAATGTAAGAATTATTTGGTTCAAACCAAACTCTTGATATCTAAACATAACCTTCATGTAACTTTTCTTCCTATATCTCCTTTTTTAAAGTTCATCTTTAAATCCTGCCTCAAAACATCCTGGATTTTTCTATTACTGCATTTTTGACTATGCCCATCATAAACTGGGACTTCGCTGGTGGTTCAATGCTAAAGAATCTGCCTACCAATGCAGGCGGTGCTGGTTCAATCTCTGGGTCAGGAAGATACACTGAAGAAGGAAATGGCAGTCCACTCCAGGATTCTTGCCTGGGAAATCCCATGGACAGAGAAGCCTTGCAGGCTACAGTCCAAAAGGTCACAAAAGAGTCACACATGACTTGGTGATTAAATAACAGCAGCAACAATCATAAACTAAGCCATTTCTCCCCGCCTGGTAACTACAAGTGCTCATTTGGTCTTCCATGGAGTAATCCTTGTCATAAACACTCAACACCCACACTACATTGGTAACAATCTACTGAAAGAAAGCTGAGTGCCAAAAAATTGATGCTTTTGAACTGTGATGTTGGAGAAGACTCTTGACAGTCCCGTGGACTGCAAGGAGATCCAACCAGTCCATGCTAAAGGAGATCAGTCCTGAGTATTCATTGGAAAGACTGATGTTGAAGCTGAACCTCCAATCCTTTGGCCACCTGATGTGAATAGCTGACTCACTGGAAAAGACCCTGATGCTTGGTGGGATTGGGGGCAGGAGGAAAAGGGGACGACAGAGGATGAGATGTCTGGATGGCATCACCAACTCAATGGACATGAGTTTGAGTAAACTCCAGGAGTTGGTGATGGACAGGGAAGCCTGGCGTGCTGAGATTCATGGGGTCCCAAAGAGTGAAACACGACTGAATGACTGAACTGAAATGAACTGAACTGGATACCCAGCTTCTAGAAAGCTTTCCTTTCATTGGGCCAAGTCATTATTTCCCAGCCCACCACCAAGTTACAGCATCTTGCGTGACTTTCTATCACAATTAAAATAAAATCTAAATGCAAACTCCAGACTTTCATGTCACTTCATTATTTTAAAATGCCCTCCAACTCAACAGATGTCTTCAGTTTGTTCAGAATGCCAGGCTCTTCATTGCTGAAATGTTCTCCTTGTCGTTATTAGTGGGTTTTCCTTTCTTTTACAGGTCTTAAAGTTACCTCTCCTAATCTCCCACTAAAATGGAGCCTGTTTTGGTTCTTTTTATAAAGTGATGATTGACTCCATTGTATCATGATTTGTAATTATCTTTTTTCTTTACTTAGTCTGTTGCCCTCTTTTCTATCAGACGTGCCTCAAAGCTTTAAGCTGCATGAACAAGGGATGAGGTCTCTTTTATTCTCTTTTATCTTTTGTATTCAGCTAAATGCCTGTACACTGTACAGGCTCAAAAAATACTAGTTAAAAGGCTAAATGACAATATCTCCTTACACCTCAGTTTATTAATCTTTTTAAAATAAAAGCAAAGAGCTAGATAATCCATATTGTTCTTTTTCACATTGTAAGACCCAGAATTCGGGCCTTTGTTCCAAGGAGGAAAAACCGCGCGACCCAATAAACGAGCCCAGCAGATGCAACACGCAAGAGGGTTTATTGTCGGCTGCGCAACCGGGTGACTCTGATCTCCTGGGAGGCAGAGCACACCGAACAGCAAATTTGGCCAGCTTTTATAGGCAAAAACCACATTATCAGCATATTACACACGGGTTACAAAGCGATTGGTTACAACATCATCCATACCATATCAGTACTCAGGTGATAAGAGGGACACAGATGTTTGTGTTAACTCGTTCCTGCAAAGACCACAAGTTATTTTGCAACTCCTACGGAAAATCCCGTAAGTTGTTTGTGCAGTTTTCGGAAACCTCACATAGTTTATTACATCATCACCCTTCCTTATCTTGCAAGTTTCACAAGGGTAGAGGATGGGTGGTGGGGGGGGTTTCCTTGGCCTTTTCAACATCAGTGAAAGTAATATAGTATACTTGAGTAAAATAACTTGATATTTAATTATTTTACCCATATTGACTGTTGAAACCCTTCTATTTGAATCATATTAAACTAATATATTTGTTGGATTAGTGGGGTGGGTTAGGGTAAATGTTAATTCCAGGCCAAATCAATTACTATATTGCTTTTATGAAAAGGAGAAACAGTTCAGGGAATGCTGTATTCTTGCCATTTTTCATTTCACAGTCTTTACGCTGACAGTTTTGAAACTAAAGTGCTGATACACTATTTCCAGTTCACTCAAAAGCAGGAAACAACAAAAATATTGCAGGATGGGTGTACACTATTTTATCAGGTCCTAGTTACTCTTGCTGACTCTAAACTTCAGATGTTTCAGGTTGGAAGTAATATGTGATTTTATCCATGTAACCTACAACTGCAGTATAAACTTCAGTAGCTGGATCCTGAAGAAATGGAACCAATTTAAAATATCAAATAGACAATTTCTGGTGAATCAGGTCGTGCACTCTAAATTTCTCCTCTCGGAGTAAGGCACTCCATGCCTTAGGTTGCCAGAAGTATTAATGTTATTTCTCAGAACTCAGGTCTAATTTCTTCTCCAGGGATTCTGCCATGTTCTCCTTGAAAGATATCCCTTCACTCAACATTACTAATTTCCCAGAGTAGATCCACATCCAGTCCCTGGGAAATGTACCTGATAGGGTGTGGTACTCAAGGAAGAACTAAAGGAGAAATTAGAATACCTGAAAATCCTGGATCAGTTTCCTGCTGACATCCAGCTTATATTGCAATATTTGGAAACACTTTAGACAATATAGTTAGTCTTTATTATAACTGGTCTAGTGGGGTAGGATGGGGAAGGAGGTGGGAGGAAGGTTCCAGAGCGAGGGACATACGTATAACTATGACTGATTCATGTTGTTGCGACAGAAGCCATCACAGAATTGTAATTTTTTCTAATTTAGAATAAAATAAAATTTAAGAAACAAGGCACAAAGAAAATCTACCCAAAACCAGGTATGCTAAGATGCAGAATAATGGAAAACAGAAGTACCTAACTTAAATACAGCATTGGGGCTGATACTATTCTTAGTATTAACATTACTGTTAGTTTAATATATTCAGACTGGAAGATTCTATTTTCCTACGATATTAAAGTTACAGCTAAGAGCCTATTTTAAGAAAAATACCATACACATAAGCTTGCAAACTTGCCTTCAGGTTTCTAGAGTTGGAAATTTAAATGTCTTCTCATTTTTGTATATGATTATCTTGATTGACATGTCTCTCAAATCATGAACTGTATCCCGTAGACTTCTATGCAATGATACATTAACAAAGAGATTGCCTTGACCTTCATTTGCTCACAGTAGGCATCTTTGAAAGCCTTTGCTACAAGAAAGGCTTCTGGTTACCTTTTAATTTTCCTGTGGATTTGAATGAGGACTGCTGCTGATGCCAAGTACACAGGGTGATTTTGCACATTTCAAGAGCAGGCAGACGGTAGCAACAGATGGGACATATTTATAATCCTGAACATCCCCATTGAGCAACCATTTAAACATCTGGATTTTAGAAAGGGTCACCACTGCTGGAATGAGTTCAAATGTGATAGAACCTGTTTCATCTGCCCCGTCATGTACATAATGATGGTCAGCAATTCTCAAAAGCATCAGGCTTCTCCTGCCTTCATTCTGAGTTTTATTTTTTTTTTTTCCTGAAGCAAGATATCCTCACTGAGCTAAAAAACAAACAAATAAACAAAAAGCCAGGATTATATAGTTAGTACATGCATAAAAGCAATGGATAGCCTTCTACACACTTAGTATATGCCAGACATTGGGATATTATTTCACTTAATCCACTAAACCACTCCTTGAGGTAAACCCTATCATTACCCTATTCCTTAAATTCTTCAGAGTAAAAAGACATATGAAGAAGAATACAATAACCTTGCAATAAGATGAATTCAAGTTTTCTCTGGGCTTTTCTTCTCCTCCCCTGGGGTACTGTAATAAATTTTCAAATTATTTAATCAGTGTTACACCTGGATTTCCCTGGTGGCTCAGACTGTAAAGCATTGGCCTACAACATGGGAGACCAGAGTTCAATCCCTGGGTTGGGAAGATCTCCTGGAGAAGGAAATGTCAACCTGGAAAATCCCATGGATGGAGAAGCCTGCTAGGCTACAGTCTATGGGGTCGCAAAGAGCTGGACATGACTGAGCAATTTCACTCACACCTGGATTCAGTAATGTTGCGACACTTACCCAGTGGAATCACCAGGGAAAGAATTTCCCCATGGGAGGAATTTCTTACTTGAAAATGACTTCTCTCTACCACCATAAAAATATCCTCCTTAAATACTGAGATACGGTTATTCACAAAGATTACCATCCTAGAATCTAACAGTCAATATCACTTCAATTTTCCACCATTTCTTTCCAATGTCATAAAAACCCCAGGACAATCTATTTATCTATATATACATTTATATTTACCCCTGGGGATAGGGAGAGGAGAGAATAAATCACTCATCTTTCAGAGTTTTAAGAATGACTATTTGACTCATCACACCATTAAACAAAAATCAAAACAAACCAAAATTCTTGGAAATGGTTAAACCACTTAAAACACAATACATCGAGTTGGCCAAAGATTTGTTTGGGTTTTCCCATAATATCTTATGGAAAAAATAGCAAAATGTTTGGCCAACCCAGTGGTCATAGGTGCTGTATTTGTTGTTGTTTAATCACTCAGTCTATTGAGAAATGTGGTTGCTATTTTCCAGTTGCTCAGTCGTGTCCAACTCTTTGTGACCCCATGGACTGCAGCATGTGAAGCCTCCCTGTCCCTCACCATCTCCTGGAGTTTTCCCAAGTTCCCGCCTCCTGCATCAGTGGTGCCATCCAGCCGTCTCATCCTCTGATACCCATTTCTCCTTTTACCCTCAATCTTTCCCAGCATCAGGGACTTTTCCCATCAGTCAGCTCTTCGCATCGGGTGACCAAAATACTGGAGCTTCACCTTCAGCATCAGTCCTTCCAATGAGTATTCAGGGTTGATTTTCTTAAAGATTGACTGGTTTGAACTCTTTGCTGTCCAAGGGATTCTCATTTCTACATCACTGAGAAATGTATACACACACAAACATATATCAAAAACTTTCACATAAAGTATTTTTTAATATGTAGACTATAAAAAACAATCCTGTGTCAAAGCACATTTTAAGGAACAGAGATAATCTTTAAATGAAACAATAGAAGGACTGTCCTAACATATGGCAGGAGAGGGGAATATTATAGGAGAGAAAACAGAGAGAGTGAGAAAATGATGGAGGGAGAAGGTGGAAAATTTGAGACCTATGTAAGAATAAATAGCTCATCAAAATGTTTTAACTTCTCTGACATTAACCAACACTAATTCAGGCTAAATCAGTAAAGAATGGAAAATTATAACTAAATATTTCAAATGTAATAATTATTCATTTTATTTTTATTGATTTTGGGTTGTAACTAAAAGACATTTATGCTTGACTTCCACAATGTGTGATTTTATTTTAAAATCAATACCAAGAGATTTGGGGGGAGACAAAATTCTCTTGCAGAATATTGAAGGATTAAGTTTGACTTCCAAAGATTTATTATCCCATTAAATAAATCTCTACAAAGGCAATCCTGTCAATCTTATAGACTACTTTATCTTTTATGATGCAGAACAAATGATGCATTTGTCAATATACACCATACTTAATTTTCCACTGCATATTTTTCAACTCTCAAAGATTAATTTTTTTTTAAACATTGCTTAACTTTAAGATTTGACACTGACAAGGAATTTGTTAGTGCTCCATCATTAGTCTATTCTCTGCTCATCACCAGGGAACAGTGGTTACTTCTTCCCAAAGAAAGAATCTCCTACCCTGAAAGTGGCCAGTAACAATTCTTGTGACATTTCTCTTTGACTGTTATGAAAGAGGAGAAGATTGGAGAGTTATTCATGTCAAGCTCCAACAAAACCTCAGTAAACTGCCCCCTCAGGACAAAATTTGTTGCCTTAATAAGATAATCACCCAAGCAATGGAGCCTGCCATTGTGACATTTTCTTCTTTTTTGTAATTTTCATTGGAGTATATAGTTGTTTTATAACATGTTAGTTTCTTACTATACAGCAAAGTGAATCAATCATTATACATATATCCACTCTTTTTCCAATTTCCTTCCCATTTAAGTCACTACAGAGCATTGAGTTCCCTGTGCTACACCATAGCTTTTAATTTGTTATCTATCTCATATATAGCAGTATATATATGTAAGTCCTAACTTCCATTTAGTCCAATCCCCCTTCCTCCCTTGGTAGCCATAAGATTGTTCTCTACATCTGTGACTATTTCTACTTTGCAAATAAGTTCATCTCTACCATTTTCCTAGATTCCACATATAAGTGATATTATATGATATTTGTTTAATCTTCCTAACTTGCCATTGTGACTTCAAATTTTTCTCAAATAACTTCATTTGCCAATCATGTAGCTTAAAATGATGAAATACATACAATTTACCTATAGATTAATTGCACATGGATTAGTTATTTTTGGCAATAATTAACATGTTTCCCTTAGCAAGACTTGCTCTTTTCACTCCATACTTTCCCAACAGGGTATATATCTATAATCCCTTAACTGAAATTTGGAAATCCATAGGCTTTTAAAAGCCTCAATTTACATAATTTGAGACAAATTCATTTTAAGGCTAAACCTGGTTTGAGCTGCTGTGAGCCTACTTTTGATCTTTGCCTACTTAATGTGAAAATGTACACATTTCAGCTCAAAAATATTAATTCTTTGGTAGGCATTCAGATTATTTCTGAAATACACTAGAACCATTGCATAAGTGAATGAGGCCCCTTACTGTTGGAAGAAAAGTAAGAGCATGTTTGCCCTTCAACTGAAGCTTTATTATCTATAACTTGAGGGGTCCCTTTGTCTCAATATATTGTTAATTCATATTTTCTTATATAATAGTGATTATCCATTTGTGAACTTACTATGAGAAAGGAAAACTTATTTTTTGTCAATCCTAAAGGAAATCAAACCTGAATTTTCATTGGAAGGACTGAGCCTGAAGCTGAATTTCCAATGTTTTGGCCACTTGATGCTTGATGTGAAGAGCTAACTCATTAGGAAAGACCTGATATTGGGAAAAATTGAAGGCAGGAGAAGCAAACAACAGAGGATGAGATGGCTGGATGGCATCATTGACTCAATGGACATGAGCCTGAGGAAACTCCAGGACACAGTAAAGGACAGGGAAGCCTGGTGTGCTGCAGTCTATGGGGTCTCAAAGAGTTGGACATAACTGAGGCATAACAATTAGATGAGAAAAGATAGCCTTGAGAGGCAAAATAACAGAACCACAGTACCACAGCTAGGAGCTAGAAATTAATGGAGGCAAAGTCCAAACTCCAGGAATTTGACTCAAAAATGCTCCATCTTCCATCCTTTCTAACTTTAGAAGGTAACTTAAAGAAAGAAAGATTATCTCAATTTTGATGCTAGAAAAAGCATTTAAATCTATTTAACTAAATAGTTCAGTTCCTTAAATAGACTACCTTAAAATATATCTAATTTATTTTGAAGAGACAATGGAACTTTATCCTATTCAGGACAGAATGTGAGTGTTTCCATGACACATTTACCGACCACTTATATTGACAACATTCTCTAGCTTATATTTCCCTCCTCTTTGTTATTAATACTCCCTTCTTATTATTCACTACTTTATAAGTCTGAGCATTTTCAGACCTAAGTCATCTTCACTGGGGACTAACAGGTCAGATAAATAATACTTTAATCAAGTTTCCTTTGTTATTCAGGTGCAATAAGTATCATAACCAATATGTTGAGCTCTTTCACATCAATAGTCACTAACTAGCTTCTACCAGTTGCATTCTAATATTCTTAGCTTCATGCAATTAACAAGCAGTATTATCAAAAGAGAACACATTTCTCTTAGGTTGTATATGTATTAGTGAAATAATGGAATAGCTCCTTGACTAATAGAAATGCAAATTTCAGTTGTCCCTACATGTTTTCCTTTTAAGTTTCTAAGTATTATCAAAAATACCATTCTTTAGTACTTGAAAGAAAAATTTGTGTGAGAGAAAAATTATATACATATTTTTCAGCCTAACATCTGGTCTCTTAACAAATGGGACACAGAGGTAAAAATTATTTTGTCATGATTTCACCAGATATTAATTTATAGATATTTTAGTGTCAGTGACATGTACAGAGTCAGAATGTTGTAATGCTTATTTTCTAAGGTAAGTGTAGATACTTTATTCTGGAGACTAAGGGTTTAAACAGAAAGCATGGAATGGATCAACTCTATACTTCAGCATCGAAGTGAGTTCTAGGGCTGTATTTTTTATGACATTTGTACCTTGAGCAATAATGTGGGGTCACCTGGACTAGATTAGCTCAAAGTATACTAATATCAGAGAAACCTTTAATGCACCTTTTGCCCCCAGCCTCCAATCACCCAGCTTTCTTCCTCTATCCTTAGACAGGTGGTTACTAGCATTTAGCCTATCTATGCAACACTCAAGAGTTTCCCCTCCCCCCGGAAACTGTATGGTTTTGGCTAAAACACCTCTGTCGATATTGTGACCTGAAGTAAAAGAGTACTTAACTAAGAAATTATTGTTACTTTTACTCATAACTGAAACTTGTAAATGTCAGGGAAATAAATTCTAAATTGGAAACAGGATCACAAGGAGTTAATGGATCAATCTCTAACTTTGGTAGACTTGTGAGAAGTTCTGGAACTTGTTAAAATCTGACCTGAACTTGTTGAACTTTCACCTCTTGTTTTAAACCTCTGTGCTGGGCACAGTGGTTTCAGGATATCCTTGCTTAGAGCTAACTTCAAGAAAAAAAACAAAAAGCAAACAAACAAAAAACTGGGGGATTGTAAGGCCTCTCTGGAATGAAGTATAACTAATAAGGGGATCAACATGAATCATACCTAAACACACACAATTTGTTAACAAACAAAATCCATGAAAACTGGGGGCATCTACTATAATCATTAGGTATCAAGAGACCTGAGGATAAAACTTTATGGAGCTCAAAGGTTAACATTAAATTGATCATCAGCTTTCACCACCATGTCATTCACCAGCTGGGATCAAATTAATTTAGCTTATTTAACTTAAGCTGATGATTTTTCATATCTCTGTGAATGAAAGATCATGAAATGGGCTGGCATATTTTTACCTTAGTGTTGCATGAACTCATTAGGGTACTAGAGAAAATTCATTTTTGCAACCTTCAATTTGAAGTTCTAAAATTCCATGGTAAAACATCACCATCTTATGTAGCTTGACTACATAATAAAATTTGGCTCTTAAAAATGGCTTTAATTAACTTCCAAGTATCAAAAAAAGTTTTTTTATGTTAATAAATAAGCAATAAAAAAAGCATGGCGACCCACTCCAGTATTCTTGCCTGGAGAATCCCAAGGACAGAGGAGTTTGGCAGGCTACAGTCCATGGGGTTGGAAAGAGTCCAACACAACTGAAGTGACTTAGCATAAAAAATGCTAAAGGGTAAATTCCCATGGACAGATGAAGGCAATAAAACCATTGATGCCTTTTGATTTGCAAATCAATAAAACTAATTTTAGAAAGTAAGTTTATTGCTTGTCAATAACCAACAAAACAATTTTCTTGAGCTTTTGATTCTGTAATCATACATTTTAGAACTTATCCTAAGTAAATAGTATTAAATACATGAACTTACATATTAGATACTATTTATAATTATTAAATGTTAAATATTCTATATATCTTATAATAAAAGAAATAGGCAAATTATTTGTATATCTATATGATGGATGATATTGTTATTGTAAAAATAATGAATGGCACACTATATAGAAGCTTAGTAGCTATAATGGTATTGTAACATTTCCATAATAATTATTTTGATCAAACTTACATGGAATATGATGTAAATAAAAAAATACAGAATATATGACTATATCAACAATACTAAATGAGCATAGGATTACACATAAAGACCAAAAATACATTTGTGATGATGATATATTCTGAAAATGTAAGTTGCTCAGTGGTGCCTGATTCTCTGTGACCCCATGGACTGTAGCCTGCCAGTCTCCTCTGTCCATGGAATTCTCTAGGCAAGAATACTGGAGTGGGTGGCCATTCCCTTCTCCAGTGGATCTTCCTGACCCAGGGATTGAACTTGGGTCTCCTGCACTACAGGCAGATTCTTTATTGTCTGAGCCATTAGGGATATGGTAAAGCAATTTTTTTTTTTTTTTGTATGATTGAATCACAAAGCATGTGGGATCTTTATTTCCTAGAGTTAAAACACAGAGTCTTAACCATTAGATCACCAGGAAAGTTCACTTTTTAAAAGTGTTTGTATGAGTGCTAGTGTGATAAATAAAAGTATTTTCATACTCAATATCCACTGTATTTTACATGCATTATTTTCCTTTGTGTTGAGTACATGTGTTACTCAGTCATGTACAACTCTTTGTGACCCCATGGACTGTAGCAGACCATGCTCCTCTGTCCATGAGATTTCCCAGGCGAGAATACTGGAGTGGGTTGCCATTTATCCAGTGTTAAATGCAAATGATACATAACCAAGTCAAGGGAATATTTAGTGTAGTTAAATATAACCCATAGATTCTCAGGAAATGTTAAATTACAATAATAATGGAGATTATGAATTATTAGACACATAAGCAGTCTAAGAAACAGAATACTGCCCTAAGCCTTATTATCTTGAAAGTAAAAGTGAGAGTGTTAGTAGCTCAGTTGTGTCCCATTCTTTATGACCCCATGGACTGAGCCCTCCAGGCTCCGCTGACAACAGAATTCTCCAGGCCAAAATACTGGAATGGGTAGCCATTCCCTTCTCCCAGTCTAATATTCTGGCCTGGAGAATTCCATGGACTACATAGTCCTTGGGATTGCAAAGATTCAGACATGACTGAGCAACTTTCACTTTACTTCACTTCTCCAGGGGATCTTCCTGATCCAGGGATGGAACCCAGGTCTCCTGTATTGCAGGCAGATTCTTTATTGTCTGAGCCACCAAGGAAGCCCTTCTTGTCTTACTCTGTGCAAAGATAAAGTCTTTTGAAAATGAGAAACAGATAATCATAACAATTCTTTAAAATCAGAAACTAACTAGCAGAAATTTCTAATTAAGTGAGATTTGGCAGGGGTTATAGTCCAATTTGGAGAAGGCAATGGCAACCCACTCCAGTGCTCTTGCCTGGAAAATCGCACAGATGGAGGAACCTGGTGGGCTGCAGTCCATGGGGTCGCAAAGAGTCGGACACGACTGAGAGACTTCCCTTTCCTTTTTCACTTTCATGCATTGGAGAAGGAAACGGCAACCCACTCCAGTATTCTTGCCTGGAGTATCCCATGGACCGAGGAGCCCTGTGGACTTCAGTCCATGGGCTCGCAAATAGTCGGACAACATTGAGCAACTAAGAACAGCACAGGAAAAGTGAGTACAGAGGATGAGATGGTTGGGCGGCATCACCGACTCACTGGTGTGAGTTTGAGAAAACTCCGAGAGAAAGTGAAGGACAAGGAAGCTTGGTGTGTTGCAATGCTTGAATCACAAAGAGTTGGACACACATTAGTGACTGAACAACAACAAATGCTCAAACTACCGCACAATTAACGCTCATCTCACAGGTTAGTAAAGTAATGCTCAAAATTCCCCAAGCCAGGCTTCAACAATACACGAACTGTGAACTTCCAGATGTTCAAGCTGGTTTTAGAAAAGGCAGAGGAATCATAGATCAAATTGCCAACATCTGCTGGATCATTGAAAAAGCAAGAGAGTTCCAAAAAAATATATACTTCTGCTTTATTGATTATGCCAAAGCCTTTGACTGTGTGGATCACAATAAACTGTGGAAAATTCTGAAAGAGATGGGGATACCAGACCACCTGACCTGCCTCTTGAGAAATCTGTATGCAGGTCATGAAGCAACAGTTAGAACTGGACATAGAACACAGACTGTTTCCAAATAGGAAAAGCAGTACTTGAAGGTAACATATCCTGCTTATTTAACTTATATACAGAGTACATCATGTGGAAAGCTGGGGTGGATGAAGCCCAAGCTGGAATCAAAATTGACGGGAGAAACATCAATAACCTCAGATATGCAGATGACACCACCCTTATGGCAGAAAGTGAAGAAGAACTAAAGAGACTCTTAATGAAAGTGAAAGAGGAGAGTTAAAAAGTTGGCTAAAACCTCAACATTCAGAAAACTAAGATCATTGCATCCGTTCCCACCACTTCATGGCAAATAGATGGGGAAACAGTGGAAATAGTGACAGACTTTATTTTGGGGGGTCCAAAATCACTGCAGATGGTGACTGTAGCCATGAAATTAAAAGATACTTACTCTTCAGAAGGAAAGTTATGACTAACCTAGACAGCATATTAAAAAGCAGAGAACATTCCTTTGCCAACAAAGGTCCATCTAGTTAAGGTTATGATTTTTCCAGTCGTCATGTATGGATGTGAGAACTGGACTATAAAGAAAGCTGAGCACCAGAGAATTGATGCTTTTGAACTGTGGTGTTGGAGAAGACTCTTGAGAGTATCTTGGACTGCAAGGAGATCCAACCAGTCCATCCTAAAGGAAACCAGTTCTGAATACTCATTGGAAGGACTTATGCTGACGCTGAAACTCCAGTACTTTGGCACCTGATTCAAAGAACTGACTCATTTGGGAAAGATTGAAGGTGGGAGAATCGGACGACAGAGGATGAAATGGTTGGATATCATCACTGACTCAATGGACGTGAGCTTGAATTCATGATTGGATTCTTATAAGCTTGATTCCCACAAAATTTGTTTTATATATTAACTTAATAGGTCTTACTTAAAAGTAATCATCTTATTTTTAAGAGCCATCAGTTCAGTTCAGATCATGAACTCGTTATCGCCAAATTCAGACTTAAATTGAAGAAAGTAGGAACCATTAGAACATCCAGGTATGACCTAAATCAAATCCCTTGTGATTATACAGTTGAAGTGAGAAATAGATTCAAGAGATTAGATTTGATAGACAGAGTGCCTAAGGAACTATGGATGGAGGTTTGTGACATTGTACAGGAGGCAGGGATCAAAATCATCCCCAATGGAAAAAAAAAATCAAAAAAGCAAAATGGTTGTCTGAGGAGGGCTGAGAAAAGGACAGAAGCCAAAGGCAAAGGATAAAAGGAGAGATATACCCATCTGAATGCAGAGTTCCAAAGAATAGCAAGGAGAGATAAGAAAGCCTTCCTCAGTGATCAATGCAAAGAAATAGAGTAAAATAATAGAATGGGAAAGACTAGAGATCTCTTCCAAAAAATTAGAGATACCAAGGGAACATTTCATGCAAAGATGGGCTCAATAAAGGACAGAAATGTTAGGGACCTAACAGAAGTAAAAGAGACTAAGAAGAGGTGACAAAAATACAGAGAAAAACTGTACAAAAGGAAAAAAAAAAGATCTTCACAACCCAGATAATCACAATGGTGTGATCACTCACCTAGAGCCAGACATCCTGGAATGTGAAGCCAAGTGGGCTTTGGATGCATCACTACAGACTAAGCTAATGGAGGTTATGGAAATGCAGTTGAGTTATTTCAAATTCTAAAGATGATGCTGTGAAAGTGCTGCACTTAATATGCCAGCAAATTTGGAAAATTCAGCAGTGGCCATAAGACTGGAAAAGGTCAGTTTTCATTGCAATCCCAAAGATATATGATGCCAAACAATGTTCAAACTACCACACAATTGCACTCATATCACACACTAGTAAAGTAATGCTCAAAATTCTCTAATTCAGGCTTGATTGTATGTCATCCATGAACTTCCAGACGTTCAAGCTGGGTTTAGAAAAGTCAGAGATTCCATATATATGCATTAGTAGAGAAGCCAGAGATCAAATGACAACATCTGTTGGATCATCGAAAAAGCAAGAGAGTTCCTGAAAAACATCTACTTCAGCTTTATTGACTACACCAAACCCTTTGACTGCATAGATCACAAAAAAATTGTGGAAAATTCTTCAGGAGATAGGAATACCAGACCACCTTATCTGTCTCCTTAAAAATCTGTATGCAAGTCAAGAAGCAACAGCTAGCACTTGACATGGAAAAACAGACTCGTTCCAAATAATAACTCTTGACCCTGCTTATTTATCTTATATGCAGATTATATCATGGAAAAAGCTGGGCTGGATGATGCACAAACTGGAATCAAGATTGCTGGGAGCCACAGTCAACTCCCAGTCTTGTTTGTGCTGACTGTATAGAGCTTCTCCATCTTTGACTGCAAATATAATCAGTCTGATTTAGGTACTGACCATCTGATGTCCATGTGCAGTCTTCCCTTTGGTTGTTGGAAGAGAGCGTTTGCTATGACCAGTGTGATCTCTTCGAAAAACTCTGATAGCCTTTGCCCTTTTTGTTTGTACTCCAAGGCCAAATTTACCTGGTACTCCAGGTATCCCTTGGCTTCCTACTTTTGCATTCTAGTCCCCTATAATGAAAAAGATATCTTTTGGGGGATATTAGTTTTAGAAGGTCTTGCAGGTCTTCATAGAACCCTTCAACTTCAGCTTCTTTGGCATTAGTGATTGGGGCATAGACTTGGATTACAGTATATTGAATGGTTTGCCTTGGAAATGAACAGAGATCATTTTGTCGTTTCTGAGATCGCACCCAAATACTACATTTCGGATTCTTTTTTTGATGATGATGGCTACTCCATTTCTTTATATTTTACCTTAAATAAAAGGTAACCAATACATTCTGATGTTCATTTTGATGATAAGAACTGGTAAACAATCTACCAAAACTGGAAAAGCTTTTATAGTGTTTTATGCCATAATATTATAATGTAGACTAAAGATGTGAATTAATTTTTTAATTCAGCATTTTGTTAGAAAATATAAAAGTACTCTACAGAATAAAATTGCTAACATCTTTTTCAGTTAGTTTACCTACAATGTGCTTTTGCTCATTTGCTAAGTTGTGTCCAACTCTCTTCAACCCTATATACTGCGGCGTGCCAGGCTCCTCTGTCTTACACTCTTTCCCAGAGTTTACTCAAATTCATAGCATTTAGTCGGTGATGCTTCTGGCCATCTCATCCTGTACTACCCTCTACTTCTTTGCCTTCAGTCTTGGCCAGCATTAGGATCTTTTCCAATGAGTTGGCTCTTTGCATCAGGTAGAGTTGAGATCAATCTATATGTATTACATAGGTATGTGTTTTGATGTGTGAGTATATATACACATTTATACATATATACATATACATACACATGCATGCAAATACAAACATACACCTATGCATAAATAAATTACAGATATAATTTCAAAGTAACTATATTAGCATATCAAAACCAATGATATGTAGACTTTTATTACCAGGGTGTGTTTCATTTAATATATTTTCTTTTTTATAACAGTTTGTCTTTTATTTGTTAGCAATTTGTTAGAAAACAAATATAACACCCAAGGTATTTACTAAGTTTAATTTACCTTTAATTCAGCCTCTGTGACTCTCCAAAATCTTGTATAATATTTAGAAATACCATATGAAATGGCTATATTCTAACCAATTAATACAACAGGTAGGTGGATTAGACATAATAGAATATGAGGAAAAAAAGTTTTATTGATAACTGTAAGAACCATGGTGTTCTATAATTAAACTAAATTCTGAAGGTTTAGCACATTTCTAATACCTGTGGGTTTATTTATTTTGCTTCTGACCTAACTAATATACCAGTTTACAAAAACAAGCATCTTTCCTTTTTTTTTTTTTGGTCATCAAATTTATGTGAGTATCTAATAATACAAAAATGCATTAAAACTGTTCAAAAATACAAGATAAATATAATGTGTTTTAAATTTTGCATTCACAAATACCACATGCACTTTAAAGATCTGAAATAAATTGTCATCTATCTGAAACTACTAATTAAATAAAGTTGTTCTTAAAATATTTCTTTATCACTCAAGGTCAGATTCAAGATATCCAAAATTTATATTTCTTTTCTTACATCTTCCAAAATGGGACAGTTTCCCTAAAACTCAATTGTTGTCTGCTCATGGCTTCCAAAATTATGCACTGTTTTAATCCATTATCAGTTGCAATAATTAACTACTGTTAATTTACTGCATTTGAATGCAGAATTCCAAAGAATAGCAAGGAGAGATAAGAAAGACTTCTTCAGCGATCAATGCAAAGAAATAGAGGAAAACAACAGAATGAGAAAGACTAGAGATCTCTTAAGAAAATGAAAGATACCAAGGGAACATTACATGCAAAGATGGGTTCGATAAAGGACAGGAATGGTATGGACCTAACAGAAGCAGAAGATGTTAAGAAGAGGTGGCAAGAACACACAAAAGAACTGTACTAAAGATATCTTCACGACCCAGATAATCACGATGGTGTGATCACTCACCTAGAGCCAGACATCCTGGAATGTGAAGTCAAGTGAGCCTTAGAAAGCATCACTGTGAACAAAGCTAGTGGAGGTGATGGAATTCCAGTTGAGCTATTTCAAATCCTGAAAGATGATGCTGTTAAGGTGCTGCACTCAATATACAAGCAAATTTGAAAAATTCAAAACAGTGGCCACAGGACTGGAAAAGGTCAGTTTTCATTCCAATCCCAAAGAAAGGCAATCCCAAAGAATGCTCAAACTACTACACAATTGCACTCATCTCACACGCTAGTAAAGTAATGCTCAAAATTCTCCAAGCCAGGCTTCAACAATACATGAACTGTGAACTTCCAGATGCTCAAGCTGGTTTTGGAAAAGGCAGAGGAACCAGATATCAAACTGCCAACATCCGCTAGATCATCAAAAAAGCAAGAGAGTTCCAGAAAAACATCTATTTCTGCTTTATTGACTATGCCAAAGTCTTCGGCTGTGTGGATCACAATGAGCTTTGGATAATTCTGAAAGAGATGGGAATACCAGACCACGTGACCTGCCTCTTGAGAAACCTATATGCAGGTCAGGAAGCAACAGTTAGAACTGGACATGGAACAATAGACTGGTTCAAAATAGGAAAAGGAGTACTTCAAGGCTGTATATTGTCACCCTGTTTATTTAACTTATATGCAGAGTATATCATGAGAAACGCTGGGCTGGAAGAAACACAAGCTGGAATCATGATTACCAGGAGAAATATCAATAACCTCAGATATGCAGATGACACCACCCTTATGGCAGAAAGTGAAGAGGAACTAAAGAGCTTCTTGATGAAAATGAAAGAGGAGAGTGAAAAAGCTGGCTTAAAGCTCAACATTCAGAAAACTAAGATCATGGCATCTGGTCCCATCACTTCTTGGGAAATAGATGGGAAAACAGTGGAAACAGTGTCAGACTTCATTTTGGGGTCTCCAAAATCACTGCAGTTGGTGACTGTAGCCATGAAATTAAAAGATGCTTACTCCTTGAAAGGAAAGTTATGACCAATTTAAATAGCTTATTAAAAAGCAAAGACATTACTTTGCCAACAAAGGTCCATCTAGTCAAGGCTACAGTTTTTCCAATGGTCATGTATGGATGTGAGAGTTGGACTGTGAAGAAAGCTGAGCACCGAAAAATTGATGCATTTGAACTGTGGTGTTGGAGAAGACTCTTGAGAGTCCCTTGGACTGCAAGTAGATCCAACCAGTCCATCCTGAAGGAGATCAGTCCTGGGTGTTCATTGGAGGGACTGATGCTGAAGCTGAAACTCCAGTACTTTGGCCACCTCATGCGAAGAGTTGACTCACTGGAAAAGACCCTGATGCTGGGAGGGATTGGGGGCAGGAGGAGAAGGGGACGACAGAGGATGAGATGGCTGGATGGCATCACTGACTCGATGGGCATGAGTTTGAGTAAACCCCAGGAGTTGGTAATGGACAGGGAGGCCTGGCGTGCTGCGATTCACGGGGTCACAAAGAGTCAGACATGCCTGAGCAGCAGAACTGAACTGAACTGAACTGCCTGAATTTGCTGCATAATAGGTGTATCGCAGGCTTCCCAGGTGGTGTCAGCGGTAACAACAACAAAACCACCTGCTGAGGCAGCAGACATAACAGACATGGGCTCAATCCTCAAGTTGAGAAAATCACTTGGAGGAGGCCATGGCAACCCACTCCAGTATTCTTGCCTGGAGAATCCCATGGACAGAGGCGCCTGGAGGGCTATTGTCTATAGTGTCACAGAATCAGACATTTCTGAAGTGACTGAGGAGGCAAGCATGCAAGAAAGCACTTTCCAAGCTTTTTATTTATATTTCCTCATTCACTGTTAATATCCTTATCCTCATCTTGCTGATGAAAGAACTAAACCTAAAAGAGAACAAGTAATTTGTCTGAAGACATAAAACCCAAAAGGCAGAATTGAAATCCAAGTTTAGATGCATTTGACATCAAAGCCCAGGTTCATAGTCACTACATGTCGACTTCACGTTTGTACTTTATTAGAGATAAATCTATGGAGCAGTGGAAGAGACACAGCCTTTTAAAAAGAATACAGGTTTGAGAGAATAGCACTGAAACATGTAAATTACCATATGTGAAATAGATTGCCAGTCCAAGTTCGATGCATGAAGCAAGGCATTCAAAGCCATTGCACTGGGACAACCCTGAGGGATGAGATGGGGAGGGAGGTTCAGGATGGGGGACACGTGTCCAGCCATGGCTGATTCATTCATGGCAAAAACCACTACAGTATTGTAAAGTAATTAGCCTCCAATTAAAATAAATGAATTAATTTAAATAATTAAGATAAAAGGATGCAGGTATGTTACTGATGATGAGATGTACTCTTTCTAAGAAATAAGTAAAACATCTTAGAATTGGAAACCATCAGATTATCTGTGCTACTGAGACAAATACAGTGAACTTTAAAAGATACTACTTCTATGAAAATTTTGCTGATATGTTAACATTGACAAGACTGGTTATCAAAAGAATCACTTAACTTTACTGAGTATTGTATTGGGCAAATAATACTAGACAGAGATCAAAACGAAAAGAGAAAAGGGAAAATGACATATAAAACTTAGCAAAACATTTTTTGGCAGAGTCTAATTTTCACTCTTTTTTTATGAATTCTGGGGGGAAACTAGACATATAATTTTACCATGGCCTTGAAGAGTTTATAGTGGGAAATGCCTGTGATATTAGCTCAAACATTTAAACTAATAGTCTAAAAGGAGGGAGGAAATTTGTGGAGAGAGAAATAAATCCCTCAGTCATAAAGTTATGTGATGCCAATTAAAATGCACTCCCAGGTTGCAAAGCAGCTGCCAAACTGCTGAGTGTTTTCAGAAAATAATTCTAGAGAGGGTCTAGGTGTCACAAGCGCTTTTAACATTCATCCTCAGAGTATTTCATCCACAAAATAACTCCATGCAAAAGGAAAGCAAGTTTGCCAAGCACAGAATTTCATTTAGCACCCTGGTAGTTCACTTAATTAGAATAAGCTCAGACTTCTTTAAGGCTCTTCTGTAAGCTTGAACCTCATCACCACAAACTGACCTTTTAATTTTGTGGTTCTTAAGAGCCTTTGGGCATATAATAGGACAGACTGTAAATATAGCCATTCACACACACACACAATGCTTTTGGAGAACCTCACAATAGATACTGATGCTATTCATGTTACTCTCTCATGATATGAATTTAGTAAAGACAAATATTAACTTCTACAATACTCAATTTCCTTCTCACAAAGTAAGAATGATCTAGGTTCTGTTTCAAAGTTACTGTTTTGTATTCAAGATTAAATAAGATATTTGCAAAGTGCATAGTAGAGTGCTTATGTTATGAATATAACATAATTAACATAATATAACATAACAATCTAGCAAGTAACATTTAAGCAAGTGTTAGTGAAAATACTGATGAGTGGAAGTCAAAAGTCCTTAATTAGAGTCTTTTCACTGTCATTAGCTAGATGTACAATCTTAGAAAAACCTCATTATTATGGTTATCCTTAGGATCCATATATGTAGCACCAGAGCACATTCAGGATCTGAGAGCCCTTAATTTTTTTACAATTTAGCTACAGTTAGACCCATTAAGAACTGTCAGGACTTAATACAGGTAAAGTTAAGTTATATAAGCCTTCCCATTAAGCTGTCCTTTTAAATTCACATTTGAGAGAACATGTACCTGATAAGAACCTTTTATTAATTTACTTGGGAAAAAAATGTCAAGAATAAATAAATTATAATCTTATATTACTCTCAAGAGTAGACTTACTCAGTTACCTAGTCCTTGTTTTCAGGCAGTATGACTAATAAGAACCATTAATAATCTTCCTAGTAAAGATATCAAAATCATGAAAAACTCAAAGGAAGGTAGAAGGTACCCTTTTACATTGTATCAATGACTGGGAATAACAATAAGGAGTTCATAGAGGACAGCTCTAAAGTAAAGACCCAAACCCTGGGCCCTTAGGAACAAAACAAAATTGTGCCACAAAGGGTTTCAATGAAATCTGGAAAATTTGCACTTTCTTACGTGCCTGCATGGGAAAGTGGACAGGATGTTAAGTGTAGGGTAGCTTCAGGTAACAAATCCAGTGGGAAATACACACACTGCATTGCTCCCAGTTTTGTGAAAATAGAACTTAAATCCTAAGGAAAAATGAAGCAACAAAGAAACAAAGCTTTGAAAAGACAAGGTAAAATTAGTCTTGCAGATTGCTAGTCAGAAGTTGACATTTATACACTTATGGTTCAAAACATAAAGCAAAGAGATTTCACTTATAACAATGATAGTAAAAAACATTGGGCATCAAAAATTGTGTACTGCGCCTATTTAATGTGCAGTTGCTGAATTTACATTGTAACCGTGAAAACATAAGGTATTACAAAGCAGGTGGATTCTTGACCACTAGCACCACCCGGGAAGTCCTTAATCCTCAGGAGTATGCTCCAAAATGCTGCTGTGCTTTGTCGCTCGGTTGTGTCCGACTCTTTGTAATCCCATGGACTGTAGCCCCCCAGGCTCTTATGTTCATGGGGACTCTCCAGGCAAGAACACTGGAGTGGGTTGCCATACCCTCCTCCAGGGGATCTTCCCAACCCAGGGATGGAACCCAGGTCTCCCACATTGCAGGCAGGTTCTTTACCATCTGAGTCACCCGGGAAGCCTGTTCCAAAAAGCACTGAAGTCTAAGTTTGGCAGGTTTCCAGGGGATTTAAATTTTTTCTAATTCATCTGTAAATAGAACAGTCTCTCAAAGTGTGAAAGTGAAAGCTGTTCAGCCATGTCCGACTCTTTGCTACCCCATGGACTATACAGTCCACCGAATTCTCCAGGCCAGAATACTGGAGTGGGTAACCTTTCCCTTCTCCAAGGATCTTCCCAACCTGGGGATCAAACCCAGGTCTCCTCCATTCCTGGTGGATTCTTTACCAGTTGAGCCACAAGGAAAGCTCTAAAGAGTCATAGCAACTTCAAATCTAACTATACATTTATTTATGCTTATCATTTTTAGGAAAAAGGAATGGTCAGTATGTATACATGACTTAGGAAAACATGAAAAGTTAAAACAGAATCCCTTACCAAGCAGTGTTTCATTTGAGAGGGACCAGTTGTAGAGATTGCAAATGACATCATCAGTCACTGAAATTGATGGAGCCTGCTAAGATAACATTCTTCACCCCAGTGTAAACACTGATGGATCCTCCCACAGATGCCTTACATTGCAAGTCTGGGATTTGGTTTATAAGTCTGACAAGTGTGACCTTTAAAATAATGTATTTGCTATAAAAGAGGAAAGAAAACTCTTTATAACTAAAATATATTGGCTACAAAATCACTTTCCAGCAAGCAGTCTGATTACAATCAAAATAACCTACCAAAATGAAACAGTTTACCTGTGATCAATTTAATGTGGTTGTAAAATGCTAATTATGAGAGAAAACACATTCAAGGTTTGTGGTACCATCTATAAAACTTGCAGGGAATCTAACATTCAGTGATGTGTAGCACATATGGGTAAGCAGATGGCCAAAGTATTATTTTTAAAAACAGGACTTTTGCTGACAAAATACAGAATTGGAATGGTGTTATTGGAAAGCTAAGAGGATGTTATTTATGAGGCAGTAAGCTCAGGCTTAGTAATTGGATTCTTGCTAAATGGCAGATAAAAAGGATTTGGGGGGAAAATGAGTGTGTACAGTTACAGAAATGAGTAAGAAATTCTTCTGACAATACACCTGTCCAAAATTTTAATCCCAACTCTTCACCTTTCACTTCTCTGACTTTTGATGAGTTATAAGAGAAGGAGGCTTACTTTATCACATCAGGCTCGATGCATGCAAAATTTTAACTTATCTCCTTACTTTCTGATACAGTTCTAGGAGGAAAATGTTATGAGATCATTCTGGATGTGAACAGATACAAAATATGTATAAAATATTTTAAAATCTATATACAAAATAGAATATATCAGTTCAGTTCAGTCCCCAGGCCATGTCCAAGTTTTTGTGACCCCATGGACTGCAGCATGCCAAGCTTCCCTGTCCATCACCAACTCCCAGAGCTTGCTCAAACTCATGTCCATTGAGTCGGACAATCTTTCCCAGCATCAGGGTCTTTTATAATAAGTTGGTTCTGTTATGTCATAGAATATATAACAAAGGTTAAGTTGGCCACTCAAGATAACTTGGTTAAAGGGTTTAAATGCTCAGTTATATGATTAATAAGTTTGGGGAACCTAAGTGTTTTTAATTAATAATACTGTAATTGTGTATGTGAAATGTGCTAAGAGAGTATATCTTGCGTTCTCAACATACACACACATGCATGCACAAGGAATGCACATGTGAATTAGTGAATGTGTCAATTAGCTTGACTAAGGTAATTATTTCACAATATATACATATATAAAATTATCATACCACAAGCACTAAATATATACAATTTTTATTTGTCAATAATGCCTCAATAAAGTTGGAAAAAATAACTTGCTGATTTTCATTCTTCTTTGTTGGACTACATTTGAAATGACTCATTTATATCCCCACTACTCATTATATTCAACCAAGATTTTATGAGAAACTATATGCCTTCTTGAATTGCTATTAGCTATTGCTATTAGCTAGCTGAAATCAAGGATTATCTCTAGTACACATTTTGTAATCCTAACCAATTATTAGGTTTGGCTGGTAGTAAAGTGTCAGAAAAATTTTACTGAATAAGTTAATGAAGACCTATTACTTAATTAATGAATTTTAAGCCATTTAAAGTCATTTTAAGCCATCACATTTAAAATTGTAGTGATTTTTTAGAATAAAAGTCTAACCTCTTCTTAAGGACTGTATTTTAGAAAGGTTTTAATGATTCTATAAGAATTTGTTTACATCTCAAATTCCCTGTCTATAGTGAACTAGACCTGTATTAGAACATACCTATGAGGTATAAATTACATTTTTTAAGACCTCTAAAATACCAAGTACAGACTTCACTTGGTTACCTCTCAAAATTTATGTAGCTAAGTTTTCATCATCTTTTACTTAAAAAAGTATTTGAAGAAATTAAAATAAATTTCATACCCATATTTTATCTTTTGTTATATATCATATGTATCTATTATTATGTATGAAATATGTCTTCAAATATATAATTCCATAGTGGAAGCTTAACTAATAGAAAGTATGCAACTTGTATGTAATATAAAAAATATTTGGGGAGACCAACATTTTCTCTAACTCTCCTCATCCTTCAAAAAAAAATCTATTCCATCAGATTTTTTTTTCTTTTCTGTGGACATCACAGACACAAAAGTGTGACCAGCATTCTCCCTCCACTCCCAGCTCTCAGCCTTTCGACAGACACAGGGGAGGGAGATTTCTTCTAAGGGACAGTCTTCCCAGGGTGGGCTAGAGCCAGTAGAAGTGCAGTCCCAGCCATGCCTTGGTTGATAACATGTAAGGACCACAGAGGAATAATGAATTCAAGTATCTTACTAAACAGACAAAAGCAAAAGGAAAACTAGTATGAAACCTCAATAATGCCCTGGCATTCAGAGTTTAAATATGAGAAAGAAGAAAAAGAGAGAGAGAGAGATAATCAGAAAGCAGTTTAAAAGACACCAAAACCAACAGGGCCGCTTTGGCCGACGTGGAGGAAGCCAGCAGTGTCCCTGCTCTGACCTGCCAGGCTTCTCTGCAGGAGGTGCTGCGCCCAAAGCGCGGCTGCATTGGAATCAGCACCGCGGACAGCGCCAGCTAGCCCTTCCCTTTGAGGGTCCGTCTCTGCCTGGTGACTCAGGATTAAAACCTCCGCCTGCAATATGGGAGACCTGGGTTTGATCCCTGGGTCGGGAAGATACCCTGGAGAAGGGAATGGCAACCCACGCGTGTATTCTTGCTGGAGAATTAGATGGACAGAGGAGTCTGGTGGGCTACAGTCCATGGGGTGGCAGAGAGTCCACACGACCGAACGATGACCACTTCACTTTCACATGCCCGCTGGAGACAGGCCTGCTTCTGGTGCCGGAGCGCACCAACTACCCCAGGGCCCACACTCGGTATGAGCTGCGATGGAGCACCTTCCACTATGTGCCATGCCAATAACCTCAGCGTCCGCGAGGATGTAGATGGGCTCCGTGTCTGCTTCATCAAGGCCAGGGTCATGCAGTGAGAGAGTGCTGGCTCAGTTTGAGAAGGGAATGGCGACCCACCCCATTGTTCCTGCCTGGGGAATTCCAAGGACAGAGCCTGGCAGGCTACATGCATGAGGCTGCAACAAGTAGGACACGACTGACACACACACACACTGTTATCAACGTATTAATACAAAACAACACAGATGAGATTTTGAGTAAGAGAGACCCAATATCAGGTGGAAGAGATGGCTTATCACTCACTAGACATTATGTTCAAAGGAGATCTATGATCAAATCAGGGGACTTCTCATCAGTAAGACTGTGTGTTTTATCAATTTTGCTTCTTCAGTGATGATAGTTATAGGTATGCATGCTATATATTCAACATCTGATGAAGCTTTTTCACCTAGACCCCATTTACTTTCTATTATGATGTCCCTGTATTAGTCAAAATTGTTCCTAAATCCCTCCCTTCCTTCTTTACATTTCTCCTCACTAAAATCTCAGTTTTATACTTTCTTTGACAGACCAACTTAGCTTGTGATTTGTTTACTGTTTATCATTACAGTTGTCCATTTATAGCCAACCCTACAGAACCAAAATAACTCATCATAAGGTTTCAGATGAAATATGTATACACATAAACATGGCTTCCATGGTGGCTCAGCTGGTAAAGAATCCACCTGCAAAAAAAGAAAAAAAGAATCCGCCTGCAATGCGGGAGACCTGGGTTTCATCCTTGGGTTGGGCAGTTCCCCTGGAGAAGGGCATGACAAGCCACTCCTGTATGCTTGCCTGGAGAATCCCCATGGACAGAGGAGCCTGGGGGGCTATAATCCCTGGGGTCACAGAGGATCCCTAGGTCCCTCACTCGAAGAGCCCTTTAGTCTCTCACAACGGAGAGACTGAGTGCAGAACAGCACAGACACACACAGACACACAGACACAGACAGACACACACACA
>CM035273.1:7652596-7798442 GCA_020226075.1 Hydropotes inermis
ACACAGACACACACAGACACAGACACACACAGACACACAGACTCACACAGAAACACAGACACACAAAGACACACACAGACACACAGACACACACACATACAGACACACACACACAGACACAGATACACAGACACACAGATGCACACACACAGACACACAGACACAGACACACAGACACACACTGACACACACCCATATATATAAAATTATCTTTCCTTCTGTGCCTACTGTGTGTGTGTGTAGGATTGTAACCTTCAGTAAAGATGCTCTACAGAACAAAGTAGACTAAGCTAGATTTTCAATAACATCAGCTGTTCAGAAAGGCTCCCTACTTTCTCAGTACCAATTTGTTTTTTGATTTGCATAGTTTAGTATTTTTAATTAGACATATAAGCATTTAGTAAATACTTTAAATTATTGAGACTAGATTCAGCTTGCTGATTTGCTTAAATAATCCAAGTCTGTAGACCAGTTTTCCTCTGGAAATCATTTGTCCTCCATAGCTTTTTCTTTCATTGGTTTGTGATATATTATACTTATCACCTATAATATATATCGTTTTAAACTTTTAATTAATATCCATATGTGTAAGTATCATTTCCTGGACAGCCACTGTTATATTGGAAAACTGTTGGATCTTGCTGGGGCTCAAACCCATGCATACTCTGAGATAGCTACCAGATATTAATTTTCCTCATCTGTAAAATGAACTATCACTGTAGGACCTGTCTACTTCATTGTCCTGAAGATCAGATGCAGAAGTTATTCAAAGGACTTTGAGAAGTGATAATTTAAGATATTGTTGTCAAAATAATGTCTTATATTTAAATGTAATTAAATGTAATTAAACTAGTTAGAAAATACTGTTGACAAAACATTAAATATTTTATTGATATATGTTCAATAAAAATAAATATAAGCTTCATTTGAGATGCTCTAGTCAGTCCCTATCACTTTAAACATGATTTTGTGAGGAAACTTTGGTACTATTTCAACTGTACTTCCGAGAAGTATAATCATAGTTTTATAAAATTTATTCTGTTACCAACACCATAATTGTCTGATTATATATTGTAAATGGGATACCACTTAAACATAAACACTGGCCTACATCTACTAATATTATTACTAATGATGACCTCATATTAGTAAAATATGCACCAATTACACAGAAAACATTTTTAAACACAGGAGTGGTTTTCTAATTCATTTTTATGGTTCCTATAAAGTTAAATGGGCAAAGTAAGCAAACACATAAGTGTCAGAAAAGTAAATTATCTTTATGTCATTTCATTTCCACTGAAATAAAATTTATTTTACTAGAAGCAGAGGTAGAGACATCATTTTAAAGATGAGTTGAAAAATTTCTCAGTTCTCTAACTTCAGAAATGAACAGTTTTCTTCACATTGATCTACATTTCTTTTTTAATGATTGCAGGTTCTGAATCAGTCCTATTTAAGAAGCTCTTCATTGAAAGTAATTGTAAGCTGCAGTGCTATTACGGTCTTTTTTGAAATAGAAGTACCTGTTGACTCTGATAACTCTAGTTGTCCTTTTCCCAGGGTTACCTGCTGTCCATACACAGTTCTTGCCAAACCATTTTTATGAGATAGTCTGGCTTCATACAATGAATGACTTCTTTTATCTAAAAAAAGTTATTTCTGTGTCTTATAAATCTTGTTTAATATGCTTGACTTTTATCTTATTTAGCTTAACATTCAGAGATAATCTAACTTAGAAGAACACCCTAATATTTGGAATTCAGGGAAACACATAAAACTAAAAGTAAGTTAATATTGTTTTAATATCATGATTTTTATATTTTAAAAATGTTAAAATTCTTCTCATCAGTAACAAAAATTGTTATGAGAATTTAACACAGCCACAATTTCCCTACCCCAGCCACAGTCTGTAAAGAAGAGATAAAATGCATTCTACAGAAACCTGAGCCAGAATTTTGCCCAACCATTTTCTTTAAATTGTTTCTTAGGCATATTGCAAGTAAGAGACTAGGTAAAAATATAGATGGAGACAGGATAGTAAAATGGATTTTTTTTTTCTTTTTAGAAATGTCTGTTAAATTTGCAATCTGTCCTAAAAGATCAAATTCTTCTTTTTCATTTAATCCATATGGCTCCTTCCTCCTCTTTAAACTAGTCAAGTAAACAGGCCTGGTGGCAGTGGGGAAGGACCCTCCCCCAAGACCAACTTTGATTGTTCACTTCACAATGGCATATGACAGACGCTTCCCAGACTTGGCAGAGAAAATCCATGTGAAGTGTCTGCTGGCTGTTATCACATTCCAACCTGCTGGCCACTTGCAAATAGAACTGTTTAAGAGCCAGTTGATCCCTTTCTGCTACTCTCTGGGAGAGAGTGTTCCCAGAGGCTCAAGCTGCTGCCAAAAGAGGCCTTATGCCACTAATGCAAGGAACGAAACTATTTTTTTTTAAACTCCAGTATTACACTAAAAAGTTAAATTTAATTAAAATAAAAAAGGTGGTTTGGTGTGAATAAAATAGAATATGAATAGGCAACAAAAATTTTTGCCATGTTAAGGAGAAAATATTTCAAGAGATTTTATAAAAAAAATAATTAGAAAGATGCTTCTATTCAGACTGGTCAGCACCCTTAACATAGAAGTTGTATAATACCTTGCATAGAAACTGCTTTAGAATTACCCTATATTTATTATTTGTCTCATCAGGCTAAGCTTTCCAGGTCGTGGCATGGACTTGGGATCTGGTTACCACTGAAGAAATGCTGGTAGAAAAAAATATATATAATAATAATAATAAATAAATAAATTGCTAATGGTAAGGTTATGATTGACTACAGCAGTTTTGCTATATCTTGCTTCTAATACTCCATATTTTACATTGAAAATGCAGTTTATTTATTTGGGATTAGAGAGTATCCTTATGACTCTCTTGAGTTCCCTTGGTTGCCTAGAGAGTGGTTCCAGGAGCTCACTGGATAAAAAAAGAAAAAAAAAATCTGAAGATGCTTAAGCCCCTCACATAAAATGGCTAGTATGGCAGGTCCTCTGTATGTGTGGGATCTATATTCACAGATACAGAGGACTGACTGTAATACGTGCTTCCTCTTTTCTTAAAATGCTTAACCAATTGTTTGGGGAGAGGGGATGATTTTGAATCTCTGAGTACTTTTGGCAGTCTATGGAAATTTATGCTTATCAAGACTTGGGAGTAGGGGAGAGCAGTTACTGATGTTTAATAGGTTAAATTTTCCCGGTGGTTCAGTGGTAACAAATCTCCCTGCCAATGCAGAAGACATGGGTTCAATCCCTGGGTCAGGGAGATTCCCTGGAAAAGGAAAAGACAACCCACTCCAGTATACTAGCCTGGAGGATGCCACAGACAGAGAAGCCTGCCAGTTGACAGTTCATGGGGTCACAAAAGAGTCAGACACAGCTTAGTGATTAAACCAAGCAGACGATAACGGTTTAAACAGCTTCAGTTCAGTTCAGTCGCTCAGCCATGTCTGACTCTTTGCGACCACACAGACTGCTGCACGCCAGGCCTCCCTGTCATCACCAACCCCCGGAGTTTGCTCAGACTCATGTCCTTTGAGTAGTTGGTGCCATCCAACCATCTCATCCTCTGTCATCCCGTTCTCCTCCCGCCTTCAATCTTTCCCAGCATCAGGGTCTTTTCTAATGAGTCGGTTCTTTGCATCAGGTGGCCAAAGTATTGGCCATTAAACATCTTACCATACAGAAAAGAAGAATTATTTGGCTCAAAACATCTATAGTGTTGAGACTGAAAAAACATGCTTAAAAACAAAACAAAAAACAAAAAAAAAAACTCTTCTCTTCTCGAGTTTGAGCTGTTTTGGGGGCTTTTCCCCAAGCTGAAGCTGTGATGTCTACAGACTCTGAGCCACACATGATGAACATTTTTCCTTCTCTTTCCTGTCACCCTTTGTGACTGTTAACACATCTTCAGGTAATTACCTGTAGCCAAAGATCAATAAAGTTGCAACTTGGAGCAAATAAGTACATAGATCAAGGTTGTTCCCATTCATTTTCTAGACTTCATCCTAAGGAGAAATTGTGTCTTGAGGAAAGGACTGCTGAGGCCCCATCACTTTTTCTTTTTACCTAGGGCAAAGTTTTCTCTTTTTATTATTTTAAAAATAATCTATTAAAATGCAAAGTTACCTCAACAGAGTCCTGGATCTCCACCTTTTTCTTTTTACCTAGGGCAAAGTTTTATCTTTTCATTATTTTAAAAATAACCTATTAAAATGCAAAGTTACCTCAACAGAGTCCTGGATCTCCACCTATAAATACACCTGTGAGCACAACAGAGTCCTGGATCTCCACCTATAAATACACCTGTGAGCACATATACCCACCCGCCCTACACACATCTAATCTTTTTTGTTCTTGCTCTGGTAAATCTAAAACCAAAATCTAGAATGCAAGATGCATGTGGGCATGTCCTTCTGGACATTTTTTGGACTTTAAATTCAGTGATGAATTAGAAACATAATGCGGTTAAAGTAAAAAGATTAATTATTTTCCTCTGCCTAATAGTTTGTCTGTAAGTGATCTAAGGTAGACAAAATGAATTGGCTCTTGGAATCAGAATTAAGTGTAGATTAGCAAATTTTTGTTCTATACTATTTGTGGTTATTAAAAGCTAAAGAAAATTTAAAAGTAAAATCATAGAAACAGAGTAATAAGGAACTTTATGTTTTTTGATACTTCTCCCTGAACAACACACTTGCAAACTAGAATAGCTTGGGTTCCAAGGTTATAGAGATGTGCTGAACTATATTATTTTCTCGATTTTACAATCTTCCTTGATGACTTTGTCTTTGATTTCTATAGGCTAGAAGCTAACTGTAAATTCATCCTAGTCCCTGATCTTACTCTTATCTTGAGAGTATGAAGCCAGTTGTTAAACTTCGACCTTTCTCCAGTTTGCTGTCGTTTAATCCAAGTCTTACATCAGCACTCCCCACTATTTATTAAAAAATAAAAAAAAAAGCAAGAACCAGCCACCAGTCTAAGTTGGCTGCATTAACTGTTTCTCAAATATCTACCTTGCTTGAATTAATAACATAACTCTTAGTCACATCTTCAGGCTTTTAACCTCACCTTTATAGTCTGATTCTAGTAATAGAAGCAATAACTCAATTCTTAATTACAATTAGTACCTCTGCTTAAAATTCTAAGCACATTCACAAAACATTTATTTGGGGGGCGGGGAATTTCTCGATGAACAAGTTTCTCTGGTGGCTCAGAGTGCAAAGGATATGCCTACAATACAGAAAACCTGGGTTCAATCCTTGGGTCAGGAAGATCCCTGGAGAAGGGACTGAGTTCACTCTAGTATTACTGCCTGGAGAATTCCATGGACAGAGTAGCCTGTCAAGCTACAGTCCATGGGATCTCATAGAGTTAGACACTATGAGATGACTAACACTTTCACTATCACTTTCTCTATGAATAACTGTCTACCAAGTAAGTGACTGATAAAAAAGGTTTTGATAAAATGAGGAGTAAGAACATTAATAAAAAAGTTTACTCATAAATAAATACAACAAGACCATAATGGAGGAAGAGTCATAAAGTTGGATCAAGCCAAGTATATGGGCTCATGAAGCAGAGATTCTACATTTAAGGTTTTAACTAAAGGAGTTGATATTGGTCATGGGGAACTGTAGATGGGGAAACAAGGGAAACAGTGATCTTCTTGGGCTCCAAAATCACTGCAGATGATGACTGCAGCCATGAAATTAAAAGAGGCTTGCTCCTTTGAAGAAAAGCTATGACCAACCTAGACAGCATATTAAAAAACAGAGACATTACTTTGCCAACAAAGGTCCATCTAGTCAAAGCTATAGTTTTTCCAGTAGTCATGTATGGATGTGAGAGTTGGACCATAAAGAAAGCTGAGCACCAAAGAATTGATGCTTTTGAACTGTGGTGTTGCAGAAGATCCTTGAGAGTCCCTTGGACTGCAAAGAGATCCAACCAGTCAATCCTGAAAGAAATCAGTCCTGAATATTCATTGGAAGGACTGATGCTGAAGCTCCAATACTTTAGCCACCTGATGTGAAGAACTGACTCAATGGAAAAGAAGCTGATGCTGGGAAAGATTGAAGGCAGGAGGAGAAGGGGATGACAGAGGATGAGATGGTTGGATGGTATCACTGACTTGATGGACATGAGTTTGAGCAAGCTCCAGGAGTTGGTGATGGACAGGGAGGCCTCATGTGCTGCAGTACACGGGGTTGCAAAGAGTCAGACACGACTGAGTGACTGAACTGAACTGAAAGGAGTTAATAAAATATCTAACTGGTTGTTTACCTGAAACATGGACCAAAAGGTGGCCTATAGCAAATGAGCTGGAAATGACAGGACTGTTTTGGTTTAATACAGTGTACAGGATTGAAAAGAATAAGGAATTTGAAATGTTGGAGAGGATTTCTCATTTAAGACCTAATCAACCTAATTGGAGAATTCCTAGGTGGCTCAGTGGTAAAGAATTCAGCTGCCTACACAAGATACACAGTAGAAAGGGGTTCAACCCCTGGGTCGAAGATCCCCTGGAGGAGAAAATGGCAAACCACTTCAGTGTTCTTGCCTGGAAAATCCCATGGGCAGAAGAGCAAGTCTTTTTACCAGTGTATCTGTGAGTTTGAAGAAAGGACATAATTGGAATTTCGGGGACTTACAAGACACTGACTCTGAACTGAGGAGACCCAAAATGACATTATGTTTTACCAGTCAAAGGAGGGGCTTATGCAGACCATATAATCAACAGGATTATAGTTCAGATTATCTCACAGTGGGGTCACTGGTTCCACAAACCCACACTGTGGTTATTTATCCTGTTGTGGAAATAGAAACTTTCTCAGTAGCTACAGCATTGTTTCTATGACCTGTTAAAAAGAGGGTTATTATGGTAACAAAGGTCAAATGCCTGGGAAAATTGTAAACCAAATGCAATAAAACTTCCCTGGAGTGATTGCCACTATGAAGGACTTGGAAGCTGCAGAAGTAGTGATTCCAATCTCATCCCCACTCAACTCTCTGTGCAAAAGATAGATAGGTCTTATAGAATGGCCATGGGTCATCATAAGCTTAACTAGGTGGTGGTTATGATTGCAGCTGCAGTACCAGATGGGGTTTCATTGCTGAAGCACCACTGATCTGGCAAATTCCTTTTTCTCTTTCCCTGTCAATAAGGACTACCAAAAGCAGTTTTCTTGCATCTAGAAAGGCCAGTAACAGGCTTTCACTGTCCTACTCAGGGGTATATAGATTTCCAACCCTATTTCATGATTTAATTCATAGGAATCTTGGTCATTTTTTAGACAAGAGACCATACTGGTCCATTACATTGGTAGCATTTTACCAATAGGATTTAGTGAGCAAGAAGCAGCAACTACTACTCTATAGACTTATTGATAAGACATTTGTGTGTCAGAGGGTAGGAAATATATTCTAACTAAAATTCAAAGGCTTTCTACCTCACTGACACATCAAGACATTCCTTCTAAAATAAAGAATAAGTTATTGATTCTGGCACCTCCTAAAACTAAAAAAGATGCACAGCACCTAGTGGGTCTCTTTGGATTTAGAAAACAGCATACTTCTCATCTGCAGTGTTTCTTTAGTCTGTTTACCAAATGTCCTGAAAAGCTGCCATTTCTAAGTGGGTCCAGAACAAGAGAAGGCTCTGGAACAGATCCAACCTTCTGCTCTGTCTCTTGGGTCATGTAATCCAGCAGATCCAATGGTGGTGGAAATTGCAGAGGCAGTCAGATATACTGTTTAGAGCCTTTGGTGGTGAACTGAAGTGCAGTTCCTAAGGGATTTTAGAGCAGCTGGCCCTTATATGACAGTCTTTTGGACTACAAGGAGATCCAACCAGTCCATGCTAAAGGAAATCAATCCTGAATATTCATTGGAAGGACTGATGCTGAAGCTGAAACTCCAATACTTTGGCCACCCGATGCAAAGAACTGACTCATCGGAAAAGACCCTGATGCTGGGAAAGATTGAAGGCAGGAGGAGAAGGGAATGACAGAGGATGAGATGATTGGGTGACATCACTGACGCAATGGACATGAGTTTGAGTAAGCCCTGGGAGATGGCGATGGGCAGGGAAGCCTTGCATTCTGCAGTCCATGGGGTTGCAAACAGACACAGCTGAGTGACAGAACTGAACTGAAGCCCTTACATTCTCTTCAAATAACTACTCCCTTTTTGAGAAGCAGATCTTGGCCTGCTAGAAACTGCATATTTAACCATGGGTCACCAAGTTAGCACGTGATCTGAGGTGCCCATCACAGCCTGGGTGTTTTCTAACCCATCCGGTGATAACGTCAGGCATGCGCAACAGCACTTCAACATCAAAGGGAAGAGGTACAAACGTGATCAGGCCTGAGCGGGCCCTGAGGGCACAGGAAAGTTACAGGAAAAGGTAGCTCAAATGTCCATGGTTTCCACTCCTGCTACAATGCCTTCTCTCTCCCAGCATATACGGAATGGCCACTTGTGGGAGGTTTCTATGATCATCTTACAGAGGAAGGAAAGACTTATAACTCTTCATGGACAGTTCCTCCCTATATGGAAGAACCACTTGAAAGTGGACAGCTTAGCACTATGGGGCTTCCCAGGTAGCTCAATGGTAGAGTCTCCTATCCGTGCCGGAGAAGCAAGGCAGGGGTTCAACACCTGGGTCTGGAAGACCCTCTTGATCTTCCTAGAGAAAATGACAACCCTCTACAAGATTCTTCTCTGAAAAATCCCATGGTCTGAGAAGCCTGGCAGGTCATAGTCTATGGGGTTGCAAAGAGTCAGACATGGCTGAGCATGCACGCACAGCATACAGCCCATTTCTGGGATGTTCCTGGAGGACAGTGGAGAAGAAAAGTCCCCCTCGTTGGCAGAATTTCAGGCAGTGCACCTGGTTGTTCACTTTTCCTAGAAGAATTAGTGACAGAATATGTGACTATTCAGTGACTCATGGGCTTTGGGATGGTTTGATTGGATGGTCAGGAACTTGGAAGCAACAAGACTAGAAAATTAATAGCAAGGAAATTTGGGGAAGAGGTATATGGGTAGACTTCTGAATAGGCAAAAAAAAAAAAGTAAAAAAAAAAATGTGTCCTATTTGAATGACCACTAAATAATGACCTCAGCAGAGGAGGATTTTAATATTCAATGGATTTGATTAGATGACTCATTTTATGGATACCTGTCAGCCTTTTGTGTAGTCACTCCCACTGTCACCCAACACGTTCAATAATAAAGTGGCCACGGTGGTACACCATGGAGTTATGCATGAGCTCATCACAGCCTTCCACTCACTGGGGCTGACTTGGTTATGCCCATTGCTAAGTGTCCAGTCTTCCAGTTGCAGAGGCCAACAGTGAGTCCTCAATTTGGTAACATTCTCTGGCGTTATCAATCCAGATGGCAGGCAATAGACATCTTCTCTCATGGAAGGGTCAGCATTTTGCATTTACTCTGGATAAGGGTTTACTTTCTCTACACACAGTGTTTCCATCAAGAAACAGAAAAATGATACCATTGAACTGGAAGTTAAGAGTACCACCTAAATTCTTTGGGCTCCTAATGCCTCTGAATCAACAGGAAAATAAATTTGTTACTGTGTTGGATGGGATGATTGATCTCCACTACCAAAGGCAAATTGAACTGCTAGTCTGAAATTTTATTAATGTATCTGGAATGCAGAAAGATTAGTGTGTCTCAATATTACCAAGCCCTGGAATTAAAGTCAATGTAAAACTATAGCAACCCAATCAAGGCAGGAGTAGTACAAATGACCAGGATCATCAGGAATTAGGATTTGAATCACATAATCAGGTAAAGACCTGTGGTCAGCTGCAGTGTCTGCTGAAAGCAAAAGGTACTGGAGAAAGTAGTTATAAATACCAACTGTAATCATGACTAGTTACAAACAGGAGGGCTAATTGTCATAGCTATGCCATACTTCCTCTGCATTTTGCATGGGCATGTTTATATATATATATATATATATATATATATATATATATGTGTGTGTAATTAATACTCCTTTTTCTCTCTTACTCCCTCATCACATAAGATATGTTGACAACATCACAGAACTTAAGTTGCAGGATATCAAATAAAGAGTAAATACCAGTCAAGAACTTTACCTTGTGTTTTGAGGAAGGGTTTAATGTACTCTCAGTTGCTTACAGGAAAACTCTTCCACGTTAGGTAGAGTTGTGTGTGAGAACTCAGTGGATCAGTCCTATCTGACTCTCTGTGATTCAGTGGACTGTAGCCAGCCAAGCTCCTCTGTCCATCAGATTTCCCAGACAAGATCACTAAAGTGGATTGCCATTTCCTCCTCCAGGGGATCTTCCTTAGTCTCCTCAAATGACAGGTAGATTCGTTACCAGTGGACCACCTGGTAGAATTAGGACCTTGTAATTCTCTTTATTTGAAGATTAATTATGGTTTAAGGAGATGCTTAAGGCTGGAAAGCTGACAAGAGGTCTTTCCTGAAATTATTAATTTATGTGTTAACTGGGTCATGGAGTGCCCAGATATTTGGTAAAACATTACTCTGAGTGTTCTGCGAGGGTGTTTTTGGAGGAGATTAATATCTGAATTGGTAGACTGAATAAAGAAGATTGCCTTCTGTAACATGGTGGCTCTTATTCAATAAATTGAAGACCCAAATGAAGCATAAAGTCTGATCTTCCTGAGAGGAAGAAAGAACTCCTCCTCCCTGACAGCTTGAACTGAGACTTTTTTTTTTCTTTCTTGTTCTCAGACTCAGACTAAAACATTGGCTCTCCTTGGGTCTAAAGCCTGCTGGTTTACACTGGAACTAAACCATCAGGTCTGTGTGTCTCCAGCTGGCCAACTGCAGATTTGAGGATTTAGCTTCCTTTGTCCTCCATCTTCCATGAGCTTGGAAGAAGACACTGACAAAAAGAACATGATGGCTGTCCTCCTGGTATTTGTAGTCTAAGGACTTCATAGTTGTCCAGTCCTGCATGCAACATAACTGCTTCTGATACTAGTTTTAACCTCTCTTTCTATCCTGATTTTAAAGCCTGTTTTCTCTTTCTTCATTTTGTGTTTACACTTTCTTTTTTCCCCCTCCTGTTCTGTTTATGTCTTCCTTTTTATCTGCTTCTGAATGTACTTATTGAGATCCTATGATGACAAACACATACTGCCTAGGCCCCTGATGGTTACAAGAAGAAGCCTCCCTCAATGAACTCAAAGCCTGCTGAGGGATGTGATGAATGGCAATGATGGTATATATAGAGAGAAGTCATTCCAGTAAAGGAGGATGCTTGAGAGACAGCTCAGGGAGAGAGATAGTTGAGATAAGAAGCAAGGCAAACAGATTTAACACCCCACTGGACTGATGGCTCTGATTGAGCACAAGTTTCAGAACACCTACCCCCCCAAAAAAAAATTAATGAAGATGAAATTGTGTAATTCCATGTTGGCTCCATGATAAAGGATCTATCTGCAATGCAGGAGATGCAGGAGACTTGAGTTCAATTCCTGGGTTGGGAAGATCCCCTGGAGGATGGCATGGTAACCCACTCCAGTGTTCTCAACTGGAGAACCCCATGAACTAAAAAGCCTGGAGGGCTATAGACCATGGAGTCACAAAGAGTTGGACACGACTGAAGTGATTGAGCATGCATGCACATGATTATGCTAGGATCACTGCCTTGAAGAAAAGACACAATGCTTGTCCAGGAAGAGCCTGAAAGAGTCTGCTGAGAAAACTTAGAGACAGTGTTTCTTATCTCTTTAAAATATACCATAAAAATATATATATATATATATATATATATATATATATATATATATGCCATAAATAAATGTAGATATGTAAATACTGGAGCTATAAATTATTTATAGAAATACTATTGCAAAATGCAAACTCTAAACCACTTTTCAGGTCCTATTTATTCCCAGATGGATTTGGGTTTTTATTGAACTATAAAAAGAAAGCATTGTCATACTGTGTTTATTATGGAAAATCTCTCTGTCCTGGTTAAATGATTTTGGTTTTCAACAACTTTAGATGACAGATTGTAGTTTTGCATTTTCAAGCCAACTTTCATTGTCTTTACTTAAGGAAAATCACCTAGATTTGTCATGCCTGGTTTAAATTACTTCTCAATGTGCCTCACACCTTAGTGCGCGATTCATAATTAATGATTTATTTACCTAGCATTTTAAATTAAAATGCTTTCAGGGTATATTGCAGACGGTGGATCAATTAATCAGAGTCCCTGGGAAATTGCCATCTTTAGAAATGCTTTTGGTAGATATTGATAAACTATTTTTTCCTTCTTTGGAGGACAAGTATTGAAAGCTCCTTCCAACCTTAGAAATGTTTTAGGGCATCTTAGATGCTTGTGGAGGAGGAGAGGGGGCAACAGAGGATGAGATGGTTGGATGGAATCACAAACTCAATGGACATGAATTTGAGTAAACTTTGGGAGTTGGTTATGGACAGGGAGGCCTGGTATGCTGCAGTCCATGGAGTCACAAAGAGTCAGACACGACTGAGCAACTGAACTGAACCGAACTGACTGAGATTATTGTGGAGTTTGGAAAACGTATAATTTCTAATGAAAACTTCAGTAATCTGAATTACAACATAGAAGGTACCATATTAATGCTTTTTCATGACTTTGCAACTAAGCCAACTGTAAAAATTAGGTTACTTGACTAGACTACCTCTATATTCCCTTCCATTTCTAAGTTTCTTTATCTGGTGTTTCCAAAATGGCAAGTCCTTTATAAAAATTCTTGACCCCGATTAACCTAATTGAGCATAGAAAATCATACAAGTTTTTTCCCGTATCTGTGATCTTACTTTTAGTCTTTGCAATTAAAGTGAGAGTGTTATTCATTCAGTCACACCTGCCTGACTTTTTGTGATCCCATGGACTGTAGCCTGCCAGGCTCTTCTCTGATGGAGTTCCCCAAGCAAGCAGACTAGAGCTGGTTGCCATGCCTGCCTCCAGGGAATCTTCCCAACCCAGGAATTGAAACAGGGTCTCCTGTATTGTAGGCAGATTCTCTATCATCTGAGCCACCAGAAAAGCACCTTTAGTCTTTACATTAGGTTTTAAAATAGGGTTTTTTTTCCTACAAAATTCTAAGGACATGATTTATTAAAGATAATTTTCTCTGAAATTATTCAAAGCTAGTAAAGGTACTAAAAATAGTGGTTAAAAAAATGTGTCTTGGAGTCTGATATCTGACTTTGTAGCTGTGCATGCAAGTTCAGTGTCTCAGGCATGTCTGACTCTTTGCAACTCACCAGGCTCCTCTGTCCGTGGGAATTTTCAGACAAGAATACTGGGATGGGTTGTCATTTCCTCCTCCAGGTTTGTAACAGTACTCACTTCTATTAGCAGCATATGTAATCTTTGGTATGTTACATATCCTCTTCAATTGTCAGTATTCTGAACTAGAAGACAAAGATAAAAATAGTGTCTTCCTTGCATTATTTAATGAGTTAAATATGATGATTAATTCAGAGCACTTAATAAAATACCTGGCATACAGTCCATGACCTGTAAATTTTAGCCATCATACTTAATAAAAATAAAATAAAATTAAAAAAACCTAAAAACTTTGAGATGAATCTTGGACAATTTAAGCAAAAGGATATTTTACTTGTCTGCAATGTGTTATTTCTACACATGTACTTTGTGCATGAAAAGGATTTCATGATTTCATATATGTATCTGTAACAAGCTGTTTATTCTACTTCCAGTTTTGGAATTTAATTTATGATAAATTCTGCTCCCCTTACACATTTAGTATTTGCCTATAAACATGTGTTTCCACTATTGTATTTCCCCATCTTTCTTAGGCTATTTTATGCCCACTTCAAAACATCACTCCAGATGATTTTATACTCCTTCCCTCTCTTAAACCCAAAGGCTTGTAACTACTTCAATCAAAAGACTGCAGAAGTGATGCTAAGTGATTTTCAAAACTCAACCAAAAGTATACAGAGCTCCTACCTTCTTCTCTAGAATGGTTTATCTTGACTTTGTGAATCTCCAGGTAAGAATCCCATGTAACCTGATGTCACCATGATGGTGTTTGCTCAAGTGTTCCAGGTGATGGCCAATACACCATGATCTTCATCCAGGTGATAGATATACAAATAAAGAATGATCAAGTCCATTCACAAACATGATAAAACCAAGTAACCACTGTCAGTTTTATAAGGAGTAGAAGAATTAAATAGCTGATTCCTAGGAAACCCCTGAACCACACAATTATAATATTTAATAAATGCAGTGCTTAAGATTCTAACTTGGGATAGTTTATAATGCATCTGCAATGAATGACTAGACTGAGTACTTTCTTAGAGTATGCCCTTTTCACATTCACCATTTTGGCACTCAGATCTTTTGCATTTGTCAAATGAATGCTGAAATTAGTAGACCTCATAATGAGGGATTTGCATATATGATTTTAGAGAAGTCCTGTCAGTTCAGGGAACAGATGGTTGGAGGGCACCACTGACTCGATGGACATGAGCTTGAGCAACCTCCAGGAGTTGGCGATGGACAGGGAGGCCTGGAGTGCTGCAGCGCATGGGGTTGCAAAGAGTCAGACACGCCTGAGAGGCTGAACTGAGCTGACTGAACATAGCTACTACTTAGAAAACCCACTATGGTTGAAATTACCTCCAGGCTAATCTCTGCCCCTATGGAAAATTGTAGGCAAAGGGTGAAACAGATCACCAGCCCAGGTTGGATGCATGAGACAAGTGCTCGGGCCTGGTGCACTGGTAAGACCCAGAGGAATCCGATAGAGAGGGAGGCGGGAGGGGGGATTGGGATGAGGAATACACGTAAATCCATGGCTAATTCATGTCAATGTATGACAAAAACCACTACAATATTGTAAAGTAATTAGCCTCCAACTAATAAAAATAAATGGAAAAAAAAAGAAATTGAATACTTACTAGAGCCTCTTTAAAAAGGCATTTCTGGATTACGTTGTACATATTTCTGGTGACCTGTGACCACTGATATCATAAGACATTACTCAGAATGGAAATCTTACTCCTGGTATACTGTCTAAGTTAAAATTATGACAGTAAGTCATTTTTGCCTGAAATTCTTCACATTCTCATGTTTTATTTTTTATCTTAGCTGTGAAAGTGAAAGTTGTTCAGTTGCGTCAGACTCTTTGCAACCCCATGGACTATATAGTCCCTGGAATTCTCCAGGCCAGAATACTGGAGTGGGTAGCCTTTCCCTTCTCTAGAGAGTTTTCTCAACCCAGGGATTGAACTCAGGTCTCCCTCATTGCAGGTGGATTCTTTCCTAGATGAGCCACAAGGGAAACTGTGGTGTGCTATTAACATGCTCTTTCAGTCTCTTGAAGGTGTCCAGTTGTGACAACACCATTATATTGCTTAATGAAAAAACACTGGCCTATTCATAGCATTCTAGAGGAAAGAAAGAATACTGTGAGCTACATTGTTTTTAGTGTATGAAGAAGTGAACCTGAAAAGTGAAAGCGTTATTTGCTCATTCATGTCTGACTCTTTGGGACCCTGATGGACTATAATCAGCCAGGCTCCTCTATCCATGAGATTTTTCAGGCAAGAATACCAGAGTGAGTTTCCATTCTTTTCTCCGGAGAATCTTCCCAACTCAGGGATCACACCTGAGTCCCTCACAATACAGGCAGACTCTTTACCATCTGAGCCACCAGGAATTATTACATAACTTACAAACTAATATAGCCTGAAAAATATAATGATTTAAATTCCAATAACCCAAAACCAAGACAAAATAAATGTATATTTCTACAACTTTTCAAAATATGTGTATGTGTAATATATTACAAAATGATTCATTTCTACTTGTTGTCTGTAAGCTTCTCTATTTACACAAAAATATTTTACTGTCAGTAATGCAGGCTAACCAAAGATGTTTGCTGACATTTTTAACCTTTACATGTTATATTATTCCTTAACTTACTTGACTTATTATTGTTATACCTTTATACCATTGTCAGTTTTTCACTAAAACAAAACCATATTGAATAATATCATATATATCTTTGGGCATTTTTCCAGTTATTTTTTAAGGATATGTTTCTAGAAAGTGAGAGTGATAGGTCAAAATATATAATGTATTTATTAAGAGATGACTCTTGCCACATGAATACTGAGGATAGTTCTTTAAATGATCAATATGAAAAGCAAAAGAAAAATGTCATGCGTGATTTTAAGAGAAAAAAATAATCAGTACCACTTATAAAAAGGCAGTTTCCTCATTTAATGAAATTTTGTGTGAAGTTGTTGAGTTATATATTCTGGTTCATTATGGGTAGTGGTCTAATTTGGAAACGAAAAAACAGCAGCACCGTCAGCAGTACTGAGCGGTCACGGAATAAAAGGGAGTTGGGACTGGCACTGCTCATCTTTGGGTTTCTGGAAATAATTATTAGGATTTCACTGTGAGCAGATTTTATTAATGATTGTTGAAGTCACACAAATAATAATTTGCAGATTCTTGGGCATGTAAAAATGGTGAGCTAGACAATGTGGGGGCATTTTCTGTGTGGCACACATCACACAGAATCTCATCACTCAACCTTACACTTCCCTCCTAATTCATCTGCACCTAGTCATGTAGTCAAAACAAAGAAAACCTTCTACCAGACTTCATCTTCACCTGAGTTAAGTTTACTGTCTATATAGAATAATTCTGAAGAGCTTGAGCACACATACCCACTCCCAGCGCATGCACACACACACATATACACACATACTGTCTGACACTAAAACTTTCAAAATTCATTTCAATATAGCTTCTCTTTATAGTTAGAAAGTGGAAAGTACTAGTTTGAACATTTTCCAACAAAGTTAGTGTCTAAAAAAATTTGCAAGATTATTTGGAAATTAGAATAAGTAAGATAAATATAAAATTATATTTTTATAATTTGAGAAGTATTAGATAGTCATTATGGCAAAGAAAATAAAGAAAATAGTCTCTTCAACAAATGGCAGGAGGACAAATGAATGTTCACATTCCCAAAAATAAAGTTGGACCCCTACTTTTACTCCTGCAAACAATTAGCTCAAAATGGATCAACAACTTAAATATAATAACTAAACCTATAAAATTCATAGGACATGTGTACATTTTCAAGACCTTAGATTTGGCAGTGGATTCTAATATGGCACCAAAAATACAATCAATAAAAGAAAAACTACATAAATTAGACTTTATCAAAAGTAAAAACTTTAGTGCATTAAAGGACATTATCAAGAAAGAGGAAATAACCTACAAAATTGGAGACACCAATATATGGTATACCATATATCTGATAAAGGTACTGTATTATTATTCACAGTTCTCCAGAGAAACAGAACCAATAAGGAATAGATAGAAATAGATATAATATGGATACAGATATATGAAAGAGAAGAAGAAAAAGATTTGTTATAGAAATTGGTTCACACTCTTATGAAGGTGGAAAATTTCCAAAGTCTGCTGTCTGCAAGCTGGAGAACCAAGAAAGATCATGGTACCGCTCAAACTGAATCGAAAAACCAGATAACCAGGGGAGTTGACGGTATAAGTTCCCATAAACCAGGGTTTTGATGTCCGAGGGCAGTAAAAGATAGACATCCCAGTTCAAGAAAAAAAAGTTGTCCTTCCTTTCCTTCTTGTTCTGTTCAGGCCCCCAAAGGATTAAATAATGCCCACTCACATTGATAAAAGATCCCTTTACTCAGTCTACTGAATCAAATGTAGCTTCTTATAAAAATGCCCTCACAGATACACCTAGAAATATTTTACCAGCTATATTAGCATCAAGCTGACACAAAAATCTAACCATAAAAGGTTTAATTTGAAGAATATATTTTAAAAACAATTAAAACTCAACAACGAAAAGCAAACAACCTAAGTTAAAAATGGACAAAGGTCTTAGATAGACATTCCTCCAAAGGAAACATAGAAATGTCCAAGCAAACGAAAAAATGCAAAACAACTTTATTCATTAGGAAAAAGGCAAGTCAAAATCTTGAGATACCACTTCACACTTACTAGGATGGCTATAATAACATTTTTTTTAAAATGGAAATTAACAAATGTTGAAAAGAGTGTGGAGAAGTTTGGAACTTCATACACTGCTGATAGGAATGTAAAATTGCACATCTTTGGAAAACAGTTCAGTGATACTTCAAAAACTGAAACATAAAATCATTATATGGCCTAGCAATTACAGTCATGTGTACACACAAAAGCATTGAGATAAGGTACTCAAATGAATACATGCATAAGCATGTTATTATATCATTATTCACAATAGCAAAAGTGTGGGGAAAATCCACTGTCTAAAACTAAACAAAAGGATAAACACATTGCAGTACATACATACATATATACATATGTAAAATGGAATATTCTTCAGCTACAAAAAGGAAAATACCAAACTAATATATTCTACAATGTGGATGAACTTGAAAACATTTTTCATGAAGAAAGGAGTCAGGCACAAAACTCTGCTCTGGTAGAATTCCATTTAATATGAAATAAACAGAATAGGGAAATCTGTAGGGACAGAAAGTGGATCCATGACTTTTAGGAGCTGGTAGAAAGAGAATGGTGAGTGACTGCTTAAAAGGTATAGGGTAGCAAGTGAAGCAACAGACAAAGGATTAATCTCAAAAATATACAAGCAACTCCTCCAGCTCAACTCCAGAAAAATAAATGACCCAATCAAAAAATGGGCCAAAGAACTAAACGGACATTTCTCCAAGGAAGATATACAGATGGCTAAAAAACACATGAAAAGATGCTCAACATCACTCATTATCAGAGAAATGCAAATCAAAACCACAATGAGGTACCATTACACGCCAGTCAGGATGGCTGCTATCCAAAAGTTTACAAGCAATAAATGCTGGAGAAGGTGTGGAGAAAAGGGAACCCTCTTACACTGTTGGTGGGAATGCAAACTAGTACAGCCACTATGGAAAACAGTGTGGAGATTTCTTAAAGAACTGGAAATAGAACTTCCATATGACCCAGCAATCCGACTTCTGGGCATACACACCAAGGAAACCAGATCTGAAAGAGACACGTGCACCCCAATGTTCATCGCAGCACTGTTTATCATAGCCAGGACATGGAAGCAACCTAGATGCCCATCAGCAGATGAATGGATAAGGAAGCTGTGGTACATATACACCATGGAATATTACTCAGCCATTAAAAGGAATTCATTTGAATCAATTCTAATGAGATGAATGAAACTGGAGCCCATTATACAGAGTGAAGTAAGCCAGAAAGATAAAGACCATTACAATATACTAACACATATATATGGAACTTAGGAAGATGTTAAAGATAACCCTATATGCAGAACAGAAAAAGAGACACAGATGTATAGAACAGTCTTTTAGACTCTGGGAGAAGGCGAGGGTGGGATGTTTAAAGAGAACAGCATCGAAACATGTATATTATCTAGGGTGAAACAGATCACCAGCCCAGGTTGGATGCATGAGACAAGCGCTCGGACCTGGTGCACTGGGAAGACCTAGAGGGATCGGGTGGAGAGGGAGGCGGGAGGGGGGATCGGGATGGGGAACACATGTAAACCCATGGCTGTTTCATTTCAGTGTATGACAAAACCCACTACAATAAAAAAAGAAAGAAAGAAAATATAAGAAAAAAAAAGTATAGGGTTTTAGTTTGATGTGATGAAAATATTTTGGAACTGGATAAATGTGGTGGCTTCACAACACTGAGAATATACCCAAGGTCATTTAATTACCCACGTTAGAAATTTGCCAGTACTTAGAATTGCCCAAATGAGTTGAAAATTCAGTGTACACAAAAACCTGCATACAAAGATTATAACAACTTTGATCATAACTGCCAAATCAGTCGGTAAAGAATCCTCCTGTAATGCAGGAGACCTGAGTTGGATCCCTGGGTTGGAAATCCTCTAGAGAAGGAAATGACAACCCACTCAAGTATTCTTCCCTGGGAAATCCCATGGACAGAGGAAACTGATGGGGTATAGTCCAAGGGGTCACAAGAGTGGGACACAAATTCTCAACTAAACCATCACCAAAATTACCCAAATGATTTGAAAATTCAGTCTACACAAAAACCTGTACACACACAAGTTACAACAGCTTTAATCATAGCTGCGAAAATACATAAGCAGCCAAAATGTTCTTCAATAGTAATGGATAAACAAACTGATATATCCATTCTGTTGTTGTTTATTCACTAAGTCTTGTCTGACTCTTTTGAAACCTCATGGACTGTAGCCTGCCAGGCTCTTATGTCAATGGGATTCCCCAGGCAAAAATATTGGAATGGGTTGTCATTTCTTTCTCTAGGAGATATTCCCAATCTAGGGATCAAACTTGTGTCTCCTACACTGCAGGCTGATTCTTTTCTTCTGAGTCACCTGGGAAGCCTAATATATCCATACAATGCAATATTATTTAGTTATAAAAAGGAGTTATCAGGCTATGAAAAGGCAAAGAAGAACCTTAAATGCATATGGCTAAGTTAAGGAAACCAATCTGAAAAAGATTATATACTGTGTTATTCCAACTATGACATTCTGGAAAGGCAAAATATGGAAACAGTAAAATGATCTGTAGTTGTCAGGGTTGGAGGATTAGAGGCAAAATATGGAAACAGGGTTGGAGGCAAAATATGGAAACAGTAAAATGATCTGTAGTTGTCAGGGTTGGAGGATTAGAAAAGTAATGAGTAGGTACAACACAGGATTATTCTCTATGATATAATGATAGATACATGTCATACAATTTTATAGAATGTATAATACTAAGAGTGAACTCTAATGTAAACTATGGATTTTGTTAACAACCATGTGTCATTATTCATCAATTATAACAAATGCACTGCACTAATGCTACATGTTGATAAAAGAGGAAATTAACCATCACTCAATTATAAATTTATTATACAAAATATGAAAAGAAGGTTTTATTTGCTTTCTTTTCCTGTGACCAGAGACTCAAGTAAAAAACAAAAAAATTCAACTAGACTTCATTACAATTATTATTAGTACATACTTGACCAAAACCATAAATGAGTGAAAAAGTTTTAGCAATTATTAGACATTAAATTAATCAGAAATATATGTCTGATGAGAAAAAATGATCCTTTTCTGCTATTCTTTGTGTCCATAGATTAAAATAATTTTGCTAAATAGTGCCATGTTTCTGGATAAATTCTACTCATATTAATCATTAAATACTATCAACAGAACCGTAGTATTCATATAAATAAGTAGATGAAACTGACACAAGTTTTCTCCTGTCAAGTTCACACTTTGAATCTGTCTGAAGTATGTGCTGCAAACAAACTGTGACCTATTATTAGAAATTATTTTCAATGATTCACTATAACTCAAGCCTTCTTTCAAATTAATGAAAGCAAAGATTGTAAACCACTTCCCTTGAAACAAATGCTTATCACCAAAGACTTGGCACCATTTTATTTTTTAGGTTCTCAGAATTATGCCATTTTTAAATTAATACTAAATAAATGACCATTAATTTTTCACATAGAAGCTCAAGGTTCTATCCAATATTCTTGAAAGGACTGAAAAAATAAAATAATGTTATTGAATTTTAAACAAATATTTTTTAATTATCACATGCTTTAAATATATACATGTAAATAAATATGGTTTCAGCAAAACAAGAAATGCCCTGTAGGAATCAAAATATGGATGGAACATGAAACACATGTAGCAAAGTTTAACAAAGATATTCAAAAGCAATCAAACATTCTAAGAAGATGGTCAGCCCAAACATTGTGTTTCAAAGTTATTTTCAAATTTTAATAATGAAAGATTGAGGACCAATAGAGAAAGAGCAATTTCTTCAAGAACAGAGTGAAGAATCAACATCAAGCCTTTCTGCCATTAAAAGTCATGATCCAGCCTTGATTTTGTGTGTGTTGTATCATTAGCATGTTCCCTCCTTCCTGTCATCCCTGCCCAATTATTAGACTATTATGAGACCTTTTACTGCTCATCAGCATTACTGTCATTCATGATTTTTCAAAAGATTTTCAGATATTGACACATGTATATGAAAAATGAAAAAACTGGTCCATTTAAACTTTTTCCTCTATCTCCAGTGTCTCCAGTGTCAAGTGTTTGCTTGACAGAAGTCTTTTGGGGAAACATGAAAAAATAGAAATAAATCAAACATAGTTTTAGATATGTCTGTATATCTAGCACAGATTTACTAACATACTTTTGGAAACCATTAATTGTTCATTCTGCCACTCTGCTTTCAGTGGCCTTATAATTCATCCCCAGATTGCTAGAGAAATGATCTGTTAACTGCCATTTCTATTGCATGACTGCAAAACAAAACTGAGCAGTAATAAATAGCCACACACCAAGTAATAAATGGTTTGTTTTCAAAACAAGATTCTGATTACTTGGATTAAAAAAAGTGAAATACAATATTAAAGCATAAAAATGCTGAAATCTACTGAGAGATGTGGTGATATCATGTGGCTTGGTGAAATTGAATGCAGGTTGAGTTTTCTTGTTTTCAATTAAAATGGCATCATTTCTAGAAACATTTATTTGGCTGTATTGCACATTATAATTTTTCAGTTCTTATTCATAATTCTCATTGGAATAAAAAACAAAAAATCAATCTTAAAATTATTTAAACTATTTTTTAATCTGATACTCTAGGAAATGTATTACTTTGTAATTACTAATTAGACACACAAAATAAAGCATTTGTTTGTCACTTATTAGTAATTACTTACAGTTGATGGACCTGTCTTGAAATTTACAGTACTTCAGCATTGCTGTCACAGAGTGGAACGGGGAAATTAATTCTGGTTACTAATGCAAGCCTCAACAAAAGCTCAGACCCAGAGCTGTGGGACATATAAATAAGATAAATATACGCACAGTTTATTTCAAAGGCATCAAATAAAACCAATCATAGCTATGATCCTTGGAATTGCTTTGTTCTTTCAGTAACAGCATTGTTGAATTTGAAAATATCCTGGTACCAAGATTGAAAGATAGCCTTAGGCCAGATCTAGCTTTGCAAAATAAATAACATAGCTTTCTTGATGTCATTCCCGACATTTGCAAAAAGAAATTTTGAGGAAAAATAAGCTTTGGAGTTCAGATTTCTTCCATTCCAGTAAAGCGTCCCTTTATTTATAATACACTTCCTTTTTTCCATCTCCTTATCAATTGAGTGGCATTCTGTAAGTCACTACAGTTTGAATCTATGTTTCTTCCTTTGAAAATGTAAGGTGAGACTGATGGTCTTCAAGTGTCAAATGCCATTCCAGATCTGAGTGACATTAACTTATAAGAATTCCTTTTTCAAAGTAAGCTACTGAACACTCTTTTGTTGATACAGGGGAAGCTACCTAACTGTTCAAAACAACGTTACTCTTTACTTGCTGGGAATAGTGAAATTATTTCTCAGACTTTTCACTAATAAGCTAAAAAAAAAAAAAAAAACTAAAACAAAAATGGAAAATCTCTTAAAACATTTTTTCCTGGACACATTTTCTCTCTCTTAGGAGTATCCACAGTCTCCTTTCCCCAAGACTAGTGATTGAAACTGGACCCTATGCTGCAGTAAAGGCTGAAGGAACAACACCACTAAAGCAAATAAAAATTTAGGATAAAAATATTCTTTGGTGGTTAATTCAGTTCAGTCACTCAGTCGTGTCTGACTCTTTGTGACCCCATGGACTGCAGCATACCAGGTCTTCCTGTCCATCACCAACTCCCAGAGTTTACTGAAACTCATGTCCATTGAGTCAGTGATGCCATCCAACCATCTCATCCTCTCTCATCCCATTCTTCTCCCATCTTCAATCTTTCCCAGGATCAGGGTCTTTTCCAATGAGTCAGTTCTTTACATCAGGAGCCAAAGTATTGGAGTTTCAGCTTCAGCATCAGTCCTTCCAATGAACACCCAGGACTGATCTCCTTTAGGATGGACTGGTTGGATCTCCTTGCAGTCCAAGGGACACTCAAGAGTCTTCTCCAACCCACAGTTCAAAAGCATCAATTCTTCTGTGCTCAGCTTTCTTTATCATTCAAATCTCACATCCATACATGACTACTGGAAAAACCATGGCCTTGACTAGATGGACCTTTTTTGGCAACGGAATATCTCTGCTTTTTATATTCTGTCTAGATGGTCATAACTTTACTTCCAAGGAGTAAACATCTTTTAATTTCATGGCTGCAGTCACCCTCTGCAGTGATTTTGGAGCCCCAAAAAATAAAGTCTGCCACTATTTCCATTGCTTCCCCATTGATTTGCCATGAAGTGATTGGACCGGATGACATGACTTTTGTTTTCTGAATGTTACGTTTCAAGCCAACTTTTTCACTCTCCTCTTTCACTTTCATCAAAAGGCTCTTTAGTTCTTCTTCACTTTCTGCCATAAGGGTGGTGTCATCTGCATATTTGACGTTATTGATATTTTTCCCGGCAAACTTGATTCCAGCTTGTGCTTCATCCAGCCCAGCGTTTCTCATGATGTACTCTGCATATGAGTTAAATAAGCATGGTGACAATATACAGCCTTGAAGTACTCTTTTCCCTATTTGGAGCTAGTCTGTTGTTCCATGTCCAGTTTTAACTGTTTCTTTCTGACCTGCATACAGATTTCTCAAGAGGAAGATCAGGTGGTCCGGTATTCCATCTCTTTAAGAATTTCCCACAATTTGTTGGGATCCACAAAGTCAAAGGCCTTGGCATAGTCAATAAAGCAGAAATAGATGTTTTTCTAGAACTCTCTTGCTTTTTTTGTTGATCCAACCAATGTTGGCCATTTGATCTCTGGTTCCTCTGCCTTTCCTAAATACAGCTTGAACATCTGGAAGTTCACAGTTCACCTACTGTTGAAGCCTGGCTTAGAGAATTTTGAGCATTACTTTCCTAGCATGTGAGATGAGTGCAATTGTGTGGTAGTTAGTCTAAGCATTCTTTGGCATTGCCTTTCTTTGGGATTGGAATGAAAACTGACCTTTTCTAGTGCTGTGGCCACTGCTGAGTTTTCCAAATCTGCTGGAATATTGAGTGCAGCACTTTCACAGCATTGTCTTTTAGGATTTGAAATAGCTCAACTGGAATTCCATCGCCTCCACTAGCTTTGTTCATAGTGATGCTTCCTAAGCACCTCTTGCATTACAGGATGTCTGTCTCTAGGTGAGTGATCACACCATCTGATTGATCTTTTCTGTATACTTCTTCTTTTATTCTTGCCACCTGTTCTTAATACCTTCTGCTTCTGTTAGCTCCATACCATTTCTGCCCTTTATTGAGCCCATCTTTGTATGAAATGTCCCCTTGGTGTCTCTAATTTTCCTGAAGATATCTCTAGTCTTTCCCATTCTTTTGTCTTTCTCTATTTCTTTGTGTTGATCACTGAAGAAGGCTTTCTAATCTCTCCTAGCTATTCTTTGGAACTCTGCATTCAAGTGGGTATATCTTTCCTTTTCTCCTTTGACTTTCACTTCTCTTCTTTTCACAGCTATTTGTAAGGCAACCACTTTGCCTTTTTGCATTTCTTTTTCTTGGGGATGGCCTTGATCACTGCCTCCTGTACAATGTCACAAACCTCTGTCTATAGTTCCTCAGGCACTGTGTCTTTCAGATCTAATCCTTTGAATCTACTTGTCACTTCCACTGTATAATCACAAGAGATTTGATTTAGGTCATACCTGAATGGCTTAGTGATTTTTCCTATGTTCTTCACTTTAAGTCTGAATTTGGCAATAAGGAGTTCATGATCTTAGCCACAGTCAACTCCTGGTCTTGTTTTTACTAACTGTATAGAACTTCTCCATCTTTGGCTGCAAAGAATATAATCAATCTCTTTGGTGTTGACCGTCTGGTGATGTTCATGTGTAGAATCTTCTCTTGTGTTGTTGGAAGAGGGCGTTTGCTATGACCAGTATGTTCTCTTGGCAAAACTCTATTAGCCTTTGCCCTGCTTCATTCTTTACTCCAAGGCCAAATTTGCCTGTTACTCAAGGTGTTTCTTGACTTCCTACTTTTGCATCCCAGTCCCCTATAATGAAAAGGACATCCTTTTTGGGTTTTAGTTCTAGAAGGTCCTGTAGGTCTTAGAACAGTTCAACTTCAGCTTCTTCAGCCTTAATGGTCAGGGCATAGACTTCGATTATTGTGATATTGAATGGTTTGCCTTGGAAAAGAACAGAGGTCATTCTGTCGTTTTTGAGATTGCATCCAAGTACTGCATTTCAGACTCTTTTGTTGACAGTGATGGATACTCCATTTCTCCTAAGGGATTCTAGCCTTCAGTAGTAGATATAATGGTCATCTGAGTTAAATTCACCCATTCCAGTCCATTTTAGTTCACTGATTCCTAAAATGTCAATGTTCACTCTTGCCATCTCCTGTTTGACCACTTCCAATTTGCCTTGATTCATGGACCTAACATTCCAATATTGTTATTTACAGCATCAGACTTTACTTCCATCAATAGTCACATCCACTCCTGGATGTTGTTGCTGCTTTCACTCTATCTTTCCATTCTTTCTGGAGTTAATTCTCAGTTGATCTCCAGTAGTATATTGGGCATCTACCGACCTGGGGAGTTCATGTTTTGGTGTCCTATCCTTTTGCCTTTTCATACTGTTCATGGGATTCTCAAGGCAAGAATACTGAAGTGGTTTGCCATTCCCTTTTGTGGTTAAGCTCCCACCTAATCCAGCCAAACTCCATATGATAAATGAAATTGAAGACAAGGAAGTCAAAGCAAACTGTGAACCACTGACATTGATCTTGATCACCTTCCCAGCCACCTTCTCAGTTGTTCTTCAATGATATATCTTTGCTCAAGCTCGGTCTTAGGTGCAGCACTTGGAATATTTGATTTTTGTTACAGCAGGCAGGCGCTTTTACTTTTGACATGTGGGATATAGTTCCCTGAGTAGGGATTAAACCCAAGCCCCCACAATGGGACCATGGAGTCTTAGCCATTGGGCTACCAGGGAAGTCTCCCCCCTTATACCTAACTCTTGTGAGACATTCCTCAGAAGGGTCAGAGTTCTTGAAGGACTGATTTGCCCTGACATTTTTTTTTTCTTTTATGGTTTATGAAAGGATATTGAATAGTCCCCTGTGTTGTACAGTAGAACTTTTCTGTTTATTCATTCTATATAGAAGTTTGCCTCTGCTAACTCCAAACCCCCAGTCCATCTCTCCACCATCCTTCTTTCTCTCCTTCCTACTTTATGCCTCTCCTAAGCTATGTCACTTACTTCTCACCTGAAGAAAAGTCAGGAAAATGATTTCAGACCAGGAGTTACAAAGAGTAGTTTAAGAAGGAGAAAAATATTAAATATTAATTAAAATATTAACAGAAAAATATGAAAATTCTCAAGAAGAGCTATACATAAAGGTCATGTAATTAACAGAGCTATTTTAATATGAGGTCAGATGTTTTGTGCTTTGCAACCATACATTTTGTGAAGAAGCAAAAAGTATAGCTTAAATCCAATGAATTATTTTGGTATAAGTGACTCTTGCCATCCTTTAATTGCCTTTCTCATTGTTGATAGTAACTACCTTGCTTTACAAATGATTATTGCTTTCCTTGATAAAATATAAAGTATAATTATAATTTGAAATTTAAGCTCAAAGCATTCTTAATAAAGTAAAAGTGCTATATATTTTCAAGCATTAATAGCATACTTCCCAATATAAAATGAACATTATGTCAAAGATTTAACTCTTCAATGAAGGAAACCACAAAGCATCAGAGACAGAACTGAAGACTGAGAATGGTGAAATAAGATTGCTAACTTAGATGCAAAACAGATTAAGATCCTAAGGGGCAAGAAAACCATAGATTATTGAGTATATTTCCTACCAACAAAGAAGTAATCTGCATCTACAGTTTAACATGGGGTTTTCCACGGTTGTTCAGTGGTAAAGAATTCACCTGCCAGTTCAGGAGATGTGGGTTCAATCGCTTGATTGGGAAGGCCCCCTGGAAAAGGAAATGGCAACCCACTCCAGTGTTTTTGCCAGAAGAATCGATGGAAAGAGGAAGCTGGCTACAGGTTTCTGGTAGGCTACAGTCCATGAGGTTGAAAAAGAGTTGGACGAGACTTGGCGACTAAATGACATCAGCCTAGCAGATAACTGCAGAATTTGGGGCTCTTCTCTTAATAAATTGCAAGTCGAACAAACAGAAAAATATATATATCCTTTAGAAAATTGCATTACCCTTTTTCAGGCCTGTTAGACAATGTTCCAAGATGAGGCCGAAAAACTTACTGGCTTCCTTTGGCCTTATTTTCAAGTTCCGCATAAGTTTTCTTAATACCTTCACTACTATTAAAATTCCCTCTTTATAAAAAAAGTAAACCAAACCAAAAAAAGAAAAAAAAAAAGGAAAAGAGTGCTTACTACATTGTCAGTTTGCATTGTTTTCTTCTAGAAAAGTGTCACTTGTCTCAGCTGATTTTTAGTTATACACTCAAATGTTTTGCAATACACTGCTGAAATAATGTTCCATGAATATCTTATTCAATTTATGGGTTTCTGTCTTGTTTTACAAATTTACCAGCTATTGTTCTCATGAATAAGAATGCTCAATAATTGGAAATGTCAGAAGACCATAAAATAGTAAATTTTTTCATCCCAAAATATTTTGATGGAGTTGGGAAAAGCAGAAACAATCTCAAATAAGATAAAATATGCTGCTGCAAAATGAAGGAAAACAAGTACAAATATGTTAATAAGTAACTGATTATTAAGTCATGTAAAGTATCCTGTTGAATCTTAAGTGAGAATTAAAGAAAAATTATTTGTCTGATGGATTGAATAATGATTTCACTGGTAGTTTTTTATATGACTGATTTCCATTATCATTCTGCAATGATTTCACTGATAGCTAGAGCAAGCCCAGCCCCCTTTGCAATTTAGGATTGTGTATGCATGCTCATAAATTACATTGTTAAGCTGGTGACCTTATCCTCACTCCAGCAGTATTATGTCTCATTTGAAGATGGAAAAGATTAGTGAATTTTTAAAAGAGGTTTATACACATTACTTCTTTCTGTCTGATATTTACCAATTGTGTCTTCAAAAAGAAAACAATTGCAAGGCATGGTCAGAATAAAGACACAAACAGATATTTTGAAGTCAATGCCAAAATGTTTTCCAATTGTCATGTTTTGATTCCTTGAAAGGCTTTGGTTTCAGTAAAGAAGTAAGAATTTCACAAGAGTCACTGAAGTGCATCAGAGAAGGAAGATATCCTGTAGCTATAAATCCAAGTACTTAGTTTCAGAGAAATTAGCAGAGTTTAAGTTGATTTGCTCCCTGCTGGGGAGCTATGATATTTTTCTTTCTAAGTCTCAAGTACATTCTCGGAATCACTCTGTTTATTCTGTATCCAGGGTAGAAGTTGACTAGGTGAGTGAATGCAGTAAAGGACCTATAGAGAAAATAAGCTTAATGCTAGAAGCAATGGGTTAGATACACTGTGCTCAGTGTTTTTTCAGTAGAGCCTGTGCCAATTGCTTGAAACTCTTTTGTCCTTTAATTCTCACTATATTTCTAGGAAGGAAAAACATCATTCCCATTTTCTAGGCTTGAAAACTGAGATATAGACATTAATTTAGTTTTCTCAATGTCACACAGCTCATGAATTGTGAAGCTGGAAGTTGAACACATTTAAGTCAACTCCAGAGGTCACAAACAACTATTCTATACTGTCTTTACTATTAATATGTTGAATAAGCCAGGTGTTAGCTCCGTTGTAATAATCAATGGCTCAGCTTTTTTTTCTTCATATGAAAATAAAGATTTTAAAATCAATAACACAGATGATATTTTCTTTCTATGATTCACAATCATATATTATGCTAATTTTCCAAAGAAAAAGACATACTTCCCAGACTTTTTTTAAATTGAAAATGGTATTGTTATGAAGATTTCATACATTCAGCATGATTATGTCTTTATAGCTTGAAAAATATGTGGACTTTTACTTGATAACTTTTCTTAGACTTCATTAATCAAAAGCACAACACTACAATCATTTATAAAAACTTACAAATGATTTGCATCTTGAAATCAGAATATCATCTATATACATTTAAAAATTTGAAATAAAGCTATGTACAGAGATTGTTTATTCAGTCTAGAGTTACTCTTTGTTATGAGAATAAATTCCCAAGTTTACTGTATTTAACTTTCAGTCACCTGGTGCTTGGCCTATATGGATTCCCAAGTGGCTCAGTGGTAAAGAATCTCCCTGCCAATGAAAGGAGACACAGGTTCAATCCCCGGACCAGGAAGATCCCCCAGAGTAGGAAATGGTAGCCCACTCCAGTATTCTTGACAGAGGAGACTGGTAAGCTTCAGTCCCTGGAGTTGTAAAAGAGTTGGACATTACTGAGTGACGGAGCACACACTCAAGGCCGATAGGTTGGGAATCACCGACATATAAATTTATAAGAAACCCTAAAGCAGACATACCATTTATTTTTTCTAAAATGTGAAGAAAGAAATAATTTTCCAATATTTAATATTTAATGTCAGATTTATAAGTGCATCCTGAAGAATATACATCAGATAATAACATACAGTTTGCTATTTATACTAAAGGCCCATTAGCAGTTTTACAGTTTGGAGACTAGTTTTCTAGAGCTGCTTTGCTGTAACTAAGTATTATAGACTGGGTAACTAATGAACAGAAATTTATTTTCTCACAATTCTCGAGGCTAGAACCTCAAGAAAAAAACATCAGCAGAACTGGGTTCCCCTGCGTCCTCTCTCCCCAGTTTGAAGACGGCTGCCTTCTCACTAGGGACTGACTTGATGGTTTCTTTGTGTGTGTCCTAATCTCCCCTTATAAGGACATAAGTCAGACTGGATTTGAGGGTATGCTCAGTTGTGTCTGACTCTGGACTCCATGGGCTACAACCTGCCAGGCATCTCTGTACATGGAATTTTCTAGGCAAGAATACTGGAGTGAGTTGCCATTTCCTTCTCCAGGGGAATCTCCCAACCCAGGGACGGAACCCTCATCTCTTGGGTCTCACTTAACCTTAACTGCTGCTTTAAAGATCCTAACTCCAAATGCAGTTCCATTCTGAGATAGAAGGAGCTACAACTTCAACATATGGATTTTGAGGGGAGGGAAATTAAGACACAATCTGGAATTTTGAGGGTGGAACCCTTATTCAATTATGTATAGTTTATCCATTAAGACCACTTCATTTTAATTTACATAGTGCATTTGCATTAATAGATTATATTATCTTGTTTTACCACATAAAAAGGTGTGTTAAAATAAGCTATTGTAAGAAAACCATAAAATAAATAATAAAAATAAGAAAGTAATGCAAGCTTAAGAAGACACAAGATAAGGTAAATCAGAAAGATAAAAACAAATATTCCAAATTAACGCATATATGGAATCTAGAAAAAAAAAATGGTATAGAAGATCTTATTTGTGAAGCAGAAATAGAGACACAGATGTAGAGAACAAATACATGGATACCAACGGGGAAAAGGAGTGTGGGAGGAATTGGGAGGTTGGGATTAGCACATATATTTATTGATGCCATGTGTAAAAGAGATAACTAAAGAGAATACACTGTTAGAGCAGGGAACTTACTTAATGTGTTGTGGAGGCCTGAACAGGAAGTAAGTCCAAAAGGGAGGTGATCTATGTACATGTTGGAGAAGGGAATGGCGACCCACTCCAGCATTCTTGCCTGGAGAATCCCAAGGGCAGAGGAGCCTGGTGGGCTGCAGCCCATGGGGTCGCAAAGAGTCGGACACGACTGAGTGACTGACTCACGTATGTATATGCATGGCTGATTCATTTTGCTGTACAGTAGAAAATAATATGGCATTTTAAACTGGGTATATTACAAGAAAAAATTAATTTATAAAATGAAGAAGATGCAAGAAAATATCACAGATAACCAGTCCACTCTTGGTACAAGTTTTTCTCAGTCACATAATAAGGTAAAAAGAATGAAAGACATTAAGAGAGATGCAAGGATGCTGCTGCTGCTGCTAAATTGCTTCAGTCATGTCCGACTCTGTGTGACCCCACAGATGGCAGCCCACCAGGCTCCCCCACCCCTGGGATTCTCCAGGCAAGAACACTGGAGTGGGTTGCCATTTCCTTCTCCAATGCATGAAAGTGAAAAGTGAAAGTGAAGTCTCTCAGTCATGTCCGACTCTCAACAACCCCATGGACTGCAGCCTACCAGGCTCCTCCTTCCATGGGATTTTCCAGGCAAGAGTACTGAAGTAGTGTGCCATTGCCTTCTCCAATGCAAGGATAACTCATGAGTTTTCTTTCTCCTAATACTAAACTGATTTCTGCTATTACTAAAATTTTTGCTTTACTGTAACTATATTCTGTTCAGCACTTTGTTGGAGAAATGAACAAGAACAGCACCATCTTTCAGAGTGCATGAGAAAAGCTTCGTTGACTTAGCTCTGGGAAAGAGGCTGTGGTCAGGGTCCCTCAAGTGGTCTCAAGTGGTCTCAAGTTTGAAGATTCACTGGAATGACCCACAGGACTTAAAGATTTTTATATTCATGTGTATGCATGGTTAGTTGTTCAGTCCTGTCTGATTCTGTACAACTTTTTGGATTGTAACCCACCAGGTTCCTCTGTCCAGTGGATTTTACAGGCACGAATACTGAGTGGGTTGACATTTTTCCCTTCCAGGTAATCTTCCCAAACTCAGGGGTTGAACCTGCATCTCCTGAAAAAGGTTTCTTTACCTGCTGAAACAATGAGAAACATAGTTACAGTTTCTTACAGTGAAAGAATGCAGAGAAAATCAGCAAAGGGAAAAGGCTCCCCAGCAACGTCCAGAGTAAATCAAGAGTAGGATTTTTAGCACCCCTCCCAGTGGAGTAGCACAGTTCAGTTCAGTTCAGTCCAACTCTTTGCAACCCCGCGGACTGTTTTTCCAGTGGTCACGTATGGATGTGAGAGTTGGACTATAAAGAAAGCTGAGCACTGAAGAAGAATTGATGCTTCTGAACTGTGGTGTTGGAAAAGACTCTTGAGAGTCCCTTGGACTGCAAGGAGATCCAACCAGTCAATCCTAAAGAAAATCAGTCCTGAATATTCATTGGAAGGGCTGATGCTAAAGTTGAAACTCCAATATTTTGGCCACCTGATGTGAGAACTGACTCACTGGAAAAGACCCTGATGCTGGGAAAGATTGAAGGCAGTAGGAAAAGGGGACGCAAGGGTGAATGGTTGGATGGCATCACTGACTCGATGGACGTGAGTTTGACCAAGCTCTGGGTGTTGGTGAAGGTCAGGGAAACCTGGCATTCTGCAGTCCATGGAGTAGCACAGAATGAGCTTAATTCCTCCAAGCAACATCGTGGGGCAAAAAGTGCAAAGTTTTGCCAGCTACAGAAGTTTAGCTGAGGTTGGCTACCCTGGATTTATTGGGGGACAATCACAATCATTTCACTGTACAGTGCCTGTATGACTGACCAGTTAATGAAGCTCCAGTCCCCAAGATTGAAAGCAAGTACTCACTATTACATATTAACAACCTCGGATATGCAGATGATACCTAACAGTAGAAAGTGAAGGGGAACTAAAGAGCCTCTTGATGAAGGGAGAAAATGAGAGTGAAAAAGCTGGCTTAAAACTCAGCATTCAAAAACTAAGATCATGGCATCTAATCCCATCATTTCATGGCAAATAAATGGGAAAAAGTGGAAGCACTGACAGATTTTATTTTCTTGGGCTCCAAAATCACTGGGAACAGTGACTGCAGCCATGAAATTAAAAGACATTTGCTTCATGGGAGGAAAGTTATGACAAACCTAAACAGCATATTAAGCACAGACATCGCTTAGCTGACAAAGGTCCATATAATCAATGCTATGGTTTTTCCAGTAGCTGTGTATAGATGTGAGATTTGGGCCATAATGAAAGCTTAGCACCAAAAATTGATGCTTTTGAATTGTGGTGCTGGAGAAGACTCTTCAGAGTCCCTTGGACTTTAAGGTGATCAAGCCAGTCAAACCTAAAGGAAATCAACCCTGAATACTCATTGGAAGGACTGGTGGCTGAAGCTAAAGCTCCAACACTTTGGCCACCTGATGTGAAGAACTGACTCATTTGAAAATACCCTGATGCTGGGAAAAATTAAAGGCAAAATGAGAAGAGGGAAGCAGAGAATGAGGTGGTTAGATAGCATCACTGACTCAATGGACATGAACTTGAGCAAACTCTGGCAAATAATGGAGGACAGAGGAACCTGGCAAACTGCAGTCTTGCTGCTGCGGCGGCATCGCTTCAGTCGTATCCGACTCTGTGTGACCCCATAGATGGCAGCCCACCAGGCTCCCCCATCCCTGGGATTCTCCAGTCAAGAACACTATAGTGGGTTGCCATTTCCTTCTCCAATGCATGAAAGTGAAAAGTGAACGTGAAATCTCTCAGTGGTGTCCGACTCTTTGCGACCCCATGGACTGCAGCCCACCAGACTCCTCCGTCCGTGAGATTTTCCAGGCGAGAGGACTGGAATGGGGTGCCATCGCCTTCTCCAAACTGTAGTTCACTGAGTCGGAAACAGTGGCCTTAGCAACTGAATTACAACACCATTAATGATATTAATATGAACAGTCCAGATAAACTGGTACAACATGTGACAAGAGTTCAGGAATACACAAACAACCTTATGAGACAGAATGGTTAAATGCAGTTACATTAAAACAAGTCTTTCTGGGGAACGTATGGGGTAAGGCAACACCATCCTGCTGTGTTAATTCATTCCTCTGCAGTTGCTGAGCCCTTGTTCCAGAAAATGAGTCCAAGTGGTAATTCTAGCCATAATCCAGTGTGAATCTGTGTTAATGAGGGGGTTTAACTATTCTAGAGATTGAATCAAGTACAGAAATAAAAATACATAAAAGTCAGAAACTGGAAAAACTAGAAGCAGAGCAAAAATCCAGGAAAGACAGTCTGAATGATGGGCTAGAAAAATAAAAATGTTCTAGAGATGCTTATTAACTGATTCCAGTTTTGTGACATCAAGAAAGTATGACATGACTTATAGGAATCACCCGAGAATGCAGATAATTTTCAAAGGGGAAAAAAAAAAGAAACAACCTCTGGTGCTTACAGTAATAAATCTAAGCTAAAATGTACAAGCTAAAACTTATTTTTCTGTGTGTGCCTAGAGAGATATTTACATGCCTCATATTTAAAATATATATGTACAGAGGATCTCTGACTTACAAAATTTAGACTCACAATATCTCAAATTTAAAATGGTTTGAAAGCAGCACACATTCAGTAGAAAATATATATCAAAGTTTGTATTTTTATCCTTTCTCAGGCTATTCATGGGAAAGACTGATGCTGAAACCGAAGCTAAAATATTTTGACCACCTGGTGCAAAAAGCCAACTCATTGGAAAAGACCCTGGTGCTGGGAAAGATTGAGGGCAAGAGGGGAAGAGAGTGGTAGAAGATGAGAAGATAAGATATCATCCCTGACTCAGTGGACATGAATCTGAGCAAATGCTCGGATAGAGTGAAGGACGGGAGAGCCTGGCGTGCTGCAGTCCATGGGGTTGCAAAGAGTCCAATACAACTTAGTGAGTGAACATAGCAACAGGCTAGTGATGTGGGGTATAATCCTTTCTCATGACATTGAATAGCTACCACAAGTCTCAGTTCCTAGTCAGCCCTGCAGTCACAAACAGCTGATACACTTACAGTCATTCTGTATCCAAAAAGCCATTCTTTTTTTTTCTCTCTTTTAATACTCCAAAAACTGTTTGAGATATTCAACACTTTACTATAAAGTAAGCTTGTATTAGATAGCTTTTCTCAACTGTAGGTTTATGTAAGTGTTCTGAGCATTTGCTGTGTTAGACTCATTTAATTTATTCTCGTTGATATGTATCCCCAAAATCACAATATTTATTCTACCAATAATGAACATTTGTTTGTTTCTTTTGGGGAGCTATTGCTAACAGAAGAGATATGAGCATGCATCTACATGAAAATTACATATATATGTATATCTAATTGTACACCATTGCTTAGTATATACTTAAACATGTAATTTCTGGGCAATCTAGTTAGAAGACAAACAGTAAACAACTAAAATAAGTAAATACACAATATATATTGTCAAAAAAGGGAAAGTAAAGAATAAAGTAAGGCAGAGACAGAAGATGGGGAGATAGACCTAGATAAAAATTAATGCTTTAGGTAATTTGCTCAAGAAAACTTTTGAGAATGTTTTCTAGACCATGTACATATATGTCATCTAAAGGACAGTAGACCATATTTCAGGCAAAGTCTTTAATGTTAGACTACTGGTCACATTTTACAATAAAACAATACATTTAGGGAAAAGTTACTATTTACTAGACCCTGACAAATTTCAGAGCATAATTGTTGACACTTAAAAGTCGACAAAGGGTAATGTATCTGTGACAATTGACTCATATTTTCTCACATTATTATGAGATGTCAAAGAGATAAGACAAATAGTCATTAAGACTGTTAAACAGAAAATGCCATATAACTTTGTGTTTTTATTCTTGCTAACTTATTTCCAGATCACAAATTCTTGACTTTAAGGACCAGATTATTCACAAAGTCAACTTCACCTGTCTCCAGAGAATTCAAAGACGAATACTATCTCTAGCACAATGAGTAATTTTTGTTGTTCAGTAGTTAAATCGTGTCTGACTCTGCAAACCCATGGACTACATGCATCATGTCAGGCTCCCTATCCTTCAGTGTCTCCTGGGGCTTGCTCTCATGTCCATTGAGTCGGCGATGCCATCCAACCATCTCATCCTCTGTCCTGTAGGACTTCCTTGCTGGTTCATGCAGTAAAGAATCTTCCTGCAGTGCAGGAGACCCGGGTTTGACCCTGGGTTGGGGAGATCCCCTAGAGAGCGACTAACTATTCATTCAAGAATTATTGCCTAGAGAATCCCATGGACAGAGGAGCCTGGCAGGCTACAGTCCATGGGGTGGCAAAGAGTCAGACTTGACTAAGATACTAACACTTTCACTTTCTTCCCAATGACTAATTACTAGATTATTAAAAACATTGCTGTTCCCACAACATAAGTACACAGTTTCCTCTGCCCTCAATATATATGATGGACCCTTTTCTCCGATTGCTCAGATGATATAATTCTTTCACATTATATTTATCCCTTATAATATTTGTTAAAAAATATTATTAAAAAAAATAATTGGCTTCATGGTTTTGATAGGAGTAACACAAGAGGAAGGGATGTGAGGCAGCAATCTAGCTCCACCTGTTGCCTACTGTAAAGTGAAAGTCGCTCAGTCTCGTCCGACTCTTTGTGACCCCATGGACTGTATAGTACATGGAATTCTCCAGGCCAGAACACTAGAGTGGGTAGACTTTCCCTTCCCCCCGGGGATCTTCCCAACACAGGGATTGAACCCACATCTCCTGCATTGCAGGCGGATTATTTACCAGCTGAGCCACAAGGGAAGCCCAAGAATACTGGAGTGGGTAGCCTATCCCTTCTCCAGGAATCTTCCTAACCCAGTAACTGAACTGGGGTCTCATGCATTGCAGGCAGATTCTTCACCAACTGAGCTATCAGGGATGTCTACTGTAAGATCTTGGCCAATTCATTTAACTCACTCAAGAAATACTTAGAGGGTTTCCTTGGTGGTCCAGTAGTTAAGAATTCTCCTGCCAATGCAGAGGACATGAGTTCAATCCCTGGTGCAAGAAGATTCCACACGTCACAGAGCGACTAAACCACGCGCCACGACTACTAAGCCTAGGCTCTAAAGCTCAGGAGCTGGAACTGCTGAGCCCGCGGGCCTCAGCTGTGGAAGCCCGCGCTCCCGGAGCCGTGGGCAGGAACCAGAGAAGCCGCTGTAATGAGAAGTCCACACACCGCAACCATAGAGTAGCCCCACTCGCTGCAACTAGAGAAAGCCTGCATGCAGGAATGAAGGCTCAGCGCTGCCAAAATAAAGAAATAAATTGGTTTAAAAAAAGAAATACTTACAAAATTCCCATTGCACTCCAAACTCTCAAGATATTTCAGTTAAAAAAAAAAAAAAAAGAAAGAAAGAAAGAATACTATCCTGTCGGGATTCTCTTTGAATAATTGCATTTTTAATTTAGTAAAATTAAAATACCTGTTATCACATGGGTATTGAAGAAATTAAGTGAGGTTATACAAAGACTTTAGTGTTAATTATACCTAGTTGTGCCACTTATTTGCCTGGATTATAAGCATTTTTTTAAAAAAATTAGTTTCTTCATGTGAAAAAATGTAGTTTGTATGATGTAAATAAGTCCATATATATGGGTCTCCCTGGGAGCTCAGCAGGTAAATAATCTGTCCACAATGCGGGAGACCTGGGTTCGATTTCTAGGTCAGGAAGATTCCCCTGGAGAAGAGATGCCACATGGGAAGCCCATATATGCAATATACACATGGTCTTTCCTGGTGGCTCAGTCCGTAAAGAATCTGCCTGGAGAAGGGAACAGCTACCAACTCTAGTATACTGGCCTGGAAAATTTTGCACTACCCAAGGTATTTGTGCATTATCTTTCTGTTTAACTCTCACCCCCAGTTCTATATTGTATATAGTACACAGTTGGCACTCAATAAATCCTTGTTTTTTAATTGTCTAATCATCAAGTTTGCAAAATTGTGAACAATTCTGTAGTTGTTCCAATATGTCATCTCTATCAGTAGATCGCTCATGATGTCTAGTTAGACTAAGTCCCATATATTCCACTTACCCAAAACTTCAGTGTTATTTCCCTTATATCTGTTTCTATAATGATTAGTTCTGTTCATGTCTTGATCACTTGTTGATTGAATTTTGCATTAGGCCCTTACCTCACTTCCTTTCCTCAAGGCTGGACCCACTGCAGTTCATATCCATAGGGAGGCCAGAACAGTATGTCTGAAACACGTGTTTAATTAGGTCTTTAGCCTTCTGGAATCCCTCCAGTATACATTCACAGCAGGTTGAATGAAGATACTATAACTTCTAATTACCTTATATCTGGATTATGTTGTTTTCTGCTTTTTTTTTTAACAAAGCATGTTCTGATATCAACAATGCCATGAGACTCATGTGTCTAAAACTTTCTAATTCATTTTTAATAATCATAATCAGGCATATTTTTTTCTCATTTTAACTAAAAAGAGATAATGAATAGGTACATATATCTGTAAATGCACACATACACTTCCCTGCTTTGATACTATAAAGTACTTTTAGGTACCATGGAGTTGTCTCCTACTTTTTATTGCCAAATAATATTAAGGTATATTCTTTATATTATTGTTTTTGCTTTCTCAACTTCCTATTGATTATGAAGCTGACTACAATTTTGATCAGATGTCATCCATGCACTAAATTCCTCTTAGCATTGCCACTATTCACTTTCACAATGGACAGTCTTCATCCTTACATTATTTTACTGTGGCCATGTCTGAGACTTTTGAAAACCTCCTTTTAAACTCTTACTTTCGTGACACTACGCTACATGTATTCTTTTTCTCACTTTATGCTTTCTCATTCTCTCTCACTTGTGATTAGATTATAATATTCTTTCTCACATTAGGAGCTTCGCTATAAGTTCAGTTGGTAAAGAACCCTCCTGCAATGCAGGAGACCCAAGTTCAATTCCTGGGTCGGGAAGATCTGCTGGAGAAGGGATAGGCTACCCACTCCAGTATTCTTGGGTTTCCTTATGGCTCAGCTGGTAAAGAATCTACCTGCGATGTGGGAGACCTGGGTTGGGAAGATCCCCTGGAGAAGGGAAAGTCTACCCACTCCAGTATTCTGACCTGCAGAATTCCATGGACTGTGTATTAGGAGGCGCTAGAGGTAAAGAAGCCGTCGGCCACTGCAGGAGACTTTGGGTTGGGAAGATCCCCTGGTGGAGGGTATGGAAACCGCCCCCCCCAGCCCCCCCAGTATTCTGGCCTGGAGAACCCCCATTGACAGAGGAGTCTGGCGGGCTACAGTGCATAGGGCAGCGAAGAATCAGAAACAGCTGTAGCGACTTAGCACACATTCACGCGAACATCATTGGTCAATTTAATTCACAACCACAGCTAGGGACGCTGTTGGCTCAGATAGTAAAGAATCTACCCGCAGTGTGGGAGACCCAGGTTTGATCTCTGGGTTGGGAAGATCCCCTGGAGAAAGGAATGGCAATCCACTCCAGGATTCTTGCCTGGAGAATCCCATGGACAGAGGAGCCTGGTGGCTGCAGTCCATGGGGGCGCAAAGAGTTGGACGTGAGTGAACAACTATACTTTCTTTCATAGACTAGTGTCCTCAAAATCATTAGCTTGTTCAAAATTTTCTGTAAAATGCACAGCAGTATATGTTTGCAGTTTGCTTATTTCAAATGCATGTTTTATAGGTACCTCAATCTTAACACCTATAATGCTGATCCAGTGTTCTATTAATCCCACTGAACCCACTTGCATTTTCAATATGTATATAACCTTCCTCTCAATTATCAGATTCAGAAATCTGACTTTAATCTTCACCTCGTTCTTTATTATTGAGAGTGAATAACCATGTCTTGCCATGTCTATATTTAATTGTAAATCAAATCTCCCTCTTACCATTCTATCCATTTTGTTTTCACTCTTATTTCTTCATTCACTGTTGCAATAGCCTTCTAATTTGTCTTTCCACCTTTATTCTGGCTCCCTTTGAATTCATTCTTCACAATTTTAACAGAGAGGACTTTCTGGCATGAATATGAATATGAACATCTTACTGTCTGTTTGACACCCTCTTATAATATAAGATAAAGCATTAATACATAAGACATTTGAAGGTTGCTAATAATCTGGTCTTGAATTTATCTCTGGCCCTGTCTTTCTAGCTTATTCTAAATGTTCACTGCACCAGTGAGGAAAATTTAAAAATTCTTAATTTCTGCACAGTTTCACTTACTATTTTCTATCTCTGGGATACATGTTCCTCCTTTCTTTTCCTAGATTCATCCTACATGTTCTTTAACTTTAAAAGTAAGGCTCACAATGGAAGCCTTTGCTAACCTTATCACTGCCTTAAGAACCCCCATCTCAGCCCATGCTCCAGTGACGCTTGTATCATGACAGTCTATACATTTCACTGTAGTTACCCATACAATCCTCTGTGCTTTCTGCTTGCCTGTCTGCTTTGTAAACAACTCTCTAGGGTTTTCCAGCAGCAAGTACAATGTGTATACATTGTATGTATCCATAATATATTTATTTAATGAATCTGTCTAATGAATAATGAATCTGTCTACTAAATGAATGAATGAATGAATGAATCTGTCTAATAATGAATCTGTCTAATGAATAATGTCTAACATATTGTATGTATTTAATTCTTTGATTTAATGGGAGAAAGAATAAATGAATGTTGGGTTATTATTATCTATTGTACTATCAAAGTACTTTTCTAATGTACCTGTTGCATGGATCCCAGTAGATTTAAAATTATCAAGTAGCTCTCACAACTTTATTTTCCCCCTCTGGGAAGAAATTGTTGTTTTTTCAGTTGTTTATCAGTAAAACAATTATTTGAAACCTTTGTCAATAGACTTTTTCATTGTTCCTGCTAACTGAATGACAGTTTTAGGTACACATCATCACATTTAACCTAGATTTAAAATAGAGACCAATAAAATTATTTTTATTAAAATTCCTAATAAATGGAGATATCAAAGGATTTATTTCTATGACTCTAACTTTATAGGTGTGATTGGTTGTGTTTTTATGGTAAACACAATTCTGAAAAACTTATATATTTACAGTTGTAATTGAGAGAAATTTAAATTGAGAAGGGAAAAGAAAAGAGCTGAGTGAAGTGTAAACAGGGGGTAGATTATTTCAGTGTGTTGTTGGATACCCTCCTGGGAGGACACTGAGGCCTCCTTGAGCTTTCCAACTAAGTTTTTAAGATAGAGATAAAGATGAGCATCTGTGCTATATTGCATTTCCAAACTTAAAAGATGCCACTGCCATCTCTCTAAAAGAGACATTGAGAAATCACTGGGGTAGTCATTTGCCTTCAGGGAGTTTAATAACTAAATCTCATCAAGAAAGTGGTTAACTTTTGTTTTTATATAACTGTTAAAGATAACTCTCAATAAAATTTTAATGAGATAAATCTAAGCAAATTTGTAAGCCGTATAATTTACTTAAAGCAGGCAGATTGACCAGAGATAATGGCTTGACCAATGGATATTGACCAGAGATAATGTTTTCTGAGTACTAGTATTCTTTGGTTCAATAATTATGGGTAAATCATAAATGTTTCATTTTATAAAGATGAAATTAAGGGTAAATAGTAATTCTTTAAAAAAATCACAGTGTCATTATGTTTTATACAGAAAATAAACTCTGTTGTGTTTTATTGTTGCAAATGTGTTATTACAAGATTATTTTTTCCTCTTAAAGGCATAGAAGTAACTTGATATTATTGCATAGACATTTTTCAAACCTGGGACAGATGACATGGAGTACAGTTTAATTAGTTGACTCTTTCTTGTTAATTTTGTGAATAATATTTTTAAAATGTTTGTAGAAATGCTGAAAGCCTTAATGATTTTTCTTCTATTATGATTGCAGTCTACAATTTTTCACATAAATTGAGACTGGCTTAAAACAGGTTATATTATTTTACTGACTACCAAAGAATAATTCACCATATTAAAGTAAATAATTCTTTTTCAGATAGCTGTGCTTACTGCTTCCTGAGTGGGAGCAGAATGTGATTCTATTGCCCAGATTTTTCTCCAGATACTCAGGTTGCTTTAGGTTATAGGACCATTTATAATTAATGAATGCAATCTATGGAAAAGAAGAATAAATTAGCAGGGAATATTGGAACTGGTACTTCATATACGATTTTTTAATTTTAAAAAAGTTGTATTTTATTGTAAGAACACTTAACATGAGATTTAATTTCTTAACAAATGCTTATGCACAATACATTATTGTTGACTATAGGTATAATGTTACACATTAGATCTCTAGAATGTATTCATTTTCTTTAACTGAAACATTGTGCCCATTAATTAGTAATTTCTCATGTCCCCATCTCCAGTCCTATTTCACACAGTGATTCTATTAACTTCATTGTTTTAGATACCTCATATAAGTGTAATCATGCTGTATTTCTCTTTCTGTGAGGAACTTATTTCACTTTACATAGTGTCCTCTAGGTTCATCAGTGTTACTGTATGACTCAGAAGTTCCTCTTTTTTACAGTCATCAGAGGATGCTGGAGAGGATGTGAAGAAAAGGGAACTTTCCCACATTGTTGGTGGGAATGAAAATTGGTCCAGCCGCTATGGAGAACAATGTGGGGTTCCTTAGGATATTAGTAATATAACTTTTAATGTTTTTATATTTTATATAAGATATATATGTATATACATAATATATTTAAATATAACATTTTTAAAATATAAGTATCATGTGATTCAGCAATTCCATTCCTGGGAATATAATCATAGAAAAACATAATTCAGAAATACACATGTATCCCAATATTCACTACAGGGTTGTTACAATAGTCAAGAAATGGACTTTTGGCCTTTAAAGTGGTATCATATGCGTATCAGAGATTGTTGATGTTTTTTCTGGCAATCTTGATTCCAGTTTGTGATTCATCCAGCATTTTGCAGATGGACTCTTCATAGAAGTTAAATAAGCAGAGTGACAATATACAGACTTGTCATACTGCTTTCCCAATTTTGAGTCAGTCTGTTTCATTGTTCCACTGTCCATTTCTAACTATTGCTTCTTGACCTGCATGCAGGTTTCTCAGGAGACAGGTAAGTGGTTGGGCATTCCCAACTCTTTAAGAATTTTCAGTTTGTGGTGATCGACACAGTCAAAGACTTCAGCATAATCAGTGAAGCAGAAGTAGATGTCTTTGTGGAATTCCCTTTCTTTATGATCCAATAGATTTTGGAAATTTGATCTCTGGTTCCTCTGCCTTTTCTACATCCAGCTTATACATCTGGAAGTTCTCAGTTCATGTGCTGTTAAGGTCGAGCTTTCAGGATTTTGAGCATTATCTTGCAAGCAAATGAAATAAGCACAATTTACAATACTTTGAACATTCTGTGGCACTGCCCTTCTTAGGAACTGAGATGAAAACTAACTTTTTCTAGTACTGTGGCCACTGCTGAGTTTTCCAAATTTGCTGGCATATTGAGTGTGGGACTTTCATAGCATATTCTTTTAGGATTTGAAATAGCTCAGCTGGAATTCCACCACCTCAGCTAACTGCGGTTATGCTTCCTAAGGCCCATTTGATGTCACACTCCAGGATGCCTGGCTCTAGGTGCGTGACCACATCACTGTGGTTATCCAGGCCATTAAGACCTTTTTTCAAAGTTCTTCTGTGTATGTTTGCGAAATCTTCTTAATCTCCTTTGCTTCTGTTAAATTCTCTCCCTTTCTGTCTTTTATTGAGCCCATCTTTGCATGAAATGTTCCCTTGGTATTACCAAGTTTCTTGAAGAGATATCTAGTGTTTCTCATTCCATTGCTTTCCTCTATTTCTTTGCATTTTTAACTTAAGAAGGCTTTCGTATCTCTCCTCACTATTCTCTGAAACTCTGCATTCAGTTGGGTGTACCTCTCCCTTTTCTCCTTTGCCCTTTGCTTCTCTTCCTTTCTGCTTTTTTAAGTCCTCCTCAGACAACCACTTTGTCTTCTTGCATTTTTTTTTGCTTTGAGATGGTTTTGGTCACTGCCTCCTGTACAATGTTACAAGCCTCCACCCACAGTTCTTCAGGCAATCTATCTACCAAATCTAATCTCTTGAATCTATTTGTAACTTCCACTGTATAATCATAATTGATTTGATTTAAGTCATACCTGAATTGTCTAATGGTTTTCCCTACTTTCTTCAATTTAAGCCTGAATTTTGCAATAAGGAGCTGATGATCTAAGCCACAGGCAGCTCCAGTTCTTGTTTCCGCTGAACTACATATCATGGAGTGGGCACCCCAGGCGGCACTAGTGGTAAAGAATCTGCCTGCCAGTGCAGGAGATTCAAGAGACCTGGGTTCGATCCCTGAGTCTGGAAGATCCCCAGAGGAGAGTATGGCTATCTGCTCCAGTATTACTGCCTGGAAAATTCCATGGACAGAGGAGCACGGCGGGCTACAGTCAATGGGGCTGCAGAGAGTCAGACTGAGCACACACACATACAATGAAATACTACTTGTCCATTAAGAGAAATGAAGTAATGCTATTTGCACCAACGTGGAGTTTGGGTTGGACATGTACATACTGCCATATTCAAGTTGGATGACCACCAAGGACCTAGTGTATAGCACAGGGAACACTGCTCAGTGTTATGTTGCAGCCTGGATGGGAGAGGAGGTCTGGGGAGAATGAATGCATGTGCATGTATGGTTAGCCCCTCTGCTGTCCACCTGAAACTCTCACAAAGCTGTTGGGTGGCTATACTCAATACAAAATAAAAAGCTATTTTATAACTGAGCCCTAACTGGTCTTACTACCCTCAGAAAGACTTTGGATTGTTCCACTAGCTGTCAATCTAGCAAAATATTAAAATTCAATATTCTTACTCGAATTTTTCAAAAGCCATAGCTATAAAGTCTTTCTTGGATGTCACATTCCAGTTTCTTTCATAAGTGTACTTGAAAGAACAATAGAGACACTGTGAAAATCACAATATTTTGAAAAGGAAATGGAAAGAATGAATTAAAAAGAAAGCATATTTGGGAGTCAGAGTATTAGCAATACATAACAATTGCCATGAAATGCATTATTAATTTCAAAATAGTTTCTTAAGGGGAATAAAACTCCTAGAGACATGGGAAGCTACTTTGAAAAACATGGGTCTAAAGAGAAAGAAAAGTAAGTGAATATCAGGGCAAAAAAATCTTTAATACCATGTCATGTAATGAGGGGAATTGACTGGGTAATATACAACCAATTAAAGAGACACAGAAATGAAAAATTCATTGACATATACTAGACAATGACCATAAAGTTGTCCTGTCAAAAATTTAGGGTGTTATATGCAAGAATAATTGGTAATCTATAAGGCTGCTGTTGGGATTTATCATCTGTCAGTCAGAGTATTGACATGACTTTCTTAACAAAACTTACTAAAAACTTGAGGGGGCAAAGGCTTATTGAATTTTCTGACAAACAAGTGATGATTTACATTGTTTTAAGACTCCAATTCAGTATAAAATGATTGTGCTCAGAGAATCAAAGAAGGAAAATTTGAAGAATTCAAGTGTTATTTGCTCTAAAGTAAACAAAATATTCTGTTTCTATGTGGTCCTATTAATATTTTTAAAATGAGATACCCTTCCTGTTTCCTCTCTACCTACTCTTTGTAAATGCAAATTCTCTACATCTTTAAACTTATATATTAGGGCCTCCTTTGTGGTGCAGACAATAAAGAAACCTGCCTGCAATGCAGGAGACTTGGGTTCACTTCCTGGGTTGGGAAGATGCCCTGGAGAAGGAAATGGCAACCCACTCCAGTGTTCTTGCCTGGAGAATCCCATGGACAGAGGAGCCTCCTGGGCTGCAGTCCATGGGGCTGCAAAGAACTGGACACGACTGAGTGACTAAGACTTTCACATTCATTACGGCTTAGCTCTTTCCTTTATCTAGCCTTTAAAAGCGTGTGTACTACCACTTCTAAAATCAATTTTAATGCCCAACCTAGAAGATTGTAATGGGGATTAAAAGGCATAATGTGTTTTAAAAGACTTCTTAAATAGCACATTCATCCAGAACTTGTTTCCCAACCTTTTCTCTAAAACTCATCAAACTATGTGTGATATAATTTAGTCTCATACTATTCTATGTGTGCAAGTTGCTTGAGAAATCTTGTCTAGGGCTCGATTTTTGTCTTTTCTTGGCTGTGACACACAGGAAGACTCATTAGCTTGTTTTCATCTTGATTTTGTGAAGAAATTCTGATTTTTTTTTTTTTACTCATACTGTGCATTCAGCAAATTATTAAAAATTCTATTGAGTGCTGTAGGGAAAAACAGTATAAAGAACTTGGAAGTGAGGATAAAAGTTTGATGGTGACTTGAGAGTGAAAAAAATTGCATAAAACTTAAAGGTCTTGTTTTGTGTTTACTTCCCTTAAATAAAAAGCAAATTCAAAACAGGTTGGAAAATCTCAAGTTCATCAAGCACTTCTTTACTTACTTTTATCTGCAGTTCTTGATAAGGGTAGTCTGAGTTCCACAAATTAGAAGGCATGAACTTACTTGGAAAATTTTGTAGAAAGGAACTTTTTAGAAAATATCCTATGAGAAATTTTAAAAATGCTGTTTCATGCTAAAGCTTGGGCGTGGTAATCAGAGAAATGTAATGTGAATGAACAAACTAAAATATGTCCAAGGACAATTAAAAACCATGGTGCTAGGAAAGAAAGAAATCCCTAGTTCCTCTTTTAGAAAAGTCACATTCATCCCTAACCAAAAAAAAAAAAAAAATTATCATAGCATACTGAGAACTCACTGTGTATAAGAAGTAGACATACATGTTAGCATTTTAAACATATTCAATTTTAATTTCATCCAACTTCCCCAAATGCTGGAAATTAGCTTCATAACAAAAGCTACTGAAATGGATGCATCATTTTATCAGTGAAAAGGGATAGATTAACCCAAGACTAGAGACACTGGTCTTTCCAGTAGTCATATGTGGATGTGAGAGTTGCACTATAAAGAAAGCTGAGTGCTGAAAAATTGATGCTTTTGAATTGTGGTGTTGGAGAAGCCTCTTGAGAGTCCCTAGGACTGCAAAGAGATCCAACCAGTCAATCCTAAAGGAAAACAGTCCTGAATATTCATTGGAAGGACTGATGCTGAAGCTAAAACTCCAATACTTTGGCCACCTGATGAGAAGAACTGACTCATTGGAAAAGACCCTGATGCTGGGAAAGATTGAAGGCAGGTGGAGAAGGGGACAACAGAGGATGAAATGGTTGGATGGCATCACCGACTTGGACATGAATTTGAGAAAGCTCCAGGAGTTGGTGATGGACAGGGAAGCCTGGTGTGCTGCAGTCCATGGGGTCACAAAGAGTCGGACACGACTGAACTGAACTGAGAGACACTGATCAAAAGTTTCATTATTATAAATGCTCATCATAGAGGTGACATAGTAGAAAAATACTGAAGGAAATCTAGCCTACTAGCTACCTCAAGGTTTCCTTCATTTCCTCAAGATTAACTGCAATGAAGAAAGTAACTGGGTCAGAAAGATTTGATGTATACATCTGATTGCTTGTAATCAACATCTGTGATATGCTTAATTCCAGTTTTTTAAAAACAATTTCTGAGCATTACTTTTTCTTATAATATTCATAAAAGTTCAACAGGGTCACTTTCTACCAGTGTTGTAACCATTATCTGTTTTGAATAGGTTGAAAAAAAATCTTAATTAGAAGAATTATCCTCAGAAATAAAAAAAGAAAGTTTAACATAAATGTTTTCTTAACTCACTGGATTACAAGAATAGGAGGAAAGAAAAATATATTATCATCTCAATAGTTTTAGAAAGAGTCATGCACATTTTCAAACTTATAAACTGTTTATTTCTGGAATTTTCCACTTAATATTTTGAACAGTTGTTGCCACATGTAACTGAAATTGCAAAACCCCAAATAAGTGGGGACTACTTCATTATAACCATCTGCAAGGTTTTTTCTTTTTCCTTCTGGTCCACATTCTGTCAGGAGTTATTAGCATTGCTTGTACCATGAAACTTTTTCAAAATATGGTAAAGAGTATGCACCCCCTACCCAAAATAATTAGCCTGAATATGTAAAATACTATATACATTTTTAAATATTATATAAGTATTATTGTATATAAATAAAAAATAACCAATTATATTAAAATGGAAAAAAATGTGCTTGTGTCATGTGTGGTTGTGTTTGTATTATGTGTTATAAGGTGTTAAAAGAGAGAGGAAGTAGTTAAACTTTTTCTATTACCTATCTAGTAGTAATTTAAATACTTTATTTAATATTTGCTTCTTTTTTAAATCATGGAAATTATATTTATCAATTTGTAGATGGTGAAGGAAGGTACAGGCTATATATGTCATATATATCAGAACAGCAATGTATTAATAATTATCAACTTATCCATCAAACCCAATAAACTCTGAACCTGTTGAGGAGACATGAAATTCTTTCATCTCTAAATCCAATACCACACAACTCTGGGTTCACAACTGATGCTACTGTTCATTGAAACTGTGAATCAATGAATTAACAAACAAATAAATTGCCTCATAAAATATCATTTTTTAAATATCTTTTAAATATAGCTATTCAGAGGAATCACATAGATATATAGTTTTATTTTAAATTAAATATTTTGATTGTAAAACATATTAATTTTAAGTTTCCCATGTTGTACATTACATCTCCAGAACCCAAAGCATAGTTTGGGCATTTGATCATCATCTTTCTAATGATCAGAATTATTTAATAGAAGTAAGAAAGCATAATAAATAATTCTAAGTATATGCTTCTGTCCCAGTCTCATAATCACTGTAAAACAAATTATTATTTCATTTCTCACACACATAACCAGTTTAATATGTATATAGCAAGTGTCTCTTGCTGTGAATATTAGATTATATAGAACAGTTTCACAATTGATCCTATAGAATTACTGCACTCTATTTGGTCAATGTTAATACCATTTAAAAGAATTAAAGATACATATTTAATGTCCTTCTGTAGATAGCTCAAATTTCTCAATAATATGACTAAAACAGTCAAGACCTAATTGGAATTCCATTTCCTTGTTTAATTTTGCTTTGTTTTACTGAAGCTATTTAGACTACTAAATACTTTCTTCAGTTAGTTTTACTTTAAAAGTATGATTTGCATAAGGAGTTCAAGCAAAGGTTGCAGACCCTTTTCAAACCAGGTGTACATCTGGAAATGGGAATCAATAAACAATTTCAAAAAGTCTTTCAGCCCCAATTATAACAATACCTGCTTCAGGCCAGTGGGTTGGTAATTATATTAAGACTCCCATTAATGATAAAATAAAGAAAACAATTTCCAAGAAAATGCTACAATTGGGTCACTAAAGCACTCAAATATTTCCTTTCTTCCAAGAAATCTATAAAAAGCAAACTAAATAGAGCCCAAACACAACTAAAAATTAAATACAAGTTTTATTCACTGAAGACAAAGACAGTGTTGTTCAGAGTAATTTATTTGGTCAACATCTAAGAATCTGTCTTACAGTCTATTAAACACCTTGCTAACTTAGGCATTGGGAGCCAATGGTTTAAAACAATGAATGTGCACTCTGCTTTATTTTCCCTTATAATGGCATGGCATTTGTGGCAATTTCTACACAAAGTATTAAGTGTCAGTCATTCAATCATGTCCGACTCTGTGACACTATGGACTGTAACAGTCAAGGCTCCTCTGTCCATGGGCCTCTCCAGCCAGGAATTCTGAGTGGGTAGACATTCCCTTCTCCAGAGGATCTTTCCTACCCAGGGATCGAACCCAAGTCTTCTGCATTACAGGTGTATTCTTTACTGCCTGAGCCACGAGGGAAGCTCTTCCACACAAAGTAATGTTACCAAAAAAATAAAAAAGTAAAAAGCAAAAACAAAACAAGCACACACATAAACAGAAAAGCATAGTTTTCATCACATACTTTTTCCTACAGATAAACATAGGAGAGCAGAAAAATAAAACATCAAATAAAATTAGAAAATATCATCAAGTTGAAAACAGCTTGATGCAAACAACTGCAACATGCCAAATAGGAAAAAAAAAAAGGAAAAATTTTAAGAGATGAAATTCAAGTTAAAAAAATCAGAATTTTTGATATGGCAGTTGTTAGAGAATGGACTGGGAATAAGAAATCAAGAAAACATTTTAAAAAATAAGGCGCAAATGAAATCAAATAAAAGCTTCACATGTGGAAAAATAGTTGTTAGTCATGTGCCCTCTTGAGTCAGCTTGGCTGGTTTTAAATTTTGGCTCTATTTATGTTCCGGTTTTCTCAGTGGAGATAGGGTGAAGTGAAATGCAATAATTCTGAAGTGCTTGCAAAAGAACATAACTTGGAGTTACAACTAAATAAGCACTGTTTATCTTAAGTAATATTATCTTTACAGAGTTGCTAAAAGTGTTTTTTTTTTTTTTAAACTTTAGCACATTTAAACTTTAAAACAACTGAAAATAGTTAGAACAGTATCAGTATCCTCATTTTGCTCATGAAGAGAATGAAGACTGTCAACAAGTTGCATAATCGTGTGTACAAATACTGTGAAAGTGAAAGTGGCTCAGTCCTGTCCAACTTTTGCCAGAACACTGGAGTGGGTAAACTTTCCCTTCTCCAGGGGATCTTCCCAACCCTGGGATCAAACCCAGGTCTCCCGCCTTGCAGGTGGATTCTTTACCAGCTGAGCCACAAGGGAAGCTAATACTGTACAATAAATCATATATATGGAGAACCCAGCCTAATGCAGCTGACCTAAAGTAATGAGATTAATCTGGGTGGGCCTGACTTCATCACATGTTCCCTTTAAAAGCAGCAGGGTTTTTTCCCGGATGATGGTAGACAGTGAAGTCTGGGAGATACCTGCTCTGGCTGGCCTGTGCTGTGGTCTGCTTAGTCGCTCAGTCGTGTCCGACCCTTTGTAACGGCAAAAATAAAATTTGAAAAAGATCTGACTGCTTCATGAATGGATAAATTATAGAATAAGAGGGGGATTATACTTTTTATAATCAATAATAGTATTAAGTAAATGAATAAAACAATAAAAGAAATGAATATGTTCCTGTTTTATTCACCTACCCTTCATGCGTTGGTGAGACACTGGGCCCCCACACTAGGTTCTCCGGATGGCTAACCACCCGAAGCTGTCAGTGGGCAGATGAGACTGACAGCAGTTAATCGGCTGTGTAAACCCACAGCATTGGGCAGAGGGGCATCTACAGGACCCGTGATGCTGCTCTCGGGAGCAGGGTGAATGCGCAGGGGTCTGGGAGGCAAACCGCCGTAACAAGAGGCCGGGTGGCTTCTGGCTCCCCAGAGAAGATGCGATGGGCTTGCTTGACTGGCTCCGCAGGCCGGCAGGGACGCTGGATTCAGGCCAGGCTGCAGTGGTTGCTCCAGTTGACGGGGAACGAGCTGAGTGCCCAGGCCATCGCCCTGGTGGGGGCATACGTGGTGAGCACTGAGGAACTCCTGGCTTGGCCTTTGAGTCTTTTGTAGCTTCAGAGGTGTCAGAGAAGCACTTCGTGTTGCACCTTAATTTCAGGCCATCCACCATCCTTCCCAAATTTCTCCCCTGAATGAAGCACCAGAGTTAAAACAGACAACCAAAAAGGACCTTCTGCATAGCACAGGGAACGCTGATCAGTATTCTATAATAACCTAAATGGGCAAATAATTTGGAAAAGGATATATTCATGTATACGTATGAGTCCCTTTGCTGTCCATCTGAAACTGACACCATACACCTGATCAACTACTCCAACACAAAATTAAAATAATTTAAAATAGTACTTTGTGCTTTTGAACTTCAAAGACAGTACAATTTGTTATTTTGGTTGAAAATCATTTAAAGTTAATCATATATCCATACTTAGAGCTTTTAACAAACAACGATTCAATGGACAGATATTTCACAAATTCAAGAATGTGAAATGTCCATCTTTTTTGTTATTCCCATTTGTGTCAGTATTTCATATGTATTTCTTCCAAGTCATTTTAGCATTAAGAGATGTGATGGCTCAGCCATGCTAACTTTTAAGAATGAATTATTTTGTCTTCCTTTTTTTAGATGTAAAATTTAAATTACGATATGAGCATACCAATTTCCTCTGTATGTAAGAGCATATACTTGCTACAAAATATAGTGAATTTTGCCATTTTCCAGACTATCATTGCCTCTGTGATAAAGTCTATATTTTTCTTTCTTCCTGAGAAAATCTGAATTATTCCTTCCTGAGAGAATCAATGAGACTTAGCTAACCTATCTCCTTTAATGATGTCATGAAACACTCCTAAACCTTCAGAAAACATTTTTCCATCACATCCTGCTTACAAGACACTGATCTATGTGCTTCAGATATTTTTTACTCACTCTTGTTTACAAAAGGCCTATCATATAGATGAGAAAACTTAAGCACAAATATGTAAGTTGTCTAAAGTAGATGTAAGCTATGACTCCAGGTAATGCGGGTCCAGATTCCATGACCTCAGGCACTACAATATGCTACTTATAGAAATAAACCCTTCCTGCAAATATTACATAACTGGAAGCATAGACTATCCACATGAATAAAATTAGAAAAATCAATATGTCAAATCATTCATTAAATTAAATGAATCTATTTATATTTATGTATTTATCCATTCACTAAATGTTCTTTCATGGAATTCAAATTTTCATATTTTCTTTTAAGAACACTTTGTTTACCAAGTATTTTCAAAGCAGGATGCTGAGTAATCCACCAAAAGGTGACTCAAAATAGCTCTTCTTGTGGCTGTTATAGTCTAATAAGGAAAACAAAAGTCAAAACATGTTATTCAAATGTGTTTCCAAAGTGTGACATGCATATGTATAAGTTAAGAAGAGGGTCCAATGAGAGTCTCTCTGCCTTGATCTTTGGTTGGTAAGCACACTCGTTATTAAAGGCAAGGAGCACAGTTGTTCAGGTGTAAGTTGAATGCAGGAACACCTGGCCCATGAATTAAGTCTCCACATCTTAAAGGCTGTAGGTATTCCAGCAATAAGTACTGCGCTGGAAGAAGGGGGAGGTGAGTGTGGGAGCTTGAATTCATGCTTGCAGATTCAGCATCCCTTCTGTAAGAACTAAAGCTTTGAAATCATGTTAAAGGAAACATGGCAAAAAAATGGTCACTGTCTTCCTCTGTGGGCAAAATGGAAAGGAAGGTAAAAGGTGTCTTGAATAATTTAAAATAGAAAAGCACTTCTAAAGCTAGTTATTTGGGAGCCTGAGGTAGAACGGTGCTTTCTTTTTCCCCCTTTGGTGGTGAGAGTGGAAAGAAAAGAAGGGCAGTCTCAGAGCAGTTCTCCACATTTTCGGAGGATTTTGCAATATAAATCTCTCTCTTAAGGATGCATCGATACCTGCCCCCATCCACCATATGCTGCCTGAATACACAATCCCTTCCTACACCCTTGTCCTAAATCAAAAAAAAAAAAAAAAAAGTTTGCTTGCTGACCCTGAGGATTTCAATCATCCAACCACTGAATTACCTGGCACTCAGAATCTACTGTGAAAAGTTTCTTTTATTTCACTGACACATTCATTTGCTCAATGAAATTAGCTTTTTGTAGTAACAAGACACATAGCATCATGCTATGCTTTATAAAATTTTACACATTTATTCATTTTGATACTGCTTATTCAAATGTGTTTAGTAATCAGGGCCTGATTAATGAAATTATCTTCAGAAAACTCAGCATATACTCATAACTTTGAATAAAATATACAACATTTAATAAAATTATGTGTCCCTTTCAAATTTTTGGACAAAGTTGAAATTGCTTTAAGGGAAAAAGAAACATGATTTCAACAAACATTTTTGGAATAAAAATTCTATGTTCCAACTCTATACTAAATGATATATATATATATATATATATATGATATATATGATATATGATATATGATATATATATGATATATATATATAAAATCTCTGTAGATGGTATAAGACATAATTTAATGGTAATACATTTATCTGTCACTTATCATTTATCTATATCATCTATCCATACAATATAGCTTATCAGAAAAAATATTTATGGAATGCCTGTAACTTGTCCATCTGATACATTCTTTCACATAGATTTAATCATAAGCTCTCACAAAAATCATACAAATTACAAAAACGTTGGACTCACTGGCAATGCAAGGTGTCTCGGTCTATGACTTTGGGCAAATCATACTCTGCCTCTCAGCATTCACTTGTGGCACATGCAAGGCTGCTAATCACATTTATGTCAAAAGGGGGGATAAATAAATATATTTAAAATTTATGAGTTCTGGACATAAGATTAGTCATCAAAAAGGATGGCTCTTATTAGGAATAGTTTTTAATAATTATTCTTTTATCTTGGGAACACTTCCAGTAAGAGGGTAATTTTCTATCTATTTTAAAAGAATAAGAATTTTCCACTGAATACTCTACTTGACATTTCAGATAGAGAAATAACATGTGAAAAGCATGATATTTAAGGCTGTAAAAGGACTCATTGTGACTTAAAGGTATGGTGCTTTGGTGGAAACAGCAAAATGTGAGTCCGGACATTCAGGTTTTCCTTCCATCTGTGTTTCCTTAGGCAAGTTAGTGACCCCAGTAAAGATCAGTTTGTGTAAAGCTGGAATAATAATTGCTTAAATTAGAAGGAGGATTATGTGATAGGTAGTTTGTCCTTTCGATTCTTTGCCCAAGGTCAAGACTCATGGGTTGTCATCATTGTGGTACTGATGGTATAATTGTTACTACTTTACAATTCAATGTACTTTAACCTTCATCTTTGTGATTCTTTCAAATATGGAAGGGTAATGTTTCTGTTTTAAGATCACTATGACATCGGCAGTAGTTTGGAGATTGTGATGAAAAGAAAACTATGACAGGAGACAAAAGAAAATAGAACATCCCAATATATAGGATGAAGTTATACTTCATTTTGATAATTTTAGGAAGAATAGAGAAATATTAGAAAGTTTAGGCATTATCTAGGAGGTTAAATAAGCCAAATTTTTGCCTCATTAGATAAATGTATGTGAAGGAATAAAAGTGGTCAGGAGAGAAATTAACATGAGCAGTCTGTATTGGAGAACCAAATGGATAGTGAAATAATGTGAAAACCAGCTTGCGCCACTGGTAGAGAATCTGCCTGCCAAAGCAGGAGACATAGAAGCTGCTAGTTCCATCTCTTAGCTGGGAAGATCCCCTGGAATAGGAAATGGTAACCCAGTCCCATATTCCTGCCTGGAAAATTCCATGGACAGAGGAGCCTGGTGGGCTATAGTCCATGGGGTTGCAAGGAGTCAGACACGACTGAGTGCACATGCACACACACGTGAAGAACATTCCAGAGGAATAGCAATGATGGGAGCTAAGTTATATAAAATGTTCCATTGGAAATTGTCTTAAATGTGAGTATCCATGCTCCATTGATCTGGAAAAATTTCAAATTTTAAAATCTAAAATTTAAATATCCATAAGAATGGCAATACTAATATTTTTCTCTAATACAAACTCAACTATATAGTTGACTATAGTGTACAATTTCCATAAGAGAAAGGATGATATATTATTGTAAAATAATTATGCTGATTTTTACTACCAGTAAAATAATTTGCTAACTTCTCACTATTTTAATTTCATTTCGCATTTTCATTTAGTACCACTTTTGAGCTAATGTGGCATACTACTGATACATCAGGAATGTACTTGATGCTAAATGCTTCTATAGATGTGATTACCATTGTGGTCAGGAACTAATAATAGAAGGAAAAAAGTGCTTTCCTTGGAGAAAATAGACTTTCTTTCAGCTTCAGCTTTCCTATTTCTGTTTGGCATTGGGTTAATCACTTATATAATCATAACCTCAATTTTCTTATTTAAAACTGAGATGGCAATACCTATTTTGAATTGGCAGATGTTATTTTCTAAAAATGGCTGTAAAAACATTTTTCATCATACGTGTTCTTCTATAGACTCGCCATTGCCTCAAGAGGTGAGCTATCTTCTCTTTATGAATCTCAATAAGTTTTTGAGATTTGTTCTTGCCCAGTCGCTAAACTGTGTCCAACTCTTTGTGACCCCATGAACTTTATCACTCCAGGCTCCTTTGTCCTCCACTATCTCCCAGAGTTTGCTCAAATTCATATCCACTGAGATGATGATGCTACCTAAACATCTCATCCTCTGCCACCCCCCTACCCTTTTGCCTTCAATCTTTCCCAACATCAAGGTCTTTTTCAATGAGATAGCTCTTCACATCAGGTGCCCAAAGTATCAGAGCTTCAGCTTTAGCAACAATCCTTATAATGAGTATTTGGGGTTGATTTCCTTTAGGATTGTTCGGTTTGATCTCCTTGCAGTCCAAGATACTCTTAAGAGTGTCTTCTTGGGACTTCTCAAGTTTTAAGTCCCTTCTCCAGACTACAGTTCAAAAGCATCAATTCCTTGGCTTGTGCTCAGTCTTCTTTAGGGTGCAGCTCTCACATCTGTACATGACTGCTAGAAAACCATAAGCTTTGACTATTCGGATCTTCATCAGCAAAGTGATGTCTGCCTTTTAGTATGCTGTCTAGGTTTGCCATGGCTTCCTGGGTTGCTCAGTAATAAAGAATCTGCGTGCCAATACAGGCGAGAGGTGGGTTTGACCCCTGTGTCATATCCCCTGGAGAAGGAAATGGCAACCTACTCCAGTATTCTTGCCTCAGAAATCCCAAGAACAGAGGAGCCTATAGTCCCCAGGATGGACCTCAGTCCAGAGAGTCAGACGCTACTTAGCAACTAAAGGAAGAAAAACAGAACAAAACAGGGTATGTCACAGCTTTCCTTCCAAGCAGCAAGAGTCTTTCAATTTCATGAGTTCAGTTACCATCTGATTTTGGAGCCCAAGAAAAGAAAATCCATCAGTTCCCACTTTTTCCCCATCTGTTTTCCATGAAGTGATGGGACTGATTGCCTTGACCTTAGTTCTTGAATGCTGAGTTTTAAGCCAGCTTTGTCACTCTCCTCTTTCACTTGCATCAAGAGGTTCTTTAGTTCCTCTTGACTTTCTGTAATTAGAGTAGTATCATCTGCAAATTTGAGGTGGTTGCTATTTCTCCTGGCAATCTTGACTCCAGCCTGTGATCCATCTATGCAGGCATCTAGCATGATGTACTCTCTTATAAGGTAAATAAGTGGTGACAGTATACAGACTCTTCATATGCCTTTCCTGATTTTGTACCAGTAAGTTGTTCCATGTCAGTCCTATTTCCATTGAGTCTGATTCAAATTCTAGATTTGTGAATTCAATAAGTGATTGCTTTGTTTAAGCCACTAACTTTCTGAGAGAGTGCTTACATAATAGATCATTGAAATACTCACTATATTTTTAGAAATGATCAAATGAAATGTTATATGAAAATGCTTTGAGGATTCTGAGGTCTTTACAAATGGAAAGGGTGAGTATATTGTTCATAAAAGTTTTCACTTTAAATACTCTGCCATTGTTTATTGACTACAATATCTTTTAAGATAATGAAATATAGGCTTTATTTCTAAGTCAAATCTATACATTAAATAACATTTCTAGCTTGAGAGCAATTAATGGTTTCAATATGGATTTAATATGGATTCAACATTTGGAGGAACCCATATTTGATCACTCTATAAAAACCAAATGGCAAAAGATTGCTGATTATAGATCTATTTGATAAAAAATATAGTAAGATACAACTAGAAGTCTATATACATTTTCCTTGATACTAGGATTTAGGAAATCTGTTTGATAAGATACTTATATTTCCTCATTTGATTTGTTCTTTTTACTTGTCCTAAAGCTAGCCTTAAGATCTACAGCTATAATCTGCTTACATTCTCACCTTGAATGATACACCTCATCTTTCAAAGGGCTAGGTATTTCATGAATTACTGCATTATATTCTTTAAGTCAATGCTAACAGATGCCACAGAGCCTCAAAATCTCAGTGGCTTAAAACAATATTATTTTTTTCACTCATAAGTGATATTTATTTCAAGGAGCTATCAGAAAGTGAAAGTGCAAGTTGCTCATTCATATCTGACTCTTTGCAACCCCATGGCCTTCACAGTCCATGGCATTCTCCAGGTCAGAATACTCACCGGGGAGCAAGGTTATTTTTGTCTCTCCCAACTGTATTCTATGACTTCCAACTCACCACGGATAGGGAAAGACTGATAAAGACCCTGTAGTGGAGAGCTGCTTTAAGGTTATGTCTTGGTAACATTGAACTTATCTTCAACCTACATACCATTGATTGGAACCTGGCCAATTGCCTTCATTGCATTTGGCTAATGTAGTCTACATCTATGTCCAGAAAGAAAGCAGGTTTGATGATTATCTAGCATTTACTTCCACCTAGCATTTCCTCTCAAGGAGTCAGACAGGACCGAGCGACTGAACTGAGCTGAAGCGTTTCCTCGTTGCGCACTAAAACTGCGTCTCTTCACCTTTGAATTCCTCGGAGTTCAATAAATAATGGCTAAATTGGCATCAGTTGCAGTTTCAACCATCCTGTAAAGAATCCTCTTCCTCATCATTTAACACAACCCTCCCCAGATGAACTATGTTCTGTTAGTATCAAATTAATGATGCTTCTCCTAGCCATCCCATATTTTCTTGTCTCAGATTTCCACTGACAATGTTCCTTCTGTCTTGAATGATCTTCCTGTGGATATTTTATCCATCATTAAAGGTCTGAAGAAAAGTTATTCTCCATAAATACTAAAAGCATATCTCTTCATCTTTGAATTTCCAAGACTGCAACAAATGTTATTTAAGTGTATATTAGTTTCACATTAGCTATACCTTGGAAATTTTTGTAAAATTGCAGTCCATTAAAAAAAAAAAGACATTTTATTCTGTTAGAAGGGTAATATAGTACTCTTCAAATTCTTTTCTGGGGATTATTTGATCTGATTAGCTTAATGTTGTTATAGAGAAATGGGATACTAAGGAAATAAATCTAGGGAAGGACTTCAAACATATCACAACATAGAAAAGATTGGTGACAACTTAAAAGCACAAGGATAAGTCAGATAAGTTTATCAACAGATGCTCAAGAAGGATTAAGGAGTGTGTGTGGCGTTTACCAACTGTAAATACATTCAACATAGTCATCCTCTACACTGCATGAGATAACACATACACAATTACCTAGTATTAAGATTATCTTCACTATAAGTCACTTTGTATTTCTTACTTTTCCCTCTCTCTCCTTTCTATGCATTTTAATATGCAGGCAAAATGTGGGTTAAGTGTAACTTTTTTACTACATGTGCACTTTCTGTATCTTCCTATTTTAGTACATAAAGGCTTGAGATCAGGTTTTTTATTTTTATTTTTAATTTGAGAAGGGTATTCATCTTGTTTAAAATTACCCTAGCTCTCTGTGAACTGAAAGTGTTAGTCACTTAGTCGTGTCTGACTCTGCGATCCCATGAACTGTAGCCCACCAGGCTCCTCTATCCATGGAATTCTCCAGGCAAGAATACTGGAGTGGATCGCCATTCCCTTCTCCAGGGGATCTTTCTGACCGAAGGATCGAACCCACATCTAGTAAAGACAGATTCTTTACTAGTTGAGCTACGAAGAATTTTCAAAAATACCATCTGGCTTCAATGTTTCTAAATACATAATCAAAAGAAGAAAAACAACTTGCATTTATTATATCTGTACTTTGTTTCTCCTCCGTCATCACGACTAAGTGCTACATTTGATCATCTGATTGTCTGTTTTTCTTCTAACTTCACAATTTTCACTTGAACATTTCATGTTTGCATATTAGCATCTGTTTGTTTTAAAGCATACAATTATGACAAATAAATAAAAGCAGCTTAGTCTCTGCTTTAAATTCATTACAAAATAGCTTGAGAAAAAGACATAAAGTCAATATATCCAATATTTTCTTGGGGGCAGGGGAAGGAATTAAGCATCTCCACCAATCCAAACAAAACTGCTCTATGATTATAAACCAGACATATACTGATGGTATACATATAAGCAGATAGCCAGAAGTCTGAAACAGCAGAGGCATTGAGGAGTGTTATCATTTATCAGGTCATAGAACACTTCATGTATATCATGTGGGCACAGAAACTATTTGCTAATTGCCATTAATGGTCTATCCTTGAGACAAAGGCACTATTTCCATCATTTGATAATTCTTATCATTAAGCTATTTGCTAAACCAGACTTTTGTTTAAAGCAACATTCTTTTATTCTATCGTTTTAAAAAGATATAAAATTTTAGAGGCTCTGGGATATCTCCAAACTCTTTTATATGCCATAATGCTAATTTTAGCTCTATAGGACATAAATGTAATGTGTTTTTTTTTTTTTTTTTGCTATTACACAAGCAAATCTCTTCTCCTAAAATATTCACACTGTATTCCTATCACTTTAGTTATAGCCATATTCTAGTCCTATTTAAATGGAAAATCTCATTACACTTAGAAAGTTCTCTTATTGCCATGTCTAGTTGTATTTCAGCTCTTCTTTCTTGAATGTAACCTTTCAGCCGTATTTTTAATTTTCTCTAAGCATCTGAAATTCTTTATAAAGAGTAAATTCTTGGTTGAAACTACAAAATATGTAAAAATATTGATTCTATTTCCTCTAACACTTTTCTACCAGTTCTCTTCCATAAAGATTCATTCTATTTCTTGTGAAGAACTTCTTTCACAAGTGGTTCAAATTTCATTTCACCTATATGTGAGAAATCCATGATGATCTAAAGTGGAAGTAATGGCAATATGACATTTGATAAAAGCATATAAGAACAACAATTTATTATAATTAAAAAGTATGAATATTATTGCTATTTATGTTTCTTTTTTTCCCCAAAACTTAGATAAATAACTTAGTTATATATGGGATATTACAGAGGCTGTCAGCTGAACTTCAGCCAAGTAATCCATATGTCTTAACTGGATCAAAATACTAATGAAATAAATTTCCTGAATAATATGGACATTAACAAAACTATTTCTTTTATTCACTTAGGAATCCCTTGAGATAGACCAGAATTACTTACTAAGTGCACAGTGCTATGTGTTGAAGATTGATTAATAAATGACAGAACCACAATATCTAATAATATCTAACTCTTGTATCTAACAGTCTAAAGGTCAAGCTTTATTGCAAGCCATTATAAATGTACCAAGTTTGAAAACTGTGATAAAGTGATATAGTCTCATTTAGGGATAGCCAGAAAACACTTTTAGGAAACATTTATGTTAAAGCTGAAAATTGTGGATGTAAGACGCTAGTAGCCAAGATTTGGGGAGCATTTACCCTGAGCTAGACACAGTCCTAAGTTCTTGTCCTGTGTCAATAAGCTTCTCTTTATATGCATCTGAGATAGGTATTGTAACTGTTCCTCTTTTACAGGTAGGTAAACTAGGGGTACATGCAGGTATTAAGGGTTAGTTAGGAGAGTAAACTTCTTCGAAGGCAATCTCTTGTCTCTGACATGAGAAAGTGCACAAATTTTTCAAGGAACCGAAAACATGATGAGAATCCAGATTGAAACGAACGCATCACAGACGCCGGATTGTATAGGGCCTCATAGCCAATATTAATGCCCTTTTCATTTTCTCTTTCTCTCTTTTATTTTTTTCCTGTCTGAAAAAAAAAAAAAAGGTCTAGAGAGCCTTCTAAGTAAGTTAAAGCTGATAATATAGTGTTTTAAAAGCAGGATTCTTCATTTGAACTTCACGTTGAGAACAAATTGAATGAGAAAAAGCAAATACCATAAAACCCATGTTGGCTTTGTAGATTAAAAAAAAAAATGTTCTGTGACAAGTTTAAAACATTTTCTTGGGAATTACGTGAGACTGTTTCTCCACATTATTCATGATGAAGAAAAACTGAACACTTAGTAATACTTCCATGGCCAATTTTCTAAACATTATTTTTCTCTTTCTCCTTCCTGGAGGGCATTCCACTTTTAATAGTATTACACCAAACATATGAACATTAAAAATAGATGAAAAAAGTAAGGTTTTAAATCAGTTAATTATTTTCAAGATATATTAAATGGTAAAATGAGAAAAGCTATCAAGGCTGTTGAAAAAATTTAAGGTTCATAAGTTAGAAATTGGTAATATTTATTTCAGTTATCCATTTTATTTATCTTTGAATTGCATTCTTCCTTGGATATAATTTAAAAATCTTTTTTTTTCCATGTAGAATGAATTCTTCCTCTTTTCAGTCCCAACTTTTTACTCTCTATTATTACATATGACTCATGATTATATTTGTTTATTCATTCATTTTATTGACCTGAATTTTACTTAACATACCCAAACTTGTCTTTTCTTCCCAGGTGGAGCTAGTTGTAAAGAACCTGCCTGCCAATGCAGGATACATGAAAAACATGGGTTTGATTCCTGGGTTGGAAAGATACCCTGGAAGAGTACATGGCAATCCACTTCAGTATTGCCTGGAAAATTGCTATGGACAGAGGACCAGGTGGTGGCTAAAGTCCATAGAGTTGCAAAGAGTCAGACATGACTGAAATGATTTAGCAAGCATGCACACGTGCACTCAAACTTGCCCCCCCCTGAAAAAAAGGATTTTAATACAACTTGCAGACAGCCACAAATTAGAAGATAAAAATACAGTGTGAAAAAATTCCTAACATTAATGTGAAGGAGAAAATCACTTTTAAAGGTAGATGGAACATAGATAAATGTACAAAATGTGTGTCCCCAAATAATATTTAATACATTGATTCAGTTAATTACTTTGTGTCCATTTCTTCTACTAGATTTCAATGTTTTTGAAGATAGGGGTTGTATCCTAATGCATTTTCATGTCTGGTTCCTAAAAGTTTCCAATAAATGTTTGCAGAATACAAGTATATATTAATGAAAAAAAAAAAAAAAAAGCACTGGTTCTTTAGTCCTAAAACACTTTAGCTGAAAAGGGTGCGCTACCATAATTAGGTATTGTGAAATTAGGTTAGAATAAGGACATTTAACATCTCTGTCTATAAGTCAAAGCTTTGCAATGGGAAATATAAAAGCAGCCATGTAACATATAAATGAATATTATCCATCAGATTTGACATTTATTAAGCAATAGAAGCTCACTGGGCACTGTCATAAACACAAACTCTTTTCCCAGTGATCTTAAATTTATCTGTCCTGGCTCTTTTCCTGAAAAAGGCTGATGTAATTTCATAGCAGATGGTAAAAGAATACAGAAAGATGACTTTAGTTTTCAACTTTTATAGGCACTAGCTTAAATCAACTCCTTATACTGGGAATTCATCAAATTACCTGGACTAAACATACCAATTACATTTCCCCTCTTATGAACAGTAAATAAATTTATTTAAGAATTATTCACCTATATTGATACTGCCAGTGATTCGAATGCATTATTGCTATCAAGACCATTGGTTCTTACATTTCTTAAGTAGCATATAAAAGTAATTCTCATTTTTTTTTTTTTAATACCACAACCATAGCCCACTTTCACAACACTCAAATGGGCAGAGATGAAACTGCCTGTTCTTGTACGGAAGTAAAGCAAATCTTGGTGAGAACTTCCATTTGGAGCATAACAGTCATAAAAGAAAGCAAAGGAATTCCAGAAAATAATCTACTTCTGCTTCATTGACTGTGCTAAAGCCTTTGATTGTGTGGATCACAACAAACTGTGGAAAAATATTAAAGAGATGGGAATACCAGACCACCTTACTTGTCTCCTGAGAAAACTGTATGCAGGCCAGAAAGCAACAGTTAGAACCAGACATGGAACAATGGACTGGTTCCAAATCAGGAAAGGAGTATGTCAAGGCTGTATCCTGTCACCCTGTTTATTTAAATTATATGCAGAGAACACCATGCAAAATGCTGTGCTGGATGAATCACAAGCTGGAATCAAGATGGCGGGAAAAATATCAACACCCTTGGATATGCAGATGATACCACTCTGATGGCTAAAAGTAAAGAGGTACTAAACAGCCAGTGAAAAAGTTGGCTTAAAACTCAAATTTCAGAAAACTAAGATCACGCTACCTGGCTCCATCACTTAATGACAAATAGATGTGGAAAAAGTGGAAACAGTGATGGATTTTCTTTTCTTGGGCTTAAAAATCATTGTAGACAGTGACTGCAGCCATGAAACTAAAAGACACTTGTCCCTTGGAAGGAAAGCTATGGCAAGCCTAGACAGTATATAAAAAACAGACATCACTTTGCAAACAAAAGTCTGTATAGTCAAAGCTATGGGCTCCCCTGGTGGCTCAACTGCTAAAGAATCCACCTGCAATGCAAGAAACCTGGGTTCAGTCCCTGGGTTGAGAAGATTCCCTGAAGAAGGGATGGCTACCCCTTGGAGAATTCTGGCCTGGAGTGTTCCATGGACAGAGGAGACTGGAAGGCTACAGTCCGTGGGGTTGCAAAGAGTCAGATACAACTGAATGAGTGAAAACTATGTTTTTTCCCAGTAGTCATGTATGGATGTGAGAGGTGGACCATAAAAAAGGCTGAGCACTAAAGAACTGATGCCTTCAAACTGTGGTGCTGGAGAGAACTCTTGAGAGTCCCTTGAACTACAAGGTTATCAAACTAGTCCATCCTAAGGGAAATCAACCCTGAATATTCATTGGAAGGACTGATGCTGAAGCTGACGCTATAACACTTTGTCCAACTGATGCGAAGAGCTTCAGGAAAAGACCCTCATGCTGGGAAAGATTGAGGGCAGGAGGATAAGGGGGAAACAGAGAATGAGATGGTTGGATGGCATCTCTGACTCAATTGACATAACTGTGGGCAAACTCTGGGAGATAGTGGAGGACAGGGGAGCCTGGTGCACTGCAGTCCACGGGGTCTCAAAGAGCAGGACATAACTTAGAAACTGAACAGCAAATATAGTTCATGGGAAACAAATTTATGAATTATTTTTGGAGGCAGGATGAAAAAAAACATGAGTGTTCTCTCATTATTTTTCGTCCTGTTTCCAGTTACAATCCTTTTGATTTCAAGAGAGAAATTTTAATTACCTGGAAACTTTTTTTTTTTCTATATCTATTAGGCATGATATAACTTTCTCTCAGAAGCTTTGAAAGAAAAGTCTTTATTCTGATTACTATCAAAAATAAAGACAGGGCTACACTGGTGGCAGAGTGGATAGGAATGTCTCTGCTAATGGGGGGATGTGGGTTTGACCCCTGGTCTGGGAAGACTCCACATGTGGTGGAGCAACTAAGCCCATGCATCACAACTACTGAACTCAGTCTCCAGCGCCCATGAGCTGCAGCTACTGAGCCCGCATGCATAATTACTGAAGCCTCACAACTAGACCCTGTGCTCAGCAACAAGAGAAGCCCCTGCAATGAGACTTCCATGCACCGCAACAAACAGTTGCTCCCACTCGCTGTAACTAGAGAAAGCCCAAGGGAAGCAGCAAAGACCCAGTGCAACCAAAAATTTAAAAATGAAAATAAATAAATAAGCAAATACACTCTAAAAAATAAAGATAGAGAGTAAAGTATAAAGAGTGATTTTGATCATTAATATACTGCTGCAACAGAGAAAGAGTCTAGTGTGAACTGAATTTGATTTGTAGAGCAGTGACTGGGTTTTTTAAAGGCAGAGTGAAGTGGAGAATCAGAAAGATGAAAATTTGCAAAAAGAGGAAGGGGAGAAGTTTGCTCCATGTGAAAATCACCTGAGTTTGCTACCTAGCACTTGTCAACATGGATCTCTTACCCACTACCCTGGAGCCGGGATACAGGAGTCCTATCTTCCGGGGTCCGCTGAAACAAACACTACATTCTTTTGGCAGCCTTGAGTTTTCTCAGGCAGCCCACTTTAGAGGAGTTAGGATCATCCTAGGGATGTGGCCTCAAGTTGTTAGAAACTATAACAGAGTTTACTTAGGTCTTTGTAGGCCACTGTCTAGTTGGGAAGAGAGCTCAGAGGAGCCTGGCTAGAATATGGTCAATGAAAGAATCTTATTCATTTACTATTTAGAAGACTTCAACTTTTTCCCCTTAAGCCATATGGCAGAAAATGGTTGCCCACATCTCCAAAGTTAGCATGACTTACACTATGTTAACAGAGAAATGGATTTTTCTTCCATTCATGAAATCATATATGGTCCTTCTAAGGCCATGCCCCACTTCTGAAAAAATTAACCAAGGAAGTGGGGTCCCAGTGTATTAAGGAGGTGGCTTTTAAAGTAGACTGATAATATGTGAAATATTAGTTATACACAAAATAGAAGAGAAATTGGGCAGAAAAACCAATATGTGGTTCAACCCAGGATTCAGAGAGGGGAAGTAATCATTGTCCTCATGGCTGATGGTCAGCTGTGGAGGTTACTCACTGGGCTGATAAAGACAGATCAGAACATCTCACTCTCTTTAGCCTGATGACAGGGGAGAAGGTGGGGATAAACACAGTAAGAAATGAAGGGATTCTGTTTTACACAGACTTTAATTCTCCCACAGATAGGATTAAACTAACATGTCACAATCTCACATCTCAAAAGATGCATTTTATTCCAGTGATTCTGCTACATCGGATTCATTTCCTTGTCTTTTGTTGGCGTCCTCTATTCTTTCCCAGTATAGATGCCTTGGGTACCCTGTCAATGTCTTACTTCAAAAATCTCCTTAAAATATTTATTGTCTTTGTTTTAGGTTGAGTTGAATATATTGTGTATTTTTAAAGATACATGATTTTATATAATCTGACCCTGACTTCCATTTAAAAAGAAATGAGAAAAAATGATAATAATGACCCTTAGAAGGTCAATGTGAAGAAAACTTTTATAGCAGAAGAAAAATCACTGAAGAATTTCACAACCTGGATGTAATCAATAGATGTGAATTAGCACATCTCTGCTGATTCCAAATACAATTTCCAATCAGACAAATAAACTGCATTACTCACATTAATCATGCCTATTTTAAAGTCTGTGTCTGAGAAATTCAGTATCTGGATTAGCTGAATGTCTACTGTTATTGACTGTTTCTTCTCTTGGCTTTGTTGATTAGATTTTATTACTTACATACTATGCATGAATTTGATAGACACAGTGCAAGAAAAATTGGAGTGGTTCTGAATGAATGACACTGCTTTCTACAGAGTTTCTTCTAATTTAGGGTAGGGACAAATCACTTTGTGTTTCAATGTACACATTTCTGGTTGACACTCACTAAAATGACATAATATTTCAGGAGTCTCTGCTGAAAGCTTGGTTTTCAATTAGGGTACCTAAGTCTGAACAAGATCCAAATTTTACTTTTCTAATGCCCAGTACCAACAGACTGCTAAACATTTCTACTTAGCACTTTAGTAATGTCACGTCTTTCTGCTTGATTTCTCAAGTTCTTGCCTCTGGGAATCTTAGGATTTAACAAATTTTTCAAGAGTAAAATCTCATGGAATTTTATGTCCACATTACTGTTCTCTTTTGTCCTGGGTCTTAGCATCTGAATTCCAGTTTTGGTCTCTCTAGACCCATAACACTAACAATGTTCTAGTTGCTACTTTCTGCTGAGCCTGAATGTCAATCTCTGTGACTCATCAAATGTCTTCAGGAAAAAACCATAGAAAAGCTCAGGTTTACCTCACCGTCTCACTCGCCATTCTTTCAAAGATCTTAGCTTCTCAAACTTAGGCTGTGTTTGTGGCTCTTGGTCATCTTCAAAATCTGGGTTGTGTTTATTTCTTGTGTATGATTGGTTGTTCCCAGAGAAGACTGGGCAAAAAGCATATATATTCAGTATTACATACCCTGGACTATAGGGATTTCCATCCTGGCAAAAACATACCTGCATAGAACAGGACTTCTAATGGACAGAGGAGACTGGCAGGCTACAGTCCATTGAGTCTCAAAGAGTTGGACATGACTGAGAAACTAAGTACAGCTCATCGAACAGGAAACATGTACATTTTTTAATAGCATTAGCCATTAAAATACATATATATCATCTATATTGCCAGTGGAGATAGAAGGGATTGTGTGACTTTATTTATTACTGATGAGAGATTATCACTGAGTTATCAGCATTGACAAGGCAGTATCAGCAGCTGAAATAAAAATGTACTGGGTGATAAAATACATTCAAAAATAAAATTCTGTGTAACAAGACTGATATGAAAATCAGCAGAAGTTAATATGGAGTGTTATGTACAGATGATGACATTGTATTGAGATAATCTCAAACTTACATAACAGAAAAGTTGTAATAAAAATTCTTCTCCCAGTAATATTAATAATAGTTCTCAGTGCAATAGACAAATATAGCTGCATGCAGGCTAAATCACTTCAGCCACATCTGACTCTTTGTGACCTCATGGACTGTAGCCCACCAGGTTCCTCTGTCCATGGAATTCTTTTAGGCAAGAATACTAGCTTGTGTTATCATGCCCTTCAGGGGATCTTGCCAACCTAGGGATCAAACTTGGGTCTCTCGCTTTGCAGGTGGATTCTTTACCATCTAAGCCAAGCCTCAAACAAATATAGAAATAAATATAACGTAAAACCGTGTAACACATATGGTTTTAAAGGAAAGGTCATGTGAAAGCAAAGGAAATTTCATCTCCGTGACCTTCTACTAATGCTAATTTATTAATTTAATTTCCTGATTAAATATATTGAAAGTAGAATTCTAAGTTAATGTACAGAATAGAGACAGAAGTTAGCCTAAAATGTACTGTGAAAAAGATTTTTTAATATTTCGCTAACCTCGTGGGTATAGAGCAATATGATATCCTAAGGAGGTGGAGGACTATTTAAATGAATGAACAAAACCATTTCAATATAGCTTTAGCATGCCAAAGTCAACTGATTCATCTAAAGGAATTGTTTTGCTACAACTTGAGGAAATTTAGTAATCTAATATTCTCTTTTATTGCCATTTCTAAAGATATATTTTTTACAGGAAGAGCTTTTTTTGAGAGCAACAACTTTACAACAGGAACTCACACTCTCTCCCAGATGGCTGAGAAGTAAGAGTTTTGCAGATCCATGGGTATGCTGAGGTGAGGAGAAGTGTTAACTGAAAACAAACAACATGTAGGAAATACTCCCTATTTTGCTTTGAATACTGAGCATTGAAAGCATGCTTTATTCTTCTATGGGAGGAGAAATGGTGAAATGTTAAAATGTTGATTTGAAAAGGAGTTGTTTTGATGGCATAAATGTTGGAGGTTTTACTCATATTTTAATTTGGAAATTTACATATGATGTCAACGAAAAGCTGTTAGTGGGGAATGAGGCTGCATGTTACCATTTCATAGATACTATTAAAATTATACTGAGTTCTTCAAAGAGTAGACACAATCATGACTGTTCTGTACTAATATCTATCTGATACAATCACTAGCTTCATTAACATCCTTTCATTTCTTTTAGCAGCAGTAGTTTTTAACAGTAATAAAATCATGAAACATATGCAGTACATATTTTATTCTACATATTCTACTTTTTCAACATATTCTCTGGGTAGTGCCTTTTCTCTCCCCTTTTCTCCTTTGCCACCATGTTATCACTGCTTCCTCCCTCCAATAAGATACGATTATACTGGAAGAGACTCTAGTTATTGGTTAATAAAGACAAGCTGGAACTGGGGATCAGGTTTTGAATATAGATTCCAGTATACTCTCAATTGAGCTTCCATGGTGGCTCAGTGATAAAGAATTCGCCTGCAATGCAGCAGACACAGGAGATGCCGGTTCGATCCCTGGGTCAGGAAGAGCCCCTGGAGGAGGGCATGGCAAGCCACTCCAGCATTCTTGCCTAGAGAACTGCATGGACAGAGGAGCCTGGTGGGCTATCGTCCACAGGGTTGCAGATAGTCTGACACATCTAAAGCCACTGGGCACGCATACTCGCAATTACTCTTAGGCACTACCAATAATCTTAACATAGTCACTTTTAATCCTCTTGCACCACTGTTTTCCTTTCATTGTAATGATGTTGATTGCATGCAAGTGAGCCCAGAGATAGGGAATATAAGTTACAGCCTGTTCCAGGTGAGTATTGATAAAGCATTTTCATAATATGGTCTTTTCAATGAATTATTCCAAATCTTCCTGGAAATTTAAATATCTGTCATCAGCTTATATTTCTGGGGTGGCTATAAAACTGTTATTAACATTACTGTTGTGATATTATTGACATTTCAGTCATTAACATTAAACACCTAATGTAATTTTTACTTAGGCATAAAATAATAAAGTATTTAAAACATTGGTGTTTGGCCCAGTGAATCTTTGCCATATTATAAATACCACCCACAACAAAAAAAAACAGAGCATTAATTAGATCCCAGAGCAATATTTTACCACCTGTTTCTGTCACTATCTCCTAACCTGAGGTAACCACTTGTTTGATAAACTGTTTTTACTATGTAGTTCTATGAACATTTGACAAACACATAGGGGTGTGTAAAAAGCATTACAGTCAAAGTCACTGTTAGCCCTTAAATTCTCTCATGCAAAGGTCTGCACTCAAGACTGTTTGAGGGAGAGGATGTCTGTCTTTTCCTCTTTCCTCGGTGACACAAGGCATCTCAGAGAAGAGGGGAAGGCCTGTGGGTTGTGTGTATGTTTGTGTATAATTTTTAAATACTAGTGAAAGTGTTTCTATGGTATAGATTACTTGTGAAATTACAAAGTTGAAATGAATAAGCTTTTTTAAAAAAATTTTGAAACAATCTCAGTTATAGAAACACTGCAAGAACATGACAAAGAATTTGTTTCCCTAAACCATTTGAAGGTAGGTTATTATGTAACATTCATAACTTCCAAATATTTTAATATACATTTTTTACAAGCAAGGGCATTCTCTAACACAAACACAGTGCATCCTTAGAACTAGTTGAATTGGTGCATTGTTGTTATTATTCAGTTGCAAAGTAATGTCCCATTCTTTGCAGCACCATGGACTACAGCATGCCAGATCCCTGTATCTTTCACTATCCCCTGGAGTTTGCTCACACTCATGTTGATTTGTGGGTTATGCTATCCAAGTGTCATCTTCTGATGCCCCTTTCTCCTCCTGCCTTCAATCATTCACAACATCAGGGTCTTTTTCAATGAGTTGGCTATTTGCATCAGATGACCAAAGTATTGGAGCTTCAGCTTCAGCATCAATCCTTCCAATGAATATTCAGGGTTAATTTTTATTGACTGGTTTTATTTCCTTACAACAAAGAGATCCTCCTTGACCACCAAGGGACTCTCAAGAGTCTTCTGCAGCATCACAATTCAAACACATCACATCTCTGGTACTCAACCTTCTTTATGGTACAAATTTCACATCTGTACATGACTACTGAAAAAAACCATAGCTTTGACTACATGGACTTTTCAAAGCAAAGTGATGGCTCTGTTTTTTAATATGCTTAGTTTGTCAAAGTTTTCTTTCCGAGGAGAAAATGTCTTTTAATTTCATGGCTGCAGTCACTGTCTGCAGTGATTTTGGAGCCCAAGAAAATAAAATCTGTCATTGCTTCCACTTTTTCCCCTTCTACTTGCCATGAAGTGATGCACTGGATGCCATGGTCTTAGTGTTTTGAATGCTGAGTTTTAAGCCAGCTTTTTCACTCTCCTCTTTCACCTTCATCAAGAGGCTCTTTAGTTCCTCTTCACTTCTACCATTAGAATGGCATCATCTGCATAGCTGAGATTGTTGATATTTCTCCTAGCAATCTCGATTCCAGCTTGAGATTCATCCACCACAGTATTTTGCATGATGCACTCTGCATAGAAGTTAAATAAGCTAGGTGACTATATACAGCCTCGTTGTACTCCTTTCTCAATTTGGAACCAATCCATTGTTCCATGTCTGGTTGCAACTGTTTCTTCTTGACCAGCATACAGACTTCTCAGAAGGCAGCTAAGGTGGTCTGGTATGCCCATCTCTTTTAAGAATTTTCCACAATTTGTTGTGATCCACACCAGGGGGCGCTAGTGGTAAAGAAACCTCTTGCCAATGCAGGAGACCTAACAGACACAGGTTGGATCCCTGGGTCAAGAAGATTCCCTGGAGGAGGAAATGATAACCCACTCCAGTACTCCTGCCCGGAGAATCTTATAAACAGAGCAGCCTGAAGGGCTACAGGCCATAAGGTCTCAAAGAGTTGGACAGACTAAGGTGATTTAGCACACAGGCACACAGTCGAAGGTTTTTAGCGTAGTCAGTGAAGCGGAAGTAGATGTTTTTCTTGAATTACCTTGCTTTCTCTATGACCCAGCAGATATTGGTGATTTGATTTCTATTTCCTCTGCCTTTTGTAAATCCAGATTTTACACCTGGAGATTCTCAGTTCAAGTACTGTTGAAGCCTAGCTTGAAGGAGTTTGAGCATTATGTGTCTAGCATGTGAAATGAGAACAACTATATAACAATTTGAACATTCTTTGGCCTTGCCCTTCTTTGGGATTGGGGTCTGCTTCTTTGGAAGAAGATTGGGGTCTGCTTCTTTGGAAGTAGATCTTTTCCAGTCCAGTAGCCACTGCTGAGTTTACCAACCTTGCTGACATATTGAGTGCAGTTCTTTAGAGCATCATCTTATAAGATTTTAAGTAGCTCAGCTGGAATTCCATCACCTCCACCACCTTTTTTCATAGTAATGCTGCCTAAGGCCCACTTGACTTCGCATTCCCAGATCTCTGGCTCTAAGTGAGTGACCACACCATCGTGGTTATTCAGGTCATTAAGAATTTCCTTTGTAGAGTTCTTCTATGTATTCTTTTTTTTTTTTAATTTTTATTTTTTTTATTAGTTGGAGGCTAATTACTTTACAATATTGTAGTGGGTTTTGTCATACATTGAAATGAATCAGCCATGGATTTACATGTGTTCCCCATCCCCATCCCCCCTCCCACCTCCCCTTCCACCCGATCCCTCTGGGTCTTCCCAGTGCACCAGGCCTGAGCACTTGTCTCATGCATCCAACCTGGGCTGGTGATCTGTTTCACCCTAGATAATATACATGTTTCAATGTTGTTCTCTTGAAACGTCCCACCCTCGCCTTCTCAGATAAAGACCATTACAGTATACTAACACATATATATGGAATTTAGAAAGATGTTAATGATAACCCTATATGCAAAAAAGAAAAAGAGACACAGATGTACAGAACAGACTTTTGGACTCTTCTGTGTATTCTTGCCACCTCCTGATCTCTTCTGCTTCTGTTAGGTCCTTACTGTTTCTGCCCTTTATCATGCCCATCTTTGTATGAAATGCTCCCTTCATATCTTCAGTTTTCTTGACGAGATCTCTACTCTTTTTCATTCTATTGTTTTCTTCTATTGTGGTACATTACTACCATCTAGTTCTCAGACCCTCTACAAATTTTTCCTAATGTCCTTTTAATGTCCTTTTTACAACCAAAGCACTCAAATTCATGTTATGTTTTACATTTATTTCCTATTCCTCTTTAGTCTTCTCCAGTCTAAAACATTACCTTTGCCTTCCCTTGATTTTTATGACCTTGATATTTTTGAAAATAGCCCATTAGTATGTTGCAGAAGGTCCTTCAGCTTGATTTATCTGAGGTTTTCTCATGATTAGACTTTGGTGATGTGCCCTTGGTAAGAATGCTACAGAGATCATGCTATTTCTTCTGATTGCATCCTATTCATTAGTGAGCATTTTTAATTTATCTAAATATTGATGATATTAGCTCTAATTATTTTGTAATTATTCTTCCAAGCTTTTCTGCTAAAGTTACCTTCCACCTTTCCCCGCCCCCATTTGTACTTTTCATTCTATAAGGAAGTTCTTTAAAATTATTTAAATATCCCTCTTCTCATCATACCTATTTGTTTATTATTTTAGCTTGGATTCAAGGTGTCTTATTTTATTCAAGAGCTTATAATCTGTAACCATTACTTTTATTGTTCAAGTTGTCCTATATTTGGCTAATAGGAGCCCTCCAAGCTTTCTTCTCTGTCCCTATGATTGGCTCCATCATTTTCCAGCCTTTACCTGCTTTCTGACACAACAGGTTCTAAGGCTTTATCTTATTTCCTTTTGCTACCCTACGATTGCTAATATCATGGCATCCAGTCCCATCACTTCATGGCAAATAGATGGGGAAACAGTGGAAACATTGGCTGACTTTATTTTTGGGGGGTCACAAAATCACTGTGGATGGTGATTGCAGCCATGAAATTAAAAGATGCTTACTTCTTGGAAGGAAAGTTATGATCAACCTAGACACCATATTAAAAAGCAGAGACACTACTTTGTCAACAAAGGTCCATCTAGTCAAGGCTATAGTTTTTCCAGTGGTCATGTATGGATGTGAGAGTTGGACTGTGAAGAAAGCTGAGTGCCGAAAAATTGACGCTTTTGAACTGTAATGTTGGAGAAGACTCTTGAGAGTCCCTTGGACTGCAAGGAGATCCAACCAGTCCTTCCTGAAGGAGATAAGTCCTGGGTGTTCATTGGAAGTACTGGTGATGAAGCTGAAACTCTAGTACTTTGACCACCTGATGCAAAGAGCTGACTCACTGGAAAAGACCCTGATGCTGGGAAAGATTGAGGACAGGAGGAGAATGGGCGACAGAAGATGAGATGGTTGAATGGCATCACTGACTCAATGAAGGTGGGTTTAGGTGGACTCTGGGAGTTGGTGATGGACAGGGAGCCCTGGCGTGTTTCAGTCCATGTGGTGACAGAGTTGGACACAACTGAGAGACTGAACTGAACTGAACTGAACCCTACGATTAGTCATTTCTCCAAAAATCAGAATTTCTTTTAGTGGCGAGTGGTGCATAAAAGCCAAAATTTGGAGTTTGGTATCATCATTACTGTTGAGTTATCACTAGTTTCCAGCCCTCTCAAAGGGCAGAGCAGGATTATCAACTTTTTTATATGTTTCTATTTCCATCTAAGTCTTTTGCACTGTTTATACATACATATATATATGTGTGTGTGTGTGTATGTGTGTGTGTGTGTATATATACCTATATTTATTTCCACATCTGTATATATTAAAACCTATGTATTTGTGTCAGTACAAGCAATTCCAACCCAATGACTTTTTTCTCTTTTTCTTATTTGTAGCTTATTTAGCTGGCTCCATCATTACTAATGTGTTTACTGCACTTGGCTTTTTACGCTTAGTCTTGGTCTGTAATTGCTGACTCTTCAGTAAAGATGCTCTCGTCAACCTACCTGGGTTCTCACCTCTCCCTGGGCCAAAGGAGCTTCCCATCCCCTTTTTGGACGTTTGACTCGTTCTGTCTCAACTCAAAACCTTCAGTTCAGTTCAGTTCAGTCACTCAGTCATGTCTGAATCTTTGCTACCCCAGGGAGTGATGCACGCCAGGCTTCCCAACACTACCTCCTGGAGCTGCCAAAACCTTAGGATTAAGTATTAATAGTCCTTAAAGAGTTCAGTTTGGGGAAAGGAATGGGAGAAGAGGGAGAGGTGGGGCGAACGAACTCTTTCAATGTTCACACAATGCAAAATTGCTCTTCCATTTTCCTATGAAGTGTTATATAAATCTTATTAATCCTTGCTAAATAGTAGGAATAAATTATAATTCTTCTTGAAATATTTTTATTTCTTTCATTATGACTGAGGTTGAGAATTTTTTAATATTGGGCATGTTTTTCTATAAAGAGTATTTTTTTTTATTTTTCTACTTTACTCTTTGTTCTTTCTCTATTATTATTCACTCTACAAATATTTACTTCACATGTGCTATTGATCTTTAATATGTCTCTCGAACTGGGTGTTTTACTTTTTATGAAATCTTTATGTGTAATTCTAGTAATGAGCTCCTCCAAGGCAAGAAGTAAGCTTCATATTTATCTTGGACTCATTTCACCCCAGTACAATGACAGATTTTCATTCATTAGTGACTTCCTTTCATTATGTATGTGAGAGTAATTAACCTGAGATTTATAGATAAGTTTAAGAACACTTAGGAACTTGAAGATATATGGGTATGTAGGTGTGTCTCTAAGTGTATATTTTTCTTTAGAAAGAGGCTAGAATTTCCATGATGATATTGAAATAACTCATTTGGCTCCAATATTATCTTATAAAACTAGAGAAGATGTGCTAAACACTGACTGAAGAATTATTCACAGTAAGTGTTCATCACTCAGTCTTCAGACACTCAAGAGCGTCTGACTCTTTGTGACCCCATAGTCTGTAGCCCACCAGGCTCCTCTGTCCATGGGATTCTCCAGACAAGAATACTGGAGTGGGTTGCCATCCGTTCTCCAGATTTATAGTAAAGACCATAAGTAATATCATAAAATTATTCCACATAAACTTCTGATAATCAAGACAATAACCTTTGACCTCAAATCATCATAGCAAAGAAACTAACAAGAAATTTTCAACACTGACTGGAAAGAAATGCATCCCCATGGATCATTCAAAGGAAAAGTACATTTTATTCATAGATAGGCTTGTTTTAGTTCTGCAAATAAACTTTAAGGTAAATTAACAGCCTACAAAATGTATTATTCTCTGGTGTCTGATAAAAATAATCCTAAGGTTGAATATATTTTTACCAAAACAAACTTCTGTAAAAGTTTAAATGCAAATATGAGTAAAAACACCCATTTCATAGCTTAAATTATGTTTTCAATATCATGAATAGCATGTGATAACAAGGGTAACACAGTTTAAGAGCTTCTGACTTACTCTGATAAAGGATATAAGTTTTTAAGTAGGAAACCATGAAATGTGTATCTCTAAAAGATAGTGAGGTAATAGTCTTGGGAGATTCTAAAAGCTTGCCAATTGGTAATTGACTTTGTGAACTCTGAATTACCCAGAGTATATCTTTCTACAGTATAATTAGTAGCTATTAAGTATTATTTTAATACATAGATGTCAAATACAACAAAATTTGCATCAGTATCTGGCCATTTTTCTTCTTTGGTGGGGATCACACAGTTCCAAAACAAAATATCATAAACACTTAATCAAGTGCCAATATTACCTCAATGAATGCTAGAATCTTTAAAAATTATTTATAATTTTTTATCATAATCCACAGTCTTACATTAATCCCCCTTTTTATATATTCATTTAGTGAATTTTTATAGAATGTCTACAGTGTTAAAAATTAAGCAGGTGAGACTGGATAGAATGTTCTGTGCTTGCTCAGTTGTGTCCGACTCTTTGTGACCCCACAGACTGTAGCCCACCAGGCTTCTCTGTCCATTGAACTCCCTGGGCAAGAACCCTGGAGTGGGTTTGCCATGCCCTCCTCCAACCCAGGGATCCTGCCCAGGTCTCCCTCATTGCAGGCTGATTCTTTAAGGGCTGAGCCAGCAGGGCATCTGGCCCCCTGAGCCATCAGGGGGAAGTGAAGAGTCTGCAGTGAAGAGTCTGCCTGCAATGTGAGAGATCCAGGTTGGATCCCTGGGTTGGGAAGGTCCCCTTGAGAAGGAAAGTGCAACCCACTCCAGTATTCTTGCCTGGAGAATCCCATGGATTTAGGAGCCTGGAGGGCTACAGTGCATGGGATCTCAAAGAATTGGACGTGATTGAGCAGCTAACACTTTCCATGGAAAAGCCCCCTTATTTACGGAGTCACACATTACGCTGAGTGTGAGGGGAATATGGCCTTTAAAACAATGAGGATAAGGAGAGCTCAGAAGGTGAGTTAAGATTAAGTATTTGGGTATGGGAAGAATTCAGAATCCAAACTACATACCCAGGCCAATACTTCTTTTGGTTTGCTGATACAGCAGGAAATTCCTCCTTTTAATATCTTTCTGATATTCTTGGACCATTTCATATACAAATATCATTAATCTTTCCTTGTGAGAAAGTAAGAGTCAAGAAAATAACATGACTTTGGGTGGAGGATGTGGTACACAGAAAGAGTATCAGCATAACAGTATTATTTTATTTGGCTTTATCAACCCCATTCCATAATTGATTTCTACCAAAGCTCAAGTTCAGATTCTAACCCAGACATCTACTAGCTATGTGATAGAGAGAGAATCATTCTATCTCTTAAACCTGATGCTGTCATATAAAAATAAGTACGATAATGTCTCCTCTGAGTTATCAAGGGAATTAATATATAATGTCCATAAAATGCCTTGTATAGTGGCTAACTTAGAAAAAGCTTCCACTGGACATTTCGGTACTCTGTAGTTTCAAATCTTTAAGACTAGAATGTCTGACCAAAAAAGTTGTTTCCTGCGCTTCTACATTGCCTTATATATTCTCAAAATTAATTTCTATTACCAAATGCAACATGAGCCTTCTATGTAGCTCACTGAAATCTGAAACAGGTTCAATAACCCATATTCTTACAATGTGCCCTGTACTGCACTGCACTGATCAATGTGCATTATCATAATACGTACTTGAACTTGTAACCAGACTGGAAAATCAATATATACTTAATAAAATATCTGTTTATTCTGGTCAAATATGACAATTAGTACAAGAATGCTCTGCTTGTACTAATTGCTTCAATCACTAGTTATTCTATCTGGGAATAGTAAAAGGTCACTTGTTTTTCCCTAACCCAGACTGACTGCACAGACATGGTTCAAGCCTTTTCAAGAACTACAGATTTAAGCAACAAGAACAAAATTATTTCAGGAAGAAGTAACTTAAGAAGAAGACCGTAACTATGGTATTGTTTAGAAATTTTTTAAAGGTCAGAACGTTGACTTGAACTGGGAATCCAGATAGCATCGTAATTGAAAACAGATGCGCCAAGCAGAAAGCAGCCTTCAGGTTTCTGGTTCCTGAACATTAATGCAACTGTCCACTCGTGAAGTCATGCTAATGGCTCAACATGAAGTTTTACTACCTCTCTCAGACATTCAGCTACTGATAGATTCTAAATTACTTTGCTACTTGAAATGTAAGGCCAGACCTATATTATGCTAATTAATCAGATGCTGCCTTGTGGGTGATCAGTAGAAATCATCAGGAGCTATTAACTGTGTGGGTAACGAGCAGCTGTTTGTTTCACTGGACAAGTCTGTATTTATAATCTGGCTTACTAGCATTTTTTTTTTACCTAGGAGAAGGAGGTTTACTTCTTTAAAATTCAGATGTTTTTTCTATTAAAAAAAAAGGGGAGGGTTATATGACTTCTCACAGATTACCTCTCCCAGCAAACAAACTATGATCATGTATAAGAAAACACCTTGTATATGGCAAACTTAGATTGTTTTTGATTATGTGACTATTCTTTTAAAAAATCATTTAGATTTCAAACATTTGCTTAGCATTTAATCATAAAAAATAATTTAGATAAACCTATTGGGATATTTAATAGGAAGGAGGAAAGCCGAGGAAGGAAAAGTTATTTCTTCACTTAAATCTTCTATAATGGTTTATTCAGGGAAACTATGTTGCTTTATATTATAGAATTATTTCACTTTCATTTAAATAATGCCTTAAGATCTTGAAATGAATTGCTGATTATGAATTCACAAATAAGGAGATTCGATCATAAAGAAATATTAAAAGAGTAATATTCTAAAATTCAAGATGCTTTCTAATTTCATATTCAGTGAACAGTTGTTGAAGATATTCTACATGCAAAGTTATGCCAACCTTTAAGTATCTCTTTAAGGCACTATTACAAACCATAGAAGAACTAGTATCATGCCAGCTTATAGATAAGGAGAATGAGGTTCAGAGAAGTCTTATATAGCCTAAAGTCTCATAATTAATGCATTACCTATTTTTTTGTATTCCAAAGCTAGTGCTTTTATTCTTTATACTATATTTTGCCGATGAGTCTTATATATTAAGTCACTTTGCCTGTTTAAATACCAAAAGGAAAAAATGAATGAATAAATATATACACTCAATTATTTCATGTTTTTAATTATGGACTCTGTGGCCACACTGACTGAGTTCAATCTTTTGTGTAATCTTAAGCCAATTGTATTTTACTTATATGCACCTCAGTTTCCTCATCTGTTAAAAGGTGATAATACTTGTACCTCTTGTTAACAGAGTTTACATATAAAAAACCCTAGAACAGCAGTAGGCACTGAAAATGTGTGCAGTTGGTAAATGCTAGTTGTTATTATTGGCCCATTATTTTCTGCTACTATCCAGATTACTTTCTTTCTAGATATTCCCATTTCAAAATCAAGAGAAAGTAAGCTTTTGGTGAAAAAAATTTACAATTGACACGCCATGTTTATTTATGATTCATATCTTATCTCAAATTCAGTAGTTATTTTGCTTATCCTTTTCTCATGATTCATTGAGTTAGTCATAATGTCATGTCCATGTAGCGAAGTACTCAGGAACACATCTCTCTCTGACCTTCTTTTACCGAGAAAGAACAGGACAGGCAATCATGCTCCCTATGAAGAATGGGACATCCAATTTGAAAGAGGATAAATTGGCAATACAATTATTATAACAATATCATCCACATCATCATATTTGTTAATTATTTAGAAGAAATATCCTTTCAACATATGTTAAAGTAATAGCAGTTATATTTTTAACAGACCATTATGCACCCGATTCTATGCTAAGGATTTTTCATTTATGTTTTCCAATTCTAACAAGAGCTTTGAAGAAGGAAACAAATGTTCCCATCTTAAGAGGAAACAAACTCAGAAACTTCACATAACTTGGAAGGAGGTAGAACACAGGTGTTTCGAGTATAAACTTGAGTTGGACAGAGGAGTTTGAAATCTGTTTTGTTTTTTTCTTCAGCTAACTTGCAAACTTTCTATTTCTATAATCTGTGAAATGTCTCACCATGTTGCTATGAGGACTTTGTGTGATAATGTTCAGAAGATCTTTAATATAATACTGGATACATGGCAAGCATTTATACAAGGTTGCTCATGTCATGATTAAGCCAGTGCATCAGTATTATGGGAATTTATACTAAAACATATATCTGTCTGATTATAAACATCACCGTCATTGACAACCATGTTTATCTACTCTTAAAAACAGTTACTGAAAGTAAACATTTTGATCAGCTGTTTCTTAATTAAGATTTAATTCTCTAAACATGAAAGTCATGTCTATGTATACATTGGTATTGTCAGGCTAAACTGAGAAAACTAATAAACAAATACTTTTCCCCTCTAGTGTTTAGCATTGCAAGATATGAGCTTTTAAATATGAGTCAAATTGGTGGCCTTGACCCTGTTCTCACATGGAGAGCAGGTGCCCACAGACCACTTTAGTTTTGTATTTTTCTTTCTAGAATACAAATCACAGGAGAAAGACTCTGATTGCAATTTTTGATGTACTGTGAAGCACTCTTTTATACAGTGGGTTGGCTATTACCCACAAGAGATTAATACGTTATAACACCAAATCAGAAATGACATATTCATTTTCACACCAAAAGCATACCAGCAATATTTATTATAAAGAAATGATTGATTTGCTCCAAGGAGAAGCAATTTACATTTTTACACACACTCACACACTCTTTTATAAACTTTCAAAGCTTTAGCATAATTACCTTCTAACACATATTTTCAATCAAACTTATTCTTAAAAAGCAAAAATTAATAGATAATGTGATTATATAATATTTTATCTTGTTCTATTAATTAATAAGTTATGGAAATATTCTTTAAGTGGATTTAAGTAAAAACTGATGTTTTGAAGAAATCATTCTGTCATCATCTGGAATACTGCAGTCTATTTTTACTCATGCAAAAATCACTCAGCTTGTGACACTCCAATACCATTTTATTTATAGCGGCGCATCTCCATGATTCTGCCCATCAGTGACTTGAGATAAAAAATATTCAAGCAAAGATTTATGACTCAATATATTAGCTTTGGAGAATCTGTTTGTACATCATAAATGATAGCATTCTTTTGTAAAATAATTGGCATGTTTCAGATACAGATGCACCGTCTTTTTCAATATCACCTTACCTTATGAATAATTTAAAATTTTCATTTTACCCATTGCTAACTTCTATATCTTCTGAAGTAAATACTGAACCTTGGAAGTTATATAGCAATGAGTGATATAGGGCTATCTTTCCCTATTTATTAGCAATTTGTATTTTTTAATATGTAATAGAAAGACAAAGCTATAATCCAGAATATATTTTTTAAAATTCAACAAATACTTCTATGTTCCAAGCACTATATTATGAAAATTTCAAAATAAACAATCTATGGTTTCTACTTTTTTTTTAATTTAAATCAGTTATAATATCAAAAAGAAAAACAGAAAAATTAGAAAATCCCATATATATTTATTAATAGAATAAAATTTTACACCAAAATTTGAATCAATGAATATGTATTGTTTCCAATCATATTAATCATATTGTTCAGTTAAATGAGAGAATTTTAAAAGAGTAAGAGAATTGAGGACAGAATACTCAAATTCCTTTGCACATCTGCAAGTGATCTCGAGACCCCCCAACGAAACTGCAGCTGCAGAATGTATGTGTATCTATCACAGACCAAATGATTAACTAGTTTTCCATAAATCATAATGTCAAGGTAGATATTTTAACCAACTGTCCAAAATATTTTGAAATGATATCACATACTGACTTGTCAATTATCTGAAATCATTGTGCTTAATTTTGCAGTTTTCAAGATTCCCTTATTTTCTTTCCTGTAATTTGCTTTCCAGTTATTTTGCTGATATTGAAAAGTTCGAACTACGATAAGAAAAGTACACTGAGTATACGTGTTTCACATTTAAGAATATTAAGGATACAAGGATGGGGTTTCCCCAGTGGCTCACTGGTAAAGAGTACGCTTCCCACGCAGAAGACGCCTCCATCCCTGGGTGGGGAAGGTCCCACGAAGCCCGGGCACCTCCAACTACTGAGCCTGGGCTCTAGAGCCCAGGAATGACAGCTATTGAGCCCACACACCGCAACCACTGAAGCCTAGAGAACAAGAGAAGCCGCTGCAGTGAGCAGTCTGCAGACCGAAACTAGAGAGAGGCTCTGCTCACAACTAGAGAAAGGATGCCCAGCAACAAGGCTCGGTACAGCCAGAAATAAATGTGTAAGGATGCTCAGAAAAGAGTGCAAGAACGGCCTCAGAATCAACATGGGGAAGGAACATAAGCAAGGCAATATACATTTCAGATTCTGACATGCTAATCCCAAGGCAAAAGGCAGAAGATTCCACAGCCATATCAAGGAAGTTGGGTCATTTTATTTATTCTTACATAGCTCTTTAGCAATAGAAATGACAAGGAGATTTACCTACTAACAGACACAATAAAAATAGCAGAGAACTGAAGAGGGAAAATATGGAACCCTAGCCCAGAACTGAAAGAATTTAGTTTTTGAAAAATGCGAGTTTATAACTTTGAAGTTTTTATAAAGATTATTTCAAGTCAAATTGCTAAATGATGCATACACACATAGTTTTTGATAAAACTGTAATATTTCCAATGAGCCAATGAACTGTGGTCAGTAGGGTCATATCTTCCATGATGAAAAGACAGAAAATGTTGAATTTCTTGAACTATGATAGCTGTGGCAGATGAATTTTTTGTCAGCCAACACATTGACTCAGTCAGAAAAAAAAATAATATAAGATTTGAGTATCTTTTTTCCTTGAATTTGTCAGTATAGTCTCATAGCTCCTAATCAGCCCTCAAACTTAAACTCTAAAAAGGAGTTTAATATTTAAATGCATTTAAGAATATTGTATATACATACCCACTTGGAGGACTGCACTGCTATTTGTATATTAAAGACCTGAGTGGCTCATCTGTATGGACATGTTTTCTGTGCATTTGATATAATCATAATTGATTACTTGAAAATTCTTCAAATTAAATGATTAGCATACTATAAAACTATGATTCTAGGAAACATTTTGAGATATGGTGCCCTGAACCCAACCGTCCCACTGATTAAAAAAAAAAAAAAACGGTGTGATATGTTTGATATTTCCATTCTTCCCATCAGATTGGCTCCAGTGTTCCCACATGGCTTCCCAAATAGCTGATCAGCTCTTCATTTTGATTTTGAGTTAGCCAAAGGTTGGCACCAACAGGAATCCAGAGAATGGGTGAGAGGTCCAGTCCTTGCTACTGAGTGTCTCCCCGCAAGATCACTACAAACTGGCATTGTCCCTCTACTAAAGACCGAATCTACCATCAGGCAGCCTTTGCCTACAGGGAATCTCCCTGGCTTATCATAATCTCACCTCCTCTAGACCTGTGAGTAGGAACTTTTCTGTCCACTGTTGTCAGATTCAGGATATTTCATCACCATTTCTATCAAAACTGCTTTTGCTTATAAATTGTTACTATTGATGTTGCCATCTCTTTCCTGTTGGACTCATGAACAGCCCTAGGAAATAACACACTCAAAATGAGATTCTTAGGTTAAGTTGCTCAGATATTTAAGGAATCTGCAGATAACCCTTTGCACGTGGGAAATAGGACACTGGTAACCTCTTCCAGGTGGTGGCATCACAATTATTGAAATTACCACTAATTGTACATATAGTAAATGCTAGATGAAGTACAGACAGCTGTTGAGAAATCATTTGGCTGTGATCTTCAGGCACCATGGAATGTAAATCTGGATATTTATTCCTCTGTTTGAACTGTTTTTTTTTTTTTTCCAATCACTGACCTCCTGGACCAGCACTAAAAGCAATCAGTAATGTAGACTAGCTGCTCTATATGTGTAACCTCATTCTGCATCACTTCCTAGAAAATACACTTTCTTAGCTTGCTCTGTGATAGGCAAAGCACTCTTGTAAAGGTAGTCATGTTGAGTTCCAGTCCACGCTTCAGGGATGCTCTTCTCTCTGTTATATTGGCCTTCCTTTCTGTATCCAGCTGAGCCACCATGTTTTTTCCACATTGCTCAGCAACCGAGCTGATGTCAGCGCCCCTTCCTGACGTCCCCCACCTCAGGGGGGACGTGTATCTTTCTCCTCAGCACTTCAGAACACCTCTAATCATGCTCTCTGACACTCTGCTATCAGTCCAATGTCACTTGCAAGTCTTCTCTACCAGACTACAAGATCAACAGCTAAGGCAGTCCTGTGCATTTTTAAAATGTGGTACAGCCACGTGCCAACCACGTTCTCTAGCACACAGGAGGAAATCTACAAAAAAGATGCTGATTTAGACAATGAATGAAAATTCTTTTTTCTGAGAGTGAAAGTCAATACATGCATTCTTTCTCTATGCAATGTTTGTATATGGGTAAATTCTCACTGGGTTTAAGATGTCAGAAATGTACAAAGTAATACATGGAAATTGCCTTTTGCTTCTTTTCATTCTTTTCTTCTCAAAACTAGCTTACATTAACAATAGACTGAGACCCCTGCTTTTCAGGAAATTTTGTACCAAACAAAATAGAATGGACTATTTGAATGAAGATACTTTTGGCATTTTTACTTGCCTGGCAGAAAGGGATGAACATATTAACACTAATTATGCGTTAGTATTTAATATTGCCATAGGTCGTGGTTTTCTTTACCACAACCTACCAAAAATATCCATGAGACAAATGATTCACATTAAGTTTTTGATACTTGGTAAGCTATTTCACTTTCATGCATTGGAGAAGGCAATGACAACCCACTCCAGTGTTCTTGCCTGGAGAATCCCAGGGACGGGGGAGCCTGGTGGGTTGCCGTCTATGGGGTTGCACAGAGTCGGGCACAACTGAAGTGGCTTAGCAGCAGCAGCAAGATATTCTATTTATTTTGGGGATACTTTGTGGTTCTTGGTACACAACTGCCTTCAGTGGCTCTCTAGTTGCCTAAGAACATAACTAAGAACCTTAACAGGCTGTTTAAAAGCAGGTGCTCCACATTTCCTTGGTTTTCCAAAAACTAAACCATTAAATTTTAAAACTACTACATGTAGGCATGTTTTCAGATATTTGTGAGCAGTTAAATGCATTGAAAAAGCAAAAATTTTTTTTTAAATCCTTTAAAGTACAGTGGATATAAGCATACATACCACGTCTTTTATTATTTTTTTTTTTTGATTTGCTCACTATACCACATATTAAATAAAGGGCTCAAGGGGGAGGCAAGACAGACAGGTGAGTCTGCATTTATTTTTAGTGGTGCACTCTTACTTCTGTGCACATTTAGCTGCAAAGTACCTAAGCCTAAAAATCCTACCTTTTACCAATACAAAGTAAAGAACAAGTTTACAAAGTATTTCCTAAGCACAGACTAGAATTTGGCATGTTTATGTGTGAATATTGTGATTGGCACTGTTAGTCTAATAGAAAGCTAATGGACAGCTCTACTAACTACTGTGGCTTAAAATTCTGATTTATGTTTCATCCTCTAATTAAAATCCAGAGACCTTAATGTTGAGATATATTATGTATAAATTTACTTTAGCAATGAGATGTCTCTTACATGATGTAAATGTCATGGTGCAATTGGAGGGCCTTTTCTTAAACATGAAAAATGGAAATAATCTTTAGCACAGAGATCTAAACCTTTTCCAACGGATAGGCAGAAGGACCTAGGAAACCAGTGCATCTTAGTCTGTGATGGCTTTCAGGTGTTGGTCCTATGTGAGGAGCCAACACAAAATATCAATTTTCTCCCCCAAGCCCTAGTTAATTAATAAACAAGGGCAGCTAATGTGCTAGTTATAATATATCTGCTACATGGAAATCATCAGAACAGAATCCACTTTATTTTTATTTTTTATACAGTTTTAAAGGTCATTTCCATTTACATTTATTGCAAACTATTGTCTCTCGTTCAACATATTCACCAAGTCCACTGCTCTATTTAATAATGTAGTTAGCACTATATAGTGTTTGCTTCTTTGAAATAAAGGTCTCAGCTAAGTCTCTAAATGGAAAAGGCAAGAAGAGTGTGTCACAGAGAAGGTGCTTTTAGAATTAAAGCCTAACCTCCAACCTGTAAATTGTCTATTTTGAGTTAGGATCAGAACAATAGCATTTATTACTTTAAAATGGGAATCCTAGGTCTCTTTTCTCAAAGTGAAAGTGAAAGTGAAGTCACTCAGTCATGTCAGACTCTGCGACTCCATGGACTATAGCCTGCATCAGGCTTCTCCGCCAGTGGGATTTTCCAGGCAAGAGTATAGGATTGGGTACTCTTGGGTTCTGAAAAGGGAGCAGAAAAGCTAAAGGGATGCAAGAGCAGGGAGGATTGTCTGATAACTAGACAGGAGGCTTGTCTCCACACTTTCACCTTCTTTTTACAAACTGCATGCCACCCACCATCTCAAAAATATTTATCAATGTAGAGAAGATGACTCAATGTAGCAATGGTAAATAAACATAATATATAAATATACATTATGATATTTTATTTATTCAACTTCCTTTAAATAAGCAGGAAAAGAACACATAGGGCTTTAGAAGGCCAAAAGAAAAGGCATTACAGAGTTACATTCCAAAGTTTGTAGATATCATCTTCTATGTGATTTGTTTGTATCCTCAATCAGAGACCATTTAATTTGAACACATGAGTCTTACACATGGGAAATTTTTTATATAAATAAAAAATTTGTCCATTTGTCTAGACTGCAACTTCTTCCTTGCAATGAATTTTCTCTTGAGTATTTTATGTTTACTACATTAACTAGAATACTGTGTTATACAGACATAATCATGATTAGCATTTTATGGTTATTGTTGTTTAGTTATTAAGTCACATCCAACTCTTTTGTGACCCAATGGGCTGTAGTCTGCCAGGCTCCTCTGCCCATGGGGTTTCCCAGTCAAGAATACTGGAGTGGGCTGCCATTTCCTTCTCCAGGGGAATTTTCCCAACCCAGGGATCAAACTCCCCATCTCCTGCACTGGCAGGAGGATTCTTTAAACACAGAGCCAGGGGAAGTACTAGCATTTAATAGCAATTTACTATTTCAAAAACAATTTCACCTACATTATCTTATATGACTTGCACTACCTGGTAAATTAGTCAACATTTGGTAAAGTCACTTAGAGTCAAAAAGTTTGACTCACCTGATTGTGTTATTAAATTCTAGAACCTAGTATCAAATAAAGCATTTCAGACTATTAATGTCATACTCTCCTGCAAACAACATCCATCAAGAGATGATTATTGAATGAACAGAATTGGTTTTTATCTGATGTCATTTTCTTAAAATCTACCGAATGCACAGTGTATATAAGTCAAGAAACTAGATACTGGGGATATAAAAATAGTGAAGATGTAGTTTTTCCACAAAATAAACTCAGTCTAATAATGGTGTTATTGGGGCTTCACAGGATCCACATTTTCAATCTATTATGCCTCTCCCATCCCCCGAACAGTTATCAGGTTATCATACTATGGCCATATATCATGGCACTATATTCTTTTCAAATAAATGTTACTTCATGAAAAAAATTGGTGCATATAATAAAGCACTGATCTTTATAGAAGGTAAATTAAGCAAATGCCTTAATAGGATACCCTATAATGTTGCAGAGTTGTTTTGCTTATAAGTCTTTCTAAATATGTGAAAGATGATTGTGTAATTGTGTGATGACCTTAGGGAAAAGACCTCACAGCTTTTTATATATTTTAATAGTTGTTTTATAAATTTAGACCTAAAAAGTTAGGTTCAAAATTGAAAGTAGAGTATTATTTGATGTCAGGTAGCATCTGAAAATCACCATTCCTAATTAAATATCAACTGGATTGATAGCCTAATGAATTTCATGTTTGTGTCTCCAACCTGAGGCTTGTTTTTACTGTTGCTGAACTATACGACAAAATACGAACTGAATATCTGGGTTCTGTTTCAGAAATATTCAAATACATTCCTGTAAACTCTAAACCAAGAGACCAACAGATGAACATCAATTAAGAACAGCTCAAACAAAAACTACCTAGGGACTCTGAGATATACACAAGACCAAAGAAGTTTTCTGATGCAGACTTGATCCCTGGAAAGAGAGAGTAACTTACAATGTTACTCATTCTTAGAGCTTTCAGTTGGGTGACAGAGCACAGTCAGTCTCCCAGTGGCTGGCTGAAATTCAGAAGAAAACACCGTCTTTGGGCTGTAGTAACAGGCATCAGATTGCAAAGCAACCACTCTCTTTGGAAAGTGAGCAGTTAATCCTGGAGGGTAATGCTGCTGCTCTTAAGTCGCTTCAGTCGTGTCTGGCCCTGTGTGACCCCACAGACGGCAGCCCACCAGGCTCCCCTGTCCCTGGGATTCTCCAGGCGACAACACTGGAGTGGGTTGCCATTTCCTTCTCCAATGCGTGAAAGTGAAAAGTGAAAGGGAAGTCTCTCAGTCGTGTTGGACTCTTAGTGGCCCCATGGCCTGCAGCCCACCAGGCTCCTCCGTCCATGGGGTTTTCCAGGCAAGAGGACTGGAGTGGGGTGCCACTGCCTTCTCCGCTGGAGAGTGATAGACCAAGAGAAAAGAAGTGAAAGTGTTAGCTGCTCAGTGGTGTCTGACTCTTTGCAGGGCCATGGCCTGCAGCCCGCCAGGCTCCTCTGCCCATGGCATTCTCCAGGCAAGAGTACTGGAGTGAGGAGCCATTATCTTCTCCAGGGAATTTCCCAACCCAGGGATCAAACCCAGGTCTCCGGCAATGCAGGCAGACTCTTTACCATGTGAGTCATCAGGGTAAACTCCAAATTCTATGTTTACCCTATTCTTAAATCTCCGCACGGCGGTAAGAAACACACAGTGTGGGACAGACTGCCAACAACTCTCCAAAGAGAAAAGAACAAAATGGAACATAGCTGCTGCTCAAGAGAAGGGGCTTGTGATTGAGTTAAACAGCATTGGTTGCCTGCCATATGAATGATACCAAAACTCCGGAGGAAGAATACAGAGTCAATATCATCCACAATATAATATTTACAGTTCCAGAATACAATCTAAAATTATTAAATGTATGAAGAACTTGAAAAATATGATCTGTTCTCAAGGAAAATAATAATCATCAGAAATCAACACTGAGATGACCCAGATATTAGAATGACTTTGAAGCCAATATTAAAATTACGATTGACCAAAAGAGGAATATAAGCTTATAATAAATGAAATGATAAATGTCAGAGGAAAATAGAAACAATGAAAAAGAATGAAATGCAAACTTTAGAAGTGAAAAATACAATATCTGACCCAGGTCAGCTATTAAGAACCAGTGTAGTCTTAATAGACTAGAGATAATTAAAAAAAAAAAAAAAAGAATCACTAGACAAAAAGATAGATTAATAAAAGATATCTAATCTGAAGAAAAGGGAGTAAAATAATGAAAGAAAAAGGAACAGAACTTTAGAGACAAGCAGCATAACAAAAAGCAAAATCACTTACTGTGTGCATGATTATAACCCCACAGAGTTGATAGACACTTGACTAGGAAAAATACTTGAACAAATATTGGCCTGAAAATTTCCCAGTTTTGGTGAAAGACATGTATTTATACATTCAATACAGTTGGTCAAATTCAAACATGACAAATATAAAAAAAGCATAACTAGATGCTTCGTAGTCAGCTACTGAAAACTAGAGATAAAGAGAAAAGTCTCAAAGTAGACAGAGAAGAAGGAAAATGTAAATTTAGGGGCAAAGTAATTAGAATGGTACAAAATTTCTAATCAGAAATGATAGAAAACAGAAGACAACAAAATGACATTTTTGAAGTGTTGAAAGAAAAACTTGCCCAACTGGAATCTCATATCTACACAAATATCTTTCAAGAATAATAGTGTGACATTTTTAGAGAAAATAAAGATAAGTTAAGCATATACAGATCCTGAATATAAGGAATGTTAAAAGATATTCTTCAGGTTGAAGGGATATGTAATAATAAAGAACGGTATCCTCAGGAATGAATGAAGAACATCAGAAATGGTAAATATTGAAATAAATTTAAAACGTATTGGCACAAAGACAGATATATAGATCAATGGATCAGAATAGAAAGCCCAAAGATAAATCCATAAACCTATGGTCACCTTATCTTCGACAAAGGAGGCAAGGATATACAATGGAAAAAAGACAGCCTCTTTAACAAGTGATGCTGGGAAAATTGGTCAACCACTTGTAAAAGAATGAAACTAGAACACTTTCTAACACCATACACAAAAATAAATTCAAAATGGATAAAAGATCTAAATGTAAGACCAGAAACTATGAAACTCCTAGAGGAGAACATAGGCAAAACACTCTCTGACATAAATCACAGCAGAATCCTCTATGACCCACATCCCAGGATATTAGAAACAAAAGCAAAAATAAACAAATGGGACCTAATGAAACTTAAAAGCTTTTGCACAACAAAGGAAACTCTAAGCAAGGTGAAAAGACAGCCCTCAGATTGGGAGAAAATAATAGCAAACGAAGCAACAGACAGAGGATTAATCTCAAAAATATACAAGCAACTCCTCCAGCTCAACACCAGAAAAATAAATGACCCAATCAAAAAATGGGCCAAAGAACTAAACAGACACTTCTCCAAGGAAGACAGACAGATGGCTAAGAAACACATGAAAAGATGCTCAACATCACTCATTATCAGAGAAATGCAAATCAAAACCACAATGAGGTACCATTACACGCCAGTCAGGATGGCTGCTATCCAAAGGTCTACAAGCAATAAATGCTGGAGAGGGTGTGGAGAAAAGGGAACCCTCTTACACTGTTGGTGGGAATGCAAACTAGTACAGCCACTATGGAAAACAGTGTGGAGATTTCTTAAAAAACTAGAAATAGAACTTCCATATGACCCAGCAATCCCACTCCTGGGCATACACACCGAGGAAACCAGATCTGAAAGAGACACGTGCACCCCAATGTTCATCGCAGCACTGTTTATCATAGCCAGGACATGGAAGCAACCTAGATGCCCATCAGCAGACGAATGGATAAGGAAGCTGTGGTACATATACACCATGGAGTATTACGCAGCCATTAAAAAGAATTCATTTGAATCAATTCTAATGAGATGGATGAAACTGGAGCCCATTATACAGAGTGAAGTAAGCCAGAAAGATAAAGACCATTACAATATACTAACACACATATATGGAATTTAGAAAGATGGTAATGATAACCCTATATGCAGAACAGAAAAAAAAAAAAAAAAGACACAGATTTATAGAACAGTCTCTTAGACTCTGTGGGAGAAGGAGAGGGTGGGATGTTTCAAGAGAACAGCATTGAAAAATGTATAGTATCTAGAGTGAAACAGATCACCAGCCCAGGTTGGATGCATGAGACAAGCGCTCGTACCTGGTGCACTGGGAAAACCTAGGGGGAGCGGGTGGAGAGGGAGGTGGGAGGGGGGATCGGGATGGGGAACACATGTAAACCCATGGCTGTTTCATTTCAATGTATGACAAAATTCACTACAAATAAAAAAAATAATAATAATAAAAAAATAAAAATAAAACACTATCTTTTCTTTTTCAGTTTTAAAATATATGTGAATATTTTACAAAAATATTACAAATTCTGATTGTATTGAATATATGTATTTGTAACATATGACAGTTAAAATCAAGAGATATAACCACTTATATTGGTTCATTTTGTGAACTGATAAAAGAGTAATTCAAAATATACTGAAACACTGAGGAAGTGTTATCCTTAATCACTAAAACAAAGCAAAATATAACAATTGAAAGCAAAAATTAAAATAAACAATAAATTGCAATAAAATAATTTTTTAAATATCAAAATAATACAAAGAAGGATAGGAAATTTAAAAAAAGGAAGAAAAATAAAAGGGACAAATAGGAAAAAATATTAAACTTAAATCCAACTATACTAATGACTTAATTAATAAACTAAGCATCCCAATGAAAAGATAAAAATGTCAGAAGTGATTAAAAATCAACTCTACACCATATGAGATGTATTATATATATAAAAACACAGGTTAAAAATAAATGAATAAAAGTATAGATATCATGCAAATAGTATATATTAGAAAGCTAAAATGGTTACATAAGTAACTGATAAAATAGACTTGGGGCAAAAGATTTATCATAAATGAGATGTACATTTAACACTGATAAAAGAGTCAGGAACATTAAGAAATCAGAAATCTATATTCGGTTGATAACAGAGCTTTAAAATCATGAAGCAAAGACAGAACCAAGCAAAGAGACAATTTTACAAACACTGCTAAATTTTTTAACATCTTTAATTCAGACATTGACAGAACTAGACATAAAAGACTCAGTAAAGACACAGGTGAGCTGGACATTATGTCACGCCCATGATTTAACTAATATTTATAGAACGGTGGCGCTAGTGGTAAAGAACCTTCTTGTCAATGCAGGAGACATAGGAGATGCAGGTTCAATCCCTGTATTGGGAAGACCTCCTGGAGGAGAGTGTGGCAACCCACTCCAGTGGCCTTGCCTGGAGAACCCCCACACAGGGTCGCCAAGAGTCAGACACGACGAAGTGACCCTGCAGGCACATACACACAGAATATGTGCAACGGTTTCAGTTTACACATTCTCCACTAGTGCAAGGGACATATCACCAAGATAAAATATATATAGCCCTACAAAAAAAAAAATTAAGTAAAATTCAAAGAATTCAAATCTTTGAATTTGAATTCAACACATAGTATATTCTCTAATATCAATACAATTAAATTAGAAATCAAAAATTATAAAATAGGAAAACACAAATATTTAGAAATAATGAAAAATAGTTTTAGATAATCTGTATAAATCACAAAGGAATTAGAAACTATTTTAATTAAACAAATTCAGCCTATCTAGTTTTGTAGGTGAAGCAAAACTGACTTAGAAGGGAACGTATAACTAAATGCTTATGCTAAAAGGAAGAAAGGTCTGTAAAATGAACCCCAAGTTTTCCAGAGGCTGGACTTGATGTAAAGACTAGAAGGATATGAGGTCAGGGAATTTACAGGTTCCAGATTAGATAGGGTACCACTAAGCTGGTAAGGAGTTGAATTTTACACTGAATCCCCTGGGGAGTCATTGCAGGATTCTAAGTAGGGAAAAAATGGGACCAGATTTTTCATTTTAAAAAGATTATTCTGAAAGCAGTGTGAATTATGAACTCATTTTAGAACCATCCGGAGCAAAGGGAATAGATATCAGGAGGCCACTTCAATAATCTGCACACAAAAGGACCAAGTTCCACTAGAATGCAGTCTAAGGAAGCTGAGAAAAGCCACTGGTGTCTGAATTATTAAAGTAGTAGTAGCAAAAGGATTTGGTGACTGGTTACATGTTGGTAGTGAACAAAAAAACGGACCTAGTTCAACTTTGGTGTAACTGGGAAAGTGGGAATAGCACTGACAGTCACGGGAGCAGAAAACAAAGGTGGAACAGATTGTAAAAGTAAAAATAGATGTTAATTTTCAGAGACCTTTTATATAAGTTTTAGATATTGAGCTTGTTTCTTTCCTCAATTTCTAATTTCTATTCCATTGATCTCTTCTCTTATTATTTAATCCTATGTGTGTGTGCATGTGCGTGTTCATGTGTGTGTGTGTGTGTGTGTATTGGGTTTGCTTGTCCTATTTCAAAGCAATTCTGACTCAACTTTTTAATGCTGAGATAATATTTATAGAAGATAAGATTTATATATTGTTTTCTTTGAGTAGACATTGTAATGGGGAAGATAGACCTTCCCCAAGAAGTAGATCTTCCCCATGTAAGAAGTTTGGTTGAAGGCAAGAGGAGAAGCGGATGACAGAGGATGAGATGGTTGGATGGCATCACTGACTTAATGGACATGAGTTTGTGTAAACTCCAGGAGTTGGTGATGGACAGGGAGGCCTGGCGTGCTGCAGTTCATGGGGTCGCAGAGTTGGACACGACTGAGCAACTGAACTGAACTGAAAAAGTTTGAGGCTGTTTGTAAAAAGTAGCATATGGGATCATTTCATCTTTGGAAATACTGAAGACCTTTCTCTTTTAGAGATGGCCAAATGAAATGTCGGTGTGTGATGCAATAGTGTTATCACAGTAGAAGGATCAACGTCAAATGGGCTTGTTATTAGGTTATGCTTTTGGAAAATCTTGATATTCACAGCCTTAGTCTATTCTTCATCATTTCTCCGGCTAGAAATGTTCATATCTGAGATAGATTCTGCCTCAGAATAACTGCAGAATACTCATCTAAAGTTAGCATGCCTCTTATCAGAAATTAAAAAGCATAAAAAGCATTTTTCCAAGAATCTGAGAAAACAGTATGTTGTAAAATGTCTCACATTCCTAAGTTCTGTAATAAACTAAATCACTGACTCTGTAGCAACCAAAAATAGCATGATGATATCTTCTAACAATTTTTCACTCTTCATCACATTTGACTTTTACTACATTTGATAGTGTTGATCGAGTTCTCTTTCTTCAAACTTCACTCACATAGTTTTCCTAATGGATCGCTTGACTTTCCTTCTCTGCTTCCTCTGAGAATTCCTCTGTGTTCCTTATACTCTCACGATTTCAAATAATTGTGATCAAATGTGTATCTTCTCAAAGTACAATTTTCCTGAATCTCAAATCATTGTATCCTACTCTCTGATGAATATCTCTACACAGGACCTCAATTCAACTTCTGACATTCAGACAACTCTCACAGACCTTTCCCTCTCAACCATCTGGATCCATCTAATCAATTTAAGCAACATTAACCACACAGTCTTTCAAAATCCAAGGGCTTTTATAAAGCCTCCTCACCTCAACATTCAGTTAACAAAGTCTGTTAGCTTTATCACTGAAGTATATCTGGGACTTGTCACTTCTTTGCCTTTGACTGGTTATCATCTAGTACTGAAACTTCCATAACAGTTGGACTTAACTCTTGCAAATCCATCTTTTTTTTCCAGATATTATTGCTATGTACTAAAAATACATATGCATGTGCACACAGATACACATACACATATGTATACACATTCATAAATGCTTCATTATTAACTTAAATCTTTCTGTTACTCTCCATGGCATGGAGAATGTAGTCCCGTTTATGGCCCTAAGTTAGTGGTGGGTAAGTAGTTTTAGAATGAATGATGACATCACCAACACAATGGGCGTGAGTTTGAGCAAGCTCCAGGAGATGGTGAAGGACAGAGAGTCACAAAGACTTGGACACGACTGAGCCCCTGAACAATGACAAGAAGCAGTTTTACAATGAATGATGATTCAACAAATACGCAAGATGACTAGTTAGTGCTAATCATGGACACTTACAAAAGTGTTACCAATATCCAATCATGAAGTCATCAATTTTAATATAATCACTTGTCCACTATCAAACATTTATTGAGTATTGATATGAGCCTGGCCTTCTTCTAGATACTAGAATGCACTAACTGGCAAGACAAAATCCATGCTTTAAATTAGACAAAGGAGGCCATTACCCTTTATAAGCAAACAGAAACCTAAGTCTGAAATGTCTGCAGGTTGAGACAACAAAACCTAAGGACAATCAGTCACAAACAGCCAACTAGGCTTTCAAACATAAAACAGTCTCTTAAGCTATGGCTAGTCAAATAATGTAATTACTTTGCTTCCAACTCTTCTCTACAGAAGTTTTTCCACTAGCTCCTGTGGGTGGAGCGGCTCCTAACCTATTCCAGTCTAGGCCTTGTACTGCCCATTCAAATAGCAATTGGCTCAAATAATCTCTTCGGAGAAGGCAATGTCAACCCACTCCAGTCCTCTTGCCTGAAATATCCCAAGGACGGAGAAGCCTGGTAAGCTGCAGTCCATGGGGTTGCTAAGAGTCAGACACGACTGAGCAACTGACTTCACTTTCACTTTTCACTTTCATGCATTGGAGAAGTAAATGGCAATGAACTCCAGTGTTCTTGCCTGGATAATCCCAGGGACAGGGGAGCCTGGTGGGCTGCTGTCTGTGGGGTCGCATAGAGTCGGACACAACTGAAGCGACTTAGCAGCAGCGGCAGCAGCAGCAGCAGCAAATAACCTCTTACAAATCTAACGAGCCTCCATTTGTTTTTAAACAATGCTCTCATTGTGCTTACATAAGCAAAGAAGTAGTTAATTTCAAAGCAGTGATATAGTTTCTAAAAATATAAAGCAAGTCCATTGGAAATAGGAAATTGGGGTTGGATTTTAACTAGAGTAGTCAAAAAATAGGTCTCCCAGAAGGTGACATTTGATTTGATATATAAATTCTGAGAATGATGAGATTGATATCTTAATAATGCAGTTACAGTTTTTTAAGCAGACAGCCAAGGCCCATAAGTGAGAATAATTATAGAGCATTTGAAGAACAGGAAAAGAAAAAGTGTAACTGCAAAACAGATGAGGAAAAGTGGTAGGAGATGAGCTCTGTGAAGAAAGTAGGCATTCAATGGTAAGTCCAATAATAAGATTATGTTTCCAGCTTCCATACCTATGAGAGTAACCTATTTCTATGATATTCTCTCACTTATCTTTATCATTATATACCAACTGTTCCAAATTGAATAGAAGGAAAATCCAATCTAATAGATTTATACTCACTTTTGTGTAGTTTCCAAGAAGAAACAGTTTTGATTCAATACATTTTCCTAATCCTTTCTTATATCTTTTCCTTGACCTTATTCTCATTAAATTTTCCTTTTTTTCTCCATGGTTTTCCACTATAAACATTTATCTTTAGTGAAAGACCTAGGATTCCCTTGAAAGTACAAATAAATAATTAATAGCTGCTTAAAGAACTTCCAGTCTTTGTGTATGTATCTTAATAAGACTCTCAAATAAAAGCTAAGGAAAATTAGTCTTATTGGTAGAAAATCATTCATGTCTCCAAAGTGATAGTATATGTACATGTGTGCATGCTCAATCATGTGCAGCTCTTTGTGATACCATGGACTGTAGCCCACCAGGGTCCTCTCTCCTTGGAAATTTCCAGGCAAGAATACTGGAGTAAGTTGCCATTTCCTTCTCCGGGATATCTTTGCAACCAAGGATTGAACCCACTTCTCCTGTGTCTCCTGCCTTGTAGAAGGATTCTTTACCATCTAAAAGTGGCCCCCAAGTGATGGAGACCTGAGTCAGTAGTGTTATTAACAGAGAACAAGCCTGATATGAGCATTGAGATAATCCATGTTACCATGGGTCATGCCAAATTTAAGCATTAAGGTAATAATGTATCTCAGACAATGTTCATGTATGCCATTTTGCATAAAACCTCCTAAGATTTCTAGTATAATGTTATTAAATAAAAAAGCATAGATTTTTATACCTTTTTTAAAAAATACATTTTAAAACTGCATTAAACAGACACCAGAACTGCCTCAAGGAATTAAGTTGTTAGCTTTTAAAACAGTGAAAATGTAGGAGATTTGAATGAGTACTTAAATTTGACCATAATCTCTGAATCTTTTTATGTAGCAAACCTAACACTTTGGCCCCAGGAGTCAACCGGTTGTATCATTGATACAACCTGGCATCTAACCAAAAGTCACCTTATGCTGAGTTATTTGAGTAACTCATTAGTGGGGGTCCTTGAGATTTGTGAGTAACAAAATGTGTGTATGCTTAATTCAAGCCACAGTCGTTAAGATTATATATCACACAATCCAATGCTACTGACATGTGAATGCTGCTGAGAGCAGATGTCCTTGATAATTTGCTAAAATGTCAACTCAGCAGTTTAGAGGTTTCTTGCTAAGAAAACTGTTCTCTTTCATATAACACCCCCTTTCTCACTTTTCCCTTTTATTTCAAACTCTATGAATAAAGTATATGGAGAGAAAAAGACATTCACAAATCTCCATGTGGACAATTAGGAGTTAATTGATTTACATATGCCTCATTCAATGTATAGCTTCTAAAATACATGTGGGACTACATCCCAAAGGTCTACTACATCCCACATGTAATATGATAAGAAAATGTACTGCAAAATACACAATAAATGGAAAAGGATGGAAAATAAATACTACCTGAAATAGTTATATTTCACAAAGGCATTTGTATGGAACTCTTTCAAATGTAAAACAGCTCTATTTTAGACCTGATTACTCCTTCTGGGTGCTAGTAATCATCTGAATAGCAGCTTTTGCTTTTTAATAATGACCATCCCAAGTCCCTTGTTCAATTCTTCTATTCTCAAACACAATGTTCAGAATCTCAAGGTTGACTGTTTCATGAATGATTCAAAATGATCTGTTCCTGAATTGCCATTTGCAACCCAGGGGTGGGTTACCATTCAAACTCCTTCACTGGGAAGCTCACCAGAATATGTCTGAAAGTGAGCCAAGATTCTGGGTTGTTCTTTTTTTTTTCCCCTCCTAACAGTGAGATTGTAAGAAAAAGAAAGATACTGGACTCTGAATGGATGAATTTTCTTATGGAGAAAAGCTTTCTGCCACTAATAAATCATGAGGATTTTATATAAACAATCCTACTGCTTGGTACTCATATTTTCCTCCCCAGATTCTCTTCTATGAAAAATTCCCTGTCAGTATCTCTGTATGATCATTTTCTCAAACAAGTGTCTCTAGTTGCAGGTCTAAGCTCAGCAACTGTAAAAAGAACTTACTGCAAAAGAAACCATTTCCAATAAAAGCATCAGGATTTAAGTGAACAGGCCAAGCCAATTTCTGTTTTGTATAAGCGTCCAGGTTCAAACAGTTCTTTTCCTGGTTGTTTTTTTTTCCTCCTAATAGATTGAAAGACTCCTTTTTACTGCTGAGCTAAAGCAAATACAATCCAGTAAAAATAGTCAAGAGTCTTTCTATACAAGCTTGTAATTTCCTTTCTGTTAAGGTTATTTGGGAAATAAAAGAAAGTTATAAGTCAAAGAAAACTAGTAGGTCTTCTTCTTTCTCAGCCTCTTCAATCCTAGTTAGTCTCATAGCCTTCTGTTGAAACAATTTAATGAAATTCAATGTAATAAGCTTTTATTAAGCATTTGATATCTGGACTTGAATAACACTAAACACAGACTTTCATTTGACCACTTAAAATAACCAGGACTATTTCAGGAAAAAATCATTTCAGTTAGACTAAGACAAAATTAAAGCTAAACATGAAAGGAAAGGAAAAGAGCTTTATATTATTAGGATACTGAGAGGTATCACGGAATAAGAGGCAGAGTTCAAAGGTGAAGACCCATCAAGGCTAAGAGGTCACTTCAATCTAAAAGAATATTGTATCAAGCACTTTGAATGACTTCAGAATTTTATTCCCCCTCTTTGTTTCTCTATGTTAGATGTTTTTCTCCTTCTGCAGATCAGCCTCTTTCGAAGGGAAAAAAAAATATTGCTTTGATACCTGTATGGATTTACCAGTTACATCTCAATGTCTCAGGGAAGGGATTGATTGGTTTATCTATGGTCTCAGACACCCATATAATTTAAATCAGAGGCAAAGGAGTCAAGCAAAAATAGCACAGCTCCTATGGGGAAGTTATGGTTGACAGAAAGAGGTGGTCCCTCTCTGAAGGAAGTATCACTGGTTTCCAAAGATATCTAGAGAGCAAGCAGTGACAGGTGCTCCTGAAATGTTTAAAGATTAGCAGTCCATCAAAAGACACATTTGAAGTTCGATTTAAAACTAAGTGTCACTGATGACAGGGGGAAAAACAAGAGGAAGAGATAGGGAGTTTGGGATTGACACTTGCACACCGCTGTATTTAAAATGGATAATCAATTAGGACCTACTCTACAGCCCAGGAACTCTGCTCAGCGTTATGTGACTCCTGGATGGGAGGAAGTTTCTGTGGAGAATGACTGAGTCCCATTGCTATCTATATGAAACTATCACAAGACTGTGAATCTGCTACATGCCAATGTGAAAAAAAGCTTAAAAAACCAAAACAAATGTAAATTAACAAACAACAAGCCCAAACCTATATGATAGTGCAAAAGCATTTCTTAGGGGGTAAGGTTATTAATAATTTCTGGATATCTAATATATAGTAATGTGATCATAGTTAACAACACTCTATTTATACTTTAAAGTTGCAAGTACAAGATATTAAATGTTCTCATGACCTGATGGAGATGTCAGTTAATGCGACAGTGGAATTTGTACTTCAAAGGATAAAGGTAGTAAATGAACATGTTATACACCTTAAGGAGAAGAGGGCAGCAGAGGATGAGATGGTTAGATAACACCACCTACTCAATGGACAAGACTTGGAGAAAACTTCAGGAGATAGTGAAGGCCAGGGAAGTCTGATGTGCTGAAGTCCATGGGGTCACAAATAGTCAGACACAATTTAGTGACCAGACGACAACAAAAACAACATACATCTTAAACTGACACAATGTTATATGTCAATTATATCTCAATTAAAATAAAATTAAATTCAATAAATAAAATAAAATTAAGTGCAACTGAAAAAAAAGACTTGTAAAGTTAATCAAATCCACAATTACAGATAGTTTTCTCTTAAGACAATTGCTTTTACCATAACAGTATGCTTCACAGTCCAGATGACAATTATCAATAGTATGAACTTTCAAGGTATTTGTTCTCATTCTTTGCATCATAGCAACACATGTGGCAGATGTATTCCTTAGACAAGTAAACAGAATAAGTCTTGCCTCTAAGTGGTGCTTCTGGGAACTTCAGGAATTATTTTGATACAACAGTAACCTAAATTTATACAATTTATAACTATTTTTTAGTTTGAATTCATAGATATCACTTATTGGCTGTGTGATCTGAACACAAAGCTGAACTTCTCTCACTCTTTTATTACTTATCTATGTAATATAGCAATACTATAAGCCTCATAGACAGGCACATTAAATAACATAGCATATGGGTAAGTCAATGAGGACTCGGGCATGTAGCAAGCCCACAATAAATGTTATTAGCTCTGATAGCAATTATACTAAGACAATGATGATATCAATGATACAATCATATATTTGCTTGAAGTTTTGATATTTCAACTTACCTCAAATGAAAAACAAGAAACCTAAAACATTTTTTAAGTTTATTTTCTTTTAATTTATATATGTATTCATAAAGATCATTAGCTGAATTTTTTAAAAAGCAGGCCTACATGAAGAAAAACCTTTTTAAATTATTTGATTAAAATCACAAGGCACAGGACAGTTTGTAATGATATAACTTTATATTTGAACAAAAGTCTTCTTTAAGTGTTCTTTATTAATATTACTTAAGTAGTGTTGGGACAACTAAACATACTTCTTCCTTGCCCCATAAATATAGATTTTATACATACGGAGAGAGAGCATGTGTGTATTTTTAATAAACACGAGTCCTACACAAGAATTTTTTTTTCTATTTCTAGCCAATTACCAATACTAACAGTAATTGATTTTAACAAGTCATTATGAATTCTGCTGTCAATAATTAGAAAGCATTTCATAAATATCTGGAAGAAATTGGAGAGACCCCAGAATTCCGTGTCTTCAGGAAATTTTTGTAACACACTGAGAACCATTTGTGTCAATCACCTGCATCTGAATATAGCTGCTCAGAAGAAAAAAATTCAAGTCATACAGATGGAGAAATTATTTAAATGAAGAGTGGAATTTGAATAGGTTATCACTGGCTAGGTGAGAGTTCAGAACATAGAAGGAGAATAAAGAATATTTACAATAAGGAAATAAATACTATAAGTGGAGGCTTGAGGGCAGAATCAAGCAAGATAACTGTAATTAGGCTCACTCAAATATAAGTAAATGGTGCATAGTCACATATTGTGGGAAATTAATTTGATTTTATTGAAAAGTATTAAGTAAAAATGTTGTCAAAAAGCAGAGGAGTTTTGAATCAATTAAATAATGGGAGCAACTGAGATTTCTCAAGAAAGTAGCTTCTAAGATTGGTTGATTCCTAATACTGAGCACCAGTTTGATTAGAGAGAATTCTGGAGGCAGACAAGTGAAGAAGATCTTTAGATCTGACTATAATGACAGACTAAGGTATTATGATGCTATTCTGTATCTTTCTATCAGCAATTGTAATAATAGCAATTTCAATATGAGATTAATTTTTTTCCACATGCTATATTCACGTTCCAAAGAATGCAAGACAAAGACTACTTCAGCTAAATATGATCTTTATTTCTAGGAAGATTTATCCCCTAAGTTATTTCATCCTTTTTAAACTTGTCAGCCCTGATGAGCAACATGAAAAAAAAAAAAAAAAAAAAAACACCTAAATATTCTTATAAATCTTTCTATTAAAACAACAGAAATTCTTCATCTGCTTAATGTGCGCTCAGTCGCAGGGTTGCATCCAACTCTCTGCAGTCCCATGAACTATAACCTGCCAGCTTCCTCTGTCCATGGAATTTTTCATGCAAGAATACTGGAGCGGGTTTCCATCTCCTCTTCCAGGGCCATCTTTTCCGACCCAGGGATGGAGCCTATGACTCTAGTGTCTCCAGCATTTGCAGGCAGATTCTTCACCACTAGTGCCACCTGGGAAGCCCAGTCTGCTTAATACTTTCCTCATGAAAATATCCTGGATAATTTCAGTTTTTTCTAATCAAAACACCCTACCCGAGGTCAAGCTCCTCCAATCATGAATATCCAGAAGCCATCTTTTGAGTATGTGAAATAATATAAGAAAGCAAAGAATGCAAAGACATTAGAAATATGAGTAAATCAATGTCAAACTTAGAAGATTGGCAAAATGATGTAACTTGATTAAACAATATTACTCTAGATGAAAATTAAAAGTGAAAGTGTGAGTAGCTCTGTCATGTCAGGCTCTTTGTGACCCTGTGGGCTGTAGCCTGCCGTGACGCTCTGTCAGTAGAACTCTCCAGGCAAGAATACTGGAGTGGCTAGCCATTCCCTTCTCTAGAGGATTTTGCTGACCCAGGGATCAAACTCGGGTCTCCTGCATTGCAGGCAGATTCTTTATTGTCTGAGCCACCAGGGAAGCCCCATTACTCTAGATATATTAAGCTGAAGTTTATTGATTTAATTACCTTCTTCAGTATAAGCAAAAACTGAGACAAACTATTTTAAATTATTTGCAACCTTTTTACAAATGAGATGACCACATGCTTCATTCAAAAATTCATTCAATAAGCAATTCTTTGTGCCTACTAAGATTGTGATAATGCATTTTGAGGCACTACAATTAAATATGTAAATAAACATGTTCCTTGTACTGACACTTTAGAAGATAATATACACAAGCAATCATATGATCATAATATAATGATCATTTATAATATAGGGCTATATCGAGATAGTTGGGAAGTACAAAGAGGGATTCATAATAGCCTGAGTGGGTAGAGAATGATGATTCTGTTTCAATTATGCCACCTATTATTATAAAAACAATTTGCTATGCATTGCAATCATCCTCTGGAGGATCCAATGAATATAACCACTGTAGTAATACCATGTCCTTTAACAAGTAACACATAATTTCATGGTTAAAAATCAGGGTCACAAGGTGAGTAACAAGGCTTCTTGTCATTTATTGAATGAATACAAAGCATACAAACCAAAGTGAAATTGTGCTTCAAATTTCTCCTTTCAAATAATTATTATTTAAGGACCAACTTTGCTAACATTTTTACTAAAGTTTAAAGATGAAAGGGCCTATCGAAGTAAATATCTAAAGACTAAATCTGTGTATCACATGCTTCTATTTAGCACCTCTTTTAAGAGTTTTAGTTGTGAATAAGCTTAGTTCTTGTACTCAATTCCAATGTGGCAATCACAAGTAAGTTTGTCTTATTTTATGTTTAATTCAATGTGAAAAATCTAAAACTATAAATAACAGCTGGGAAGTCCAAAACAGCAATTTTTGTTCCTTATTTAGATTAGCATGACCTTATAATGTAGGCTTACTAAAGTAATTATTGTTTGTTAATTATGTACAAGTGAGTCATCATGGATATATTTATTTAAGTTTAAGGGGTGAATAGCTTGATTTATAATTGCTTAGTCTTAAACCATATGTTTTAAATTAACTAGTATCTGGCATAGTGTGTCTTATCATAGTCTTATTTAACTGCAGTCTTTAACTAAATAGCAATTATGAGAAACATGTTTAATGAATTAGAATCATCGTTTTCCAATGACTGTCTACAATGGTGGTTTAAGCTCATGTAACATTTTTCTTTTGGGAAAACAGTAGGGCATATTCATACTACCTAGCTTATTCTATTACATCGCTAATAAATCTCATTTCAGACAATCTCTCCCACCACAAATCAAAATTAAATAAATGGCCAAACCTGAGAAGACGCCTTTTGGAGGCAGACATATCCATTGCCTGAAACGAGACCATAGTTCTGTTTATAGCGAGATGTCAATCCTATTTCATGACATTTCTAATTTCATTCACTACCACCAGAGTCCAGACTCTTGAAGGACACAATGTAACACTTGTGTTGTCTTTGTGCTTTTCATAGGGTTTACAACAGCACTTTAGACTGTAATCCCTGTGTTTACTTAAAGGAATATCTATCTTTTCCCAATATAATATATACCATTTAGATAGCTCATTCTTCATAGCCATTTGGACAAAAGATAGAGCGAGCAAGTAGTCATCATTGTCAGCAGACTGGTCCCAGGAAGATAATATAGAAATAGGATGATTGGGGTGGCTTATTTGAAGAGTATGTCATTTGTTAATCACTGTATACACACACACACAGAGACACACACACATATGGGCTTCCCTAGGGCCTCAGATGGTAAAGAATCTTGTCCGCAACACGGGAGTTCTGGGTTTGATCCCTGGGTGAGGAAGATCTCCTGCAGAAGGGAGTGGCTATCCACTGGAGTACTCTTGCTTGGAGAATTCCATAGACAGAGTAGTCTGGCACGCTACAGTCCAGGGGGCCACAAAGAGTTGGACACGACTGAGAGACTGATGCTTTCACTTTTTTCATTGTGTTATCAATGTCCCCAAATAACCATATCACATACAATTTTATAGGTGATCAAACCTAAACTCAGAGAGGTTGTCATCTGCCAAAGTACACAAAGAATACCAGCTACAAACTTAAAATAATCCAGAGAATTTAAGTAATTAAAGAAAACAAAGGGATGGTTTTGGAGCTCAGGGACAATAAATTGAGAAAGGACATAAAGGACTAAAAGTAGGAAAATTGTGCATATATTTTATACTTTGAAATTATCATTTTGGCTCCTAAATAAATAGTAAATCATGTAGCTGAGAGGCAAGAGTAGAAGAACCAGTAGGTAAACACAATTCTAGACGGCCCTACAATTTTGCTCTCTGTCCATTACTGCTGTGTTTATCTTGCTACATGGCAAAAGAGTTAATCAAAAAGGGCAATTCAAAGATATGCAAAGTATGGGAAGGATTTGACCTTCTTTTGCTGTGTTAAAGCTAAAAGAGGCCAAGTGAGAAGCAATACACTTGGGTTTCCAGAGCAGCCTGTGGCTGACAGGCAGCAAGAAAACTGGGCCTTCATCCCTACAACCACAAGGAACTAAATGCTGCCAACAATCGAACTGAGGTCGGAAGTACATTCTTCCTGAGTCTGCAGGTAAGAACTCACTTTGATCAACACCTATGTTTCAACCTTTTGTGACTCCAAATAGAAAAACCAGTAAGCCCTACCTGTATATCTGACCTAAAGCTCATAAATGAGTGCTGTGTCACATCATAAGTTTATGGTTATTTATGACAGCAGCAATAGAAAACAAAGCAAAAAATGAGCAGGGAGACCAATTAATGATAATTATAGTTATCATGGCCAAATATTGTGGGAACTTGAGCAAGAAATATGGTAGTAGCCCCAAAGATGATGTGAAAACAGCCTGGGTATATTTTAGGAATAATTAAATGGATCTGCTAATGAACTGGATAAGAGGGTCAAAGAAAAACAAAAAATCAGGTAGGACTCCTGAGTTTGGGGTTGGAACAACCTAATAAAAGGCAGTGTGTTTTATTTTCATAGAAACCACTGGGGTCACAGATTTTGCATTACTTTGGGGGCATGTGTAGCTTTCAAGATGACTCAATGATAAAAAAATCCATATGCCAGTGCAGGAGACCTGAGTTCCATCCCTGGGTGGGGAAGATCCCCCAGAGGAAGAAATGGCAATCGACTCCAATATTCCTGCCTGGACAGTCCCATGGACAGAGGAGACTGGTGGGTCACAGTCCATAGGTTCTCAAGGGTCAGACACAATTGGGCAACTGAGCACACATGCAGACATGCAACCACAGGGGCACATGCATTTTAAGGAAAGATATTTGATGTTATAAATATATAAAATGCTTATAAATATAATCACAAATTAATTTAAATTATAAAACATATAAATATATTATCAAATATATATACATAATATATAAAATATTTAGGTAGTCATATTGAGTAATTGATTGGGTACTTGTATCTGGATCCCAACAATGATGTGCAGATAGACATGTAAAATTGCAGTGATCACTTTCTAAAGAGTATTCAAAACTCTAGAACTGGATATATTCACCCAGAGAGATAAGGATGAAAAGTCCAAGGCCTGTGTCATCCAAATTGGTGTCTCCACCAATACAAATTTGGGGGAGAAAGCATAATCATTCATTTTTGTGAGAATAAAAAGGAGCACCTAAAAAAGGTAAGGTGAAATGTAATGGCATGTAACAGACACCAGAAAATATTTTAAGGTGTAAGAAGATATAAATGATGACTGAGAATTATCCATTCTATTTCAGTGCAAAAAAACACATTCATGAGTAATTTCAGTAAAGTGATTGATATTGAAGGTAATTTGAAGTAGACTGAAGAATTAATAAAAGATGATAAATAAGTTTAGAACCTGTGGTAGCTGAATAGTTGGGAAACTAATTTTGGTGAGGGTTCGTACAAGCATGGGAAAAAATGGGACTAATGGGAGAGTTTTTTGAAATATTAGTTTTCTTCCCCATATGTGCCAACATGTTTTTGAGTCATTATCAGAAAAAAGATTTTGCATAGTGGGATAGGTATTGGAATAGACAGTTTAGGATTTGAGTTTCTGTTCTGCTTTTATTCTGTACTGTTTAGCAAAATTCTGAAATTGGGATGACTAAGTAGTTAACTAACATAGCAGAAATAAATTATCTGAGAAATAAGAATCAAAAATGTGAATCATTAAAACTCAAAAAGAAGAAAATCCTAATATCTTAAAAATTGTTTCTTAGGATACTTGAATTAAAGCATGTATATGTATGTGCATGCTCAGCTGTGTTTGACTCTGCGACCCCATGGACTGTAGCCCTCCAAGCTCCTCAGCTCAGTTCAGTCAACTCAGTCGTGTCCGACTCTTTGCGACCCCATGAATTGCAGCACGCCAGGCCTCCCTGTCCATCACCAACTCCAGATTACTCATACTCATGTCCATCGAGATGGTAGTGCCATCTAGCCATCTCATCCTCTGTCATCCTCTTCTCCTCCTGCCCCGAATCCCTCCCAGCATTAGGGTCTTTTCCAATGAGTCAACTCTTCACATCAGGTGGCCAAAGTACTGGAGTTTCAGCTTCAGCATCAATCCTTCCAATGAACACCCAGGACTGATCTCCTTTAGGATGGACTGGTTGGATCTCCTTGCAGTCCAGGGACTCTCAAGAGGCTTCTCCAACACCACAGTTCAAAAGCATCAATTCTTCAGTGCTCAGCTTTCTTCACAGTCCAACTCTCACATCCATACATGACCACTGGAAAAACCACAGCCTTGACTCGATGGCCCTTTGTTGGCAAAGTAATGTCTCTGCTTTTTAAATATGCTGTCTAGGTTGGTCATAACGTTCCTTCCAAGGGGCAAGTGTCTTTTAATTTCATGGCTGCAATCACCATCTGCAGTGATTTTGGAGCCCAAAAAAATAGTCAACCACTGTTTCCCCATCTATTTCCCGTGAAGTGATGGGACCAGATGCCATGATCTTAGTTTTCTGAATGTTGAGCTTTAAGCCAACTTTTTCACTCTCCTCCTTCACTTTCATCAAGAGGCTTTTTAGTTCCTCTTTTTGCATTTCTTTTCTTTGAGGATGGTCTTAATCCCTGTCTCCTGTACAATGTCACGAACCTCCATCCATAGTTCATCAGGCTCTCTGTCTATCAGATCTAGTCCCTTAAATCTCTTTGTCACTTCCACTGTATAGTCATCAGGGGTCTGATTTAGGTCATACCTGAATGGTCTAGTGGTTTTCCCTGCTTTCTTCAATTTCAGTCTGAATTTGGCAATAAGGAGTTCATGATCTGAGCCACAGTCAGCGCCCAGTCTTGTTTTTTCTGACTGTATAGAGCTTCTCCATCTTTGGCTGCAAAGAATATAATCAATCTGATTTAGGTGTGGACCATCTCGTGATGTCCATGTGGAGAGTCTTCTCTTGTGTTGTTGGAAGACGGTGTTTGCTATGACCAGTGTGTTCTCTTGGCAAAAGTCTATTCACCTTTCCCCTGCTTAATTCTGTACTCCAAGGCCAAATTTGCCTGTTACTCCAGGTGTTTCTTGACTTCCTACTTTTGCATCCCAGTCCCCTATAATGAAAAGGACATCCTTTTTGGGTGTTAGTTCTAGAAGGTCTTGTAGGTCTTCACAGAACCATTCAACTTCAGCTTCTTAAGCATTACTGGTTGGGGCATAGGCTTGGATTACCATGATATTGAATGGTTTGCCTTGGAAAGGAATAGAGATCATTCTGTCATTTTTGAGGCTCCTCAATCCATGGAATTTCCCAGGCAAGAATACTGGAGTGGGTTTCCATTTCCTTCAGTATTAAAATTTCAGGTTATCATTTATCTAGGCCCTTTGAGTATTCTTATATTCCAGAAATAAGCTCATCCCACAGCTCGCAGGACCAAGAAAGAGGAAACGGTGATGTCAACTTTGAATTATTCCAGGGACAGAATTCTTTCCTTATTTTTTCTTTAAATTTCACCATCACCTTTATCTGCATTTCTTCAACTAACATATTTGCAGCTGTACAAATCCCATGTGAAATAGCCCTGATTGCACAAACCTGGGCAGGAGTTTATATTAAATACTACCATTGCGTTGTCTGGCCAAATAGGAAAACTTATTCTACATGTGTAAGATCAGATCTGAAATTGAATATGGTAATTTAACTCCAAGTTAAAACTCAAAATCACTGCTTCAAAAAAAAATGAGTTCAGTAGGTTATTTATAAATGTATAGTGTTTATCCATAAAGCCTGGATAGTATGCCATGCTTTGCATATGATATAAGCATGTAAAATTTAACTGATTTCTCAGGGAGTTGGATTTCAATATCAGGTCAGTGGGCTAGGAGTAACTTTCAGACCTAGAGCAAGACACTTTAAGGTTTCTGTAGAAAACTGCCACCTGTCATGATGTAGCATAGATTGAACAGCTTAATTTCTAAATTCAAAAATTATTGAAAATTTCTAAAAGAAAAAAGCTATGTAATTTACACTTATATAAGTTGAGCTACCATTGTCTTTTCATTTTGGAAGTTTATTGCCACATTCTCCTTGAATTTCTAAGCTGCTGACATAGAAGGAAGGCATAGGGTAAGCAAAGGGATAAGCAAGTAGTAGAATTTGATAGAGCAAATTCTGATGCTAGGTATTATTTTGGAAAATCTAGAAAAAGGAAAGAACAACTTTTACAAGCATGATGCAGTGTTTGAATTTTGCTGCAACATTTATGAAGCAGATAATTTTTTTCATCATCAAACTTTTCCATTACAAACAATTTGAGTCTCTGAAATTCAACCTGGCTACACTTCTACCACCTAAACTATCCCTCAGAGTGGCACCAGTCTCAGCCCTACCAAGACATCACCTCTCAAGCCAGTCTGGACTCACTTTAAAATGGGAGGAGATTCGGGAGTAAATTCATGCACTAAAAATTGATGCTTTTGAACCGTGATGGAGAAGATTCTTGAGAGTCCTTTGGACCACAAGGAGATCCAACCAGTCAACCCTAAAGGAAATCAATCCTGAATATTTACTGGAAGGATTGATGCTGAAACTGAAGCTCCAATACTTTGGCCACATGATGCGAAGAGCTGACTCATTTGAAAAGACCCTGATACTCCGTAAGATTGAAGGCGGGAGGAGAAGGGGACGACAGAGGATGAGATGGTTGGATGGCATCACCGACTGGATAGACATGAGTGTGAGCAGGCTCTGAGAGTTGGTGATGGACAGGGAGGCCTGGTGTGCTGCAGCCCATGGGGTCGCAAAGAGCTGGGCAAAATTGAGCGACTGAACAACAAATGAATGTGTCAACATTTTTATTTGAAAACAGTAACTTTTCCTGGTGGTAATTCTACCTCTTTTTGTATATACATATTATATGCAGTCCTAATCAGTGTCATTGGTCTAGTTGTCCCTAATTCTGTCAATACTATGCTTTGATAATACTTTGGCTATTTATATTGTCTTTAGAATGATAAAAATCCTCTTCTGATATCTCTTTCAAAATTTATTATTTACTTCAGTTACTTTTTCTGTTTGCAGCAAATAAATTTGAAGCAAATTTATTAAAATTTCTAAATTAACTGGGAATATTGATGTCTAAATGTTGACTATTTCTATTCATGGGCATAGTATAGCTAGCTATGTCTTTGTCCAAAACTTCTTTTATGTTTTTCAATAATTATTAGTAATTTTATTGTTTCATATATTTTGTTTTTAAGCTCTATCTCTAGACACTTTATAGTTTGTTGTTTTTATAAACACAGTCTTTTCATTTCTATTTTACTTTCTATTTGTTAGTACTAAAAAATACAGTTAATATTTTTGTGGTTCTTAATTCTAGAAAAGTTGGTAATTTAAAAAAAGTTAGACAGTTGAATTTGCTGATTCTCCTAGATATTGCCTAAGATATAGCAACATGAACAGAGACAATTTCTATTTTTAACATTATGTTTGTATTTAAATAATACAATGTCTAGGACTTCTCAAATAAGAATGAATAAAATCTAGCCTCTGGATTGGACCTTTAAATATATTGTTTAGTATAGGTTTTTGATAGATGTCCATCAGATAACAAGGAGTTTTCTTTCCAGTTAAAATCACTTGAGTTTGTATTATGAGTTAGGTATTGAAATTCAATGAATTCTTCATATTTTTTTGTTTTTTAGCTCAATTTTTTTTCTCCCTTAAACTCTATGCAGCATGATAGTTTTATCTGAAACTGACATTTATTTGCATTCCTGGGAATAAGCACTAATTTGTTATAATATAGTTTACATATGTGCATAGGTGTATGCCTATACATGTGCACATATATGGTATAATATTGAACTTGATATGCTAGTATTTTATTTTGGATTGTTGTTGTACTTGACTTTTTCATGGAAATTGATATCGATATATATTTTTTTCTTTTTGATGTTCTTGTCTGGTTTTGTTATTCAACTTATACTAGCCTCATAAACTTAAACTGAATAGTTTTCCTTTTTTACTAAATTTACTGTCTGAAATTGTATAAAATCAGGAACATCTGTTCCTTGAAGGCAAAGTCATCTGGGTTGACCATGTGTTTTGTAAGTAAAAAGGCTGATGATAGAAGATTCAATATAATTTCTATATTTTCTCAATATTCTATTAGGTAGTTGACAGAAAATTATTCAAAATAATTTTATTATTTTAAGAAACACTACTGTAACTAAGTTTGCATTCCCTTTTTGTTGTAAATCTGTTTATGGCTTTTCTTCCTTAATCAGTATTGCTAAAGTAACAAATATATTGATCTTTTCTCTCCTAATGTGTTTCTATTAAATTAATTTCCACTTTTGCTATTATTATGACCCTCATATTTCTCCTATAAACTTAGTCTTTTTTAGTTTCTCTTAGCTGTTTGCTTTCAGAATATTTTTAAAGTAAATAAATGCTTTTAAAATTATAACTTTACCACTAATACTATATTGATTTTTTTGCAAATTTTAGTGTATTATTTTTATTTTTGTACTACTTTATATATATTTGGTAATTTTCAACAGCTTCCTTTACCACCTGTAGAATATTTAGCTTGCATTTATGTCTTTAAGCATATTTTTTTCTGTTTTTAATTTTTAATATCATAGCACTGAGGTATAATTATATGCTTTACTTTGGCACTTAATTTGCAAGTGAAAATAAAGTAATATAAAGTTTTTGGTAAAATGTTCTCCATTTTGGAGGGCTGGATCCTACATAAATAGATATTAATTTCAAGCATACTATAGTTATTTGTTAAAATTTTTTGTGTATCTATGAACTACTTTTTCTGGCTGACAATCTCTAGTGGATATGTGTTGAAATTAACTTCTTCAGGATACTGATTCCTTAATTACTTCATGAAAGTTTATTACTCTTGCTTTGTATATTTGAAAGCTGTGGTGTTACCTGATTATATATTCATGATTTGCATATCTGCTTCAAGAGATCTGTGGGTTTTTTCTTTTAATACTATGCAGTGCCAAGTGCCCTGGAGAAGAGAATGGCCACCCACTCCAGTAGTCTTGCCAGGAGAACTCCACGGATAGAGGAGCCAGGCGGGCTATAGTCCATGGAGTTGCAAAGAGTAGGGCATGAATGAGCAAGAGAGAGTGCCAAGTAAAATACAAATTAATACTTTCCCCTTAAAGTAACTCTTATCTGGTATTTAATATTGGTTTACTTGCTTCTTTTATTTGCTTATGTTTACTTGGTATATCTACTTTCAGACCTCACTTTTATATTTTTTTCATATGTGACTTTTATGTATAATATAGTTGATTTTGTATTATTGGAGTTGTTTTTAATACAATCAGATAATATTTTCCATAAGAAAATTTGTGTTTTATATTTGTTGTGATTCTAGGTATGTATATAATGTATATGCAATTATAAAAAATTATATTATAATTATAAAATATTATACATATTGTACAACATCTTATTTTGTATATGCTTTCCATTTTATATTTATTCTTTCTCTACATAATTATTGTTATTGTTTCCTTTTTTTTTTCTTTTTAATTTAGACTGGATGGGTAAAATTCCCGATATCCCTTGTCTTTCCTCTTCTGGTCTGAAGGATGCAAAATTTGTTTCAGTAATTTTAGTGGTTTGACTTACATTTTCCCAAACATAGTTAACTGCACATCTTAATAAAACTAAGGGAACTTCATAACCTTTTCTCGACCAATAACCACTTATTATGTCTTCTTTTTCATTGATATCATTACTTATCTTATATAATTTTAAACACAAAGTAATGATGACTACTTTGCAGCCAATCTTAGTGAAGTTAACTAATGTGCACTTTCTGTGCTCTACAACATCACTTGTATCTCTTTTCTCTCCTGTTTTTAGTATACTCATTGAAATACATACTTCATTAATTCTTTATTTTGGTCAGCGGGGTGTTAACACTCCTACCTTTGTGTCTCAACACTTTGCTCTCAGTGTTGAGTGACAGTTTGAATGGCATAGAATTGTGGAGTTATGTTCTCTTATCTTTCCCAGTATATTTAACCATCTGTCTGGGATATCTTTGGCTAGCCTTACTTAATTCTTTTGCATATAATCTCTTTTCTTTCTGATAGTTGCAATAACTTCTCTTTAATAGTGATGACATGAAAATTTAGTATGAACTGTGTAGTTGTAAACTTAATTTTATCCACCTTGTTTCTTAGGCTGTTTCACCTACAAATTGCTATCTTTCTTAAATTCTTCATAAATTCTTTCTATACAAATATTGCTCCATTTTATTTGCTATGCCAATTATATTTTCTATACAAATATTTTATTGTAATTGTAGTATCAAACTTGGTTCTTTGTTACATAAAATATATAATTATCACTCTGGAATTTTGGAGGGAAAGGGGTATATCAAGTACTATCTTGAAATTCACCACTTCTCCCCTGAGTGTTAGCTATAGTTGATCCCACTTACTATGAACCTCTCTGTATTATGAGTTTATTGCAGTTATTTTATTTTTAGGTTCTACATAATATTTCTTTTTAATTTTAGAGTAAATGTATGTTCTAATCAGTGACCCTATGGCTGTTTTTATTAACATTATATTTACTTATAAAATTTGGAATTTTAATTTCAAACTTTGTTTGAGTGGGATATTTTTGATTTGTCTCTGTGTTTCATTTGATTGTCTTTCTTTCACTTTTTGTCTAAATTGTGCAGTTGTCTTAGACTGGGTAGCTGATCTTCAAGTTCAGAAATAGGTTGTACAGTGGAATTTGAGGTTTATCCTCTACAGCAACCATAGATCTCTATTCAAATCTTCCTCAGTCTAAATAATTCCACCCTCTGGGGGTATAGTAAATTCAGGAGAGCAATCCATGGCAGCCATGAAATTAAGAGACACTTGCTGTTTGGAAGAAAAGCTATGAAAACAACTAGCCAGCATATTAAAAAGCAAAGACATCACCTAACTGGCAAAGGTCCGTGTAGTCAAAGTTATGGTGTTTCCAGTAGCCCTGTATGGATATGAGAATTGGACCATAAAGAAAGCTGAGCACCAAAGAACTGATGCCTTCGAATTGTGGTGCTAGAGAAGACTCTTGAGAGTTCCTTGGACTGCAATGAGATCAAACAGTGAAACTCAAAGGAAATCATCCCTGAATATTCATTGAAAGGACTGATGCTGAAGCTGAAGCTCCAATATTCTGGTCACTTGATGGGACGAGCTGACTCATTGGAAAAGACCTTGATGCTGGGAAAGATTGAAGGCAAAGAAGGGAGCTACAGAGGATGAGAAGCTTAAATAGCATCGCTAGCCCGATGGAAATGAGGACGGGGAAGCCTGGCATGCCCAGCCTATGTGGTCACAAAGAGTCAGACATGACTTGGTGACTGAGCAACAACAGGCCATGGCATTGGACTCTGGTGGTCTCCTTCCAAGCGGTGGTGCTAGAGTAGACAAGAAATCACTGGCTTAGTGCCTGCCACTGATTCCAACCAGTTAGTGGGAGGACAAAGAGAGCCACATGATGAAATAATTCTGTGCATCCAACCCATAACTTCAAATGAACATTTTATGACTTTTTTTCTTCTTGCTCTGAAACACAAATCCCCTTAAATTTTCCTTGAATGTAGAGCTGGCCAGATTAAAGGCTAATCATTGTTTAGTTGACTTACTGACTATTTTTCACATTATAATTTTTATCAACAAAAGGTGAGGTCATAGAGTCAGGATAAAATGCAGAATTGACAAATACTTAATTGCATAGCTTTAGATAAAACTTAAAATTTGCCTTCAGAGGCTATCTTCAATCTGTAGGTTAAAAGAATGTTGGCTATATTCATAGTTCTGCTTCATTTCCCATTTATCAGTGTTTGGTTGGTTTTTCATTTGTTTCTGTTTTCTCTTTCTTGTCATGAGATATCATTGACCAGAAGAATGTCTTCTGAATTTGTTACCTTATTTTTTTTTTCATGGCTAGTAGTAAATCTACTACTCTCTCCTCCTTATTAAGTATAACTATCTCCTTTGACCAATTCTTCCTACTAAAAAAAAAATTGATATTGAGAGTACCTAGGTCTAGTTATATAACTAGTGGAATAGTTGGATCATTTTTTTTTTTCTTGGTCAAGCTGTATATTTGTTCTCCCTTTTTCTATGTTCCCAGTGGACTGAAAGGGTTACATTAGTCACTGAATCATGTCTGACTCTTTGTGACTCCATGGGATGTAGCCCACCAGGCTCCTCTGTCCATGGGATTCTCCAGGCAAGAGTACTGGAGTGCGTTGCCATTCCCATCTCCAGCGGGTCTCCCCCACATAGGAATCCAATCCAGGTCTCCTATGTTGTAGGCAGATTCCTTACCATCTGAACTACCATGGAAGCCCATGGATTGAAAAGTAAAACCCAAAATAGCAGCAAAATTTTTTCTTCTTCTAGCCTCAGTTCACAGGCCTGAGAATTCCACCCAGATCCTTGGCTTTCAAGCTTTGTGTACCAAGCAAATTCATCATCTTTTTGTAGATTCATTAATTTTCTATTACCCACACTTTCTTTACCCACAAACATGGAACTCTCAGCGATCTTCTTCAGAGCCCTGTAGACCCTCAGTTTAATTCCAGCACCCTAATGTGACTCTAAGCCACAGCTTTGGATCTAATTGTTAAGGTTTTCTCTTTTTCTCTTTGTCATTGCAATGATTTTGAAGCTGAATAGCAGTGCTGAAGTTTATGTCAACTTCTAAGAATTGTCAAATACAGCTGACTATCAAAGCCTCTTATTATTATCTGCCTTATTATTTTTTCAGTTCTCCATCTACAGTTTGCCATCTTTAAGCAGTACTCTAACTTTACACCAGAGCATCCCCTCTCTAACCATAGATACTATATCGAATCACCACCTTGTATTTCCCGTGTGTATGCTTGGTTTCTCAGTTGTGTCCAACACTTCGTGACCCCATGGACTGTAGCTTGCCAGACTCCTCTGTCCATGGGATTTTCTAGGCAAGAATACTGGAGTGTATTTCCTACTTTTGTCTATAATTCTTATTTTGCTTCTTCTTCACCTCTTGACTTTGTGGTAGAATGTTTAATTCTGTCACAATGATATATATTCTTACACTTTTATAATTTAACATCGCATAATGCACATGTACTATCCAAGGACTTATATAATTTAACTGTGTGAAACATTTTTGCAATGCACTCTATATAAAATATATTATATGCAATGAAGTTATTTTGTATACAGCACAGAATTTTTTCTTTGAATAATGATTTTCACTAAGGACTTTAGCTCATCTGGAGTCATAAATACTTGCACTCATAAAAATTGTTTCTCTTTACCTTCCAATATAAATCTGCATTTGTCTATAAAACTTTTAGCCCAATGAGAACAGTATGTTTCTTCTAAGGTATTTGCCTTTGCTCCTATTGATTTTGTAGAATAATCCTTTCTTTCTTAATAAAGCTATTTCTACATTTTCATAAAGAGTAAAACTTTAGGGTGTGAAACAATAGCTTTATGAAGCATCCTTAGTACAATTTAGAATATTCATAGACATCTAAAAGTGGTGAAAAGCCTAATTTATGTTTACAATTTTTATCATTATCCTCTAAAACCTTTTACAAATGCCAATTCCCACTGATTTTATCTCTCACTAGCTCTTTATTGAAATCTTTTAAAAAACATCCAGATGTATATAAGCTCATAGTCAAACCTACAGACAATCTAAATGAACATATACAGTATTTTCTCTTGGAGAATTTGCAATATAAATGCCTTTTTGTACTTTTCAGAGATACATGTGGTATGCTATTGTGATCTGGTATAATTTTGTGTTTTCTACAAAAGATTTCTCATGTCATTTAAAATTTAAAATAAAAACACCAAAATATAAAAGATTAACATGTAGTTTATCCATTGTCCATCTATATATTTGAAAATAATTACTTAAACATCCAGGATAGTTAATAATTACATATGTATTTTTGGTAAGGATTGTATTTAATCATAAAACCTAATTTTAACAGACTTTTCAAAACCAATAATGGTACTTCATTGAAAAAAATGCTGATGACTATTACATGTATTTTAAATTCATGCTGTTATACTGAGACTTTTTTTTATTTTTGGGTCCATGTTCCTAATGAAGAAAGTGGAATCCAGAATATTGTATAACACATGTTTTTAGTGCAAAATTTATTCTAATGACCATATTATTCCTTAGTAAAATATATTTTTAATTAGTTTTTATTTTATTAAATAATACAAGAATGGTATTTTAGAGAAAAATGATAGAGTATTCAAAACATTCTCTCTGAAATGCATCCTTACCTGTTAAAATCCTTTAGTGATTTCCAAACATATAAAATAATAAAATCCAAGCACCTCACCTGAATCATCTGTCAGCTGAATCTCTCACAGCCTCAGCATTCGGAGCCCACATTGTCCAAAATATTTCAAGTACTCCTTCCACCCAGACAAATGCTATTCACTCTGCCTAGAAAGCTCTGCCTACCAATTTTCCTATCAGTTGTTCATTCTCATCATTTAGTTCTTTATATATTATTGTCTTATCAGAGAGTTGGTTCCTAATCATTCTATCAGATTTGCTATTGTCACCATCCATCCCATTACTCTATTTTATATAACATTTATTATTATAAGAATATTTAATGAATATTCCTTTCTGAATGTGTTTATTGTATACCTTTTTCAATAAAATATAAAATTATAAAAGAGCAGACAGTTCAGTTCAGTCACTCAGTCATGTCCAACTCTTTGCTACCCCATGAACTGTAGCACAACAGGCCTCCCTGTCCATCACCACCTCCCAGAGCTTGCTCAAACTCATGTCCATTGAGGCAGTGGTACCATCCAACCATCTCATCCTCTGTCGTCCCCTTCTCCTGCAGCAGAAGACAGTTAGTCTATTTGGGTTGTTGCAGTATCCTTAAAATGTGGATACAGGCCACCATGTTTGGCCCATAGAAGTTCTCAAAAAATATTTGAAGGAAATACTGGCTATTCCCAAGGAAATTACAGTTTTCTACTGACTAGTCCTCTTGCTAACTTTGTGACTTTGACTAAGTCTCATGGGTTTCCCTGGTGGCTCAGATGGTAAGAATCCACCTGTAATGCAAGAGGCCTGGGTTCGATCCCTGGGGTGGGAAGATCTCCTGGAGAAGGGAAAGGCTGTCCACCCCAGTATTCTTGCCTGGAGAATTCCATGGATGGAGGATCCTGGTGCCGTACAGTCCATGTGGTGGCAAAGAGTCCAATACATCAGAGTGACTAACATTTCCACTTTCATAGATTCTCTATCCCCTAAATCACTCCTCTATAAAAAGAGAGAAGGTAAAGAAATAATGATTGTACTCCTTATCCCCTAGAGTTATCATGAGGATATAAGGAGATAATTTGCAGAAAATGCTTTGAGAATTGTAAAACACTGTGAACATACAAAATGTCACTGCTGTCCAGATTTTCTATTAACTTGTTGAGTGTCCTTCACTCATTCCCAGGATCCTCATCTAGATAATTTAGGGAGTGAATGTCATAGAGCTCCTGATTCTTGAAGGGCTTCTGAATCCAACCATTACTCTTAAATCTTACCTTGCTATAATGGGCTAGTTTTATATCAAAAGCTAATGTGCAAACAATTAGACTTAGCAATGACAAGAGAAATATGAGAAAGCTGGGGTCTATAGAGCAGCAGCTGTGAATTTTTACATTTGATCAGTAGAACCTTTATTCACCACAGAAGTATTAGTAAAATATCTAACATGTAAGTTTATAAAATCAAGTGTATGATATATTTAATAAGCACTTTCCCCTAAGAGGTAGATAAAGGCTCAAAAAATTAAGGTCATTTGAATGTAATATACCTGCCAATATTTAACAAGACTAAAATAATAAAAAATAACAAAAACCTACAAAGTTTCATTAAGCAATTATTTCTTGGAATATACAATGACAATTTTCTTAGATTTAATTTAGTAGGACTTGATCAGCTATATTCCATACAACTGTAACTACTCATAATTTTGTAAATCTTACATAATATCATTATTCAACTGGGAGAAATAATTTCAAAATAACTATTGGTCATAATAGCAGTGGGCATACCTGTTATTTTAGAATGAATGGATGACTTATTAGGCCAGGTTAAACTAAAGATTATTTTAGGGCACAGTGGGAGGATAAAATCTTTAATGACAAATTAGTAAAGCAAGGATTAACTATGTTTTCTCTCAAATAAGAATCTATCCTCTCACACTTAGTACCTTCTATTTAATAATTCCTTAACTATTTATCATTGTTTTATGTGCTAATTTATTTTTACCTCACACAATGCCAAGAACTCATCCTTATATCCAACCAGAAAAACTTGAAGTATATATAATCAATGACCAAAAAAATGGTTAGATACATTTGCTTGTATTCAGTTTGAACAAAAGTAAGACACTGATTTCCTGCTTCAGGAAAACACATGCATGGTGTTGCCTTTTACTCAGATGTCTTCATCATAACAACAAGGTCAATATTGAGTAATTATTTTTTTCAATAACTGGGAAGATAATTGGATGTGCTATTTTCTATAACTACCTCTCTAAACTAAAACTTCAGCAGTATTTGTATTCACCATTTCACAGATGTAGTTTTTCTTGTCTCCAAAGCTGTATCTTGTGTATTGAATGTAGTTGTTGGCTTGCTTTGTTTCAGTTTTTGCTTTTTTTCTACAAAAGGTATTTGGGAAGCAAATTTCAAACTTCCTGGTGGTGATGATTAAGTTTGTCTCAACTTGACTGGCCTACTGGATACCCAGATAGATGGCAAAATATTATTCCTGAGTGTGTCTGTGAAGGTGTTTCTATAACACCTTCGGTGTTATAACTGGTGCGCTGAGTGAAGATCACCACACCAATGCTAATGGCATCATCCAATCCCTCAAGGGTCTTAATAGAACAGAAAGACAGAGGAAGGAACGGTTCGCACTTAGCCTGAACTGGGTCTTCCATCTTCCCCTGCCCTGGGGCATCAGTGCTCTTGGTTCTGAGTCTTCAGTTTCAGACTAGGATTTGTACCACTGACTCTCCTGCTTCTCAGGCCTTTCGGTTTACACTGGAACTGCACCACTGCCTTTCCAGGGCCCCCAGATGCAAGCAACAGATTATGGAACTTTTCAGCCACCATATTCACATGAGCCAGTCCTTCACCAGAGTGCCCCAATGTTTCATTCCAATGTATGACAAAATAAATCTCTTTTGAAATATCTATATTTGTATTTGGGCTTCCCAGGAGACTCAATGGTCAAGAATCAACCTGCCGTTGCAGGAAACATAGTAGATGTGAGTTCAATCCCTGGGTTGGGAAGATCCCCTGGAGAAGGAAATGGCAACCAACTCCAGTATTTTTGCTGGGAAATCCGATGGACAGAGGAGCCTCACAGGCTACAGTCCATGGGATAGCAAAGAGTCAACGTGACTGAGCACAAACTCTCACACACATATTTGTATCTATATTTTGATTTTTCTGGTACTGTTTTTCTGGAAAATCCTGACTAGTAAATTGTTTTTTGGGAGCCTTTTTTTTTTTTTTTTTTAATCAACATCTGACTTGGCTTGCTTTCCAGATGAAAGATATTGATTAGTTATCTATTTACCAAATTAAATGTTCTTAGTTCTTTCTTTAAACAAGGTTCAATAAAAGTTCAACTATCAAATGCAGCAAAGAGATGACTTAGTGACTGAAAAACAAAGTATTAAACACTTAAGCCCTTCATATGTTCTATCTTTTCATAGTCAGATTTTCTATGGAATATGTGGGGTTTCAGAAATTATTCAGCTAATTCTAAGACAAAGCTCTCTTTGATAATGCTGCCTTCTCTAAGTCTAGAAAGACTGTGGAATGTTTAGTTTTTCAATCATTACATCAGAGTCAATAGAATCTGAAGAAATGGTTTCAAAGATGCATCAGTTTATAGGCAGAACTATCATGAGGGGAAAAATCACATAGGCTAATCACTTCACTGTGCTTTAACACTAATCTGTTCACATCTCAGATTCATCCCTAAAGTCATGCGTATGTTGCCTACCAATGTGTAAGCTCAATTAATGACTACTTGAAGGAGGCAAGGTAGAGAATATAAGTGGCAGTAGCCTTTGAAAGGACCAAAGACATTGAAAGTTTTACATTTATTGGGTCAAAATAAGTATTTAGGAAGCAAAATGAGGTAAACATCTTACCAAGATACAACTGGGAGAAATTCCACAAAAATGAAATGTATATTTCATGCATTATGTCTCATTACAGTATTGTTATTTTTGACAGTGATGTACTTTTGGAATATGTTATTTTATACTAACACTTATAATGTGCTTATATTTATATTTCACAGTCTGAAACATTAGTGCTAAGTGTCAAATTAAGCTAATTCTAAGAAAATAATTACAAATGAATAGGGAAATACTGGCTTTACTCCATATTTTAAATTATATTCAAATCTTTATAAACACCATCCACCACTACTTTCAAAAATTTTCTGTCACTTTTAAACATACTTTTACACAGTAATTAATAGATTACCTTTCTTTTCTAGGATTGAGAAAAAATATTAAAAATAAAATATAAAGGAAGAAAAAAACAGTGGAGCATTAAGAGGCTTTCTACATATTTTTTTTTTTTTTTTTTTTTTTGTACTCAGAAGTTTTGAAAGACTAACCAGTTATGGGAATAAGCCATGATAGCTGACCAAGAGAAAAAAGACACCATTTAATGACGGGTCTGTTTTTGTTGTTCAGCTGCTAAGTCATGATCCATCTTTTGCAACCCCAGGGACCGTAGCCAGTCAGGCTCCTCAGTCCATGAGGTTTCCTTGGCAAGACTATTGCATTGAGCTGCCGTTTCTTCCTCTAGGGGATGGTCTCGATCCAGGGTTCAAATCCGTGTCCCCTGTAGGTGAATTCTTTACCACTGAGCCAACTGGGAACGCTCTAATGACAGCTCAGTCTGTTCAGTCACTCAGTCGTGTCCAGCGTTTTGCAACTCCATGAACTGCAGCTCACCAGGATTCCCTGTCCATCACCAACTCTGAGAGTTTGCTCAAACTTATGTCCAATGAGTCATGATGCCATCCAACCATCTCATCCTCTGACATCCCCTTCTTCTCCCGCCTTCAATCTTCCCCAGCATCAGGGTCTTTTCTAATGAGTTAGTTCTTTGCATCAGGTGGCCAAAGTATTGGAGATTCAGCATCAGTCCTTCCAATGAATATCCAGGACTGATTTCCTTTAAAGCTGACTGGTTTGATCTCCTTGCAGTCCAAAGGACTCTCAAAAGTCTTCTCCAACACCACAGTTCAAAAGCATCAATTCTTTGGTGATCAGCTTTCTTTATGGTCCAACTCTTACATCCATACATGACTACTAGAAAAACCATAGTTTGACTAGTCTGACCTTTGTTGGCAAAGTAATGTCTCTGTTTTTTAATATGCTGTCTAGGTTTGTCATAGGTTTTCTTCCAAGGAGCAAGTGTCTTTAGATTTCATGGCTGCAGTCACCATCTGCAGTGATTTTGGAACACAAGAACATAAAGCCTCTCGCAGTTTCCACCGTTTCCCCATCTATTTGCCAGGAAGTGATGGTACCAGATTCCATGATTGCTGCAGCCTGGTGGAGCAGAGACCAGAACCTGCCCCATGACTCCAGGGTGCGGCAAACTGCACCCACGTGATTGTCCTAGTGAGCATGCTGAGCGGCCGTTCTTGGGGCAGGACATTCTCCCTGCTCTGCTTCACTGCCTACACCTGCATCCGTCTCCATGGAAACAAACTAAGATATTCCTGATCAACAACAGGGCCTGTGCTAATCAAACTCCCCAGTACCACTCTTCCCTAATGATCCGATGTGACTTCTACCAATAAAAGTGCGGGCTGAAAGGAGCCATTTAGTCTTCCTGCCATGAAGAGCAGGAGGGATCCTGACTCCTTGCTTGCCAAATTATATACGTCTGTCTTTTCATTATGCCCTGGCCCCAGTTTCAGATCTTTCTCACCTGCTGTGCTGGACCGGGCAAGTGATGTTTGTTTTTTGAATATTGAGGTTTTTGTTTGTTTGTTTTTTATTTATTTTTATTAGTTGGAGGCTAATTACTTTACAATATTGTAGTGATTTTTGCCATACATTGAAATGAATCAGCCATGGATTTACATGTGTTCCCCATCCCAATCCCCCCTCCTACCTCCCTACCCATTTTAAAGCAGCTCTTTCACTCTCCTCTTTAACATTCATCAAGAGGTTCTTTAGTTCCTCTTCACTTTCTGCCATAAGGGTGGTGTCATCGGCATAGCTGAGGTTACTGATATTTGTCTCTGCAATCTGATTTCTGCTTGTGCTTCATCCAGCCCAGCATGTTTCATGATGCACTGTACATACAGGTTAAAAGAGCAAGGTGACAATATACAGCCTTGACATACTCCTTTCCCAATTTTGAACCAGTTCATTGTTCCATGCCTGGTTCTGTTGCTTCTTGACCTGCATAGAGATTTCTCAGGAGAGATGTAAGGTGCTGGCATTCCCATCTCTTTAATAAATTTCTACAGTTTGTTGTGAACCACACAGTCAAAGGTTTTAGTTCAGTCAATGAAGCAGAAGTGGATTTTTTTTTTCTGAAATTTTCTTACTTTCTAACTGCAATTTCATTTTCCTAAGAATGCTAGGGAATTTGTTGATCTTCAAAGTTATTGAGATTTGTAATCTGCTGGCATATAAAAAGGATTTTTGAAGGTTTTCTTAAACACTTTAACACAAGTTTGAATTCGAGACAGAATTTGACTATAGTAACCAAGAGTTAAAACTAGCTTCCACTAGAATAATACATTTTAAATCTTTATTTTCCAGTTACTTCTAACTGCCATTGTTTCTGTTTAGTGTTGAGCTACGAATTTTGTTGTGTTTTTAAAAATAATGTATCTTTTTATTTATGGTCACTTTTAAAATATTCTGTTTTTGGTTTGTGAGGAGCTTGACTATAATAATGCTTAGATGAGGGTTACCTTGTATATGTCTTGCTTGCGGTATGTAATAAACCTTAAATCTTGAGTTTAAATTAAAAAAAAGGACTACTATCATTCAAATATTGGTTTTGTTTAATTTTTTTCTATTCAGCCTTTTTGGCACTCTAAGTATGTACATCTCACACATTTTCACTATGTTTCATACATCTCTTCTGTTTGCATATTTGTATGTGTATATGTTTTTTAAAAATTTAAATTATTATTTTCAATTCAGGCAGATTATAGTCTATTTTCCTACACTAGAATGCACTACTCCACTCTTCTGCTGTGTTAATTCATATGCTTAATGTATTAGTTTGTTATCAAACCTATCTACTTAGTTCTTAACTTTATTAGTAAATAAGAAGAACTGATACTTTCAGACTGTAGTGCTGGATAAGACTCTTGATAGTTCCTTGGACCACAAGGAGATCACACAGTCAATTTCAAAGGAAATCAATCCTGTATAGTCATTGGAAGGACAGATGCTGAGGCTGAAACTCCTTTACTTTGACCATTTGATGCAAATATCTGACTCATTGGAAAAGACCCTGATGCTGGGAAAGATTGAAGGAAAAAGGAAAAAGGAGTGCCAGAGGATGAGATGGTTGGATACCACAATCAGCTCAATGATGTTAATTTGAGCAAACTCTGGGAGATTTGGAGGGCAGACTAGCCTGGTGTGCTGCAGTCCATGGGGTGCAAAGGGTCAGAAATGACTTAGGGACTAAAAAACAATAGCAAAATTTCATAATTCTAAAATTATTATTTACAGTTACTTTATAATTTCTTAACCTCTGTATATTTTAAACAAATGAATTTGTTGGAAAAAATAAAAGGATTACATGAAAGCTCTTTTCAAACTGATTTGTTTGGAATTCTTCATCTTGCCATCTGTATTTTGACTACACTAATTACATTAAGTTTTTAAAATATGCACTTTATAATTGCAAATCTGTAAAAAATTGACTGCATTTTATTTTTTTCTCCTCTTGCCCTGTCTGTCTCTCTGTCTCTATCTCTGTTTCTCTTTCTTAATATGCTTGGTTACTCTTGATGGAGTGCCATATTCTACAAACACACACACACACAAAGAAAGAGCAAGAATCTCTGAATGATGCTGATTCCATCTTCTTTTGGAAATTTTTTTTTCCAAAACTGGGAATAGAAAAAAAAAAAATCCCTTAATTCAAACACATTCTAAATTTATTTGAGTCTGGGTGCATTCCTTGTAATGCTTGTTTTATGTATGTGTCACTACTGAGGCATAGCCCACAAGACATCTCAGCTGAGAGATTAGAAGGTATACTAAAACTGCCTTACTTCTTGGGAGGTCCTGAATGCGTTTAGGACCCCCGTTTAGGGTCCAGTCTCCACCAGGGTCAGGAAGATCCCCTGGAGAAGAGCATTGCAACCCACTCCGCCATTCTTGCCTGGAGAATTCTAAGGACAGAGGAGCCTGGTGGGCTGCAGTCCAAGAGGCCGCAAAGAGCTGCACATGACTGACAGACTAGCATTCACTTCCCACCATGAGACATTAGAAAACTCGTTTGACTGTACTTTCAGAGGCTTTTTGGTTGACATTTAGATTCTTGCTTTGTGATGCTTAAGAATTCCCAAAGTTCCTCAGAAGAAAAAGAGTTCAATGCATCACACACCTCATTGCAGCTCTCTTCTCCCCAGAGTCATGGCCACTCATATAAAGCGCCTCTGAGCATCCCCAAACTTTCATTTTTGTGTAAGCCAAGACCACAACATAGAGGAAAACTCTCCTGGATTCTTACCCTCTTTCTAAATTCTCAAATGTTGGGCCTACGCCAAGAATCAAATCTGCCCCAATGAGAAATGTTAAAGAAAAGGGATTCCACTCATGATTTCCTTGTCTCTGCGGTTTAGGTCTCTAAAGTCCTGGTTGCCTCAGTAGTCCTGAGGTGCTTTCAAAATGTTTGCATGATAAAATAGCTTTTCTGGTTGTTTCTAATGGGAGTTTTGCTTGTACAATTTTTTAATAGGGAGAAACAAAAGTTCCTAAGCTAATTTAAGCTGTTATATTTTTATGTCTCAGGAGAATCCTGAGGAGGATAAGAAGAGAATGAGTGGAATTTTGAGAATCTAAAATCTGTCATTTTGCATATCTTATTTAAGTTCATTTAATTTGTCATCTTTAATGAAGCCCCTCTTAAGAATTACTGTTCTCATTTTACATTCAAAACTAGTGACACAGATTCATATTTGTCTTTTAAGAGTTTATTCAGAGAGTGAGTAGTAGGGGTCATATGGCAACCAAGTTCACCTGACTTGGTCCTGCCTGACATCCAATGCATCATGATTTTAAATTTAATTACCTTAGGCAGTTTTGATTCCAACAAATATATGCCATCTATCCATGCAGTAAAGAGTGACCTTAGAAAGCCTTTTATTCTCACAGAGTGCAAAAGGGCATTTCATATATATTTGTAGCCCAGGAACTTTTAATACATTAATCATGTCTAAACACAATTTATTTTAGTTTAAAATTTGTTGTTCTGTCATTCTCTCAATTTTTCATGAAAAAACAGTATAAAGTAAACCCCTTTTAATGTCCCTTATTATTTCCTCAATCATCTTTTTATTCTATAAAGTGAAATTCTCTAAATACTGATTTTCTCAGAGTTAATTTGCTACCCATCACCATTATTGTCGCTTGGCTTCTCCATCAATACATTTAATAAAATTCTAGACAGACCATGAACCTCACTTAATATCTTGAAATGACTATTATCAGTTCCTAAACAAAGCATCCTTGGAGAAAGGAATGGCAACCCACTCCAGCATTCTTGCCTGGAGAATCCCATGGACTGTGGAGCCTGACAGGATCCACAGTCTATGGGATTGCAAAGAGTTGGACACCAGACTGAGGCGACTTTGCACACACACACACACAAACAAAACATTCCAATTCATACATTCAGGGCAGACTTTGAAGAGCAGGGACTTACTGAAGTCCAGTGGCTAAGACTCTTTGCTTCCACTGCAGTCTGCGTGGGTTTGACCCCTGGCCGAGGAACTAATGTCCCACACACTGCTTGGCCACCCAAAGTTAATAATAATAGTGATAACAATATCTACATTCTCAAAAAGTTGAAAAACAATGTAATCAATTCACTATTGATCTAAGATTTTAGTAAATTTTGATGCAAATTCTAATAAAATTTAATTTGCATTAAAATTTATTAAAAGAGCTAAAGAGTTATAATAATTCTAAATATCTTGTATCTCTATAAATTTATATTGCTTATGTTTCCAGGTCCAAGTTACAAGAGAGACACAAAAATATCTGTCTCATTGTTTCACAATAATGTCTAAGAGATGTGATTTAAACAAAATATATATCATTTTATAGAAACCATATATTTATTTTTATATACAATTTTCAAAAACTACTCCTTCTGGTTGATAAATTCCCCCATTTTCTTTATTAAAGACCAGTTTATTGAGAACATTAATTTTTGACAAATAAACTATTTTTAATTTATTTAAAGTACTTTGAAGTCCTGGAGGTGCTACATAAATTACCTTTCAAGTATACATCACAAAGTTTCCCTTTCAATTGAATTTAAGTTTCAAATATGGGCTAAAATCCAAAGAGTCTCAAAGAGTTGGATACAACTGAGTGACTGATCAACAGCAGTTTCAAATATAAGTTTAAAAAAAAATCTGTTTGTTCTTTGTATGCATTGTCATAGGATGAATGTCTTCTATTCAAGTGATGGAGTGTCACATTCAGAGTATCGCATGTGTGATACTGGCTGGGTCTTGTATGACGTTTAGTCTTCCAGCAGCAACGAAGCACAAATCTTTCCCTCCTAAAAGGAAGCCCTTATTTTTCTGCCAAAATATAGTTACATGATCTCCTGGTTCTTTCCATTATCACTCTCCCTTCTCAATTACATGTAATTATAGAAGAAAAATTCAGGAAAATGTAAATAGGAGTCTGATTCACCTATCATTTTCACCTTACCTGAAACCACATGTACTTTTGAAAATATGGACATTGTGTCTCAAACTTTGAATGCTTCATTTGTACTGCTTTACTACACACAAAACAGTATTAAAACCAGTCATTTTATGCTAGCAAATTTTTATTACAAATGAATTAAGCAAATAGTGGTTGGGAAAATCAATGACTGTGATACCCATAAAAGACAAACAACATTTATTCAGTGCTTCCTTATGCAAGATTCCACAGATTTAAAAGAAAACAAGAAATGAGTAGGACTATCCATTGCATTGGGTATCCATTCATTAGTTATAGAAAAAGACCTAACATTACAATACAGTGTGACAATTACTTCAATAATTATATACAAAGTACTACAGGAAAATTAAAGAGAGAGGGATTACTCTGCCTAAGTAGGGAAGACTTCAAAGAAGACATGCTACTTGAACTGTCATTGGAATAAGCATCCACGCTTTTCGTGAAGTAAAGAGACAGAGGAAGTGGCAGTAAGGATGAGGTTGAGGACTTGGGTGATAACCTGTTCATTGAGCAGCATCTCATCTGAAATCACCCTTGTGCGATTTCTGTGGCAGCTCAGGAAAGCTAGAAACACAACAGGAATGACTGTAATATCCTGGTCCCATTAAGCCTGCTTTGAATATCAGTCTCTGGCAGACACAAAATCCCTCCAAACTGTTTCCTTGAACTCTCACATTTCAAGGAGTAAAGCATAAAACTACAACTAGAGAACTGACTTGAATAACCAAGAAATGTTTCTTCATAGCTAATAAAATATATTGTGGTTTACTCTCACATTTCCACCCAGTATTTATAATCTCATTGAAGGGGTGGGAGTGACATGCAAGCTATTACTAGCAAAATCTAGGACACAAATCTCACTAGTGATGACCTTTTCATTGTTTCTTTGTCTTTGAAATGTTAACACATTTTTGATTAATCAGGGTAGAGAACACTCTCAATCCATTACAGGAGAAGTTTCAGTTTGCAACTAATTTACGGACACACCATATAACCAAGCAAATCTACAAAATTAATGTTAGTGAACATACACATCATTATGGTGTTCCTTTGTGACTAGTGACATGAATGTTTAGCCGTGTCTTGAAATCATCAATTTCAGGTCATTTTTAGAAAGAAAGGCAATAGTTGAAAGATTTCCAATTTTGTGTAAGTGTGTATTTTGTAGCAGGTTAGGAGATTTCACAGCATGCTAGGTAATTAACAGCATGTGACATAATGATGTAAGTGTTGTGAATGTGTTTACACTGTGTAATGTCAATATTCTATATTGCCAGTGCCTGAACAAAGAAACAAAATTTACAGAGTACATTTGGACTATATCCATACTAGTTTTTAATTAGTTTTGGTTACTCATTATTTTTTTCAATAGAATAATATTTCTAAATTAATTACACTTAAGTAGTTGTACTTTAAATACATATGCATGTTTTTAATGTATCTGTTAATATGGGTATCTGTGATAAAGTAATCATGCAGTCCCTGGGGTTGCAAAGAGTCACATATGACTGTGTGACTGAACAACAATTCAAAACAAACATGGAAAATGGAGAAGGAAATGGCAAACCACTCTAGCATTCTTGCCTGGGAAATCACATGGACAGAGGCGCCTGGTGGGCTGAAGTCCATGGGTTCTCAAAAGAGGTAGGACACGACTTAGCAACTGAGTAGCAACAATCATGGAAAAGGATGTGATCTCTATGTTCAGTATTTCCAGCTTAGGACAATGAGGGAAATTGGTATTATCAACTTTGTCTCGTTTCTTTTCCATTTTTTTTTTGATTTACTTAATTATTTCTGAGAAACTTCGATCTCCACTACTCTTCTTTCTTTCTTTTTTTTTTCCCTTTCTTCATTAATAAAAAAATTATTTGTTCCCTCTGACTCTACAATTTGGATCTTAACATCTTTAATGATAAATGAGGTATGTGCTCAAAGATTCAGGGTCTGTTGAATATAGGAAGTTGTGGAGAGAATGTGTGTGAACTAAATGTATCTATTGCTCATAATTCTCCATGAGGACTATTGTCCTTCCTGTGTCTATTTTATCTTGCTGTGTCCCATCACTAAGAGATTGCACATAACTACATTTACTATGTGTAGCAGTTTAGCAGACTGCCAGGTAGTGATGACAATGTGCTTATGCTTTCCTATAATATTTCAATTTTCAGATTCTCTTGGGAAGGAAATCTTCCAGAATAACTGTAGTCTGAGTAGTGACTCATCTGAGTTATTATCACTATTTTTTTTTCCAATTTGGACTTTGTGCCAAGAGTTGTATATTTTTTGCTTCAACAGTCTTTGAATTCCAGACAATGTCATCCCCAAGAGATCCAGCTAATGACAGCAATGGGAATTGTGCATCTAATGCCATGTTAACCTAGATTGTGACCTAATTTTTTATTATTTTCAGTCTAGGAATGAGTCAAACTAGTAGCATAACTGTGAGAACTTCATCTCTTCTTAATCTTCTCAACAGCTTAGTTCCTAGGGAAAAGATCAGTCTGTTGATGGCAATCCAATTCCAAGGCATTACTTATGTGGTTTGAGGAGGAAAGCTCTCACATATTCCAATAAATACAAAGACATATCAGGAACTCAGAAAATAGAAAATAAGCTGAATTCAGCAAGTGCTATCAGTAAGGTAACAAAAATTCTTTGCCAACACTACTTTGGAATTATTTTCACATGGAATAGTTCAAGGAACTATAAAATATGAACTCTCAAAGCACCAGAATCCTTCAGACATTATTTTAAAAGTTGTAAAATACATGCCATTCCCAATAAATTAAATTAAGGTAATATATGCATATACACATGTATCAGTAATTTTATAAATGTATATATCCTGGTGTTTGCAATTTCTTATGAACTTGTCCATTCATAGAATATTAGTCTGCATTTTCCATATGAAAAACAATTCACTTTCCACCTATAATAAACTGAACTCATTGCTTTTAACCAAGAAGTAAATTATTGTAACCTTCTCAGAGAACATTATATTTTAAAATATTGTGATAAGACTAGATATTTTACAGTGACATGGATTTTTTTCCCCATAATAATTCATACTTGAGGCTGACAGAATTATTGAGGAATTTTCTTTTATGTGCATTTTCTTTTATATAAAACTGATTTTGTTTTTATTTTTATGCCTCAAATAGTTGCTAAAATGCATTACATAGTTCACAGATTTCACACAGCCTCTGCCGAGGGATAAGTCACTCACGTTTGTATCATTAACTGCTGTGGAAAGTCTACCTCCTTGGCTGCCTGTGGAAGAGTTTATGAGTGTTTTATGATGTTTCTTGGTTATACTGTATTTTTACAACTGTTGCAAATAGACACAAATGTCATAAATTACTGAAAAAGTTATCCTCAATCCCTCTGAGTTTAATGAGGAACAGTTACAGAAAAGGGAAGTTTGCAAGTACCACTAAAGTCAGCTTGATGGATTCCACATGTAGAATAATTTCAGATCTCTGAGTCAGATTTGTTAAACTTCTAATGCCTATCTGTTTCCCTTCTTTGATGCAATTTTAAATGTACCCTTAACTATGGATAAATTGACTATTTGCTAATAAATGCAGCTATTTGTTTCAAGTAAATGATCCACAATAGCTATCTTTTAGATACAACCAATGCAGTAGATGCAACCAATAGGTAAATATGTCCACCTCCAAATCAAACTATATATATTATGTGTCCAGCAAGTTTCTACAACTAAAATCTTTCACATTTCTTATTAATAGAATTTGGAGAGCTATCATTGAGATGCTATATAAACTTAATGCTCAGTCTAAAAATTTAGTTATAATCACACAAATATTAATAAAACCACACATCTATTTAGTGCCAAATATATAGCTTGGAATGATGCTAAGTACTATGGATTCAAAGAGGTAAAGGTAGAATTTAAAGTATAGAAGACATATTTATAACTATTAATTTAGGATGAATTTAAGATTTAATTTATGCTACTGATAAGTAAAGGTAACATTATGAGGGAGAAAAAGGAGCCTAGCAAGGGACATAGTCTTGAGAAAGAAATAACTGAAGTCCAAATTTTATCAAAATTGAACTTAAATAATTAAAAATGTGTTCAAGGAGCTGTATTCAGGAAGAATCTCTTTAGGCACCTCTATTTTAGCAAATAAAGCTGCATGAATTGGTAAAGAACATGTCATTCTTATTATAATCTTTCTCAAAATATACAAAAACATTGAACAATACAGAGATAATATGAGAAATTCAAAGGAATAGGAAACCCCCAATCTTTCCGTTATTCAAAGGGATTTAACTGATTTAACATTACTAGCTTAATGCCTTACTAAATCTGGTACTAAGTAGGGAAATTAACTGATTATAAATGCAATTCTCTTCTTGTCTTTCAAAATTCTTCTGAACATGCCCAAATTAGAACAGTAATTAAAAATGAAGGCAGTGGTAGAGGCAGGTAAGCCAGATAACACAAAAAACACAACTATTTGCTCTTAAGTAATTGAACATTAACTGACTGTGAATGTAAACACTTTGTGGAGTACCTTAGATGAATTATCTCAAGTCAACCTCATACAAGCCAATAATAGGGATCCTATTATGCTCCCAGTTTTATAAATTATAAAATGTAGCCTTTTTAATAGAAGAGTTACAGAAAATCAAGAGTTAGTAAAGTGATGGAGAACAGCACCGAACCAATGAAGTTTGTCCAATGATGGTATTAACAAATACTCCATGATGAGATATAAGTATGAGGCATATTTGAAATATTTGAATTCAAGTTTACTCCTAACTTTGAATTTTCTTATATATACTCACACACACACACACTTGTATATTAAATACTACATATTAAATTTAAGCAATTCCTGAAATATATGTTAATATCTATATCTATAGATGTATAAATTTATAAATATATAATATATAAAAATACAATATATGTAGATTTATAAGTATATAAAAGGTATATTATACAATATATGCATTATATATTTTTATATGTATTTAAGGAGTTGAATTTTTGGTTCCTGTTACTGGTTATTCCACTTGATTCAACAAGTTCCTAGTTCTATGTCATTTGTGATCTTTGTTACTAGTCATATCACACACTAAATTTAGCCTAGGATTAACAGTACTCTTAATAAAATCTAATACCCAAGAGTATCACATTGAATAACTCTCAAAAGATGATCATGTATTTGCTTTCAACAAATTATTCTAACATTTTGTGAAGTTATCTTAACTGAACTTTTAGACTAAGTTCATTGACTTGCTTATCTAAAACCTTATATAACTAAAGAGTTTAAAAATAATATATATGTGTATATATATATACCATATATACTATTTACCATACATAGAGAGAGAGATACTTAGAACGTAACTCTTAGAAACAAATTCTTAAAATCTGAGATAGGATGAAGCATTGAAGTTAATTCAGCCTGAAATCAGCATATGAAAACTAACTTTAAAATGTCTATTGTTTTACTAGAAATTTTAATATATTCCTATGAACCTCCCTTTCTGTCTGCACAAGCATTTTTATTTTTAAATACATATCCGTGTCTTCCTTTACAAATAAAAATAAATGGACATAACTCAGGCATCAACATTTCTTTTTTTCAGGCTTGGTACAATAAAGAAAAAAAATATGGAAAAGCTAGAACTTTTACCTAATGCAAATGAGACAAACACACATCACTGAAATTAGTCTGGGTTTTAATTTGTTCAAGGGGAACCAAAAAGATGCCTAAGGGTAAATGTAGTTGATGTCTTCTTTACTTCCATCATAATTGTGTTTTTGGTCTCTTGCTGCCTGTATTACCATTATCAAACTACCATGTATTTCACTCTTGCCTGTGGCAATGCAGTGGCCCCCGCTAACAGAAGACGGAGCGGCATCAGGACTGCATTAGGGAAGGAATGTTTTATTTAAGGACTAGGCTGGTAACTCACTACCACATTTCCCTTTACAATTTGCTCACTCTAATTGCTGAAACATTTCCTGCTATTTCAGAAGAGCAAGGACCACAAAGGCCTACAGATGAAATACTACCAGGTTTATACTAGAGGAGCAAATTTGTTTTGTGACCTACATTTGAGAGCCTTTTCAACATGCCTTGTATGACTCCTTTCTTTCCTGTCTCTATTAGTTCTTCAGAATTGAACATCCAAGCTTCTTGTGACTCTGAAATGAGTAATCAGTGAAGCATCAGTGTTTGGAAGCTTTCTGAATGAAAGCCAGTGAGATAGAACACAGACAAATGAACCTAGAGACACACATGCGCAAAGAATTGCAGTCTGAAAAACTTCTGATTCAAAAATGGATCTGAGATTATTGAACTGTTTTCTCCTGATAGCTTCAGTATAAAGGGGAAATACTATATCATTGTAAAATAGTCGACTATGTATGGGATATATCACTGGTAAGTAGTAGAAGTAATTCTTTTTTAAATTACAGTTTTAAAAAGGATTTAGGAATAAATTGGAAATGTATTGATCAAGTGTATAAAGATAAGTAGCAATTTTCCATTCTATTATGAAAAGTTTTTAATAACAAATAGTATTCCCAATATTAACAGATTTCTTATGGATATTTGAAACATATTATTTATTTTTTGTATTTGTTTCAAGTCTCATGTGAAGACACAGCTAAAGTCTTCAACTCTGTGAGCTCTCTTTGTCCAGAACATCTTGTACTTCTTACCACTCTCAAAACAATAGATGATAAATGTAAATAGATGAATATACAGACAAATCAAACAGATTTTAATCAATAAAATGCAAATCTTAAATTTTAAATTTCTGGTACTTTTCATGTATCCAATATAAGCAGAAAATTAAATATTTTTAAGGATTACAGTTTCATTTGGGGTATAATTTCAAATACAATGAAGGTTTAAATCAATACCTTTTCAACATCACAATCATTGACTAGCCAGGGATAAAGGGAGCCTCTTTAGTTAAAGTCACAGGGAGTAAAGACTGAGAAGATGCCTTTTAAACATTTTCCCAGATAATATTATAAAGTCTAAATGGGGGTATTGCAGGCTTTGGCATTTTCTGCCTAAATATGTGAATTTGACCAAATAGCCCTACAATGGGTGATTCTGTTGTTTTGTTTTGTGTTCATTTCCACAATGCTAAGTCCCCTGTTTGGCAAGGTATTCTATTGATAACTGTAAGTTTCAAATCTCATCATGCATTAAAATCTTATGGGGACTCAATCACGGGTTTTTATTTTTTCTGTATATAGAAAATTTCTATTACCCCAGAACATTCCTTTATTTCACTTTCCAATCATTCTCTGCCAGAGGCATCTGCCATTAGTTTTGCTAGTTCCTGAATTCATAAAAATGAAATTTCACCTTATAACATTGACTTAGACAATATCAGGGGGAAACAATTCTTTAGCCCCCAAGTAAATTTTGTAATGTTTCAATATCAGGTCAATGTCTATCTTGTGAACTTTTAAAATAGAAGTTGTCTAATATGCAATCTCTATTAATTAGCATCCTCTTTCTCTATATTCGAGAATTAATAATCTCACCTTTGATAGTTCAGTTGCTCGGTCGAGTCTAACTCCTATGATAAACTGACCGTAAATCTGAATTCTATCCACTCAGTAACATTTTGTAGAAAAGGAAAAAGAACTGTTGTGAAAAATAATTCAAAACTTCTTATCAAATACAAACCATTATAAAATACTGCAAGAATAATCTTCTGCCTTGTACATAAGGAAAGAGTTATGTTCTCACAGTCTATTTAGGTGAAGAGTATTCAGACTTCAAAATCTTTAGTGTCGCTTCAGCTCAGTTCAGTCACTCAATCGTGTCCGACCCTGTGACCCCATGAACCACAGCACGCCAAGCCTCCCTGTCTATCACCAATTCCTGGGGTCTACCCAAACCCATGTCCATTGAGTCAATGATGCCATCCAACCATCTCATCTTCTGCCATCCCATTCTTCTCCTACCCTCAATCTTTCCCAGCATCAGGGTCTTTTCTAATGAGCCAGCTTTTCTCATCAGGTGGCCAAAGTATTGGACTTTCAGCCTCAACATCAATCCTTCCAATGAACACCCAGGACTAATCTCCTTCAGGATGGACTGGTTGGATCTCCCTGCAGTCCAAGGAACTCTCAAGAGTCTTCTTCAAGACCACAGTTCAAAAGCATCAATTCTTCAGTGCTCAACTTTCTTCATAGTCCAACTCTTACATCCACACATGACTACTGGAAAAACTGTAGACTTGACTAGACGGACCTCTGTTGGCAAAGTAATGTCTCTGCTTTTTAATATGGTGTCTAGGTTGGTCATAACTTTCCTTCCAAGGAGTAAGCATCTTTTAATTTCATGGCTGCAGTCACCATCTGCAGTGATTTTGGAGCCCAGAAAAATAAAGTCAGCCCCTGTTTCCAGTTTCTGCAGCTATCTGCCATGAACTGATGGGACCAGATGCCATGATCTTAGTTTTCTGAATGTTGAGCTTTAAGCCAACATTTTCACTCTCCTCTTTCACTTTCATCAAGAGGCTTTTTAGTTCTTCTTCACTGGCTTCCATAAGGGTGGTGCCCTTTGCCTATCTGGTTATTGATATTTCTCCCAGAAATCCTGATTCCAGCCTGTGCTTCTTCCAATCCCGTGTTTCTCATGATGTACTCTGCATATAAGTTAAATAAGCAGGGTGACAATATGCAGCCTTGACATACTCCTTTTCCTATTTGGAATCAGTCTGTTGTTCCATGTCCAGTTCTAACTGTTGCTTCCTAACCTGCATACAGGTTTCTCTCAAGAGGCAGGTCAGGAAGTCTGGTATTCCCATCTCTTTCAGAATTTTCCACAGTTTGTTGTGATCCACACAGTCAAAGGCTTTGGCATAGTCAATAAAGCAGAAATAGATATTTTTCTGGCACTCTCTTGCTTTTTCGATGATCCAGCGGATGTTGGTAACTTGATCTCTGGTTCCTCTGCCTTTTCTAAAACCATTTTGAACATCTGGAAGTTCACGGTTCACGTATTGCTGAAGCCTGACTTGGAGAATTTTGAGCATAACTTTAGAGTGTGAGATGAGTGCAATTGTGCAGTAGTTTGAGCATTCTTTGGCATTGCCTTTCTTTGGGATTGGTATGAAAACTGACTTTTTCCAGTCCTTGTGACCACTGCTTAGTTTTCCATTCTGAGTACAGCACTTTTACAGCATCATCTTTCAGGATTTGAAATAGCTCAACCGGAATTCCATCACCTCCACTAGCTTTGTTCATAGTGATGCTTCCTAAGGTCCACTTGGCTTCACGTTCCGGGATGTCTGGCTCTAGGTGAGTGATCACACCATCGTATTTATCTGGATTGTGAAGATCTTTTTTGTACAGTTCTGTGTATTCTTGCCACCTCTTCTTAATATATTCTGCTTCTGTTAGGTCCGTACCATTTCTGTCCTTTATTGAGCTCATCTTTGTACAAAATGTTCCCTTGGTATCTCTAATTTTCTTGAAGAGATCTCTAGTCTTTCCCATTCTGTTGTTTTCCTCTATTTGTTTGCATTGATCACTGAAGAATGCTTTCTTGTCTCTCCTTGCTATTCTTTGAATCTCTGCATTCAAATAGGTATATCTTTCCTTTTCTCATTTTCTTGTCACAGCTATTTGTAAGGCCTCTTCAGACAACCATTTTGCTTTTATGCATTTCTTTTCCATGGGGGTGGTCTTGATTCCTGTCTCTGTGTCCCTTGATACATGCTAAATTCAGTGGACCCTTTAATTCTTGTGTACTTTATGTTACAAATTCCAATTCCTAGAGAGAAAGAAAAGAACCTATTCCCCTCCTACCTGTTCAGTTTCACTTCCTGTTACCTTCTCATTTCCTGACTAGGCTTTAGATCCAATAGTTTTCCTTTTTTTTTTCTTTTAATTTTTATGGGAGGATCGCTGCTTTACAGTGTTATGTTACCTCCTTCTGCACACAGAAGTGAATTTGCTACATGTGTGCGTGTACCCACCACCGCCCTCCCCTGCCTGTTTTGGATTCCCTTCCTATTTCAGTCACCACAGAGCGCTGAATAGAGGTCCCTGTGCTAAGCAGTAGGTTCACAGGATCAATAGTGTATGTATGTCCAGTCGTTTTCAATGCCTTGGACCAACCCCGGTTTTTCCTGCCCAGTGCCTCAATACACGCTGCCCTGTCTTGAACTTTCTTATCTCTGCTTTTTGAGAGACTAACATCTCCTTCTTCCTTTATAACCAAGCAATATCATTTTACTTATTACCTCTTCAGAGAGACCTCTTTTGATCATCCTCACCTCTGTTTTTGCAACTCACGGAACATATACTAGTGGTAATCACCTATAAGGCAAAAGAATCTGAAAAAGCCTAATGACATCAAAGATCATGCTCCTAGGGGGTGCTAGTGATAAGGAATCTGCCTGCCAAATGCGGGAGAGTTAGACCCCTGGGTCAGCAAGCTCCCCTGGGTAGGAAATGGCACCCTACTCCAGTATTCACCTGGAGAAGCCCACGGACAAAGGAGCTGCTCTGGCTACAGTCTATGGAGCTGCAGAGAGGTGGACACGACTGAGCACACACATACATATCCAGTGGTTATAACCTATAATGAAAAGGAATTTGAAAAAGAGTCTAATGACACCAAAGATCATGCTCCTTTTAATGTATCTAGAACTTAACATTTTAACTGATAAAGGAATAATTTTCAAAGAACTGAAGGCTTTGCCTTTCTGAATGAGAAAGCAATAACATTTGCTTATTAATTGCCTTCGATCACCCTGGAGTCAGAATCTCCAGAGCTCTTTTCCCCTGTTCATTCACTGGATGTCTGTGGAAGAGGGACTCTGCTCCTTGAAGCATTCCATGTATATTAACCCTAACATCGGGGTAATGCCAATCTCCTGAGCAGTATTTATGCTTGACATGTTATCAGGAGCCTGAGAAAACACTTTCTAATTTCTCTCTTCAAAGAAAAGAACCTCTTCCTTCAGCAGGATTGAGTTATCCAAGCATACAGGAGCCTCTTTCTATTTAATTTTGTTCTCAAGATGTCAGCTATTTCTCTCTATTCCTCAGGTGCTTTATCTCACCCAGCTCAATCAATTGGGATAATGGAGGAAAATGGACTCTTGTTTTTTTAAGAAAACTGATTTAGGAAACTATATCAGGCTAAATACTGTTTAGAGTTAATTTCTTGATATGTCCACTGCCTTCACTGTTCAGTTCAGTTCAGTTGCTCAGTTGCATCTGATTTTTTGCGACCCCATGGACTGCAGCACATAAGGCCTCCCTGTCCATCACCAACTTCCAGAGTTTACTCAAACTCATGTCCATTGAGTCAGTGATGCTATCCAACCATCTCATCCTCTGTCATGCCTTTCCCCTCCTGCCTTCAATCTTTCCAGGCATCAGGGTCTTTTCTAATGAGTCAGCCCTTCTCAATAGGTGGCCGGAGTATTGGAGTTTCAGCTTCAGCATCAGTTGTTCCAATGAATATTCAGGACTGATTTCCTTTAGGATGGACTGGTTGGATCTCCTTGAAGTCCAAGGCACTCTCAAGAGTCTTCTCCAACACCACAGTTCAAAAGCATCAATTCTTCAGCACTCAGCTTTCTTTATAGTCCAACTCTCACATCCATCCATGACTGCTGGTAAAACCATAGCCTTGACTAGATAGACCTTTATTGGAACAGAAAACCCATATCTTGCCCGTCATTGGCTTGTGCTGATTTTCCCATGCCCTGTGACACCTCCACAGCAGGACCAATGGAAGGAGGAGGTTTCTTGTAAGTATTGCTCATTTCTCTTTCCCTGTGTTAACAGAGATAAGCACTATGATACACTAAATTAGAAATAGAAGGTGGAACCGAGGTCTATAAAAAGGCAATTTTGCATAATTCCTCATAAATTAGAAGAGACACATGCTTGAGTCTTTTTAATCAATGAGAAGACTGTTCTTTCAATGACTATGTTGTGGTTCTTAGCCTAGAAGTACTATAGCCAATGGTGGTGTGACTTCTGCTATTTTAGTCATAAAATACCTATGTGAACTCCAGATGTTGCCTGTGAAGCCAGTTGTTAATGGGGCAAGAGAGGATTCGTTCCATGCCCATTTTCTACTTTGGTGCTGAAATGTGAGCTCGTCCAGAGTCCAAATCCCACCCACAAGCCGAACTTGCACCTGCAAAAGTCTTCAATTTTGGGACTTTTAAATCACAAACAGACACTCTGACTCAGTCTTCCATATTAAAAATTCCATAACAGAGGGAAAAAAAAAAAACACTCCAAAAACTCAGAGTTCTAATTCCTTACTAAATTATGTATGTGCTGTGAGATAAACAGACAGACATAACTTGATTTCCTATTCTGAATACTGGAGAGTATATTGTGATGTGTACCAAGACCATTTCAGGGTCTCACTTGTGAGTAAACCAAAATGTTATCAAGATTTGCTTTAACTGAGGAAACTGGGAATTCCAAACTATTCATAAAACATCACTGACAATGCTAAAGTTCAAGATGAAAATGTAATATACTTTCTACAAGTTAACTCTGTGGTCTTCGGAGACATAATGCATGCTGTAAACTGAAGTCCATTTTGCACAGATTGTGCAAAGGCTTATTTATAGAGACTTGCCCCTGCAATCACCAAGTTTCATTTTAGACTCCCAATGAACCAGAAACCCAAAGCTAAAGTCATCTACAGTCATCAGCTTTCTTATGCTTTTCACCTGGGGTCATAAATCTTTTCTTTATATCCTTGGGGAAGGAGTGAGTTCTCCTGAAAACTTGGGCCAAGTTCACCTGACACTTCTCATGAGTCCCATTTAGGGTTTTTGTAGGAAAAAAAAAGTCAAATCAAAATAATGTTTGCCAGTTTTAGATTTCATTAAAAAACACATAGACACATGTGTCATGTCCCAAGTTACTTATTTTAATAGTAATCTGGAAGACAAAAATGGCATCAGTTGAGACTGTCAGGACTAACTTGAGAAACACACAGAAGACTCGAATCAATCTCCCTAGCCCTAGGTTATCTCTGAAAATGAGACCAAAGGAGGTTTAGCCATGGAAGTTGACAGCATATGTGAGCCCTCAGTAGTCACCTATGTCATTATTACTAACGTTGATGTACCTGCTCTTAGAACTCATATTTTCTGTCCACGTGAGCATAGAAATGGTTAATATCATGCTCATTGTCTGCTGTTATCAAAGGCAGGGTACCATGTCTTTTAGACAAGTGAAAGCACACAGGTATAAGTGTTGGAACTTGGGCATGAATCTTCCAGTAGAGGGCCTCAAATGCAAGCAGTGTTCAAGAAAAGTTCTTCTGGTTTCTCTTCCTGAAGAGGCATCACCATGGTTCTCACTTTAAGTCCCCTCCTGACTCTGCCGCAAACTAATAGCATTGACAGATAAGATGTAAAAAGATAAAATTCTAAAGTCGTAGTCCTCTTTGCCACCTAAGTGGGAAGAAGTAAGGATAATTTCAAGGAAGAAACTATGTTTAGTAACTAGGCAGGAAAATGAACTGACCTTCAAGAATGCTAGTAATATTCTTTCTTCATTGGGTTGGTATTCATATGTGTGTATTCTCTTTGAAATGATTTATCAATGTGAAAATTGGTTATATGTGCTTTTATATATCTATCATACCTAAAAAAAAAAAAGTTTACTAACCCAATCAAAACATGGGCCAAAGAACTAAACAAAGAAGACTAAAAGAAGACATACAGATGGATAACAAACACATGAAAAGATGCTCAACATCACTCATTATTTGAGAAATGCAAATCAAAACCACAATAAGGTATCATCTCACGCTGGTCAGAATGGCCACTATCAAAAAGTTTATAAACAATAGATACTGGGGAGGGTGTGGAGAAAAGGGAACCCTCTTACGCTGTAGGTGGGAATGCAAACTGGAACAGCCACTATGGAGAACAGTGTGGAGATTCCTTAAAAAAAAAAAAAAAACTGGAAATAGAACTACCATATGACCCAGCAATCCCATTGCTGGGCATACACACTAAGGAAATCATAATTGAAAAAGACACGTGCACCCCAATGTTCATTGTAGCACTGTTTACAGCAGCCAGGACATGGAAGCAACCTAGATGTCCATCAGCAGGAGAATGGATAAGGAAGCTGTGGTACATATACACCATGGAATATTACTCAGCTATAAAACAAAACACACTTGAGTCAGTTTTATTGAGGTAGATGAAACTGGAGCCTATTATTCAGACTGAAGTAAGTCAGAACACAGAACACCAATACAGTATATTACAGCATATATATATGGAATTTTGAAAGATGGTAACAATGATCCTATATTCAAGGCAGCAAAAGAGACACAGATATAAGGAACAGACTTTTGGACTACATGGGAGAAGGCAGCAGTGGGATGATTTGAGAGAATAGCATTGAAACATGTATATTACCATATGCAAAATAGATGACCAGGGCAAGTTTGATGCCTAAAGCAGGGCACTCAAAGCCAGTGCACGGGGACAACCCAGAGGGATGGGGTGGGGAGGGATGTAGGAGGGGATGGGGGAATATGTGTACACCTGTGGCTGATTCATGTCGACGTATGACAAGAAATCACCACAATAGTATAAAGTAAATTATGCTCCAATTACAATAAATCAATTAATTTTAAAAAGTTTAGTAAAAAAAAAAAAAAAAGGTGTCACTGCACTTTGTTCCAAAAGATAAGTTCTTGGGAAAGCAATGAAAATTAGTGGGCAGGGTTGAATCTGCAGGCCTGTCAGAGTCAAAGCATGGAATTCCAGAGAATAGGGAATGACTTAGGCAGTGATGAAATTAGAAATGAAAAGGATGAAAATAAAGACAGTGTCTAAAGCCAGGCTTACTGCATAAACTTGGGAAGAGGAAAAAGTTTAAAAAGTTGTTGCTTCTTTCTAGATCTGTAGCTCATTTAAAATTTCATACCCAGAGCCATAAAAGAAAGAGAAAAGCCTGACAGTCAGGTCCTGAACTAGAGAATGTACTAGATTGAATCTGCCAAATTTCTAATAACACCACTAAACAGGAGCCTAACCCACCAATATAACACCTGGGTCAGAATTCAGAACTTCAGCAAAGAGCAACAGAAAAGCTGAGAGAGAGTAGCGTGGTAATAGACTGAGGAAAACAAAATTAACCTTTACAAAAAGCACACAGCCAACAACTAACTCAAAGCATCTATGGATTAAAAGCAAATGAGCATATAAATTTGCAGCATTCTCCTCTTAACAAAACATTAGATAAAAGGAAGAGATGAATTGGTTACATAGGAGCAGTGATTAAATAAGCCCTCTTCTCATCAGAAATGCTACTGAAAGAAGGTAAAGAGTGTCCTTTCAAAGTGTTTATTAGAAAAAATACTGTCACAAGAGTGTATACTACAAAAGTATAGGTAATTTTAAAAGTGTATACATTCAGTCTTTTAGACTCTGTGGGAGAAGGTGAGGGTGGGATGTTTCAAGAGAACAGCATCGAAATATGTATATTATCTAGGGTGAAACAGATCACCAGCCCAGGTTGGATGCATGAGACAAGCGCTTGGACCTGGTGCACTGGAAA
>CM035273.1:7798542-7922060 GCA_020226075.1 Hydropotes inermis
CACCAGCCCAGGTTGGATGCATGAGACAAGCGCTTGGACCTGGTGCACTGGGAAGACCTAGAGGGAGCCGGTGGAGAGGGAGGTGGGAGGGGGGATCGGGATGGGGAACACATGTAAACCCATGGCTGTTTCATTTCAGTGTATGACAAAATTCACTACAAAAATAAAATAAAATAAAATAAAATAAATAAAAATAAAAATGTATACATTCATATTGAGATTTTTTTTTCTATTGGGCAAATATTGCTGAAGAGCTAATAAAAGACTACTGAAACAAGAACTGACTGTATCTTAATAAAAAGAAATGCAGAGCAAAAAATAAAGAAGTGCTAGGAAACTGGTAACATGTTATCTCTTTTAATTATATAACAGTGTAAGCTAGAAATTAATATCATAACTAATTGTTTATTTAATAAAAAGGTTGAAGTAAAGTTTCTAGAGGTTATTAACAATAAAAATGATAGACAGATATTTATAAACTATATAAGAATCTTATTATATTGCAGGGAGGGACAGGTAGGTAGAATAAACTTTGTTGGAAACAATGTGTCCTTTTACTCAACAAAGGGCCTCCCAGGTGGTAAAGAATCCATCTGCCAATTCAGGAGACATAGGAGACTAGGGTTCAATTCCTGAATCAGGAATGTCCCCTGGAGTAGGATGTAGCAATCCACTTTAATATTCTTGCCTGGAAAATTCCATGGACAGAGGAATTTGGTGGGCTATAGTCCATGAGCTTAAAAGAGTTGGACATGACTCAGAGAGAGAGCAGTCAACAAATATTAATATTTACGTAAGACTATTCATGTGTTTCCCAATGGTAAAGAACCCGCTTGCCAATGCAGGAGATGCTGGAGACAAGGGTTCAATCCCTGGGTCGGGAAGATCCCCTGGAGGCAGGCATGGTAACCCACTCCAGTATGCTTGCCTAGGGAAGTCCATGAACAGAGGAACCTGGTGGGTTATGGTCCATCAGGTCACAAAGAGTCAGGCATGAGTGAAGTGACTTAGCACGCATGACAATTCTTAGTGCTAAGGGTTTGCACAGATTCTGGAGAAACAGGGGGCCACCTCGAGTGAAGCCTAATAGGTTGCAGCAGTGGGTGGTGAATGTAGTTGCTGATGTAGCAGGGGCCAGACTCCAGGGTGTTCTGTTCGGTAAAGGAGTTGGAACATGCTTTCAGTTCTTTGGTGTGATGAAGAGTCGAGCTCCTTGTGTTTGCAGTTTGACTGCTGAGCCCAGCTCTTCCCCTCCTGCCTGGCATCTGGGCAAGCTGATAAGAAAACTCCATGCTCCTTCCTTTGGTTCCAGCAGGAGATGCAACGTACACAAACCATCATCTGCAAACAGGCATCCTCATGCAGACTCTACTGCCTGAACATCACAAAAACTACAAGCCAGTCTTTTTCCTGCTCTTCCAAGACATTTCAGACTCCCTTGGGAGTCCTAGTGCTCTTCTTGAAATACCTCCTTGTGTGAGTGATAAACTTTGTCAAACCCCTTGGTGTGCGTGGCACCATGAGCATTTACATCTGAACCCAATTTTGAGTCGCTCTCACAGATGGTAGGCCCTTGGAGTGTTTGAGTAGGTGTAGACATTATCAGACTTATATTTTACAAAAAAATCACTCATTTTCTCTGTGCAAAATACACCGAGGAAGGCAGAGGATACAGCAGGAAAACTGTTCCAAGTTATTGCAATTGTCTAGACCAAATGCTTCCCACACTTTTTTCACTCTAGGAGACACACATAGAAATTAAGACTGTCTGTGTGGTACACTCAGGAAACAAGAAGCTGTTTAATGCCAGAAATTGTCTCCAGTTTCTCTGGTTCCTTCAGATCTCAATGCACATCAGAGTTGTTATCTTGATACCCTTGAAACATATTAGGTAACAATATTGTGAAAGCTGATATGAAAGAGTGATGGTTTAGATTCCGTGACAGGAGCAGTAACAGCCAGGAGCACTTTTAAAGGTAAAGCTACTGGATTTGGTTGTACGCATGTATATTTCCAAAGATTTGGCATGAGCAAATTAAAGGCTGAAACTCATTTGCTAAGATGAGAAGAAGTTGGGAGGAGCTGGTTTAATGGGACAAAAAATAAAAGGCTATATTTTGATAAGCATGGTTATCAAAAATGTTTACCAACCTCTGAAGGAAATCATTCTAGACCATTGCCTTCATTTTGCCAGAACTGCTTTCTTAAAAAGTTAAAAAACCAAATGATAAAATGTACTATCGTCTTACTTTTTGTCATAAGTATTAATTCCAACACTATGTTTTATCTGAAAATGTCTTTATTTCCCTGTTGTTCTTGAAGGACATCATTTCCAGATACAGAAATTATAGTTGATAACGCCTCTCTCTGAGTACTTCAAAAATGTGGAGGCATTTCCTTCTGGCCTCAAGGTTCATCTGCTGTCCTTTGAACTAGTATTTCTTTACCTATTGTGCTGGTTATCTCTAGATGCCTTCAAGTTTTTTCCTTCAACTTTTGTTCCAGAACTTTAATTATGGTGCATCTTACCTTGAGTTGTGTGAATGATAAGTCACTTCAATCATGTCCAACTCTGCAACCTTGTGGACTGTAGCCTGCCAGACACTTCTGTCTGAGATTTTCCAGGCAAGAACACTGGAGTGGGTTGCTATTCCCTTCTCTAGCAGATCTTCCTGAACCAGGATTGAACCTGTGTCTCTTAAGTCTCCTGCATTGGCAGGTGGGTTCTTTTCCATTAAAGCCACCTGTATAGAATTCACTCAGCTTCTTGAGTCTGCAGGCTTTGTGTTTTGGCAAATTTGGAAAGTTTTTACCATTATTTCATTGAATACTTTTTTTCAGTTCTATTCTCTGCACCCTCTGATTTTGGCCAAAAATATGAGTGTGACCTCTTTTATTATTCTACAAGTTCATGGGACTCTGCTGAACTTTTTCATGCTATTTTTTTCTGATATTCAGATTGTACATATTCTGTTGATCTGTCCTAAATTATTTAATTTTGACCTTCATCATCACTGAAGCCCACCTGTGGTTTTTCGTGTTTGTTTTTGTGACTTGTTTTTCACTTATACATGTTTTATTTGATTTTTTGTTTTATAATTTTTTATTTATTTGCTGAGGTTTTCTAATTTTTATTTGTTTAAGAGAATTTAAGCTTATTGTTGAAGCATTTTATAGTGGTTGTTTTGAAATATTTGTCAGATAATACTAACATCTAATTTTTCTTGCTCTTGGTGTCTGTTAATATCTTCTCTTATACACATTGTTATTTTTCTAGTTTTGATATAGTAAATGTTTTCTCAACTACACTCTGAACATTTTAAATACAATAGTGTCAAACTCCAGGGTCTATGTAGTTTTTACTTATTTTTTTTTTAATTTTGGTAAAAGTCACATAATGTAAAACATGCTATTTTAACCATATTCAATATGTTGGCCTCCTCATGTGAAGAGTTGACTCATTGGAAAAGACCCTGATGCTGGGAGGGATTGAGGGCAGGAGGAGAAGGGGACGACAGAGGATGAGATGGCTGGATGGCATCACTGACTCGATGGACATGAGTTTGAGTAAACTCCGGAAGTTCATGATGGAGAGGGAGGCCTGGTGTGCTGCAATTCATGGGGTCGCAAAGAATCAGACATGACTGAGCGACTAAACTGAACTGAGCTATATATTTCAGGGGCACGAAGTACATTCACATTGTTGTTTCAATTTAGGAAAATGAAAAATTTGAGATGCATGATGGTTAGAGTGTATGTATATGTTATTAAAATATAATTGATTTACAATATTGTGTTAGTTACAGAGGTACAACACAGTGATTCAGTTATACATACATATGTATTTCTTCACATTCTTCACTCTTATAGGTTAGTACAAACTATTGAATATAGTTCACTGAGCTGTACTGTAGCTGGATTATGTGGACCAAGGGCAGAGAAGCCCCAGGAGGACAGTAGGCACTGGAGTAACGACTGTGCGGTGCTGGAGCAACTTAGAGGAGACCTCCCATGTCCAGGGGCAAAGGACAAGCCACAACAAGATGGTAGGAGGGGCACAATTGGATTTTAAATCAAACCGCACACCCGCCAGAGATGCTCAGAGGGCTCAAGCAAGCCTTGTGTGCACCAGGACCCAGAGACCCCACAGGGACTGAGCATCTCCTGTGGAGGTCCGGGTCAGCAGTGCACTGCTGCAGTGGCAGGGACTCTAGATGCAGTGGACCTGGGTGTGGCAATAGCCGTCTCGGAGGAGATCGCCATTAACCCACCATAGAGCTGCCAGAACTCACACAGGACTGGGAAACAGACTTCTGGAGGGCACAAACAGAACCCTGTGTGCACCAGGTCCCAGGAGAAAGGAACAGTGACCCCACAAGAGACAGGCCCAGATTGCCCATGGGTGTCAGGACTTGCCTGCGGGTGTGCCAGAGTCTCTGGCAGAGGAGTGGGTCAGTGGTGGCCTGCCACAGGTCTGAGGGCACTCAGAGCAGCAGGGCCTGCATGGGACCTTCTGAAGGGCATGACCATTATCTTCATCACCTCCACCATAGTTTGGCCCCAGATAAATAGCAGGGAGAGAACACAACTCCACCCATCAACAGAAAATTGGATTAAAGATTTACTGAGCATGGCCCTGCCCATCATAATAAGACACAGTGTTTCCCCCTCAGTCAGTCTCTCCCATCAGGAAGCTTTCATAAGCCCCTTATCCTTCTCCATCAGAGGGCAGACAGACTGAAAACCACAATCACAGAAAACTAACCAATATAATCACATGGACCACAACCTTGTCTAACTCAATGAAACTATGAGTCATACCGTGTAGGGCCACCCAAGATAGATGGGTCATCGTGGAGAAATCTGAGAAAATGTGGTCCACTGGCGAAGGGAATGACAAACCACTTCAGTTTTGTTGCCTTGAGAACCCCATGAACAGTATGAAAAGCCAAAAAGATAGGACACTGAAAGATGAACTCTCCAGGTCAGTAGGTGCCTAATGTGCTACTGGAGATCAATGGAGAAATAACTCCAGAAAGAATGAAGGGATCGAGCCAAAGCAGCAACAACACCCAGTTGTGTATGTGACTGGTGATGGAAGCAAGGTCTGATGCTGTAAAGAGCAATATTGCATAAAAACATGGAATCAGCAAACTAAAATGGAGTGGTATAAGCAAATTTAACTCAAATGACCATTATATCTACTATTGTGAATAAGAATCCCTTAGAAGAAATGGAGTAGCCATCATAGTCAACAAAAGAGTCCAAAATGCAATACTTGGATGCAATCTCAAAAATGACAGAATGATCTCTCTTTGTTTCCAAGGCAAACCATTCAATAAACAGTAATCCAAGTCTATGCCTTGATCAGTAATGCTGAAGAAGCAAAAGTTGAATGGTTATATGAAGACCTACAAGACCTTCTAGAATTAACACCCAAAAAAGATGTCCTTTTCATTACAGGTGATGGGAATGCAAAAGTAAGAACAAGAAATTCCTAGAATAACAGGCAAATGTGGCCTTGGAGTACAGAATGAAGCAGAGCAAAGGCTAATAGAGTTTTGCCAAGAGAACACACTGGTCATAGCAAATACTGTCTTTCAACAACACAAGATAAGACTATACATAGGGACATCAACAGATTTTATTCTATACAACCAAAGATGGAGAAGCTCTATACAGTCAGCAAAAACAAGACCAGGAGCTGACTGTGGCTCAGATAATGAACTCCTTACTGCAAAATTCAGACTAAAATTTAAGAATGTAGGGAAAACCAATAGACTATTCAGTTATGACCCAAGTCAAATTCCTTACTACTATACAGTGGAAGTGACAAATAGATTCAAAGGAATAGATCTTATAGATAGAGTACCTGAAGAACTATGGACAGAGGTTTGAGACACTACAGGAGGCAGGGATCCAAAGTATCATCAAGAAAAAGAAATGCAAAATGCAAAATTTGTCTGAGGAGGCTGTACAAATAGCTATGAAAAAAGAGAAGCAAAAGGCAAAGGAGTAAAGGAAAGCTATACCCATTTAATGCAGAGTTCCAAAGAATAGCAAGGAAAGATAAGAAAGCCTTCTTCAGAGATCAGTGCAAAGAAATAGAGGAAAACAATAGAATGGGAAAGACTAGAGATCTCTTCAAGAAAATCAGAGATACCAAGGGAACATTTCATGCAAAGATGGGCTCAATAAAGGACAGAAATAGTATGGACCTAATAGAAGCATAAGATATTAAGAAGAGGTGACAAGAACACACATAAGAGCTATACATAAAAGATATTTGCGACCCAAATAATCAGATAGTGTGATCACTCACCTAGAGCCAGACATCCGGGAATGTGAAGTCAACTGGGCCTTAGGAAGCATCACTATGAACAAAGCTAGTGGAGGTGATGGAATTCCAGTTGAGCTATTTCAAATCCTAAAAGATGATGCTGAAGCTAAAAGTGCTTCACTCACTCAATATGCCAGCAAATTTGGAAAACTCAGCAGTGGCCACAGGACTGGAAAAGGTCAGTTTTCATTCCAATCCCTAAGAAAGGCTATGCCAAAGATTGTTCAAACTACTGCAAAATTGCACTCATCTCACATGCTAGCAAGGTAATGCTCAAAATTCTCCAAGTCTTGCTTCAGCAGTACATGAAATGTGAACTTCCAGATGTTCAAGCTGGATTTGGAAAAGGCAGAGAAACCAGAGATCAAATTGCCAATATCTGTTGGATAATTGAAAAAACAGGAGAGTTCCAGAAATCATCTACTTCTGCTTTTACTGACTGTGCCAAAGGCTTTGATTGTGTGGATTGCAAGAAACTGGAAAATTCTGAAAGACATGGGAATACCAGATCACCTGACCTGCCTCCAGAGAAATCTGTATACAAGTTGAGAAACAATAGTTAAAACTGGACATGGAAAAACAGACTGGTTCCAAATTGGGAAAGAAGTACGTCAAGGTTATATATTGTCATTCTGCTTATTTAATTTATATGCAGAGTACATCATGAGAGATATTATATTGGATGAAGCAAAAACTGCAATCAAGGTTGCTGGGAGAAACCTCAATAACCTCAGACATGCAGATAACACCACACTTATGGCTGAAAGCAAAGAACTAAAGAGCCTCTTGATGAAAGTGAAAGAGGGGAGTGAGAATATTGGCTTAAACTCAACACTCAGAAAACTAAGATCATGGCATCTGGTCCCATCACTTCATGGCAAATAGATGGGGAAACAGGGGAAACAGTGACAAACTTTATTTTTTTAGGCTCCAAAATCACTGCAGATGGTGACAGCAGCCATGAAATTAAAAGATGCTTGCTCTTTGGAAGAAAAGTTATGACCGACCAAGACAGTGTATTGAAACACAGAGTACTTTGCCAACAAACGTCCATCTAGTCAAAGTTATGGTTTTTCCAGTAGTCATGTATGGATGTGAGAGTTGGACTATAAAGAAAGCTGAGCACCAAAGAATTGGTGTTTTTGAACTGTGGTGTTGGAGAAGACCCTTGAGATTTCCTTGAACAACAAGGGGAAAAAAGGAAATCGGTCCTGAATTTTCATTGGGAGAACTGATGCTGAAGCTGAAACTCAAATACTTTGGCCACCTGATGTGAAGAGATGACTCATTTGAAAAGACCCTAATGCTGGGAAAGATTGAAGGAGGGAGGAGAAGGGGATGACAGAGTATGAGATGGTTGGATGGCATCACTGATTCAATGGACATGAGTCTGAGTAAACCCCAGGAGTTGGTGATGGACCGGGAGGCCCATTGTGCTGCAGATCATGTGGTCACAAAGAATCCGACATGAGTGAGCAACTAAACTGAACTGAACTGAATATGTGAAGTGATGCAGATTAGAATGAAAGGGATATGTGGAGTGTTCTTAATGTTCACTTGGAACCACCTCATTCCACCTGGTAGATACTGGGTTGGATGGAAAAGCGGATTTCTTTTGGGCCAGGATAACACTAGGCAAAGAGCCAAGAGTGTGTCAACTAGCCCAACTGGCGCCTCCTTCTTGTCGTTCAGTTGCTAGGTCATGTCCCACTCTTTGTAACCTCATGGACTGCAGCAGGCCAGGTTTCCTTCACCATCTCTCGGAGTTGCTCAGATTCATGTCCATTGAATCGGTGATGTTATCTAACCATCTTATCCTCTGCCACCGTTTTATCCTTTGGTCCTCAATATTTCCCAGAATCAGGGTCTTTTCCAATAAGTCGGCTCTTTGCATCAGTTCCAAAGAGTATTGGAGCTCCAAGTATTGGAGCTTCAACTTCAGCATCAGTTCTTCCAATGAATATTCAAGGTTGATTTCCTTTAGGGTGAATGACTGGATCTCAGAGAGTTGGCTGTTCACATCAGGTGGCCGAATTATTAGAGATTAAGTTTCAGCATCAGTCCTTCCAATGAATAGCAAGGGTTGACTTTCTTTAGGATTGGCTGGTTTGATTTGTTTGCAATCCAAGGGACCCTCAAATGTCTTCAGCACCACAATTTGAAAGCATCAATTCTTTAGCACTCAGCCTTCTTTATGGTCCATCTCTCACACCAGGACATGACAATTGGAAAATCCACACCTTTGAATATACAAACCTTTGTCAGCAAATCATGTCTTTGCTTTTTAATATGCTGCATTGGTTTGTCACAGCTTTCCTTCCAGTGATCAAGCGGCATTTCCACTGAGCTGTGGAGGCTCAGTTTCTTTCTGGACTGACCTACTTATTTTTATACCAGCTTTATGATTAACAACAATGATATAACAGAACATTAAAATTACATAAAACTTAAAAACTGATATTTCTATTTCACTATAATTTGTATTTATTTTTATTTCCCAGATCTTCTCCACATATGTTGTGTTTCATGGAAGTTCAATAATAGCATATGCTATTCTGCTTTTTTTTCTATTTATATTTTCTTTTTAAAGTCTACACGATTTTCATTCTACTGCTCACACAATATTGTAAACAGAGACTTGTTACTTTTTAAAAGATTGGAAAATCACTTCAAAATCAATTTAATAATTAAATGTACAGTCAGTTTTATACCAAAGTAGTTGTTCATTAATGACCATACTAGTTTCCAGCTAGTCACTGCATTAGTTTCTCTCTCTTTTTTTAATTTATCTTAGGTTTACATAATTTATTTGAAATTGTCATTCTTTTGGTATAACCCACTCAATGATAAAAAATGTCATATAATAATTTTAATTTTTTTCTTTTTTTCATTTATTTTTATTAGTTGGAGGCTAATTACTTTACAATATTATAGTGGTTTTTGCCATACAATTTACCATGTGTTTATTGGCTTAAAGCCAAAAAAAATTTGAATCTTACATTTTTTTAGTTCAGAAATTTGTGTAGATCTCACTAGGCTAAAATCAACTTGTTCCATATCCAGACTATGTTCCAATCTGGAGGATCAATGGAATCACCACTCTCCTTGACTTTTCCAATTGATAGAGGCTTCCTTTCTTTGGCTCATGTTTTCTTCCATCTTCAAAGCCAGCAATTGCTTTCAAATCTTTCTCACATTGTATCAGTCTTACACTGACTCACCTCACTCTTCCATATTTAGGAACTCCATGATGACACTGTGACCACCCAAACAGTCCACAACAATCTCCCTACTTTGTTGTCCTTTGATCACCAGATTTAATTGGATCTGTAACCTTAATTCTTCTTTGCACCTTAACAGAAACTGGGATTGGTTGTGGACATTCTTGGTAAAAAATATACCTGCAATGCAGGAGACTTAGGTTCAGTTCTTGGATCAGGAAGATCCCCTGGAGAAGGGATAGGCTACCCACTCCAGCATTCTTGGGCTTCCCTTGTGGCTCAGGTGGTAAAGAATCTGCCTGCAATGCAGGAGACCTGGGTTTGATCCCTGGCTTGGGAAGATTCCTTGGAGAAGGGAAAGGCTACTCAGTCCAGTATTCTTGCCTGGAGAATTTCATGGGCTGTATAGTCCATAGGGTTGCAAACACTTGCACATGAGTGAGAGCCTTTCACTTTCACTAGGAAGAGCATTATTCTGTCTATAGCCGTGACAATTCAACTCGGTTTGCATCTTGATTAACTGAATCATCATGTTCACTGTTTGCACAAAGTAACTTGAGGTTTACAAGTTTATAACATATAATTTGTCCTTTCAACACCAATTATGAGCAAACGGTTGCAAATTAAGATTGATTCTAAATAAATGTGGCTTTTAGAGTATAGATTAGATGTTAAATCATTCTTAAAGCTTGAAGAGAATGGGAATACTCATTTCAAAACTTAGATCTTTTACTACATTCCTAAGAGAAATTTGTCAGGAATGGAGCAGCAGGTGCAATTAGATTTGCCCCATTTTCTAAGATAAAAATATGGAGAAAAGTGTTTTAGGACTAGCAAGATCAGTATCAAGAATATGGAATACCATCATCTAATTTTACACAGGTGATGAAGCTGAATTCCAGAATTTTAGATTGTTATAGCCACACATTCAATAAGCAGCAAGGGGAGCTTTAGCTTTTCTGAACTTAATCTGCATTCACTCCATTTCATCACAATATCTATTGAAAAAAGTGAATTTTGATTATTTATTTCAATTAAAAGGTACTTATCATTAAAGACATAGGAGAAAAAAATGCCATCACATCAATAGGAACACTTTTTGAAATAAGAAATTATGTAAAAATGAACTGCTAAAATTAATAGCAATAATTTGATGAAGAATAATTCTATATATTTTCCTAAAATAAATTCACTCTCCATTTTATTCCATTTTACACTCTCTGGATAATTATTAACAGTCACACTATCAATGATTAAATATACAAAACAAGTCTTCTAATAAAAATGTTCAATATATAGCAAGTTAAAGTGGCACAGATATATATTAAGTAAGCAGTATATTTGAATATGTATAAAATCAACATACTCCATAGGGCTTTTATAACTAAATATTTGATATAAACTTATTACTGAACATGTCAGAAATCAATATCCTTAATTTCATCATCAAAGGAAAATCTTTGGCATTATTTTTATTATAGAAATTGAAATATCTGTTAAATATATTAATTTCCTAGTAAGGTCTCTTCTTCATTATAGTTCAAGTCACAATGACTAGTTAACACAATACAGAAACCAAGAGCTCTTGATTGAGGTCCTGAGTCATCCAGCTGTAACTTATGATGTGGCATGACTTTGGAATCAATAGCAGTAAACTAGTATTTACTAGACATATAATCCATTTATAGATGAAAGGGGGAAAGGAATAGTCTCTTAATATGTTTTCTCCTATCTGAAAAATGATCAGAATGATTCAGAAATCCCAAAATGATACTGTCATATCCGTCTGCCTACACAAATTAGCTATCAGTAAGCAGTCTGTTTTTGAACACATTGAACAAAACTTTGAATTTTTCCCAAGATAAAAGCAAACATTGAGTTCAAATGTGGGATCATCCATAATATCTTACTGAACTCTTTACTAGAAAGCTAAAAGATTTTTCTTAACAAGGCTGTGTCAGAAATTTTTAGCCTTGAAAAAAATCTGAGTTTTCATACACTCTTAAAATGAATTATTGGAGAAATATAAGAAATGTGTATTAGTGCTAGAAACATAAGAGATACTTATTATTGTATTTTCTTTTGGAGTTTTTTTTAATTTGTTTTAGCACCAAACCAAAGTTGACTATTTTAGGATATTGATTATACCAATTCTTTTGTGCCAGGTATTTTTTTTCCATTTATTTTTATTAGCTGGAGGCTAATTACTTTACAATATTGTAGTGGTTTTTGCCACACATTGACATGAATCAGTCATGGATTTACATGTATTCCCCATCCCGATCCCCCCTGCCACCTCCCTCTCCACCCGATCCCTCTGGGTCTTCCCAGTGCACCAGGCCCGAGCACTTGTCTCATGCATCCAACCTGAGCTGGTGATCTGTTTCACCCTTGATAAACCCTATGCAAAACAGAAAAAGAGACACAGATGTACAGAACAGACTTTTAGACTCTTGGGAGAAGGCGAGGGTGGGATGTTTTGAGAGAACAGCATCAAAACGTGTCAGGTATTTTTGTGGCATGATACATATGCCAGGGAATTTAAGAAGCCAAGTAGCTTTTCCCATCAAGTAGATTGTAAGATATAGAGAATGAAACTGTATTATTATTTTAAAATATGCAGACACATTTGAAAAATATGATGTAAAGTTTATTTAAAAACAAGACAAAAAAATCTGAACAATAAGGAGCCAGATAATGTATCACTAAAGCTAGGATAATTTGGGGAGTAAAATGAACCACTATTTAGATCCGGATAGCAGACAAAAAACTGGAATTGTTCAAGGCAGTTCAAGAGATGTGGTCATGCTACCAATCAAGAATATCACAACTGTTGGGAACTTCTCTGGCAGTCCAAAGGATAAGACTCTGAACTCCCAGTGCTGGGGGTCCAGGTTCAATCTCTGGTCAGGGCACTAAGATTCTACCTACACGACTAAGTCTGCCCAGTGCAATGGAGACCCAGCACAGCCAAATAAATTTAAAAAATAAAAACGAGTGGGGTTCAAGAGGGAAGGAATATATATATACCTATGGTTTATTCATGTCAATATATGGCAGAAACCAACACAGTATTGTAAAGCAGTTTTGCCACAATTAAAAATTAAAAATACATTTAAAAATAAAAAGGAAATGAATGTTCAGAAACATATCACACCTGTGAAATAAAGAGCTTAGAAACTTTCTCATACAAACCTGGATTTAAGCACTGGTTGTGTTGAGTCAGTGTTAAGCACTGACTCTGTTTTAATTGGGACATATTTTAAGACTTTAAAGACTATTGTCATATGTAATGGAACCATAATAATACCTATCTCTTGGTTTATCGTGAGGAATAAATACAGCAAAGTATTAATATTTTAAGAAGCTAGCAGGATACTGGCACCAAATGAGTACTCAGAAAAAGGACAGCTATATATATATACTGATAATCAGAAAATGTGTCAAAAGAAGATGAAATAACCAGGAAAAGGAGACTTTGAGAAGTACCTCCCCAACACCATGAGATTACCTATCCCACTGAATGTTAGAAATTCTAATTTTAACCATTTATTCATTTCAGCTACACCTTTTTCCTTTTAAACACAAGTATTTCTGGAAGACAAACACTCTTTAAGCACTTCAAATGTCTTTATTCTCATATATTACAAACTAACTATTACCTGAAACAACAGATTATATTTTGCTTAGAGTTTTCTTGTTTCCAGAACATTTTTGCATATATTATCACAATAAAAATTTTTGCACATTAAAACTTGCTAGCTCTACCCTTACTTCCCAGATGAGGAAACAAAATAAAATATTCAAGCCTAGCAAGTGAAAGGCAGTACTGTATTTGAATGAAGATTTGTGTTTCCAATGTCTTCAGGACTGGTTTAAGAACTTGTTGTCAGAGTGCAAAGACTGGAAGAGACTGGCTTGCTGTTGGTGGGGGAGGGGCAGAAAAGCCTTAAGCTATATCTGGTGATCACATGACTATTGCTGGCAGATGGCACCAGACAACAAACAAAAGGAGATAAGGGGAGGAAAGGATACAAACAGGGAGATGAGTTCAAAACGACAGATGGACAATAGAGTGGGCAACTTTTTCATGCCATTTCAAACACTTTCGGCCCCACCTCTTGCATTAGTAACACAGTGACCATTTTTGCACACGCTTTGTGCACCTTATAGATACTTGTTTCCTACCATGTGGTTTCTCAGCCACCACGTTTATGCGATGGCCTTGATCACTGCCTCCTGTACAATGTCATGGATCTCCATCCATAGCTTTCCAGGCCTTATGTCTATCAGATCTAATCCCATTGAATCTATTTGTCACTTTCACTGTACAATCATAAGGGACTTGATTTAGGTCTTACCTGAATGGTCTGGTGGTTTTCCTTACTTTCTTCAATTTAAGTCTGAATTTGGCAATAAGCACTTCATGATCTGAGCCCAGTCATCTCCCAGTCTTGTTTTTGCTGATTGTATAGAGCTTCTCTGTCTTTGCCTACAAAGAATATCATCAATCTGATGTTGGTATTGACCATTTGGTGATGTCCATGTGTAGTCTTCTCTTGTGTTGTTGGAAGGGGATGTTTGCTATGACCAGTGCATTCTCTTGGGCAAAACGCTATTAGCCTTTGCCCTGATTTATTCTGTACTCCAAATTTGACTGCTACTCCAAGTATTGCTTGACTTCCTACTTTTGCATTCCAGTCCTCTATCATGAAAAGGACATCTTTTTTGGATATTAGTTCTAGAAGGTCTTGTAGGTCTTCATAAAACCATTCAGCTTTAGGTTCTTCAGCATTACTGGTCGGGGCATAGGCTTGGATTACTGTGTATCAAGTAGATTGCCTTGGGAACGAACAGAGATCATTCTGTCATTTTTGAAATTGCATCCAAGTACTGCATCTTGGATTCTTTTGTTGACCCTGATGGTTATTCCATTTCTTCTAAGGCATTCTTGTTCACAGGAGTAGATATAATTGTCAACTGAGTTAAGTTAACCCATTCCAGTCGATTTTAGTTCACTGATTCCTAAAATGTCTTTGTTTACTCTTGCCCTCTCCTGTTTGACCACTTTCAATTTATCTTGACTCATGGACCTAACAGTCCATGTTCCTACACAATATTGCTCTTTATAGCATTGGACCTTGCTTCCATCACCAATCACATCCACAACTGGGGGTGGTTTTTGCTTTGGCTCCGTCTGGAGCCAAATTCCTTCTGGAGTTATTTCTCCGCTGACCTCCAGTAGCATATTGGGCACCTACCAGCATGGAGAGCTCAGCTTTCAGTGTCCTGTCTTTTTGCCTTTTCATACTGTTCATGGGGTTCTCAAGGCAAGAATACTGAAGTGGTTTACAAACCATTCCCTTCTCCAGCGGACCATGTTTCATCAGACCTCTCCACCATGATCCATCTATCTTGGGTGGCGCTACTCGGCATGGCTCACAGCTTCTTTGAGTTAGACAAGGCTATAGTCCATGTTATTAGGTTGGTTAGTTTTCTGTGACTGTGGTTTTCAATCTGTCTGTCTTATGATGGAGAGGGATAAGAGGCTTTGGAAGCTTCCTGATGGAAGAGGCCAGCTGAGAGAGAAACTGGGTCTCGTTCTGATAGGCAGGGCCATGCTCAGTAAATCTTTAATCTAATTTTCTGTTGATGGGTGAGGCTGTGTTCCCTCCCTGTTGTGTAACCTAAGGCCAAACTCTGGTGGAGGTAATGAGGATAATGGGGACCACCTTCAAATGATCCCATGAATGCACTGTTACACTCGGTCCTCCCAACCCTGCAGCAGGCCACCACTGACCCACCGCACCTCCTGGACACTCAAGGGCAAGTCTGGGTCAGTCTCTTGTGGGGTTGTCGACTAAAAAAAAAGATATACAACTTAAGAAATGTGAGTTAAGTTTTATTTGGGGCAAAATGAGGACTGCACCCCAGAAGGCAGCATCTCAGATAGCTCTGAGAGACTGCTCCAAAGTGGCAGTGGGGGAAAGTCCACATATAAAGTTCTGGTGAAGGGGGAGTTCAATACCATGAAGGTTTCTGTTCTTAAAAACATCCAACTATCTAAAGACCTGCCCACCAGATTCCCTGGAGCAGAGAATGCCTCACTCCACCCTGAACTCCCTCGGAGATTGTTGAAGGTCAGCAGTGTGGGGTTCAATCTCCATAGAAGCAGATGGCAAGTGCCTTCACTGTTCAGTCATTGGCAATGCTCTTGGTAAGTGCCAATGTGTAGTTGACACATCACTGCCCCTTTCTCCTGGGTCCTGGTGCTCACAACGTTCTGTTTGTGCTCTCCAAGTGTCTGTCTCCCAGCCCTGTGTATGTTCTAGTGGCTTTATGGTGGGCTAATGGTGACCTCCTCCAAGACGGCTTATGTCTCACACAAGTCTGCTGCACCCAGAGCCCCTGCCCCTGCGGGAGTCCACTGCTGACCTGTGCCTCTCCAGGAGACACTCAAACACAGTCTGTCTCAGCCTCTTTGAGGCCTCTGGTTCCTGGTGTGCACAAGGTTTGTTTGAGCCCTCTGAGTGTCTCTGGTGGGTATGGGCAATCGATCTGACAGACAGAGAGCCTGAAGAACTACGGGCGGAGGTTCCTGACACTGTACAGGAGGCAGGGATCAAGACCATTGCCAAGAAAAAGGAATGCAAAAGGCAAAATGGTTGTCTGAGGAGGCTTACAAATAGCTGTAAAAAGAAAAGTAAAAGGCAAAGGAGAAAAGAAAAGATAATACCATTTGAATGCAGAGTTCCAAAGAATAGCAAGGAGAGATATGAAAGACTTCTTTAGTTATCAATCCAAAAAAATAGAGGAAAACAATAGAATGGGAAAAACTAGAGATCTATTCAAGAAAATTAGAGATACCAGGGGAACATTTCAAGCAAAGATGGGCTCAATAAAGGACAGAAATGATATGGACCTAACAGAAGCAGATGTTAAGAAGAGGTGGCAAGAATACACAGAAGATCTATACATAAAAGATCTTCACGACCCAGATAATCAGATGGTGTGATCACTCACCTAGAGCCAGACATCCGGGAATGCAAAGTCAACTGGGCCTTAGGAAGCATCACTATGAACAAAGCTAGTGGAAGTCTTTACAAATCAGTCAGTTCTTCACATTAGGTGGCCAAAGTACTGGAGTTTCACCTTCAGCATCAGTCCTTCAAATGAATATTCAGGACTGATTTCCTTTAGGATGGACTGGTTGGATCTCCTTGCAGTCCAAGGGACTCTCAAGTGTTTTCTCCAACACCATGGTTCAAAAGCATCAGTTCTTCAGCGCTCAGCTTTCTTTTTAGTCCAACTCTCACATCCATACATGACTACTGGGAAAAAGCATAGCTTTGGAAAAACCATAGGTCTCTGGAGCCCTCTCATCACAACTAGAGAGAAACCTGTGAGCCACAAAGAAAGATCCCACATTTTGGAACTAAGACCCAACATGGCCAAATTAATTCATAAATACTGATAAATAAATAATTTGCAGAACTGTTGTTCCCACTCAGCAATTTGGATAAAATGCCTATTAATTTTATTAAACTATATTTGGGCTTCTCTTTTCCCCTAGCTAATTACTTATGAGGCAAAGAATGGGAATTTGAAGATTCTATACCTGGCCCTTTCATAGGTACACAAGAGAGTCATCTGAAGTCTTATGTAAGTCATGTGGGGGAGAATTATTCATTGTGATAAGATTTTCCCAAAGCTCAAAAAGATGGAGGAGACTTCTTGACCCTTATGGTTTACCAGAAGTACCGGGTTCAAAGTTCAACACTGCCAGTGGCAACCCAGCAAAAACGATACAGTCTTCTGACAGCACAAGGATAAAAGAATATTCAGTTCCTTTAACATGTTACTTTGCTTCATGCCTCTAGTTTTATTCACATATATAATCTAAAATAAAATAATTATAATAAATAAAATGTTTTCTGTTTGATTGATGAGCTAAACAAATTTCTTTTAGAAAATCATGAATCCAATTAAGAATTTCCTCTGAAAGGAAGGCTTGTCACCACCATACATTTTTTTCAGGGGTCTTTATCACTATATTCCTTATTCACCTGCTTTACCTTGTAATCACTTCTTTTAATGCATATAATACTTTATTGGCCATCTGCATATCACTACTGTTTTAAAGCATGTTAAGTTCTTTTAGTGAGGGCAGATTTTGTCTTTTAAATGCAACTCTTATTATGAGCTTTTGAAACTGTTTTGTTTGTGAAAATATTGAAAAAACAAATAAATGAATAAAGTTGTGTCATGCCTTTCTAGAAGCAGGGTCTTCCTGGTTTGCATTTTTGGAGAAAAAAAGTTGCTTCATTTGAGACTCAGGCAACAAGAGACAAATAAAGCAAGAATGTGTGCCAGTGACTCAATTTTTTTTTATTGCTAAATAATCTTTACTAAAATTTGAAGCTACATTGTGCTTCATTAAGAGAGACAACCAGATTTATCACTACAATTTTGAGAGAAGAAATGGAGATAATCTGAAAGCATTTTCTTTTTAATACATATTGCTCTTTCCAGATAAATAGCTGATTAAAAAAGGACTCTTAAAACCAGTGAGGAACATATAGTAACATATTATCTTCATCATATTAAGATCACAACTTAAAGCTATCTTTTGAAAAAAGAAAATGCTGCTAATAGAATTTTTACCATTTTTCAATAGTGTTTTCTGCCTGCATCCAATACTTCCACCATAAGATTCTCTACTTTATTCCTATGTTATAAAGAAGTTTCTGTGACTATATTTACACATTGACTTTGGTACAATGAATAGTGAATAGTGTCATCACCAACAAATTAAAAAGAAAACTAAACTGACACTAAGATCACCTTATAATATTAGCATGGCTTATAATGTCCAATTTTGCATTTACTTTAGTGATGAAATATCTCACATACTCTTTTTGCCTTTTGTCTGCCAGATGTATCAACCTCAAATATCATGTTGGTACTTTTTCACTGCAGTTAGGTCATAGCTGTCATTAGCCAAGAAATCCTGTGGAAAAAGTAAAACATATCTGGGGAAAACTAAAAAAGTAACCAAAAACTCTGTCAAAATATTCAGGTTTGTAACAGGTAGTAGTTCTTATGAAAACAGATTCCAGAAGAGGGAAAAAAAAAATCAAACACTGAATGACTAGTCTGAATATTGCAAAGTGAACCAAAAAGCCACAGATGTTTCCAGGTTTATGTCTGAAAATCTGGAAAGATGAATGATTTATATATTTTCATTTTTATGATGGGGAGAGTGAAGTGAATTGTTCTGTAAGTAACACGTCATGAGTTGTTGGAACATATGTTGGAAAGCTCAGTGACTTGGATGCTGAAATTGGCCACTCTGCTTTTATTTCTAGTTCATAGATTTTTTTTTTTTTTTCTGCTTTAATACAATTTTTATTATTTTGGGGAGAAAATGGAGAGCTGACAGATAACTTTGACTACCTAAAGTATTGAGGAGAAATTTAAGAAGTTTTCTTAGTTGAAAAGATTAGACATGCAGAAAAAAATGAAGTCAATAGCATATTATTTTATTTAAAAAGATGCCTTTGGAAAATTTATTTGAAATATTTCTAAGGAAAGACAAATAGAATACAATGAAAATTTTCATATTTTCCTTTCTGTATCCATATTATATAAGTTTTTTTTAACAATATATTTTTTAAAAGTTATTTATTTATTTCCGACTGTGCTGGGTTTTGCTGCTGTTTGGGCTTATCTCTAGCTGTGGCGAGTGGGGGCTAGTCTCAGCTCAGTTGCCCGGGCTTCTCAATGTGGCTGCTTCTCCTGTTGAAGATCAGGGGCTCTAGGGCGTGTGGGCTTTGGTAGTTGCAGCTCCCAGGCTAAATAGTTGTGATCCAAGGGTTTAGTTTGCTCCAAGGCATGTGGAATCCTCCCAGATCAGGGATCAAACCCCTGCCTCCTGCACTGGCAGGCAGACTCTCCACCGCTGAGCCACCAGAGAAACCCCACGTTCTACAATCTGAAAGCAATTCTTAGATGCACATTCCTGATAATTGCTATTTCAGAATATGATTTTGAATGTATTCATTGTGCATCACATCATTGACCAGTAAGTATTATTGAAATCTGCCGTCATTAAAGTGATTCATATTGCTTTTTTTTGGATATGATTCAAAAGGTGCTTATATTAATTTGATATATACATCTAAATTTTAGATTTGCTTGTTCCTATATTTCTTATTTATATTTTTCCTTGCTTGTCTTTTTACCTCAGACTCAGGAAACCACAACATGGGTCAGCTATACATCATCCCTGCCCAACTCTTTCAAACATGCCTGAAAACAACACTTCTAAATCAATTTTTAAAATGAATAATAACCCTAACATTCAATTTAATATTTACAGAATAAAATTCATGAGCAAATATAGACTAGTTATTTGGTATGATTAATTTTATAGAAACCTAATCTTGGAAAGGGATATGCAAATCTGCATAAATCTACCAGGATTCCCAGGGTTTCCCTGGTGGCTCAGACAGTAAAGAATACGCCTGCGATGCAGGAGACCTGGGTTTGATCCCTGCGTTGGGAAGATCCCCTTGAGAAGGGAAAGGCTACCCACTCCAGTATCCTTGCCTGGAGAATTCCATGGACAGAGGAGCCTGGCGGGCTACAGTCCATGGGGTTGCAAAGAGTTGGACAAGACTGAACGACTTTCATTTTCACCAGTATTCTCTCTTTAGTCTCTCCTCACTATATACCATTCCTAATTTTAAATACAATGTGTTACATTCACACTTGTCCTAGTGAGACTCCAGTTAGGAGATATAAATCACATCAGTTATCGTAACAGAAGAAATTAATATAAATAAATTGCTAACTAGATATAAAGCTGTCAATTAGATAACTCAAAAGGTAGATGAAAACATGAAGGTATCAGGGAAGTAGCAATTTCAGGAAGAATTCCCCTAGTTGGGCCTAGGATCCAAAATGCTTCATAAATGGAAAATTGTCAGTAATATTTAGTTCACCTTGTAATGGTTCCACCTTTCTAGAAGGCAACTCATCCAGAAATCTTTGACATCTTTAAATATAAATATGTACTAGATGTAACCAGCTTTTGTCTAATACAGGCAGTAGAAGCATTAGCCTAGTATGATCTATTACATTCTAGGAATGGAAGTCTCTGAAATATACTTTATTCAATTCACAATGTTACTTAGCATGCTTAGGATAATGTGTTAGTCCTTCAGTAGTGTCTGACTCTTTGGGGCCCCATGGACTTTAGCCCACCAGACTTCTCTGTTCATCGGATTCTCCAGGCAAGAATACTGGAGTGGGTTGCCATTTCCTTCTCCAGGAAGGCTTAGGCTAAATCAGTAGTAATTATTTTAACATTGCTGGTACTCCTTATTAAGTGAAATCTTTTAGGCAATTTTGAATACTGCAACCTAGCTTTCTGTATATGGAACCAAGTTTTCTTTTAAAAGCTATAATTTTCAACATAGATACTTGGCAGAATAGATATGTCCATGAATAGAATTCTAGACATAGATACATGACAGACAGGTAAAGCATTGATGCATATTTATATATTGACTAACATTGTCATTATAGTAAAATAAGATATGAATTTAAAACTATCCCCATGTAGACTACTGTATGAACCAGATTTCAAACATTATTTTTCAACAGCAAACAATATTATTTTATAAGGTAAAAAACTGACATTAGAAATATATTATCATTAAATTCTGTGATCTTGGCTCAAGAACATCAACCATTAAGTAAAACTGCTGATTTATCTGTGATATAATAGGATTATACCACAAATAGTGGGATTTTTTTGCTTTGAAACTCTCCTAATTTTGTCTCTTATCACACGAGTACACAACAAAACAACTTGATATTTGGGTATTAAATATGTTTTCGGTCACATACATTTATATTAACTTCTTTGAGTGTTTCATTCCGTGCATCTTTTCTGGTCTCCAAAACAATATATCTAACTGACAAATTTGACGCTAGTGGTAAAGAGCCTGCCTATCAATGCAGGAGACGTAAGAGACTCGGGTTTGATCCGTGGGTTAGGAAGATTCCCCTGGAGGAGGAAATGGCTAACCACCCCAATATTCTTGCCTGGAGAATTCCATGGACAGAAGAGCCCTGTGGCCTATGGTCCATGGGGTCACAAAGAGTCAGACACAGCTGAGCTACAAACACTTTCACTTTGGGTCCTGAGGGTTAGGCTCTCATGAAGGGGAGTGATGTCCTTATAAAAAAGACTCCAGAGCCTGACCTTCCTCCAGAGGAGCCCACAGCAAGTTTCAAAAGAGGGCGATCTATGAACCAATGGCCCAGGCCTCAGCAAACATTTCATCTGCCAGCACCTGGATTTTGTGCTGCTGATCACTTCTCAGCCTCAAGAACCTGGAAGAATAAGTTTGTCTTTTATAACCTACTCAGTCTATGGTATTCTGTTATACCCACCCAAACAGACTAAGATGTATATTTCTCCAAGATGTATAGATAAATGTTATCAGTTTGCCTTTGCTTGCGCATACATATGTCTGCCTCTACACTCCATAAACAAACCTTACATGAGTAGAAACAATACTTAGATATTGATCATAGATCACATTGAATGATGAGTAAAAGCATCTATTATAGATACTTTCTCATATATACCTATTAAAAATGTTTATCAATGAAACATTTTAAATATATGAGGTAATTTATCTCATAGTTTATATATATATATATATATATATAAACTATATATATACAGTTATAGCAAGGTAGATATCAAAAGTAATATCTATTAATATATGTTTGGATTTCCCAGGTGGTGTTAGCAGTATAGAATCTGCCAGCAATGCAGGAGACTTAGGAGACATGGGTTTAATCCCTGGGTCAGGAAGATCCCCTGGAGCAGAAAATGGCAACTCGCCCCAGTATTCTTGCCTGGGAAATTCCATGGCCAGAAGAACCTAGTGAGCTACAGTCCTCTTCTGTAGCTTAAGCCCTGCTTATGACAAAATATGCTTAGAATATAGCAATTTCTCTTTATAAAGTAGATTATGTATACTGTTATTAAAATGACCCATCACACTAAGAAGTTATTTTATCATATCAAAAATTTTTTAGAGATTGGACATAGCAAGTTATTTATATGAAAATAGCAATTATAAAATCAGTCCTTGCGAAACTAAAATATGCTTCATAAGATTATCCAGTTCCACTTTCACATTTAATCTAATTAATATGTTCAATTTTTTGTCTGATTCTGAATGCAGTGTCGTTTATTAGCAGAATTTTTTTTATAATAATCATGATCACTCAATAAGATTGCTACATTGTTAATAAACAGCAAGGGGAGCTGTCAAAAGGAACCCATTTAGACTTCTTTTTCCTTTTCCCTCAAAAACATGTGATAACAGATCAAATAACTGGCGTACCAGATTATAAAGTGTGAAGATGTTTGTATGATCAGATGCTTGAAAGAAAAGTGAAAGAAGGTGAAGTTGCTCAGTCGTGTCTGACTCTTTGTGACCCCGTGGACTGTAGCCCACCAGGCTCCTCCGTCCATGGGATTCTCCAGGGCAAGAATACTGGAGTAGGTTGCCATTTCCTTCTCCAGATGCTGAGAGACCCATAAATAGTCAATGTTCTGTAATTCTAGTCAAAGTTCTAAGAATCTATGGAGACTGACTGGAACATTGTAAGGTAAGGTGGAATATATATTTTCTCACTTGAACTTCTGAAGTCTATTCAATACATCTGTAGAAAACTTTTTACTGTCTCATCTGTGTCACCATTTTTTTTAATCTTTTTTATTTTTTATATTGTAATGGATTTTGTCATACATTGAAATGAAACAGCCATGGGTTTACATGTGTTCCCCATCCCGATCCCCCCTCCCACTTCCCTCTCTACCGGATCCCTCTAGGTCTTCCCAGTGCACCAGGTCCGAGAGCTTGTCTCATGCATCCAACCTGGGCTGGTGATCTGTTTCACCCTAGATAATATACGTTATGCAGAACAGAAAAAGAGACACAGATGTATAGAACAATCTTTTAGACTCTGTGGGAGAAGACGAGGGTGGGATGTTTCAAGAGAACAGCACCATTTTTTATTTTGTTTTTTATAGACATCTTCAAGAATATTATGGAAATCAAAAAAATAAGTAATTTTTAATAAAAAAAAGACCCCACTTTTTGTTTCTATCTCACCTATGTTTGCTGTTGTTGTTTAGTGCCTAAGTCATTTCCATCTCTTGTGACCCAGGGGACTGTAGCTTGCCAGGTTCCTCTGTCCATGAGATGTCCCAGACAAGAATATGGAGTGGGTTACCATTCCCTTCTCCAGGGGATCTTCTCAACCCAGGGATCGAACCCATGTCTCCTGAATTGCAGGTGGATTCTTTACCACTCAGTCACCAGAGAAGCCCTGTTTCTATGCAAGTATACTTAAGGTAAGATATCAGGGGATATATTATTTAGAATTATGGCTACTTGTATAGAAAATGTTCTGTTCATTTCTCCATGGATCCTGTTGTTATTTTCATGCAATCTGGCTCCCAATCTTTTTTTAGTACCAATGGTAACAACTGTTACTTTGTTAGAAGATGGGTCTCAAGCTTTTGGAGTACATTTGTGTAAAAGTGGAAAATTTTTATATTACATCACTTCCACAAGCATTTCTTAACAAGTATCTGAGTGAGGTGGTAATATAAATACCCCCAGGGATATACATACCCCTTAGTAAGGACCGTCTGGACATATGATACACACTTGAGAAAAAATTACCCATCATGGGACTTTGCATCATATCACATAGTTTCTTGACCATCTTCCTTTTTTGGTTCTATGTTCCTAGTTTCTTACTAGGTTTTCCCATGAACACTTCTTAACCAATCACTCTCAAATCTTGCATCTGAAGAACCTTATCTAAAATAAGACATAAGTAACAGGTGTTGCTAGCAGTAAAGAACCCTCCTGCCAATGGAGGAGATGTAAGAGACCAGGGTTCAATCCCTGGGGCAGGAAGATCCCCTGGAGGAAGGTATGGCAATCCACTTCAGTATTCTTTCCTGGAGGATCCTACGGACAGAGGAGCCTGGCAGGCTACAGTTCGTAGGGTTGCAAAGAGTTGGACACGTCTGAAGACATTTAGCAGAAAAAGCAGCAAAAGACTTTTAGTGAAGGTGACTCTGAAATGATTCTGGGTAAGAATTTCTCAACAGTGGAAACTTCGGCAGGTTTAAAGGGTAGAGTGAGGCAGCCCTCATTACTCTCAACACAATAGTCAGATGTGATGATGAGTAGGGTTAAAGATTCTTGGCAAGTTTCCGCCTGTCTCCTCTGCTCCACTTCTAGCTCTTATTTCTAGCTGCTCGCCCAGCTGACCACAGCAGACTTAGGACCCCCTGCAGGAGCTTGACTGTAGACCGCAGAAGTGACCGTTACAGAAGGTCAACAGCTCCCCCGGGGGCCCCCCTTGAGTCTCCCTCCTCCACTTTGGTACCTGAGAGAGGGTGATTTCTGTGACTGACTTGTTAATGTCTCCTCTGAGTCTTCCGCTCTTTCTACCTTCATTTTTGCAGATCTCACAATTGTGCCAGATCTAACTGTTCCTTAACTTCTTTATCTACAACTTTCATTGTGACTTACACATAGTGGCACACACTTAGTGGTCATTCAATAAAGGTAATGAATACACGGATGGTGATTTCATGGAAAGAGATCATTTACAAAGTGACTGGGAAATAAGTATTTCCCAAATAGTAAGTACTACCATTTCACTGAAATAATTAAGATGAGCTAAACTTAGTTTTATCAGTGAAAAGGTAGTACCTTAAGCTAAACTTGGGCTTCGCTGGCAGCTCAGCTGGTAAAGAATCTGCCTGCAATGTGGGAGATCTGGGTTCAATTCCTGGGTTTGGGAGATGCCCTGGAGAAGGAAATGGCAACCCATGACAATATTCTTGCCTGGGAAATCCCATAGACAGAGGAAGATAGCTGAATACAGTTCATGGAGTCACAAAGAGTCAGATACAATTGAGCGACTAAGTACAGCACAGTGCATAAGCAACATTTAGAGATGCTCATGAAGCTTAGGATTCAAAGCAATTATTTTGTGAATTTAGAAAAGAAGCAAAAGGAAGGCATAGGAATAGAATATTCACATCCTCAGCTGGTAATTTAAAATTGATCAAGCGCTCAATGTACCAACCATTACTTGTTTAATTGGAGCATAGATAAATGTGTACAGAGAAAAGATGATTCAGTTTCTCTGCAAATATTGATAGACTGGACCATATTGAACTTCCTTTTTCTTGCTGAACAAAAGAAACATGTTTCTCAATAAGCATCCAGGAAGCAGTAAGTAAGTAATTTGTGGTTGAACAAGTGAAATTTTATACATCGCAACTAAAAACTAAACCTTGAAAAACAGCAGTGCTTAGGTGCTGCATCTGTGCAGAAAGATTAAAGTACTGCTTATTTTATTCAGCAATATAGTGAAGAAATTTAATAGACATCACTAGGAATTATGTCAATTAAGTAGACATGATATTAAAACATGGGAAAGGGAAAGTAATGAGACTTGATTTCCAAGATTTATTATATATGTAAGAAACCATTCAATGCAATAAAAACTCATGAAAATTAATATTTTCAAGTTAAATTATTATAGCACATTATTTATATGTCACTTGTTAATGCTTCTGTCATTATTCACTCTCAAGGTGCTGAATAAATTTTAGAAAAAGCATAAATATGTTATCTTCAATTCAGGATAGCCTTTATTCTGCTATTTCAATTGGATTGACAATTTTTTTCTCCTACTCCACTCTTCCCCCAGTAACGTGTGTCTATTTTTTTTAGAAGAAAAGTGAAATATGGTGTGACTGCATTATAAAATATTGTTTTTATCACTTATTTAGCATCTTAGAACTCCAAAATGCATATGATAAAGGTTGCAATGTGTTTATATATTAAAGACCTGCAGGGAGTTATGCTGTGAAGCCAGAATCTCAAACCACTTTTGCTTACCATATAGAGGTCTATAGATAAAAATAGGTGTAGATAACTACTTGCTTATAAGTAATCTACAGGAAGCAGAGATTATTTAAAAGTTAAGCAATGTTTAATAACATTTTTCACAAGAAGTAAGTTATGGAAAATATCATCTCTAGTATCCATTGGTTGTGTGACCCTTGCTCCATTTTTCCTCTCTGAGGTATGTTTCCATAGCTGTAAAGAGAAGGGAATGGCTATGCACTCCAGTATTTTGGCCTGGAGAATTCCATGGACAGTGGAGCCTGGTGGGCTACAGGCCATAGATGGCAAAATTGGACGCAACTCGGTGACTAACACTAAAGAAAGAAGCTATCCTCCGAGTCTACCTTACAGAATACTCCTAAAGGTCGATAGAATTAGTGAATGTGCAAGCATGCTTTGTAAACCCTAAAATGGTGCATGGCTGAAAAAACAAAAATACTGTGAATTATTCAAAGTATGTATTTTAATTAGCTATTCTTTTAAGCATAGCTCCAAATTTTTTTAAACTGTTTTTAATGGGCTTTATTTCTTTTTTATTTTTCTTAACCCCACAAATATCCTGTTTAATATAAGCACATTGCTTCTTTACTAATTACAGATTTAGACTTTCTTTAGTCTTCACCCACTATGGGTAAAGGTTTATTTATTTAATTTTTTCATTTATTTTTATTAGTTGGAGGCTATTTTCTTTACAATATTGTAGTGAATTTTTCTGGGGAACACATGTAAATCAATGTATGGCATAGCTCTAAATTACTTCATTAAGACAAGTGCTTGACCAAAGAGTTGTTCATCATGACCCAACTGACATACCAGAGTAGCCATCAGAATAAACCTTAAATAAAGAGAAAATATTTGCCACAACATGAAAAGGTATGGATACCATTAACATAAAGAATGCGAATTTTCTGTGTGGCTCAGGAAACTCAAACAGGGACTCTGTACCAACCTAGAGAGGTGGGATGGGGAGGGAGGTGGGAGGGAACTTCAAGAGGGAGGGGGCACATGTGTACCTGTGGCTGATTCATGTTGAGGTTTGACAGAAAACAGCAAAGTTCTGTAAAGCAATTATCCTTCAATTAAAAAATAAGTAAATTAAAAAAAATGCCTGTTTAATAATATAAGCTTTCACAAACAAAAAAAGAAAAGGAAAAATGTAAATGGTCTTTCAACAGAAGGAAGAATTGTAATGTTTCTATCATTGCAGAAGAATAAGAACATAAAAACAAAACCCCAAAATTATTTTAATTATTTTAAAATGATAATAGTTGGATAACACTTTGGTAGTATCTGAAAAAAACTAAACATACTCTTACCACATGATTCAGCATTTGTGCTCTTTGGTATTTCACCCAACAGAGTCAAAAACTGATGTCCATACAAAAAACTACACAGTGCTATTTATGGCTGCATTATTCATAATTGCCAAAATTTGGAAGCAGTCAAGATGTCCTTCAATAGGTGAATAGATTGACAAGCTGTGGCATATCCAGACAAAGGAATACTCAGCACTAAAAAAAAATAAGAAAAAAATGAGGATCCAATTCATGAAAAGATGTGAAAGAACTTTAAATGTATAAGGATTACTAAGTGAAAAAAGCCAGTCTGATTTTGACTATATGCCATTTTGGAAAAAGCACAAATAAGAGGCCGTTTTTAAAAAAAAAATCAGTGCTTTCTGGGATTGGAGTAGGGTAAAGGATGAACAGGCAGAACATAAAAGATTTTTAAGGCAATAAAAAACTCCCTGTACAAAACTATAATGATGGACAGATGTCATTACATATCTGTCCAAACCCACACAATGTACAAAACTGAGAGTAAACCCTTTGAGAGTAAACTTTGAGCTTTGAGTTATTTGGACATGTAGGTATAAGTTCATCTATTGAACAAAGATACTGCAAAGGGGATGTTGATAACTGGAGAATTTGTGCATTGTGGGAACAGGAGGAAGATGGGAAAATTCAATTTTTGTCTTAGTTTTGCTATGAACCTAAAACTTGTCTAAAAAAAAAACTTTTAAAAAGTGACAGATATTGTCCTTTGCAAAAACTGTACTGTAAGAATTAAGATGGGTGAAACTATCACCCAAGGATTAGGAAACATCAGCCAATCTATATCTCAAAATTGTATAATTTATGTAATGCAGGGGTATTATCTATGACCCCTTCCATGAATAGCCTTTTGATCAATGAAGTGGAGAAAACTAAGGATAGCCCAGTTAGCAGAGAAGACCTCTGAACTCTTAGGAGAGAAGCAGGAAATTGTAGCACAGCTAAACTCTTTGAGAAATTTTAAAAGGCAATTTGGAGATATTTAGAGCCTGTGGAAGCCTGCTGGGAACAGGACTCTAAAATGACAAATATGTTGGAAAAATTGTGGTCCAAGGCCATTATTGCTGGCTATGAGTGGGATCTCTGGAACCAAAGGGAGCACACAGGTCTTCCTAAAATTGGGTTTATGTCAGAGGTTAAAGTGATTTCTATCTAGGCAAGAGATATGCTCATGTGTACAAAGAACAGCATAGTAACTCCTGGCAGAAAACCTAACAAAACCAGGGTAATCTGGGGAAAAGTAAGTCTGGCTCATGGAATCTAGCTTGGCTCATGCCAAATTCTGAAATACCCTTACTAAAGCCATTAGATACAGAATCTGTGTGATATTGTACCCTTCAAGGATTTAAACTTACTGAAAATTAAATAAATAAAAGAGAATTTGTGGGGGGAAAAGGCAATTTGGAAATACTGCTAGCTCACATATATTTTTAAGAGTTCACAATATCTACCCAATGAGACATGTAGAATCTATAAAGGGCTCAGGCTAATTGTTCATAATATGAAAATAGTAAGAAATAATTTGACAAATGAAACTGCAACTTTTAAAATATGGGACAAGTAATGCTGTCTTCTATAGAAAGTCATCCATACTCAAAATATAAATCTAAATTATATTTCCCTAGGAAATTAAGAGAAGACTCATGAGAGTCCCTTGGACTGTAAGGAGATCCAACTAGTCCATCTACAGGAAATCAGTCCTGAATATTCATTGGAAGGACTGATGCTGAAGCTCAAACTCCAATACTTTGGCCATCTGATGAGAACTGACTCATTGGAAAAGACCCTGATTCTGGGAAAGCTTGAGGGCCGGAGGAGAAGGGGGCGACAGAGGATGAGATGGGTAGATGGCATCATCAACTCAACAGACATAAGGACATGAGTTTGAATAAACTTGGGATGTTGGTGAAGGACATGAGTTTGGATAAACTTGGGATGTTGGTGATAGATGCCAGGGAGGCCTGGCAGGCTGTAGTCCCTGCGGTAACAAAAAGTCAGACATGACTGGGTAACTGAACTGAACTGAACTGAACTGAGGAAATTAGGAAAAGAAAAATCAGTTTCCAAACTATATTTTTTGTATTAGTCCTCACATGTTGCACTCTAAACTTAAAAGGCTAAGACCTAAGAGGGAGTTTCTTACAGGTTCACTGGGACTCTAATAAGAAGAAAGGGGAAGAAGGAAAAAGGGAAATTGAATTTGACCCTGAGGTTGTTCATATTTTTCAAAGAAGATATTTTTGAAATTTATATAATTATTCTAAAGCACTTCTAGCTTTCAAAATTAAAATGTCACATTTGTGGCATTTCTTTATCAGCAAATTTGGAACATGTTATCCCTACTCTTAAAATGAAGGTAAATGATAATTAAGCTGTGGTTACTGTTTTACATATTAAATGTGCCAGTATCAGAAAGAGGGAATGAAATAAGTGGAAAATATCAGCTTCTAGCCAGGAAATTAAAATAAAGGAAGAAAAAAAAAAAAAAAACCAGCAGGAACACATAGCCCCTTAAATCAGCAGTGTCAGGAATGTGACAGACCACTTTTTTCTCTCCTTGTGGCTTTGATTTGCAGATGGACTCTGAGTTGAATTTGTGTCAGAAGGTTTCACTTAAGTAAGGAAAGAAATGTAGTTGGGGCACAAATTGAAAAATGGGTTTTGGTTAAACAACCTGGGTATGAATGGATGAGAAAAGTTCTGGCCTCTCTCTCATTAGATTCATCACTTAGTTGTGATCTCTATTCATCTGAGGAGTCATGGTTAACTCTCTGAACATTTTTAAACTATATTCTTTGAAATGTATCTTAAAAAAAAATATTTCAACCAGGATGAAAAATAGGTATTTCTCCAGAATCTGTTTAATGTGATTGAATGCAATCTCCTGTTAAAAGTTCCAGAATCAAAATTAATGGAGTTGACATATTTTTAGAGATATATTCAAAATCAGTTGCCTTTATCATATCAGAAAGGCTTTACCTCCATATATTATGTGTGTATTATGTGTATGTATATTTAGCTACTAAGTCACATCCGACTCTTTGCAGCTCCACGGATTGTAGCTCACCAGGCTTCTCTGTCCATGGGATTTCCCAGGCAAGAATATTGGAATGGGTTGCCTTTTCCTTCTCCAGGGGACCTTCTTGAATTAGAGATTGAACACACACCTCCTGTCCTGGCATACAGATTCTTTAGTATTGAGCCACCTGGGAAGTCCTATATATATAAAAATGTCAACATCAACAAGTTACAAGTTTTAAGAGAGATTTTAAATTCTTCAAACTTGTGGTTACAAAATCTTGCCAGAAACAGAAGAGTGAGTAGAGTTTATGATCACAGTGAAACATACCACAATTCACATAAAATGGAAGGAATTCCAATACCCTGCCACAAAGGAAACACAATTTAAACACACCAAAACCACACCCAAACTATCTCACATTTAATAGCAAAAATTCAGTTTTAAAAGGCCTCATATGCAGCAGTTCTGACCCACTGGCCCCAAGCTTCTCCATTTCTTTGTTCTTGACTTACTTTCCTTCATTGTTTCCACACTCATCTTCCTTTCTCCTTCACTTGCCATGTACCATTATCTCTTTCTCTTACACTGATAACATCTTTTTCTCTGAAAATTCTAGTTTGGTTTCTTGTTTATTTTGGGCTACACATTTTGTCTTGGAAAGCATCAAAAGGCAGTGGCAAACACAGTCTAAGACAATCATCTCTGAGTGCTGAAGACTTGATGCTTTTGAACTATGTGTAGCGTTGGAGAAGACTCCTAAGAGTCCCTTGGACTTCAGGGAGATCACACCAGTCCATCCTAAAGGAAATCAGTCCTAAATATTCATTGGAAGGACTGATGAAGGAAGGTCTGTAACTCCAATACTTTGGCCTCCTGATGAGAACTGACTCATTGGAAAAGACCCTGATGCTGGGAAAGATTGAAGGCAGGAGGAGAAGGGGATAACAAAGGGTGAGATGGTTGGATGGCATCACCAACTCAATGGACAGGAGTTCTAGCAAGCTTCAGGAGATTGTGAAGGACAAGGAAGCCTGGGGTGCTTGGGGTCACAAAGAGTCAGACATGACTGGACAACATAAAGACCTTTTTATTCTCTTTCTTGTTTTTTCTTTTATTTTTTTATTTTACTATGTCACAGAATTTCAAATACATAGGGTGAGACCTAGATATTTGTTGACCAATCATTTATATATATTCATATCTTGTGGCTTATATACATGTACATGTGTATATATACTCAGTCACTTCAGTCGGACTCTTCGTGACCCTACTGACTATAGCCTGCCAAGCTCCTCAGTCTATGGGATTCTGCAGGCAGGAAGACTAGACTTGGTTGCCATGCCCTTTTGCAAGTGATATTCCTGACCCACAGGATGGAACCCATGTCTACTGGATTGCAGACAAATTCTTTACTGTTGAGCACCCAGGGAGTTTCATGCATATCCACAAAAGTCCCTTGACAGAGAGGATTTGAGAAAATGAATATACACAGTAGATCTTTCTCTTTGACAAGTCTCCCATCTTTAATTTACAAAATTATCTCTTTCTGGGTTAAATTAAAAATATTAATATTTTTCAAAAATTTTTTTTAAAGTTAAAGTTTCATATGTATAAAAAGTACCACCGGAATTAGGCAGTGTAAATAATGAAAAATTCTATGTCTTTTTCTAGAGAAGTATTTATTCAACATTTCCAACATAAGAAAAAAAAGAAAAAAAAAAAAACCCTGTGGGAAAACTTTGTGAGGGATATGAAAGGAAGATCTGCTACTTATATAATGGGTGTCTTTTGAGCAAATAGTCTTTGCCTAGAGTGAAATTTCATTGGTGCCCTTAGGCTGCTATAACAAAAATACTACAGAATATGTGACTTATAATCAGAAGGAATGTATTGCTCAGAGTTCTGGAGGCTAGAAGTCCAAGATCAAGGTGTCAGCATTGTCAGGTGTGGTAAAGTTGCTCTTCTAGCTGCAGACTACCGACTTTTCACTGTCCTCATGGAGTAGAAGGGGCTGTGGAGGCCTGTAGGATTCTTTTATAAAGACACTAATCCTATTCATGAGGTCCACTCTCATGTCTTAAACACCTGCCAAACCCCTACCTCCTGAAACCATTCCACGAAACACTAGGATTTCAACATATGCATTTTGGGAGGGATACAAATGTTCAGACCATAACATTCCATTCCAGTTATACAAAATCTGGGGCTTCTCAGGCAGCATTGGTGGTAAAGAACCCACCTGGCAATGCAGAAGACATGGGTTCTATCCTTGGGTCGGGAAGGTCCCCTGGAGAAGGGAATGGCAACCCACTCTATTATTCTTGCCTGGCAAATCCCATGGACAGAAGGTTGGATGGCTACAGACCACTGTAGAGTCAGACACAACTCAGCAACTAAATGACAAGAACAATATACAAAATCCATCTTTCTCACGTGTTAGCAACTCAAAAGTTTCGGTCCAAATTCTCATCTGAATATCATCTGAATCAGGTATGGATGGGACTCCAGCTGTGAACTTGCGAACTCCATTGTGCTGTATGTTTCTAAAATGCAATGTTGGAACAGACATAGGACAGACATCTCATTCCAAGGGGTGAGATGTCAATGGAAAGTGAATCATAGGCCCCAAGGAAGTCCAAAGCCCTCGGGCCCATAGGGTCAGGCAATCCTACAATCTGGGGATCCCCCTTTCAAAATACAGTGAGTTAGCTTGTAGCTCCCATGGCTTTTCCGGGCATAGCACGCTTCGTGGCCTTCATGTGTTGGGATTCCATGCCTGTGACTCTCTTGAGTTAGAATCTCACACCAGTGGCTCTACCGATACAAAGTCTTGGTGGCCCACTCATCCCGTTGGTTCCACCGGGCATTATCTTAGTGGAGACTCTCTGCAGTCACCACACCTGAGTGCAACACTCCATGGTTCTGGGTAGCTCCATAGTCGAAACCTAGCTGGAGGTGTAGAAGGAACTACCAAACTCGTGATAGGTCCCTGTGTCTGCAAATCATACTCTTTGCCTAGTGGGAAAAAAAAGAACAGTCCCCCCCACCAAGGCAAACTATTATCTCAAATATAGTTTGAGAAATGAGTTAGGAAAGTTAAAAAAATTAATGGTAAATTAAATGTAATATCACTATAACAATGAAATAATTGTTCTAATGGTATGCATAATTAATATGAAAAACTTACCCAGAAAAATGATTGCTGTGGAAATTCAAAAGAGATCAAGAACCTTGGTCTCAGGACATTAGAGAAGTTTCTGAGAGTAGGTAGGATTTAAGCTGGATGACAAAGAGTAGGTCAGATTTGAACAGAGGCTAAACGTTTAGAGAGAATAAAGATTAGAAATAATAAAGTATTCCATTAGCAACTTGACTGCCTGAATTGGAATTAATAGAGTTGGCTTGAGGACAGAGAAAGAGATAACAACTATAAAAATAAATTCTAACTGGAGTTAAATTTTAGTTGCAGGATACTCATAGCATGAAAAATCTTTTGCATTTTTCTGTGACTTCTGTACATCAATTTTAATATGATTAATTAATTGCCAATGCGTTTTTTATTGAAGACAACTTTGAGGAAAGGTATTAAAGGAAGAAAAAATAAAATTGATAGGAGAGGATAATTTTATTTAGATAAATTTATAGTTATCTAATAATAGCTTTATTATGACCATCTATATAAAATAGTCTAAATAAAATTGTAATATTTAAAAAATTCTTTTACATTCAGTCTTATCTCACAATTCACTTAAGATATTGGATTACATACATTAGTAATTACCAACTAGAAAACATAAAATTTTCAAAAATTCTGTTTTCAATAACAAGAGCATGATGTTATTAGAAATACAAATAACAAAAGTATAAATTCTTAGAAAAATTTGTTTAAATATTATCAAAGAACAAAAAGAAATGTTAATAACTGAAGAGATATAACACAATATGAGTTTTAAAATTGCCATTTCTATCCAAATTAGTCTATAGAATCAAAACAACTGCAATAGAAACAACACATTCTTTTTCTTAGAACTTGACAAGATATTCCTCAAATTCATATGAAAAAGCAAGGTGCCAGAAACAGTCAAGATAATGTTGAAGAAGAATAAGCAACTATATGGTGTTTGTAGGTATCAAGACTTAAACTAATGAATAAGACAGTGCAGTTCTGGCATTTAAGATAACAATTGAGTAATGGGGTCCAGATTAGAGTTGGAAACAGATTCATACAGATGTGTGCCTTGATATTTGACAGAGGTACTCCTGCAAATACCTGTAGAATTAATGAATTATTCAATATGTGAATGTCCCCCTTTCATAACAGGAACAACAACAAACCCCACCAAGTTCTATAGTAAGGCTTTTCCAGGTGGAGATTCCAGTACAAAGTAGTTACTTTCTTCTCTCCCCTAGAAAAGCATTCAGTGATAAGGAGAAAAGAAAGGAAACACACATGGGTTGTATTTTTTAAAGAATTAGAAAATACAAAAATATCGAAAGAACACTTACTGTTGTTCAGAAAGAGGCCTTTAGGCAGGTGCATAGAGGAGTGTGAGCAGAGAGCACACCACAGAATTCAGGAAGTGTTAGCAAAGTACCTTCTCTCTTTTTTTAAAAAATGTCATTTGTTATTGTATTTTATTTTGTTTTAATTTTTATTGGGGTATAGTTGATTTATCATGTTATGTTAGTTTCAAGTGTACAGCAAAGTGAATCTGTTATATATATGTATACACACACACACACACACACACACACATATATATATATATATATATATATATATACACTCTTTTTTACATTCTTTTCTCATATAGGCTATTGCAGTATTATTTTCTTGTATAAGCTACCACAGAGCATTGAGTAGAATTCCTTGTGCTATGTGTAGGTTCTTATTAGTTTTATATTTTATGCATAAGTGTTAGTCACTCAATCTTGTCCAATTCTTTGCGGCCACATGCGCTGTAACCCACTAGGTTCCTCTGTCTATGGGATTTTTCAGGCAAGAACACTGGAGTGGGTTGCCATTTCCTTCTCCAGGGATCTTCCTGACCCAGGAATCCAACCTGGGTCTCTCACATTGCAGGCAGACTCTTTACCATCTGAGCCACTAGGGAGACATCCTCCCACCTTGCCCCCTCCACCACCGCGGGGTAACATCCGTAACTCTAGTTCCAGTATCTTTCTCTACAGGTCCAAAAGAATGAGTGTAGCCTGATGGGTGAAAGCAAAATTCCTGTCCTTGACCTTCTTTACAATGAATGCATGATGCAGAGGCTGGCATTAGGAATTTCCCAGGGCAACTGTGGTTTCAAGAAACATGTTTCACAGCAGATTTTACTGAGTTGCCCCAAGAGATCATACTCTATATCAGCAGTTCTCAGCCAGATCTCACCACCCTCTGATGTGCCAGGTAATGGTGCAATAAATCACATGCCATTTGGTAGTAGAACATTGAAAATTCTAAATTACATATCTTTTCTTAAATAAGGATGATCTGAGATTATCTCTGGCTATATTTCTCTCTACTGGGTATTGACACGGCTTTGGCCAGTGTGCTTTCTATAAGTTTTGTCGATCATATGAGTCAGAACAAAGCGAATGGATAGGGAATCAGTGTGCATGATCCTTTTATGTTAAACTTATTCATGTCAGGTGCCTTGCTAATTAGAGATCTGCATTCTTACAAGGTTCTACACCAAAATATATCAGTGAACCTTCATCCTTTTTGCTATAAGACCCTCCACTGAAGAAAGGAACTTCTGGAAAACCTGGAAAGTTTCCCTTGTGTCCAGATGTCTGTTAGCCAGAGGTTCAACAGAGAAGCTGGGCATGTGTATATCCTAGTATATTTCAGGAACATTGAAAGGGACCAAAAATAAAAATGACTGAAGAAAGGTATTTTTCCCTCTTCTTTTTTTCATTTTCATGTTCATGGTTGCATGGCATTTTCCCTTGGGAGAAGGGAGGGAACAGAAGAAAATCTACCAGGCAAAGAACCATTTATATAAAATATTTCCCTGTCAACACCTTAATTCCAGCAGAGACTGTTCCCACTCCTCAACCAGCACCACAGTTTGTAAGACAAACCTAATAGCAGGATATGCGGGGCTACACACACAAAGAAAGAGAACCTTTGTCTTTTTTCAAAAAAAAAAAAAAAAGTCAGGAATTCAGGAATGTTTTCATCACATCTCACAGAGTACCTTTGATTGGATTGGTTTATTGCTCACTTTTTTTCCCCCTATTACTCCATAAAGGATAGGAGAGAAGGCTGAGTGGTGAAGGCTGGTGGAAGCATTAATCTCCTATATCCATTCTAAGTGGTTGCTTTATCTGACAAAATATTTCCTTATGGCGAGGAGAGTGTTTGCATATTTCCAGATCTCCTTTGTGTCTTTAATCAGGAAGGCACTAATGGATCACAGAACGTTTCCTATCTATTATATTTTAGTTTTGCTTGCTAGTGTCTTTTTTTTTTTTTTTTTTTTTTTACATTTGGTCTTCTTTTGTGATCTGATGTTTTGTGAAGAGGTTTTGGTTTTATAAAGTAGTACCATTAGGAATCAACACAGGGGTGCCATGTGCTTCTTAAAAAATAGAATATGCACTTTTTAAAAAGACCCTTTTTACTAAGATTATCGATTAAGCATAGTTTTTTTTTTTTTTTTTTTTTCCCCTAGACTTTTCCATTTATGCATTTTTCCCAATGGGCTTGGCAGGTGGTGCTACTGGTAAAGAACCTGCTGCCAATGCAGAAAACATTACAGATGTGGGTTTGATCCCTAGGTGGGGAAGATCTCCTGGAGAACGGCACGGAAACCCACTCCAGTATTCTTGCCTGGAGAATCCCTATGGATGATGGAACCTGGCTGGCTACATTCCATAGAGTTGGACATGACTGAAGCCATGTAGCACACACACACTGATTGAAAATACAGATCCAATACAATATGATAGTTCATAAACTGTAATATACGAGAAGCTATTTTTACTACTTAAGTTCATAATAGCTTGGCAATGAGGGAAATAAAAATGCATATCCATGTAAAGTCAGAATAATAAGGGTGGTATAGGTGACAAAAATAAGAAGGGAAAATAGTGAAAATCCAGATATTCAGATCTCAGAAGACTAAGTTTCATCAGCGTGGATGTGGTGAAAGAATACCATCTGCTTGAGGATATAAATGTGCTTTTTTGTAAGAGAAGTTGATAAAAATTAGTACAAATCTGTAAACAATTTGGAAATTAAATAATTAAATAATTACAGCAAAATAATAATAATACTTATGAACATTATAAATTAATAATACATTGTATCTTTATCATATTTTATAGCTTAAAAATTCTTTTTTGCTTTATTTTACAACATTTTACATGCTAACAAAATCCTTCACCCTAGCCTTCAAAAGTACATGAACCAAGAACTTCCAAGATGTACAAACTGGATTTAGGAAGGGCAGAGGAGTCAGAGATCAAATTGCCAACATCCTTTGGATCATAGAAAAAGCAAGAGAATTCCAGAAAAAGATCTACTTCTGTTTCACTGATTACACTAAAGCCTTTGACTGTGTGGATCACAACAAAGTGTGGAAAATACTTGAAGAGATGGGAATACCAGACCACCTTACCTGCATGCTAAGAAACCTATACACAGGTCAAGACACAACAGTTAAAATTGGACTTGGAACAATAGGACTGGTTCTAAATTGGGAAAGGAGCACATCAAGGCTGTATACTGTCACCCCGCTTGTTTAACTTATATGCAGAAAACACTACACTAATTGCCAGGCTGGATGAAGCACAAGCTGGAATCAAGACTGCCTGGAGAAATATCAATAACCTTAGATATGCAGATGACACCACACTTAGGGCAGAAAGTGAAGAGGATCTAAAGAGCCTCTTAAAGAAAGTGACAGAGGAGAGTGAAAAAGCTGGCTTAAAACTCAACATTCAAAAAACTAAAATCATGGCATCTGGTCTCTTTGCTTCATGGCCAATAGATGGGGAAAAATGGAAACTTTATTTTTTGTAGGCTCCAAAATCACTGTGGATGGTGACTGCAACCATGAAATTAAAAGACGCTTGCTTCTTGGAAGAAAATCTATGACCAATCTAGACAGCATATTAAAAAGCAAATACATTACCTTACTGGCAAAGGTCCGTCTAGTCAAAGCTATGGTTTTCCCAGTAGTCATGTATGAATATGAGAGTTGGACTACAAAGAAAGCTGAGCACCAAAGAATTGATGCTTTTGAACTGCGGTGTTGGAGAAGACTCCTGAGAGTCCCTTGCACTGGCAGGAGATCAAACCAGTCAATTCTAAAGAAAATTGGTCCTGAGTGTTTATTGGAAGGAGTGATGCTGAAGCTTAAACTATAATACTTTGGCCACTTGATGCAAAGAACTAACTCATTGGAAAAGACACTGATGCTGAGAAAGATTGAAGGCAGGAGGAGAAGGGGATGACAGAGGATGAGATGGTTGGATGGCATCACCAGCTCGATGGACATGAGTTTGAATAAGCTGCAGGAGTTGGTGATGGACAGGGAAGCCTGGCGTGGTGCAATCCATGGGGTCACAAAAAGTCAGACAGGACTGAGCAACTGAACTGAACTGAACTGAAACTTAATTAAAACTACATCTACATTTTTCCCTTAGTGATGGCTGAGTCAAAATGCTGTGGTATTTTCTCTTGCTCTTCTATTGTTTAATATATATACATAGAGTCAAAGAAATAGTTCTTGTCAGAACTATTTATGCTATTATACAATAACTACCCCCCCCACAAAAAAAAAATCAAGATCTGGGAACTTGCCTGGTGGTCCAGTGGTGAAGTCTCTGTGCTTCCAGTGCAGGGAGTGCGGGTTTAATCGCTATTCAAGTAACTAAGATTCCACATGCTTTGTGGCACGACCAAAGAGAAAATGTTAAAGAAAAAACAACAACAACAACAACAACAAGATTTTGTGTATATTTTTCATCTATCTTATAATAATTACTCTTTAGTTTGCACATTTTAGAAAGATTTTGCACTATCCTTAATAACCTGTACACAAGCTTTTTCTTAGTATATTTTTACAAAATTAAGCATTTAGGAAATGAGCCAAATAGAAATTTTATACATCAGTTAATCCAATTGAAAGTTAGTTGAAATATGGAATTGGTATCCTCTCATTTTTATATAATAAAAGAATAACTATATTACATAAATATACAGGGTTGGAAAAAAAGTGTCTTGGGCTTTTTCTGTAAGATGTTATGGAAAATCCCAAAGAAACTTTTTGTCCAACCCAATATTTAAAAATACAGCAGATATTTTTTCAGAGTATGAAAGTCAGTTAGTCATGTCCGGCTCTTTCCGACCCCATGGACTACAGCCTCCCAGACTCCTCTATCCATGGAATACAGAGTGGATAGTCATTCTCTTCTCCAGGGCATCTTCCCAACTCAGGGATTGAACTCAGATCTCCTGCATTGCAGGTGAATTCTTTACCCTCTGAGACACCTATAATACAATAGTAAATAACAATAATATATTATAATAATAAAACTTAGCTGTTTTTTTAAGCACCTACTTTGTGCCCAGTACTTTTCAAACCCTCTGCATGGGTTATTATCACTTAATCCTCACAATGCCTTTCAGATTAAGATTGCCATTGTACCCAATTTTCAAGCAAAGGAATACAAATGAAATTCACCTAAAGCAATACACGTAGGGATGAGCTAGTATGTATGCTCTCCTTACAACTAAAATATTGCATGATGTAAAATATATGAAATGTAAAAAGCAAAAATAATGTGCTGGCAATTAGGTGAAGAGTTGGCCCCAGATATACATGGTTCTGGTTTGCTTCCTCTAACCAACATTATTCAACGAGAAAGTGTTAACAAGGTTAACAAGAGGCAGTCTCTCAGTCATATCCCACCCTTTGCGACCCCATAAACTGTATGTAGTTCATCAGGCTTCTTGGTGCATGAATTCGCCAGGCAAGAATACTGGAGTGGGTTGCTATGCCTTCCCAAGGGGATCTTCCTGGCCTAGGGACTCAACCTGGCTCTCCTGCATCGCCGACAGATTCTTTACAGTCTGAGCCAACAGGGAAGCCTGATATAAAATACATGAAACATAAAAAGCAAAAGTAATCTAAGCAATCTGCTGGTAATTAGGTGAAAAGAGTTGCTTCCTTGTTCATGTGGCTTCTAGTTTGCTTCCCCAAGCCAAAATCAACTGCAATTTGAGAGCCTTTTCCCTGATACAATGTATCATTGTTGTATTTCTAAATATATACCAGTGGTCACATGTTATAGTTTAGTTACATATTACTAAGCATACTGGGGCTTCCCAGGTGGCAGAGTGGCGAAGAATCCACCTGCAATATGGAGACACAGGACCCATAGTCTCTATCTCTGGGTCAGGAAGATGCCCTGGAGGAGGAATTGGAAACCCACTCCAGTATTCTTGCCTGGAGAGTCCCATGGACAGAGGAGCCTGGTGTGCCACAGTCCATGGGATCACAAAGAGTTGGACACGACTGAACACCCACAAGCATATATAGTAAATATACTTTTGCATTTACTCATTTGATAATGTGAATTCTATGCCTTTGACTCCGAAAAAAAAAAAGGTAAGAATTTTGACCTTGGATTCACTGTCTCTGTAGGTGAATTTTGCCTCTGTCATTCTCTGACTAGCTGAGGCTATGAGAATCCTTTACCTTCTTGAGACTACTTGTATATAAAATGAGGTGATTGACCCCTTCCCAAAGTGAACATACTACTACATGTTAGGGACAGAGTTGCTAATCAATAAATGGCAGGTGTTTTTATTATTCTTCCAGTAAGTTAATAAATATTAAAACATATTAATGTTTCACTTCAGTATGGTGTTTATGTTACCTCTACTTTATATTACACATTTCAAAATTTTACTACATAAAGTTCCTACTCATTGGTTATATATTTAACTATACAACCCATCATTTGTCCAGCACATGTGTCAGAAGTATTATTGTATTTATAGAAGCTTTATCAAATTATTAGCTCAATAGCAGTTGACTTTATTGACTTTGTAAGAGAATATGCAAGATGCTTACATTATTGAAAGATGTTTACATTATTGGTATTTACTATTATAACCCTCATGTTTACCAACATATGGTGGTCATTTTTAAAAGATATTCAGATCTTTCAAACTGCATTCCTTGTAGTGTAGATTTTCTAAATGTCTTAGATGAAAATAGTATATAAACCCAAAATGTATAGTAATTTTCACAATTAATTCTTTTGAGATAATAATTTATTGCATGAAATAATCTCATAAAGTTGGCCATACTTTATTTACTCTGACACGTGGACTACAAGTTAATTATGTTAGATAAATATAACAGCTCATTTGCTTTAAATATGTGACTAATGAGGCAAACTCACAGTTTTAATTGCATTAAAGGTCAATCAGGTTTGCTTTGCTCCATGGAAACAGATTGCACTTCAAACACTAACTATGTTCATCACAAATGAATGAAAATAATCATAAGAAATTGTGAGACATTGAGCATTTAAGTCAAAGTTCATCACAGGTAGGTAAAGTCTTCTGAATTGCAAGTCAGTGATACTATCAAAATAATACTCAAAACTTAATATTAAAAACTAAGTAGAAATAACAGTTTTATTTTTTAAACTAAGATGCTCACAAAAGATTAAACTTCTAGTGTGATTTCATAAGTAGATACAGAGCTTCTTAGTATACATGTTCTGAAATGGGATCAACTCTGCCTGACACTTAGAGTCCACTCTGAGCTAATAATCTACATTTGAAAGTATTCTTTCCCATTCTTCCTGTTATGTCTCCTTCTTGGCCATCCCTGAATATTGTCTGTGGCTTTATTCTTTCTTTGACCCTCTTGTTTTGTCACTCTCCTTCCCCATAACAACTCATAGCTTCTGCTTTTTAATACAGTCAATAAACATTATCTGAAAAAAAAAATATATATACACAATGGCACTACACTTTATAAAATGGTAGCTTGTCTAATTTATCTAGTGATAAATTAATGTACCTTGCTCCTCAGAATAACCCAATATATAAAGTATCATGAGTAGATGGAATCAATTTTAAGAATGAAAAAATTAAAATACAATAATGCTAATAAATTCTGTCACACTGAAAGTTAATAAATGGCCTATAAGATCACCATGATTCTATTTCCATGCCTTCTTGAAGTATCACATTCAGCTACTAAACTGTCTTGACAACAACTGGGACTTCTGAGGTCTCTTGTTATACCAGAATCCTGTGTCTTATCTGTCAAGTTATCTATTTGTGTGATTTCTCTTGGAAATAGACGTGAAGAGGATCCTCTTGAGCATCTACAATTAGATTCTTATGTAAAATAAAGCAAGAAAAAAACCGAGACCTATCACTCAGTTCAGATCAGTTCAGTTCAGTCGCTCAGTCGTGTCTGACTCTTTGTGACCCCATGAATCGCAGCATGCCTGGCCTCCCTGTCCATCAACTCCCGGAGTTTACTCAAACCCATGTCCATTGAGTCAGTGATGCCATTGAGTCATCTCATCCTCTGTCGTCCCCTTCTCCTCCTGCCCCCAATCCCTCCCAGCATCAGGGTCTTTTCCAGTGAGTCAGCTCTTCACATGAGGTGGCCAAAGTACTGGAGTTTCAGCTTCAGCATCAGTCCTTCCAATGAACACCCAGGACTGATCTCCTTTAGGATGGCCTGGTTGGATCTCCTTGCAGTCCAAGGGAATCTCAAGAGTCTTCTCCAAAACCACAGTTCAAAAGCATCAATTCTTCGGTGCTCAGCTTTCTTTATAGTCCAACTCTCACATCCATACATGACCACTGGAGAAACCATAGCCTTGACCAGACCTATCACTAGTTGGTTTCTTTTACTTTCAGGAATTCTTAGGTGTGCCAAATGATTGTTGTGCCAACTCTTCTCATGCAGAACATTCTTTCCAGTTTGGTAGCATTTTATCCTGTTCTAGCTATTTTACTGAATTCTGTTAAAGAAGACAGCACATCATATTCAAATATTTTTGTCACTGGTCGTTTTATATGAACTTATTGTAATATATTTCAGTACAGTTTTAGAAAGTAACATGTTAGACAAATCAGATAAATAGCAATCTTTCTGAAAGTGAATAAAAATACAGAGTTAAATATTTTTAAATTACAGTTATAAGAACATTCAAGAAAGTAAAGTTGTTTTTTGTTTTTATTTTTTGGAATCATTCTAAATATAGCATGTAAGCGAAGTGCTATAAAATTTTAAAAGAATAATATTCAAAAACATAAATTTTAGTACAGATAACCTACTCTGATTTTAGTTAGAAATATACTTTTTGGATAGAGGATGTACGTGCATGTGTGAGTGTGTGTGCCTGTGTGAGAGAGAGGAAGAAAGAGAGAATGATCTAAATGCAATATTGTAAAAAAAATAAGCATTAATTATTCTTGAAAAATAAACATTTAGAGAAAAATGAGAAGTTTTTCTGAGTACCATATTAAATTTAACACTTTAATAAATTAGTTCTATTAGTAATCACTGCATTTTTTTTCTGAAAATAAAAATCAAAGCAGTTGAATTTCCATGGAGAAGTGGAAAGCACAAATATTACCTTTTCTACTAGAAATTTGGGGATATGCTGAAGAGAGATAAAAGCAAGTAAGTTTGTTTGAAGTCAACTCTATTACATTAAATTATAGTCATTAAAATTATGTATCAAATGACAAATACAAACTTTAATAACCTTTTTATTTAATTGTAAGTCACTTGAAAAGTCATCATCAACTTTTAATCAATTTACAGTGTGGACAAAATAAAGCAAGGTTTCCCAGATTTACAAATCTGTTTCAAAAAATATACTAATTACACAGATTATTATTGGTCCTTTTATTTTTTTGTTACTGTATTAACATAAAAATTTAGGCATTAACTAAAACTTGCTGAAATTTCAAAGCACATAATTTTCTCACTTGTCAATGCAAGATTCATTTCAAATTTATAGTTTAAAAATTTATTTTGCTGTTGACTTCTTAGTTCTCTTAGCATTCGGTGACCTACTACCTGAAATCTTGCATTCTACAAACATTTTCTAAGGAAATACAATTAATTAACCAGAATATAAAACCATCCACAAACATGTAAGAAGCATATAATATAACTGACTTTGCACTATGTTTTTCTTGTTTCATCATTATTTTAATGTAAGAAACAGAGAAGAAATAATAGCATATTTTATTTACTTGGCTAAATTTTTATTCATAAAAGAACCTTTGAAAATTAAAATCAAATAGACCTTTAAACTGTGCAACTATATTCTAAAGACAAAATTCTTCCAATAACTTTAGCAATGAAGTAATAATTGGATAAAACAACAGAATATAGAAATGAAATAAGAAATTAATCAAGTAAAAGTATACATTCTGTGCAAAAGTATGTAAAAATATTTACTTCAAAAGGTCTCTCTCCATTAGATAAATTCTGTCCTTGTCGAATGGAGGTTCAACTTAATTCAACAAATGCTGAGTACATATTATTTGCCAAGCAGAGGATCAGAGTTTTATAGAGAATATAAAGTGTAAACAATCCTTACCATTTCCTCTTCTAGGATATCTTCCCAACCCAGGGATCAAACCCACATGTCCTGTGTCTCCTGCATTACAGACAGATTGGTTACCTGCTGAGCCATGGAGGAAGGCCCTGTAATTATGGAATTGAAAATAAATATGTATACAACATTTAGTCATATACAATAACTAGGCAAGTATATAATTAAATCTTTATGAAAAACTTTTATTGAAAATCACTCATATTCAGACAAGTAAGGCCAATGTATTGTGTTATGAGAATAGAATAAATCAGAGTTGGTTGGCTGGTTAAGAAGTTGGATGGAAAGGTTAGAAATAAACTGAGTTTTAAAACAGTGTAAAAAATGTTATATTCAAATTAGAAATGCTATACTAAAATATAGTAGAATATACTAAAATTTTTGCAAAAATCAAAAAGTGTTCATCTTTTCATGAACACTGGCAAGTATATTGGATTAGAAATAGCTGCAGACTAGGAAGTTAAGGTTGATGAACTTAAGTTTCTAAAGCAGCTTGGGAAGTACAAAAGTGGCAGGGAAAGCTAGATATAGCTCCATCTCAAGATCATGGTATTTGAAGAGGGTCTTAACTCAAAATCTGCCAAGAGGGATAGATCTTTGCATATCTGTGTTTAAGAAGCATCTCACTCATTTATCCAAAACATACATCTTCATCCCTTGCTCTGACCAAAATCCATTTTTTCCTGAATACTTTAACATTTTATTAACTGGGCCAACAACCCACCCAGTAGATGAAGACCCATCTTTGTTAATATTTCCCATTTTTATTCTCTTTGAAGTATAATGCATAAGAAATTCTATTGCTTATCATTCTAAAATATTTTGAAATGTTCCTCCTTTTACAGCTATTCTATGCAGCTAGCCTAATCTAAATCATTATAATCTTTTGCCTTTTCTGTGGCAGTAGTTATTAAATGGTCTATCCAATTCAAAACTGTAATCTCACAGAATCCAGAGTTAGGTTTTAAATCCTAAACCATTGCACTCAAAAATCTTCAAATAACCTCTCTTGTTAAAATAAAGTCCAATTCCTTACCATGGCCAACAACATCAATTTCAACTCTTCACAATGATTTTATGATGTCATCTCTATCCCCATCTTCTGGTTCACTAATACCTCCCAATACCTACGTATGCAAATTCTCTTTTCTTTAATTGTTCCAAGTCCTTTCCCATTTATAGACTTCACACATTTTTTCCCCTATGTTCAGTTCTGTTACCCCAACTCTGCAAAAGGTTAGTTCAAATATATGTCGCCTTATTATGCTAGGTGGGCTCACCTAGCAAATATCATTCTCAAATGGGGAAATTATATGGATGGGAAGAAAATTGTGCTTGATTTGTGGGCCAAAATCTGTGTTTTAGGTATTTGTAAAGTTGTTTCCATAATTAAACTTTGCGTAGTCAATTATATCCCTGGAGAAGGAAATGGCAACCCACTCCAGTATCCTTGCCTGGAAAATCTCATGGACAGAGGAGCCTGGTGGGCTGCAGTCTAGAGGGTTGCAAAGAGTCGGGCACGACTGAGCGACTAACACTTAGTCAATTATACAAAGAGAAATAAGTCTCTTTGACAAGGAATTTAAAAATTAGAGAGATACTAGATTCAATTAAGTGATGATCTAGGCCCCTGATATCTCAGTTGGTAAAGAATTCACCTGTAGTGCAGGAGACCCCTGTTCAATTCCTGAGTTGGGCAGATCCACTGGAGAAGGGATAATCCACCCACTCCAGTATTCTTGGGCATCGCTTGTGGCTCAGCTGGTAAAGAATCCACCTGCAATGCAGGAGGCCTGGGTTCGATCCCTGATTTGGGAAGATCCCCTGCAGAAGGGAAAGGCTATCCACTTCAGTATTCTGACCTGGAGAATTCCATGGACTGTATAGTCCAAGGGGTCACAAAGTCAGGCATGACTGATTTTCACTTTCAAGTGATGATCTGTATCATAAGATTCTCTCTCAGGAACATAAAGAACCATGTGGACCATGTAATATAAATATTCAACAGAGAAAAAATATAAACTCCCAGTATTATGTACGCATACATATTTGATCTCACTGGAGTGGTGAAACTCTGGTCTGGTTTTTATATTTCCATAAAGTGGCAGAGAGATCGGTAGAACTTATTTGTTTGACATCCTAAGCACAGTAAAATTATCTAATCAAATTTTCTGAGAAAGTAATCAGTGTCTTCCCACATCATTCCCTGTTCTCAAGGGTAAGTATTTATTTTTTATCATGCCTTATGAAATTAGATTTACCTTAAGATGAGACTAAACAGTTTGGTATATATGTGGTTTCTAAACGTGCTTGATAACTTTTGTTTATTTGACATCTACCATAAGAAAACTGCTAAATGCCCTTGTAATTTAAATCTTGACAACAAGTGCAGAATTACTTTGAATATCATTCACTGCATAGAATGGATTGATACAACAGCAATTTGCATGATTATGTAAAACATAGCATAGTTGATTTGCAAAACAGCTCTGTTGATGAACCTTATCTAGTTCAGGTTAGATAATATTAACATAATTTTCCTCAGTGATCTCATTACAATAGATTGAATTTACAAACCATCCAGTGATGCCTATTAAGAAATCAGAAGATCTGACTTTTCAAGCCTGATCATATTCAAGCATAAGATTCTGTCTACTTTCTAACTGGGAAAACAATGCAATTTCATGAGCTCAGAATAGAATTAGTAGTAAACATTGGTTCTTTAAACAGAAGACAGCATTTTCTCATTTATGAAAACCAAAAGAAAGAAAAAAGAACAATGTTACCTATAAGTTAACTTTCTGAAAATGGATTATAAAAAGATGAAAAATTTTCTTCCAGTCTGCTTTATTTTATATATCTCCCTGTGTATTTTATATCATGTTGGAAAATCACAGTTTTTGTAGAGTGTAGATTCTGTAACAGGGCTTCCCAGGTGGTTCAGTGGGTAAAGAATCATCCTGCAATGCAGGAGACACAGGAGATGCAGTTTCAATAGGAGATGCAGTTTCAATCCCTGGGTCGGGAAGATCCCCTGGAGGAGGGTTTGGCAACCCACACCAGTATTCTAGCCTGAATAGTCCCACGGACAGAGGAGCCTGGAGGAAGTTCACAGGGTGGCAAAGAAATGGAGACACTGGAGTGACTGAACACAGATTCTGTAGGAAACATATTTTGCTTAAAATCATGGGCTTCCCAGGTTGAATGCATGAGACAAGCGCTCGGACCTGGTGCACTGGGAAAACCTAGAGAGAATGGGTGGAGAGGGAGGTGGGAGGGGGGATTGGGATGGGGAACACATGTAAACCCTTGGCTGTTTCATTTCAATGTATGACAAAATCCACCACAAATTAAAAAAAAAAAAAAAAGAAAAAAATTAAAAAAAAAAAAATCATGGGCTTCCTTACAAGTTTGAAATTCCTCTGGACATTAGATTTCTCAACTATTACATGTGGAAATTAATAACATGAACGGTATTGGATTTGCACTAATTAATACATCATGCTCATGCTCAGTCATGTCTGACTTTTTGATACCCTATGGACTTTAGCCCACCAGGCTCCTCTGTCCATGGAATTTTCCTCCTCTTGCATGAAATTTTCCAGGAAAGAGTGCTGGAGTGGGTTGCCACTTCCTACTCCAATTTTAAGGGTAGAGTAACAAAACAGCTTCTTTCAAAAGGAGAAGAATAAAGAGTAAGTGAAAACACAGTCCTTAGTTATTTGATGTCTTTCTTTTATAACCCTCAAAACTATCATATTGAATTTTTTAAGCAACAGGAACATTTTTAACTAACTAAAAGTGCTTTAATATAAGACAATGCCTATTTGTCAAAAAAAAAAAAAAAAGAGAGATACTAGTTAAAATGGAAAGTAAACCACAGAGCTAGATCTTTTATATGTTTTATAGCAGAGTCATAGAAAATGATCATTTTATCTAAAATTGCACTATTTTGAATATGCACAGTTGAATGTCAAAATTGAATAACATCATCTGCAACTGTGGTGTCAGAAATCTGATACAAGTGTCCTGCTCCATTCTGCTCACAGCATCATATGAGTTGATGAAACATTCCAACCATGGAGATGCATCAACTTTTACTCCTGGAGGACAAAACATGCCCATGTTCATATCCACACTCTGTTGAAGGTCATCATTGATTAACGCTTCTGATGCTGGAATCTGGAAGAGTTTTTCAGAATTCATGAGGTAAGCTTCCAATACATCTGTTCCATCATCAAGAGTAAAGGTCATCACAAACATGTATTGGAGGGTACAATATCCACACTCAGCAAACTTTACTGCTATTGTTTATTACACTAGTCCTGGCCAATTGGCTTCCCTGATATCTCAGTTGGTAAAGAAATCACCTGCAATGCAGGAGGCCCTGGTTCAATTCCTGGGTTGGAAAAATCCACTGGAGAAGGGATAGGCTACCCACTCCAGTGTTTTTGGGCTTCCCCTGTGGCTCCGTAGGTAAAGAATCTGCCTCCAATGTGGGAGACCTGGGTTCGATCCCTGGGTTGGGAAGGTCCCCTGTAGAAAAGAAAAGATATTCACTCCAGTATTCTGGCCTAGAGAATTCCATGGACTCTATAGTCCATGGAGTAGCAAAGAGTCGTACACGACTGAACAACTTTCACTTCACTAGCCAATATAATCTCATGCTGACATTAAGATTTTGGTAAAACTTTAGATACATTAAGCAAGGAATAAGGAGTTTATCTAACTTAACCATGGTCATTTGTTTAGTAATTTTTAGGGCAACGTTTTAAACATAAGAATTTCAAATGTAGAGTGTCATCTGCCAAATTAATGTGATAATGAATAAAGCAAACATCTATTAATGTAGTGTAATGGTTCACAATAGACAAAAATTACAAATATGAGTAAAAATGTTAATAGAAAAGGTAACATTTAATTTATACCTCAATGGACAGATTCCACATGTATGTGTTAATAGACAGAATTTGTTTCTCTCTTTCTGACTTACTTCACTCTGTATGACAGTCTCTATATCCATTCATGTCTCTGTAAATGGTTCTGTAATTCATGTCTCTGTAAATTTTGTGCCTTTTATGGCTGAGCAATATTCCATTGCATATATGTGTCACATCTGCTTTATCCATTCTTCTGTTGATGGACATTTAGGTTGTCCATGTATGTAGAAAAATGGTACAGATGAACCTATTTGCAAAGCAGAAATAGAGATACGGATAGAGGACAAATGTATGGACACCAAGGGGGTATGAGATGAGAGACTGGGACTGACATATATATACTACAGTGTATAAAATAGATAATAACCAATGAGAATCAACTGCAGTTCTTTAGACCCCAAGTAGACTCTTTTTTTATTTGCCATCTTGCACTTTTTTTTTTTTTTTTTGGTTGACATTGATCTTAGAACTGTAGTATATTTTGCACCCTCTTTTGTGATGCCTATTGAGGCCATAGAATTGTTCACTACTGTTTGTCCAGGAATATTTACTGAAACTTGACAAGGTATTCAAAACATATTTTTACAGTATCTCTGTGGTCAAAATTTGGCCAAATTGGAAGCTAATATTCAGGGCCTAATGGGAGCATTTTTAGGCCTTTTCCACATAATCAAAATGAAACTATGTACCCAAAGGAAAAGTAAAATATTCTGAAGTTTTTGTGAAGGAATTTAATAAAACATTCCAAAGATACACAGTTCTACATCTAGATGTGGGAATATTTGATTTCCATCTTAGCTGAAGATCTCCTCCCTCACATACATGGAAGCAAACTGAGGAAGGTGTAGTTGGAAGCTGTTTCAGCCTCCCTATCATTGTTTGTAACATGAGGAATTCCAAACAACTATACATGTCTTCCTGGGGGCTCAGTGGTAAAGAATGTACGTGTCAATGCAGGAGAAGCAAGAGATGCGAGCTTGACCCCGGGGCTGGGAAGATCTCCTGGAGTAGGAAATGGCAACCTACTCCAATATTCTTGCCTCGAAAACTTCATAGACAGAAGATCCCGATGGGCTAGAGTCCCTGGGGTCACAAAGAGTCAGACACGACTGAGTGATTGAGCACACCTATTTGTCCTGCAATTCAAGTCTTTCCAAGCATAGAGAAGTGGCTCTAAGTCTACCTATTGGTTTACAAATACCCAAATCTCTCCTATTTATCTGGGAAGATATACACATGTTGTAAAACACCTGGACTTAGGAGAAAAAAATCCTTCTTGATGGAAATTGTTTCCTTTTTCTGTGTCTTTTCTGATAGATGTATTCTGCCTATACTTCTCTGTGAACCAAGTAATCTTATCAGAAGGAGGGGGGGGGGAAAGGGGCCTGTTTGAAAACTAGGCCTAGGAAAAGCCTCAAAATTCTCTTTCAAAAATATTAGTAAAAAGTTTTAGCTGTCTGAGGAGATCTTTCATTTATTCCATCTGCAGAAACATGATTTACATCCAACTCTTCTTTTATAAAATAGTGATTTTTGCATTATTGCACCTGTCTCATGGCTAAAATTTTAAAATAAAAGCTCTAAGATCACTCTTTGTGTCTGTCTGTTTGCTTACAGTACATATATGTATCGATTCTATACATGTGAAATTTTCTGAATCTCATTTCCAAAATTATTTTGTAAAGAGCTCTATTTAATTGGTTTAAAGTCAAACAAGCATAATATAAATCAAGTATTCAGTTCAGTTCAGTTCAGTTGCTCAGTCGTGTCCAACTCTTTGCAGCCCCATGAATTGCAGCATGCCAGGCCTCCCTGTCCATCACTAACTCCCAGAGTCCACCCAAACCCATGTCCATTGAGTCAGTGATGCCATCCATCCATCCATCTTATCCTCTGTCATCCCTTTCTCCTCCTGCCTTCGATCTTTCCCAGCATCAGGGTCTTTTCAAATGAGTCAGCTCTTCTCATCAGGTGGCCAAAGTATTGGAGTTTCAGATTCTACATCAGTCCTTCCAATGAACACCCAGGACTGATTTCCTTTAGGAGGGACTGGTTGGGTCTCCTTGCAGTTCAAGGGACTCTCAAGTGTCTTCTCCAACACCACATTTCAAAAGCATCAATTCTTCAGTGCTCCACTTTCTTTATAGTCCAAATCTCACATCCATATATGCCACTGGAAAAACCATAGCCTCTACTAGACGGACATTTTTGACAAAATAATATCTCTGCTTTTTAATGTGCTGTCTCGGTTGGTCATAACTTTCCTCCCAAGGAGTAAGCATCTTAATTTCTTAGCTGCAATCGAGTATACTTTCAGAAATACAGAATCTATCCCAAATGTTTTCAAGATTACATGAACTAGGATAATCTTTGGTAAATAAAAACTGGTTTCAACCTGCTTAATTTGTTATATACAGAAATTGTCAGTAATAAAGATACCATAGGAGGATGGTTAGCTCTATAATGTCATGAAATTTTCATGACTAATCTAAATATAATTGTCAAAAACAAGTAAATTAGGTAGACATAAAATAAAAATTTAAAAATAGTGTTAGTCACTCAGTTGCATCCCCACGGACTCTAGTCTGCCAGACTCCTTTGTCTATGAAATTCTCCAGACAAGAATACTGGGGTGGGCTGCCATTCTCTCATTGCAGATGGATTCTTTACCATCTGAGCCGCCAGGGAAGACCTTATAAATAATACTTTCAACAATAATTATGCTTTAAGGTGTGAGTGAAGTTGTGAGTGAAGTCGCTCAGTCATGTCTGACTCTGCAACCCCATGGACTATAGACTACCAGGCTCCTCCGTCCATGGGATTTTCCAGGCAAGAGCACTGGAGTGGTTTGCCATGTCCTTCTCCAGATCTTCCCGACCCAGGGACTGAACCCAGGTCTTCCACATTGTAGGCAGACGCTTTAGCGTCTGAGCCACCAGGGAAGTCCTTTCAGGTATATTTACTTAGAAATAGTTTTGAAAAAAATTTGTCATGTCTCAAAATTTATCTACACTGAGATAGATTAAATAATGGATATACATCACATATCCAGATCATTTCCAATAGATAAAATACTGACAAATTAATTACTGAACACAGAATCATCCACCCTCAGTTTCCTTTTACAGAGGAATGAAAGATATTTGGGTCTTTTAGTAAAAATATTTTGTGCCACATTGCAATTTCTATTGTGGAGAAGAATATACTTCTAGAAATCATAAAATGTATTTACAAATTTACTAATTCACAAAATACTGTCCATGATCACTTAGTTCTTAGGTTTTATCAGGAATTAAGGATTTATGGGATAAAATTATAATCAATACATGTAATTAAAACTACCTGGGCATGGGACTTCCCTAGCAATCCCATGGTGAAGACTGCCATCCAGTGTAGGGGGTGAAGGCTCAATCCCTGGTCATGGAGATTAGATCACAAATGCCTTGCAGCCAAAAAACAAAAACATTAAAAAAAAAAAAAAAAGAAAACAGAGGCAAGATTGTAACAAATTACAGAAAGGTTTTTAAAATGATCTACATCACAATAAAATAAAACTACTTAGGCATAGAAAGAGTGAAGGGGAAAAAAAGGTGCATGAAAAGCAGTAAGGAAAGTAAAATGATTCATTGCTCCAGAATGAGAAAAAGAAAAACACAAAAGTATTTCATTGTGTATAGCTCCTCATGTCTCCTTGGATTCTGCCCAATTGAAAATGATTTTATTCAAACTCTTACAATGTCAGTATGTTTCAGTTTAACTTTTAACAGCTTTATTTTTCTGTCTCTGTGGTTTTCTCTGTCTTCAGGCTCTGTCTTTCAACCAGTGTACAAAGATGTTTATGTGTTTTACGTGCACTATTTTATTTAATGCTTTGCCATGGAATTGGAGTAGGAAGTGGCAATACACTCCAGTATTCTTGCTTGGAAAATGTCATGGACAGAGGACTGTGGTGGGCTACAATCCACAGGGTTGCAAACACCACTGAGAGTGCATGCACATGTGCATGCACACACACACACACACAGAACAGAGATTATCATCTTGATGCTACATATGGGGAAGCTAAGGTCATGAAAACTTGTCTAACTTTCCCGACCCTGTACAAGTAGGAAGTCAGTGAACTGCTTCAAATAATAAACTGATGTTCGAACTCAGGCATTTGCCTTGAAAGTCTATAGTTTGGAAAGACAGCTACCCATAATGCCTCCTGACCTGAAGTAGTTGCATGGTGGTGCTGGTGGTTTAGCTGCTAAGTCATGTCCAACTCAACTACCACGTAATTGAAAAGCAAAATAGCTAGCCAGCAAAATTTAAACAATTTTATGTTATCATTCTCTTTAAAAAAAAAAAGCTAGTTCAATAAAGTCAAAGTTTTCTTGATTCAGTTCAGTTCAGTTCAGTCGCTCAGTCATGTCTGACTCTTTGCAACCCCATGAATCACAGCACACCAGGCCTCCCTGTCCATCACCAACCCCTGGAGATTACTCAAATTAGTAAACCATAAAATTAGGAATATACGAGGTTAACTCAAAGAACCTATCTGTAAAAGTTAGGTGGCAATTGATGGAAGAAAATGCCTGTATGTGGGTATAGGATTGCAGAGTAGGAGATGGTTGAACGGCATCATCGATGACATGGATATGAACTTGGGCAAACTCTGGGGGATGGTGAGGGACAGAAAAGTCTGGCTAGCTGCTGTCCATGGGGTGAAAGGTCAGCCATAACTAGGTGACTTAAAAGCAACAAATTTGGGTATATTTGCATGCATTATATTTACGAGAAGTAGCATAGCATACAGCCAAGAGCATACTTTGAACTAGGCTGCTCCTGCTGCTGCTGCTAAGTCGTTGCAGTCGTGTCCGACTCTATGCGACCCCACAGATGGCAGCCCACCAGGCTTTCTGTCCCTGGGATTCTCTGGGCCAGAACACTGGAGTGGGTTGCCATTTCCTTCTCCAATGCATGAAAGTTAGAAGTGAAAGTGAAGTCGCTCAGTTGTGTCCGTCCCTTAGCGACCCCATGGACTGCAGCCCACCAAGCTCCTCCAACCATGGGATTTTCCAGGCGAGAGCACTGGAGTGGGGTGCCATCACCTCCTCCTTGAACTAGGCTACCTTGGTTCAAATTAGGTCAGCAGGCATTAGCTCTATTACCAGAAAAACTTACTTGCCACTTTTTGCCTGAGTACCCTCATGTATAAATGGGTTATATAATAGTACCCACCTAATAGACTTGTTATAAAGCTTAATTGAGATTTCAAAAGAGAAGCTCATTTATGGACATAAATATGAAAGTGTTTGCTCTGACAATGATGATGAGAATAGTGATGGCAATATGATAATGATGATGGAGCTTATATATATATTTTGGATCATCTAACTTCTTGTGTGTATATTATAGCCAGTATTGATCCAAACTTTACAATAGAAAAATGGATATAATGAATTTCTATGGGTATGAGTATCCATGGATTATTATTATTTTTTAATCTATGGATTATTAGCAATGAAATGATGCAGTGCACATTGTTATAAACATGAGGAGGGACACTTCTTAGAGTCATGAGTGGAATAGGAGAAAAGAGAAAATAGATAACCAGAGTTCCAAATTAGTCATTTCTAGACAAGGTATTGGCCAATACAACGAATTAGGAGCTGGAGAACAGAATTAACACCATCACAAATGAAAGGAGTGCACCCACTCTCTAAGTTGAATCTAAGTATTCTTGCTTCAAAAGTTGATAGATCCATATTTTCAAGTTTTGCTATGTTCAAAACATCCTATGATTTTCATTTTGTATGTGTTTAAGTCCTTGACAGTGTATCAATAGAAGTATTCTACATGATATCCAGATATTTGGTATTTCTTAATTTTTTAAATTGTTGGTTATCTTTAATTCACATTAGTAAGATAATATACTCTTGCTTCATTTACTAACATATTTTTATTTTTGCAAATATTCCACATGCCTTTAAAACAAATTAGTATGCTTTAGTTGTTGGCACCATTTTTAGATATAAAAGTTTGATAATTGTCAGTTATAGTGAACCTTTGATTCCCTGGTGGCTCAGAGGGTAAAGCATCTGCCTGTGATGTGGGAGACCCAGGTTCGATCCCTGGGTCAGGAAGATCCCCTGGAGAAGGAAATGACAACCCACTGCAATATTCTTGCCTGGAGAATCCCATGGACAGAGGAGCCTGGTGGGCTACAGTCCACAGGGTCGCAAAGAGTCAGACACGACTGAGCAACTATACTTTCTTTCTTTCTTCTTTTTCTTTCTTTTGTTTTTCTTGGCTTCCCAGTTGGTGCTAGTGGTAAAGAACCTGCTTGCCAATGCAAGAGAAAAAAGAGACATGGGTTTGATCCCTGGGTTGGGAAGATCCCGAGGGCATGGCAACCCACTCTAGTATTCTTGCCCGGAGAATCCCAGGGACAAAGAAGTCTGGCGGGCTACAGTCAGTGGGGTTGCAGAGTCAGACTCGACTGAGCAATTGGCACACTTTCTTTTTCCTACAAATTAGTTTTTTTTTCTTATTCTGCTATGACTAAGAGAAATAGGTTAAAATCTTCGAATATCATTGTGAATTTGAATAGTTCCCTTTTTGGTTTCTGCCCATTTGACTCAAATATTTTGACATTTTGGTATTAAGTAATACATGTTTAACATTTTACATATGTTGATCAGTAACCCTTGAATCATTTTGATATATGCCTCTTCATCTAATTAATGCTCCCTGAAATTCTATTTTTCTATTAATAGTATAGTCACATGAGTTTTCTTTTGATTAACATTGATCAGTTCCATTGTTTTCTTATTTTTCTTCTGTATCTTCATATTTAAAGCAGGTTGTAAGCAGGAATTTTTTTCTTTTTCTTTGTTTTATTCCTTTTTAAACTCATCTGACAATATTTATTTTTAATTATGTAAAATGGTTTTATGTAATCATTGACATATTTGGACTTAAGTGCAGCATCTATATATTTCCATCTATCATTCTGGTCATCAGTTCCGTTCAGTCACTTAGTCATGTCCAACTCTTTGCAACCCCATGAATCGCCAGAAGCCAGCCTCTCCCTGTCCATAATCAACTCTTGGAGTTTACTCAAACTCATGCCCATCGAGTTGGTGATGCCATCCAGCCATCTCATCCTCTGTCGTCCCCTCCTCCTCCCGCCCCCAATCCCTCTCAGCATCAGGGTCTTCCCCAATGAGTCAACCCTTCACATCAGGTAGCCAAAGTACTGGAGTTTCAGCTTCAGCATCAGTCCTTCCAATGAACACCCAGGACTGATCTCCTTTAGGATGGACTGGTTGGATCTCCTTGCAGTCCAAGGGACTCTCAAGAGTCTTTTCCAACACCACAGTTCAAAAGCATCAATTCTTCGGTGCTCAGCTTTCTTTATAGTCCAACTCTCACATCCATACATGACCACTGGAAAAACTGTAGCCTTGACCAGTTTGGACCTTTGTTGGCAAAGTAATGTCTCTGCTTTTTAATATGCTGTCTAGGTTGATCATAACTTTCCTTCCAAGGGGTAAGTGTCTTTTAATTTCATGGCTGCAATCACCATCTGCAGTGATTTTGGAACCCAAAAAAATAAAGTCAGACACTGTTTCCACTGTTTCCCCATCTCTTTCCCATGAGGTGATGGGACCAGATGCCATGATCTTCATTTTCTGAATGTTAAGCTTTAAGCCAACTTTTTCACTCTCTTCTTTCACTTTCATCAAGAGGCTTTTTAGTTCCTCTTCACTTTCTGCCATAAGGGTGGTGTCGTCTGCATATCTGAGGTTATTGATATTTCTCCTGGCAAGCTTGATTCCAGCTTGTGCTTCTTACAGCCCAGTGTTTCTCATGATGTACTCTGCATATAAGTTAAATAAGCAGGATGATAATATACAGCCTTGATGTACTCCTTTTCCTGTTTGGAACCAGTGTGTTGTTCCATGTCCAGTTCTAACTGTTGCTTCCTGACCTGCATACAGGTTTCTCAAGAGGCAGGTCAAGAGGTCTGGTATTCCCATCTCTTTCAGAATTTTCCACAGTTTATTGTGATCCACACAGTCGAAGGCTTTGGCATAGTCAATAAAGCAGAAATAGATGTTTTTTCTGAAACTCTCTTGCTTTTTCAAGAAGTTTATTTTGTTTTTGACATGTATCAAAAAAAGTTGCCCACAACCATGCACATCATCCTAAATACTTAAGTGCCTGTTTATCGTTTTCATTGTATACCTTCATTCTTCTCTACTTATTTGTAAAGCAAGCAATTTTCCCTTATAATTTGCTAGTATCTTTTATTTTACTTTTATTGTTCTCATAGAGATCACAATATAAAATTTTGATGTATAAAATATATACGTGCAATTTCCCGTGACTCAATGATCTTAGAGATCTTTAACTCAACAAATCTATTCTTTCTCTGGATGCTACTTTAATCATTTAAATTTATTTTATACACATTTTTTAACTCAGTAAAACAATTAAAATGGTTTTGTATCTAAATTTGTCTATATACTTACTTTTTATATTGTCCCTTATTCTTTCCTGCTTCTCTATTCTTCCTGCAGCTAATTTTCTGATAAAGGATACTCTTTAGTATTTCCTTTATTAAAATTTTATCACAGATGTGTCATCCTAGCTTTCTAAGAGATATTAAAATGCTTTTTTCCTAATACTTCTTTAAATTTCATTTTTAATTGGAAGATAATTTTTAAATGTTTTTGTTTCACTTTTTTTATTTAGTGTAAAATCTTAATTTTACCAGTGATGGATTTGGGTCACTTAAACACTCATGCAACCACCACCCACCTTGATCAAGAGATAGAGCTTTTTAATCTTCTTGGATGATCCCGCCTGCTTCTTTCAGTCCATCATAACCATCCACAGGCAACACTTTCTGATTTAGATTAACAGGCATTAACTTTTCTCATACTTGATCTTTTGATTACCTTTATTTAATGCTTTTATCCCTTCCTGTTATATGTATTGGATATCAATATAAACATAGAGGTGAACAAAAGAACAACAGGTCATACATTTTGTGATATTAGCTTCTTTTAATTTATCCCTTATATTTCATAATTGATATATGAAATGTATAGAAAATGTACAATGAATAAAAATACTCCAGTCTCTTATATTATGTAATTATTAATATTTTGACATATTTGTTCTGTTTCATACATATTCTTCTCTCTAGCCACCTATCAATTTGTTTTATCAAGTTTCAGACAATTCCTACATTCCACTCCAAAATGTCTCAGAGTTCATGTTATTAATTAGAATTTAACATTTAAGTTCTTTTTTCATGTAAATTTTACTTTCTATAAAATATGAATGAATTTTAATTGTTAACAAGTACCTCAATTTGTTTATCCACTTTTGTATTGGTGGCTGCCAAGTTTGTTTCTGGCTTGTTAAGTATGAGTAACATTATTATCAAGGTTACTGTACAAATATCTCTCTAGAAATCTTTTGGTCTGAATTAGAACTGCTGATTTAGAATATATGTATGTTAAAATTTGTTTTAAAGTGTAGCAAGATTGCACAGACCCACAACCTAATAATTAGACCTTTTCAACTCTCTTCTCCTGCATGTTTTTGTTCAGTTGCTAAGTTGTGTCCAACTCTTTGCAATCCCATGGACTGTAGCATGCCAAGTTTCCCTGTCCTTTACTATCTCCCCGAGTTGGCTCAAATTCATGTCCATTGACTCTAAATGAGTCAGTGATTCCATTCAATCATCCAACCCTCTGTCACCCCATTCTCTTCCTGCATTCCGTATTTCTCAGGATCAGGGTCTTTTCAAAGAGTTGACTCTTCACATCAGGTGGCCAAAGTATTGGACATTAAGCGTCAGCATCAGTCCTTCCAATGAATAGTCAGGGTTTTTATTTCTTTACATTCCAAGGGATCCTCAAGTGTCTTCTCCAGCACCACAGTTTGAAAGCATCAATTCTTTGACATTCAGCCTTCTTTTAGGTCTAACTCTCACATCCATACATGACTACTGGAAAAACCATAGCCCTGATCATATGGATCTTTGTTGGCAAAGTGATGACTCTGCTTTTTAACACATTGTCTAGGTTTGTTATAGCTTTTCTTCCAAGGGGCAAAAATCTTTTAATTTTGTGATGGCAGTCCCCATCTGCATTAATTTGGGAGACTAACAAAATAAAATCTGCCACTGTTTCTACTTTTTCCCCATCTATTTGCCATGCAGTGTGGAACCAGATTGTCATGACCTTAGTGTTTTGAAGGTTGAGCTTTAAGCCAGTTTTTCCACTCTCATCTTTCACTTTCATCAAGAGGCTTTTCATTTCCTCTTTGCTTTCTGCAAATAGAGTAGTATCATGTGGGCATCTGAGGTTACTGATATTTCTCCCAGCAATCTTGATTCTAGCTTGTAATACAGCCAGTCTAGCAGTTCTCATGATGTATTTTATACAAAAGTTAAATAAGCAGAGTGACAATATACAGCCTTGACATACTCCTTTTGCAATTTGGAACCAGTCCATTGCTCCATGTCTGGTTCTAACTAATACTTCTTGTTCTCCATACAGGTTTCTCAAAAGGAAAATAAGATGGTCTGGTATTCCCATCTCTTTAAGAATTTTTCAGTTTGTTGTGATCCACACAGTCAAAGGCTTTAGCGTAGTCAGTGAAGCAGAGGTAGATGTTTTTCTGGAATTCCCTTGTTTTTTTGATGATCGAAGGTATGTTGGCAATTTGATCTCTGTTTTCTCTGCCTTTTCTAAATCCATCTGTATATATGAAAATTCTCTGTTCAAATACTGCTGATGCCTAGCTGAAGGATTTTGAGCATTCTTTTGCTAGTATGTGAAATGAGTGCAATTTTATGGTAATTTGAACACTCTTTGGCATTGCCTTTCTTTGGGATTGCAATGAAATCTGACATTTTCAGTCCTGTGGCCATTGCTGTCTTTATAAATTTCCTGGCATATTGAATGCAGCACTTGTATTGCATCATCTTTTTATATTTCAAATATCTCAGCTGGAATTCTGTCACTTCCACTAGCTTTGTTCACAGTGATGCTTCCTAAGGCCCTCTTGACTTCACACTCCAGAATATCTGGCTCTAAATGAGTGACCGCTGTATCGTGGTTATCCCAGTCATTAAGACTGTTTGGTTTAGTTCTGTGTGTTCTAACTACCTTTTCTTATTCTCTTCTGCTTCTGTTAAGTCCTTGCTATTTCTGTCCTGTATTATATCCATCTTTACCTGAAAGGTTCCCTTGGTATCTCCAGTTTTCTTGAAGAGATATCTAGTCTTTCCCATTCTCTTGTTTTCCTCTATTTCTTTGCATTGACCACTTAAGAAACCTGTCTTATCTCCTTGCTATTCTCTGGAAATCTGCTTTCAGTTAGGTGTTTCTTTCCCTTTCTCCTTTCTTTTCTGCATCTCTTCTATTTTCAGCTATTGTAAGATTGCCTCAGACAACCACACTACATATGTATAAACACATACAGATACAGATATTGTAATGCACTGTGATCAGCAAAACTCTCAAGTGGAATGCCCTAATCCATCACAATTTTCCATCTTTCCTGGAACTCAACATCATTTTCATTCTGAAAAACACTGAATTTTTACTTTACATTCCCCATTATCATGCTTTATACCTCGATTTCCTGTTTTCCCCTAGAGTAGAATAATGTTGCTTTTTGAAAACTAAACTACCTATTTGATATTTGTACATTTCTTAGAAGTATGATGCTTTCATCTTTCATCATTTAAGCATATTGATTTTTCCAATGATTTCCTGTCATCTTCCATCTCAGTTTCTAAACCTCTCATGATTTTCATTTTCACAGTGATTAATATGGCCGTTTTTAAAGTTAAGGAGAAAAGAGTTCTTCTCATATCCTTTTTTCCAGTATGCTTGTTTTCTTTTAGCCTGGAGTGTATTATTACCTTGAATGTTTCAGAGATAGTAGATTAATAATTTAAAAAATCTATACCTGAAGTGGCCTAACAAATAAATGCAAAATAGAATAATTAAAAATGAAAACAGATGTTAGACAATCTAAAAGGTACATAAGAAACGGAGCTTCCCTGATAGCTCAGCAGGTAAAAATCAACCTGCAATGCAGGAGACACGTGGTCAGGATGGGAAGATCTCCTGGAGGAGGAATAACATTCAAATATTCTTGCCTGAAAAAATCCTATGGGCAGAGGAGCCTAACAAGGCCACTGTGCACAGAGTCACCAAAAGTAAGACACTATTGGAAGTATTATTAGCAGTCTGCTCTTATTTTGCTAAAGATCTTCTGGAAATTAAAGCAGGATTGTGAAAATTATGGGGTAACATAATTAGCTAATAACAAGTCCAAATTTTTCTTTTCATGTATCTATAGACAGCCTTGTTCATGGCACAAGAGTTTATTGTGTTTGTATTTGTTATTATTGGAGGAGTTGCTAATTGCATGTTTGAGATGAGAAGAAGGATGTTGCTCTTATTCAGTTATCAATGGCCTTCAATTAGACCTTACTCTTTGCCCTAAAGATGAGAAAGCAATTAAAACAGTGACAGAACTTATTTTCTCAGGCTCCAAAATCACTGCATATGGTGACTGCAGCCATGAAATAAAAAGGCTCTTGCTCCTTGGAAGAAAAACTATGACCAACCTAGACAGCATATTAAAAAGCAGAGACATTACTTTGTCAACAAAAGTAGTTACAGTCAAAGCCATGGTTTTTCCAGTAGTCATGTGTGGATGTGAGAGCTGGACCATTAAAAAGGCTGAACACTGAAGAATTGATGTGTCTGAACTGTGGTGTTGGAGAAAACTCTTAAGAGTCCCTTGGAATTCAAGGATATCCAATCAGTCAATAACAAAGGAAATCAGTCCTGAATATTCATTGGAAGGACTGATGTTGAAGCTGAAGCTGCAATACTTTGGCCACCTGATGTGAAGAGCCAACTCATTAGGAAAAACTGTGAAGCTGGTAAAGATTGAAGGTAGGAGGAGAAGGAGATGACAGAGGATGATATAGTTGGATGGCAGCAGTGACTCAGTGGACTTGAGTTTGGACAAACGCTGGGAGATGGTGGAAGGCAGGCAGGCCTGGTGTGCTGCAGTCCATGGCGTCACAAAGAGCTGGACATGACTGAGTGACTGAATAACTTTGCCCTAAAGAAAATCAGCTCATGTGTGGGAAACAGAAAGGTTTACACATAGAGTTAATAGTCTTCCTAAGAAATATGCTAGATTGTTTTCAATGACATGCACTGCTGAGACCTAAATTCTTGGACATTTGTCATGAAACAAGAAATGTAATTTGAAACCATTCATGAAACTTAGAAGGCATTGAAATCCTCATTATCATTTGGATCTCAGTATAGTTTCTCTCTGGCTTCCCAAGTGGCACTGTTGTTGTTCCGTTGCTCAGCCATGTTCTACTCTTTGCGACCCCATGGACTGCAGCACTCCAGGATTTCCTGTCCTTCATCAATTCCCAGAGCTTGGTCAAACTCATGTCCACTGAGTCAGGGATGCCATCCAACCATCTCATCCTTTGTCATCCCCTTCTCCTGCCTTCAATCCTTCCCAGCATCAGGGTCTTTCCTAAGGAGTTGGCTCTTCACATCAGGTGGCCAAAGTATTGGAGCTTCAACTTCAGCATCAGTCCTTCCAATGTATATTCAGGACTGGTTTCCTTTAGGTTTGACTGGTTGGATCTCCTTGCAGTCCAAGGGATTCTCAACTGTCTTCTCCATCTCCACTGTTCAAAAGCATCAATTCTTCAGCACTCAGACTTCTTTATGGTCTAATTCACATCAGTATATGACTACTGGAAAAACCATAGCTCCCACTTGACGCAAATGGTAAAGAACCTGCTTGCCAATGCAGAAGACATAAAGAGACGCAAGTTTGATCCTGGGCCAGAAACGTCCCCTGGAGGAGGGAATGGCAACCCACTCCACTGTTCTTGCCTGGAGAATCCCATGGACAGAGGAGTCTGTCAGACTACAGTCTATAGGGTCACACAGAGTCAGATACTACTGAAGCAACTTAGCATGCTCCACCCATAGGTCCACTTATAGTTAATCTAAGAACATCTTGAAGGTCATGCCAGGAAGTTTAAACTTCCATAATCACTCCTAAAGAATTGAAATGTTCAGAGATAGGAGGGGGCATTTAGGGATGTTAAAGCATTTCCTAAGTAATGCTTCTTCAAGATGCATTTTTACATAATCATAGTGTCATGAACTGCTGATCCCGAGAAAAGCAATCAATTGATTCATCTATTAATTAGGATTACTTTCCATCCAATCCTCAAGATTCTTCTCCAACACCACTGTTTTGAAATCATCTGTCCTTTGGCATCCAGCCTTCTTTATGACCCAAATCTCACATCCATACCTGACTATTAGGAAAGCCATAGCTTTGATGACTCAGACCTTTGTCAATAAAGTAATGTCTTTGCTTTTTATTATACTGTCTACTTTGTCATAAGGTTTCTTCCAAAGAGCAAGCGTCTTTTAAGTTCATGGCTGCAGTCATTATCTGCAGTGGTTTTGGAACCCAGGAAAATAAAGCCTATCACTCTTTCCTTTGTTTCCCCATCTATTTGTCATGAAGTGATGGGATGCTGTGACCTTAGTTTGACTGTTGAGTTTTAAGCCAGCTTTTTCACTCATTACATCTCCTTTTTCCCCCATTATCTAGTTCATGGTGCTGTTTACTTACTAAGTCATGTCCACTCTTTGCAGCCCCATGGACTAGAGTCTGCCTGTCTCCTCTGTCCCTGGGATTGTCCAGGAAAAAAATATTCAATTGGGTTGCCATTTCCTTCTCTAGTAGATCTTCCTGACCCAAGGATCAAACCTAAGTCTCCTACTTGACAGGCAAATTTTTTACCTTTGAGCCGCCATGGAAATCCACTGTCTAGTTCATAGCAGGGTCCAATAAGTGCTAGCTCATGCTCATTCCCTGTTTACTTTTAATTCAGCACAGAAAGTTTGAGCGCAGAAATCCCACCCCTAAATATTGCAAATATGGAATTTCTTTGCATATTTTCAACACACAGTATCTCAAATAGGCCTATTTCACATCTACACTGTAAAATGAAGCCTATTCTTCACTATATACTTCTTGCATCCTCTTAGGTAATGGATTCAGTAAATGTCTAAACAAAGACAGCATCCTTTGTACAATGAACAAACATATTTTGTACATTCACTTTGCCTTAAGATAATGTGATTTAAAACTCACTTTGTATGAAATTGTATAATCTATAAAAGGGAGAAAATAAATGCAACAGAATAAATGCAACAATTCTTTATTCATGTCTAGTTTCCTATAAGAGTTTTACACTAATGGGATCCTTCAACAAAAAAATAAGAGAGGCAAGGGTAATTTAGATGAAAACAGAGTTTTTAATAGTTAAGTGTGATTTCCTAATGGCAATTTAATATTAATTTCTGCAACAAGGCATTTCAAAATGTTGTTTCTTGAAGATGAATCCAAGTTCTGGTAAAGGCCAAAAATAATCTAATTACTGCTTGAAATGTCCTGAATCAAAAGTGTTGGCTTTTTAGAACTGGGTAGAAAAGTGCAGATATATGGTTTATAGGCCTGAATGCTATTTTTTAGCATTGCTCAAATTAATAGTGTGTCTCGGAAGAGTTTTTTTTTAAGTTAATATTCTTTAAAGTATTAACTCTCATAACTGCATAAATATCAACTTAAATATATTCATTATAAAATATCAGAGGTAAGCTATAGCAGGGGATTAATAAATAAAATGGTAACTGCTATCTACCTTTTAATAAGATATGTTAAAATCATACCACCATAGTTTCAGGTATAATGTAGTGTCAGCTCTGTCAATGTTTTTCTGTACATGAACTTCATTGCCTGTGATTGCTAAATACTGACTCAGGAAATAAAGATATCAAACAGGAATCAGTGATTCTGAACACATCAACATTCTTATCTCTCCTTTTATTGAAATAAGAATTTTTCATATTATCATTGCTTGAGTTATCAAAGTACTTTCTTAAGGTTCCAAGAAACTTAATAAATAAAAACCTTTTTATTTACTCTGAGAATATCATAATTATGACTTAGCTCATGGCAGTTTAGAAAAGAAAAAAACAGTGCAGGGAAAATCATCATGACTTGCAACATATATAATTGCAAAATACAGCTTATTTATATCATTGTAAAATACCTTGTGCATTAAAATGAATCTGACAATTTACCATCTTCTCTTTTCACTTGATATTGTCATTTCTATCTAATCAACCAAAAATGGTTTTACTGTAGTTCTATTCACTCTGAGAACTAAGGAATAATTTTCAGAAACTCAAAGTACCTTGAATATACATCTTCATTATTTGTGACTTAGAAGCCTATTGATATTCTCACATCTTCTATGGATTTGCTCTTGTTAGCAATTGTTTCAGGCACCTTGTAATCAATACAAATAAAACCACCATGATCTCAGATAAAATTGGTTTTATAATTGCTAATTTGAGTCATTTCTGCAGTGGCACACATACACAGATATGCTACTTATATAAGAATGTGAATAAAGAAGCAATTGTGTATGTATTGCTGTTGTTGCTCAGTTTCCCAGTCGGGTCCAACTCTTTGTGACCCTATGGGCTGCAGCATGCCAGAGCTCCCTGTCCCTCACCAGCTCCTAGAGTTTGCCCAAGTTCATGTTTACTTAATCAGTGATGCCATACAGGCATCTCACCCTCTGACGCCCTCTTCTCTCTCTGCCTTCAATCTCTCCCAGCCTCAGGGACTTTTCCAATGAGTCATCTATTTGTATCCGATGACCAGAACACAGCTTCAGCCTCAGTCCTTCCAATGACTATTCAGGGTTGATCTCCCTTAAGATTGACTGGTTTGATCTCCTTACTTTTCAAGGGATGCTCAGGAGTCTTCTTCAGCACCATAGTTTGAAGGCATCAATTCTTTTCTTTTGCCTTCTTTACATTTTAGCTCTCACAATCATATGTGATCCCTGGGAAGACCATAGCCTTGACTATACATTAATATGTATCTTTACATTTGCATGTATATTTTTAAGATAACTGAGTATATAAACAAGTATATTTTAAAAATAACTGACTATATAAACATCTATATATGAATCTATATATAAAAACTAATCTTTTTCAACCAATCAAATGAGATGGCAAGGAAGTGACAGCTACTGCTACATACAACAATAATGCTATTCCTACTAGCATTATTTTATCAATAAAATAATTCACCAACTAATAGTATCAGCACAATATAAAATGCATTTTCAATGAACTCACATTTTTAGACATTAATCAGTTTTCTAAAAATCAATCACTTAAATGTCAAATATGTATCTATTAAACTGAAAAACTAAATAACTGGCTATATTAATACATATTTATACATTCAAAATTTCTTCTTAAATAACAACACTTGTTTAATGAATTAACAGACTAATAGACAAAAGAACTGCCTCTGATACAAATGGTTTACTTATAGCAAAATCAATTTTATTTAAAAATTCAAGAAACTAAATTAATTATATTCTTTTTATTAACATATATTTCCAGCATTATTTACTAACATCTACATAAAGTTAATTGAGGTCATTGTTCTTGATATGGTACAGAGGCCACGAACTCCTGGCCTGGGATTCATGTTAATGTCATACCTAAAGTGAATCATCTGTTGTTTTCTCAAATTTAATACATATTTTCTATCTCATTTTTCCCAGTGAAATGATAATCAAATTTTCATGTTAAATAGAGCAATACATATGAATTGAGCATGATCTTCTACCTTGTCTTCATATAAACAGATAAGTAACAATCTGATATTGTCTTCCTCAATTAATATCCCCTTTTCTGTTATTGAAGAATCATTTAACTATGCACACAATGTCACACGTGTACCTCAGAGAAAAAGATCTTCAAGAACAGAAAAGACTATTTAAATAGAATTTATCTATCCATCCATCTATATGTGTATATCGCCACAATCCTCAGCAGTTCCTATTTCAAATGTGAGAACTAGTCAAAAGTGACCACATTGAAAACATTTCCATGTCACTTAAGATATATCAGCATAAGTTTCTCTCCATCAGTTGTAAGCATTTTTTAATGAATAATAGTTTAAAAATTCAGAAGAATATTGTGTTAGATTTCTAACACCATGAGACAGGAAACATTCATCTCATTCACAAAGTGAATAACACAGTGTCATTATTTGATAGAATTTTGGAATAAATAATATAACTAGATTTAGCAATTTTAAGCTACCAATTTTTCAGTATGTCTATAAATTAATGAAACTACTTAAAAAATAAAAAAGTAGTAACTCTTGCTTTTAAATATGCGAATGTTGGGCTTCCCAGGTAGCCTGGTGCTAAAGAATCTGCCTGGCAATGCAGGAGACACAATAGACATTGGTTCAATCGCTGGGTCAGGAAGATCCCCTGGAGAAGGAAATGGCAACCCATTCCAGTATTCTTGCTTGGGAAAGCCCATGGACAGAGAAGCCTGGAAGGCATGGGTTGCAAGGTGTCAGACATGATTTAACGACTGAACAGCAACATCATAGAAGTAGCAAAATCCACAATGCCTGATACAATTCCCTAAAAGAAATAATGATATATAATGAATGCTCAACAAATGTTTGTTGAATCTAACTATTCCCTCCATAATTTATGCATTTATCCCACAGGTAATTCCTTTTTTTTTCCCCCAAAATACTTTGCCACTTATCTTTGGGATGATTTTTAGAGCTACAGTTGTTCTTTGAATATGTGACTATTTACAGAACACTGAGCTTCCCTTGAGGCTCAGCTGGTAAAGAATCCTCCTACAATGCGGGAGACCTAGGTTTGATCCCTGGGTTTGGAAGATCCCCTAGAGAAGGGAATGGCTACCTACTCCAGTATTCTGGCCTGGAGAATTTCATGAACTCTATAGTCCAGTGGGTCGCAAAGAGCCGGACGATTGGGTGACTTTCACTTTCATTTACAGAACTCTAGAATAGTTTGCTACCACTGGATATCTATCCATTGGGAGATGTAGGTCAATCTCTGGGTTGGGAAGATCCTTGGAGAAGGAAATGGCAATCCACTCTAGTATTCTTGCCTGGAAAATCCTATAGACAAAGGAGCCTGGGGGGCAATAGTCCATGGGGTCACAAGAATTGGACATGACTGAAATGACATAGCTCTCATGTACATCTCTCTGACTACCATCTATCTATCTATGCATCTATGTCTGTAATGTATGTTAAATGCTTATCTGGAAATTTATTTGTTGTGTCTATTGTTTAGTATTGTCATAATGGCAAATATTGCATGAATTGCCCACATTTCAGATTGGAATAATATTAATAGCCCCAACTGAGATATATTTTCATGTCTGGATATATATAAATACAAAAAAGAGAAATATGAATATAAATATTTAGAATTACACACACATACATATGTATACAACTTTTCTTTTTTTTTTTATTTGTAGTGAATTTTGTCATACATTGGAATGAAACAGCCATGGGTTTACATGTGTTTCCCATCCCGATCCCCCCTCCCACCTCCCTCTCCACCCACTCCCCCTAGGTTTTCCCAGTGCACCACTTTTCTTATCATTCTGTATTTCAGAAAACTGTTTCTGAGGCCTCACATAGATAATTAAGCCAATAGCATATGTTATGTTTATATATAGGCACAGTAAACATTCAAAATAAAAATCTCATTATACAAATATAAAAAGTAAACATAATGTTAACATATTAGGAAGTATTTAGCTAATGGATATCTAAAATTTTTGGAGAGTTTGGGTATTTAAGGGGAAAAAACATTGGGACTGTAAGTACTAATGACTGGTTCATTCAACATGAGAGCAATATTTACATTCTATTTGTTTTTCTAAATTAGAGAACTGTGACAGAGAAAAATAGAGTGATATTTACAAATTTTCTTAAAAAGGTCATGTTTACTCAGATTTGTTAGTTATAGTTTTGTGATTTATTATAATGATATAAACTAGACTTGAAAAATTTTAAAATCTGTAGTTCCTTTAAAAATGGTAAGTATCCCCTTTCCTATTCATCATCTAATTTTCCCCTGGTTAATATCAAATGGATTAAAGTTTGATTTTATTTTTCATCAGCAGATTGTATTCTTCATAAAATTACTTTATAACTGTTTGATCTTTATAATAGGAAACTAAAGCTGTCTCTACACTGGAAAGACGAAGAATTGGATTCAAGTTCAGTTCAGGTCAGCTGCTCAGTTGCCTGGCTTCTCAGTCCATCACCACCTCCCAGGGCTTGCTCAGTCATGTCCATTAAGTCAGTGATGCCATCCAACCATCTCATCCTCTGTCGTCCCCTTCTCCTCCTGCCTTCAATCTTTTCCAACATCATAGTCTCTTTCAATGAGTCAGTTCTTCGCTTCAGGTATCCAAAATATTGGAGCTTCAACTTCAGCATCAGTCCTTGCAATGAACACCCAGAACTGATTTCCTTTAGGATAGACTGGTTGGATCTCCTTGCAGTCCAAGGGACTATCAAGAGTCTTCTCCAACACCACAGTTCAAAAGCATCAATTCTCTACCCTGAAAAGACAAAGAATTGGATTCATAGGTTCCTGATTTTTCAATCATTTTACCTATTGAATATAATCATTGAAAAGGCCCTTAAACCAAAAGCAATCAGTGAAAAGGTAACTAAACTTAATGCTCACTTATATCAGAGGCACATGTCCTGTTTCAAATACATTGCCTCTCTTTGGCTGCAAGGACCTAAACTAAAAATGCTTAAGCCTAAGAGAGAAGTCTGAGGATAACTGACTAAGGCTAATCCATTGAGCAGCATAATTTCAAGGATAAATTGCATTAGTTAACTGTTGAATTCAATAAAACATATTTGCTGGAATCAGATTATACATTAGACTGGCTCATATACAGATTCACTATTTATTTGAAGTGTATATATATATATATATATATATATATATATATATATATATATGAACAACTAGAAACACAAAGCAACAGTAAGTTTAGTTTATACCACTGATGTGATATCACATAGAAATTGATAGTAATTTTTTCAGCCATGAACAAGTGATTTTTCAGCTGTGGTCTCTGTTCTATCTTTGTGAAATATGTGCCTGGGTTAGCCACTCTCTGTCTTTCTTTCCTTAGTGTGTTTTATGACTTTAGCCTTAGAGAATTCTCCTAAAATTTACTACTAGCATAATGATTTCTATACTACTTCTTCTGTGTACTGTTTACACATCCTTACTAAGTAAAGTTTTCCATTCTTATACAGCTTTTCTTAACCAAAACTTTTAACATTATAGCTTTGTTTTACCTGCAGGTAGCACATTTTCTCTGGATGCTTTCTCTACATGTTGCCTCTCTCTCTGAATTCAGTAATCTGCTGTGATTATCTGCTGTGAATCTGTGACCATTTCTCATGATCTTTTGCTGTCATTGAATTCACTTTCTCTCCATTTTGAGCATCTGCAATTTTTTTGCTCTCTTGTTTCGCAGCCTTTACTGTTTCCAACATTAATTCTAGGCACAAGACAAGTAGAGCTATTTATTTCACTTTTGAAGATTAATTATTTTGGTAGAAATAACACAATTTATAGTTTAGTTATATTTCATAAAACCACAATATTTATGCCAATAATTTAACAAATGTAAATGGCATGATTTTATTCACTCAGTTTTCACAGTGATGCCTGTGAGATACATGCAATCATTATCCATTTTTCCAATGTGACAATGGAGGCTCAGAGAGTTTCCATGGATTGTTCAGGGTAATACAGCTAGAAAGTAGAAGGTCTGGGATTTTATACAAGGAGTGCAGGACTCATGTTCTTAAGTACTATATGCCCTCTTGATTAAATAAATAACTCATTTTAAGGAGAATTCTCATAACAAATTTACCATTCAGCATGACTTGCTAATGATGTTACAGCATTATTTTATCAGAAATATTTGCCATCAACCATATAAGTAGAAATTACCCCTTTGTTATTGTATGCATGATCAACATGATAATGAAAATATTACTACAAACTTAGAGGCTTAAAACAACACACCTATTTTTTTCATGCTGTTCATGGGTCAGGGGTCCAGACACAATTTATCTCAACCCTTTGCCCAAGACCTCACAAAATGCAGTCAAGGTGTTAGCTGAGCTACATGTTCATGTTAATGCTCAAAGTGAGAATTTCTTCCCAGTTTGCTAGGTTGTTAGCAAAATCCAACTTCTTTCAATTATTGGAATGAGGTCTCCACATTTTTGTTAACTGCTAAGTCTTCTGTACTACCTTCTGTTCCTTTCCATGTGACTCTCTCAATAGGAAGTTCACAGCATAGATGCTTGCTTTTTCAAGAAGAGCAGAAGAGAGTATGCTAAGACAGAACCTTATAGAATATAAAATAATCATGGGGTGTTTTCCCATCACCTTTTCCATATAAAATAAGCTAAATCAAATTAGTTATTTTTATTATTGCATAGCTATGACAAACCTAGACAGGCAGAGACATCACTTTGCTGAAAAAGGTCCTTATAGTCAAAGCTATGGTTTTCCTAGTAGTCATGTACAGATATGAGTGTTGGACTATAAAGAAGGCTGAGCACAGAATTGATGCTTTCCAGTTGTGATGCTGGAGAAGACTCTTGAGAGTCTCTTGGACTGCAAGGAGATCAAACAGTCAATCCTAAAGGAAATCAACCCTGTATATTCATTGGAAGGACCGATGCTGAATCTAAGCTCCAATACTTTGGTCATTGACGCAAAGAGCCAGCTCATTAGCAGAGACCCTGATGCCAGGAAATATTGAAGGCAGGAGGAGAAGGGGGGTGACAGAGGATGGATGACATCACTTGGATGGATGACATCACCGACTCAGTGGATATGAGTGTGAGCACACCGCAGGGGATAGTGAAGGACAGGGAAACCGGGTGTGCTGCAGTCCATGGGGTCGCCAAGAGGTGGACACAGAGACCGAACAACAACACTACCTTTGCCACAGAATGAATCCTCTACAGGCAAATAAGTTTCATCCCAAGAGTGTGTTCCTAGGTCCAATTTGTTCCTAAGTACAACCGAGTTAGCCTAGATACCCAGCTATCACAATTGTCTATATAACACTGCTTTTATGCTAGCTTTAGGACATCCTGGACTTTAAATAAAGATCCTATACTACTGTATATAGTACTGCAAGTGAAGTCCACAAAAGCACAACCACTTCTAGAGGGTGTACACATATGACGACATATTCCAGACACGTGTACTAACTTGTGTGATTGGCTATCAGAATGCACGTTTGCACGTTTCCGAATTCACATCTTAAAGATTCATATGTAGGCGGCTTACTGTAGTCTATTGGTTAGAATCAACTCACTGGTCCCACCCTCCACTCAAGAAAATATTACACAAATTTCTGGGTACCAGAAAGCGGAAAATTACTGTAGCATTTCATTGTCCACCACAGTCATTATGGCCATTTAAAATACAATATTAATGCCAAATAATTGTATACCTTAGTTTGAATTAAGATGAAGAAGTTGGGGCACAGAAGTTTCAAGTACCCATTCATCAATTTATTCAATGAGGAGAATATTTCCACCTGAAGCTGTTTTCTTCACTCAGTCTTCCAAGTGGCAGAGGTAACCACAATAATGCTTACAGTTACTTCCTGAGGTACTGGAAACAAACTGTAAGTGGAAGCTTGTTTCATTGATGGTTGATCAATGATCAGCCCACAGACAATTGATCTGGGCAGCATCACAGTACTCAATCTATGCATATAGTTGAGAGTTTAGTGAATAACACCTTATGTATTGAGCCTGATTTAAGACATAAAGGACCCTCCTTGAATGGATTACTTAAAAAACGTGAACAGTTTGTGATGCTACTTGGTAATGTTCATGTCACCTACTTCTAACTATGCTTTTACTCACAGGACTATGATGGCTTCAGATTTAAATTCCAGCTGTATAACCCACAGGACTATGATGGCTTCAGATTTAAATTCCTGCTGTATAGATATTTTTATGTTTATAGCACCTTAGGAAACTCTTACCAGTCTAGGATTAAGAGAGCTTGAAAACATTAACTATTGAGTTAATACAACTTAAAAATTAGATAACAAAATAGTTTCCATGTGGAAGGATACACACAACAAAATAACAAGTAACAGTACATTTAAATAAAGTATATTTCCTTGACAAGGAATGAGTACAGGTACAGAAGAATATGGTATGCAGGGCAGTTAAAAAAATATGAATGTGATTCTTTGTTGCATCTATTGGAAGAATGAAGACTGTCCTCAGCATTAAGACTGTCCATATTCCAGAGGATATCAAAATCACTCTGAAGGGATGCCCAGTAGTTGCAAAGCATTCTGGAGGCACTGTGGGGAAGGACTCCAATCCCATCAATGTAGAACTCAATCTCCTTAGGAAAAGAAAAGAAGTTCCAGGTTACAGAGGGTAGGGAATACTGGCTTGTCTGCATAAACTGTAGTCATGTACAGAACATGAGTGCTGCGGTCTGTGTCTGTCCACTTCGCTATCAACATCATTATTTGAGAATAGGTCTCGATGAAACTCAAAATTTCTTTGGCAAAAAGCAATACATCTGCTGGGCTTGGATGAAGTCAGGAGTTGTTAGTTTCTTGTCTCAAGCCCAAAAAGATGAGTTGATTCTTTGAAGATGAGTTAATTCTTGAAGGAACAACACTGAACTTCTAACAAATTTAGGGGCTTTGATTCAGCAGACCCCACCAGTGACAAGCAAATATATCAGAAAAGTTTGGACAGCGTCTACATTTCTGAAAAAAGGAACAGTTTTTAAGGCTGATAAATAAAATCTAACTTGTTCAGTTACAGAAACAGCAAGAAACTGGATAACTCCTCAGACTTATTTGTGGTATTTTTAAAGATGAAAAAAAAACCATGCAATGAAAAACAACAAAAAACTACTAATGTGCTTAAGCTATGCTCACACATTTAATGCTTAATATATTATTAAAGATAGCCTAAGGCAAAAGTTCTGCTCCAAAGATTGGAAAAGCCATTTCAGGGACCAAAAATATCCAGTGACTAATCCAGTTTTGCGCAATCCCATGTTCAATTGCAAGCTGGCATAACATTTTTAAAAACTTGATACTACTTCAAGTGTGTGACAAAGTCTGTTTGCTAACAACTCACACAGAGATGGAGTTTGATTTTATATTGTGCTTAGGATCTAAGATTTACCACTTGGTCTTTAGTCCGAGGGCTCTCATCTGTGGATTCAGGGGTAATCTTGATGGTAAAAGACAAAGAAAAATCATTCAATGCACTTTGTATTTCACAGTGTTACTTGTTAGATATTCCAAATGAGTCTAGAAAGGCACCTATTAACTTTCTTTTTCAAAAAGAGAAAAAAATGGGGGTACCCAGAATTTTAGGTTATAACTCACTTTCCACAAATCCTGACACAACATTTTTAAGAGAAAATACAATCTAAAATGGATATCACCGAACAGATTTCAAGACGCATCTCTCATATTACCGTAGGACATGTGGCCCAGTAATTTTGGAATCCTACAAATCTCCACTGAGGTTTTTGCTTATTGGTTAGAACTTTCCCTAAATTTCCGGAATTAATAAATCTCTCCATATTTGTTGAGATATCTGAGTGCATACCATTGCAAGCTTTTACAGCTCTGTCTTGGTCTTTAATTTCTGCTTGTGCAGTTTCAAGTCCATTTGTAAGTGAAATGTTAAGACATCCTCAAGACCTTCCTAGACATACAGACAAGTTCACAAATGTTAACAGCATTCTAGACTCCAACAATACATCAGCGCTTTCCAAAGTCTCCGTGACATCTTATGTGGACAAAACTATGCTTCCCTAAAATCATTTGTTGAAACCCTATCTCTCCATATAAGCATATCTAGAGAAAAGCTTTTTGGGAAGTAAAGTTAAATCAGGTCATAAGGGTGACCATAATTTGGTAAGAATGTGTGGCCTTATTAGAAGAGAAATAAAGATGTCTCTCTTTTTCTCTCTCTCTGTCATGTGAAGACATAGTGAGAATGCGGCTTCTTCAAGCCGAGAAGAGGACTCTCACAAGAAATCAACCATACTGGCATCTGGATCTTAGACTTCAAGCCTCTAGAGCTGTGACAAAAATATTTCTGCTGCTTAGGCTATGGCATTTTATTAGGGCAACATTTTACTTCTCAGTTTTTCTTTGTAAGATTTTAAAATGGTTTATTATTTGGCTCAACTTTTATCTTCATCTGCAGCAACTACAACATTAAAATGCTTTCCTATAATTTTTTTTTAATGTAAGGATAAACTTTAGTAATGCATGAACTCAAGTCATGTTTAATAAAGACAAAATTTTCATCTGGAGTGTTTCCAGGGAATGAAGAAAATAATCATTTCATTTTTGTTTCAAAATGAGGTTTTGAAAAAGCTGAAGCTTCATGCTTTTCCTTTTGGTACCAGGAAGTTTGACTTGTTATTTTAGCCATCTGTTCCTAGGCTAGATAGCAGGACACAGACCTAGAACAAGTTACAAGACCATAAAGCTCGCTGCTAATATCAACATTCAGGAATCTTTAAAATAAGTGTTGCTGCAAGTCTTTGCTTAATTTTCATAGTTTTGAAAAAGTTAATTCTGACAATTTTTGAAGATGTTTTTCATTGGTTTTAAGGAGGGTTATATTTTCAGAGGTCCATATCACACCATTTTTGGTTATAATATTCTGTTGTTTATTTTTAACATGCTCCTAACATTTCAAAATTTAGAATTCTAGCTCCTCCATAAAATTTAGAAATCTAACAATGCTTTGCCTCTAATATCAAAAGATCAAGGAAAGGATGGTGATTACTGAGCTGTGATTTCCTATTTTATAACATCTATTCTTTGTTAACCATATCTCTCCAGCTCTCCTTTTTTTATTCAGCCAGTCCCTGTGGGTTCTGAAAAATCACCTTTGATAAGTTATTACTGAAATACATTAAGTGATATTATAAGGAACTCATTTTCTAGAGAAAAAATCAAATTTCTCAAAGCATGGCATTCCTCCCTTCAAATATTCTTAGGGGATGTAAAAACATATTTATTTACAGCATATGTAAATTTGCCTAGAAGTAAAAGATAGTTTTTTAAAATCCTGTTTCTCTCTTTTTTTAAACATCTGGCTCTCATGAAGATTTGTAACCTAAATTCAAACAGTCTGTTTCTTTTGAAAAACCTTAACCAAGTAACTTGGGCTCCCCAGGTGGTGCTGGTGGTAAGGAAACCACCTGCTGATGCAAGAGACACACGTTCGATACACAGGTCGGGGAGATGCCCTGGACGAGGGCACGGCAATCCACTCTGGCGTTCTTGCCTGGAGAATCCCCTGGACAGAGGAGCCTGGCAGGCTACAGTCCATAGGGTTGCAAAGAGTCAAACAAGAGTGAAGTGACTTATCACACAGGCAACTAGATAGTTTCATTTGAAATGATCCTAGATTTGTAGTGCTTCCAGACAGTCAAATGATAGCAAAACACACAAAAATCCTGTCCAGAGTAACTCAACTTTAACGTAAAAAAAAGTGAAAGTGTTAATTGCTCAGTCGTGTCTGACTCTGCAACCCTTTGAACTGTAGCCCACCAAGCTCTTCTGTCCATGGAATTCTCCAGGCAAGAATGAATACTGGAGTAGCTAACCATTTGCTTCTCCAGGGTATCTTTCAGACCCTGGGATTGAACCTGGATCTCCTGCATTGCAGAACAACCTAACCTTAATATAAGCTACTGTATTTCTACAGATTGTCTAAGTAATATGAATTTATAGTCAAAAATCACAAAACAGCTAAGGAAATGAAGTAACATGATTTACAGTGAATAAAACAAAATAGATGTCAGAATTTGAGTTTAAAATGTTTATATTTTAATTATTAAGCATGGAGATAAAGTAGTAAGATGAATATGTTTAAAAAGATAAGAAGTGTGTGAACATCTAAATAATAAATACTGAGTGAAGTCAGACAAAGATGAATATCATATGATGTCACTTAAATGTGAAATCTAAAAAATGGTACAAATGATCTTATATACAAGATAGAATCACAGATGTAGAAAGCAAACTTACATTTACCAAGGGAGAAAGGGGGGAAGGGATAAATTGGAAGATTAGGATTGATATATACACACTACTATACATAAAATAAATAAATAATAAGGACCCTCTATATAGCATAGGGAACTCTACCCAATATTCTGTAATGACTTATATGGGAAAGAATCTAAAAAAGAGTAGATGTAGGTAGACATATAACTTATTCACTTTGATCTACACCTGAAATTAACACAACATTGTAAATCAACTATACACCAATATTTTTTTTCAAAGAAATGAAATATATAATTTAAAAAGAAAAAAGAAAAGAAATTTGCTTATAAATTCTTAAAGTAGTAATATATGTACACACATGCATATACACATATAGGTATATATAATCACTGAAATTATCAAAAGATAGGCAAGCAACAGACTAGAAAAGGTATTATTTGAAGTAAAAGGATTAATAATTTTTTTTTATATTTAACGTATGTAGCAGATTTCAGGATGGAAAGAAAACAGGATGCAAAATATAAAAGGATCTGAAAAGACATGTATTTTCAAAAGAATTAAGAAATGTAAATTAAACCAGAGTTCCAAAACATAAAAACAATGAAGAAACAACATTTAAAGAACTAATAGCCAGGAAAGATCCAGAATTGTTAAGAAACACCTTCTCAGATCTAGTCACCAAGACCAGTCAATAAAAATAATATTCCAGATTATAATTCCAATAAGACTAAATAAAATAAATCCATATAATCCGTGAAGCCTCTAGCAAGCACATATTTGGTGCACACAGGCATTGTTGTTCAGTCCCTAAGTTTTGTCCGGCTCTTTGCCCCCCAGTGGACCACAGTGCCTCAGGCTTCCCCATCCCTCACTATCTCAGAGTTCATTCAAACTCAGTGCACTGAGGCTGTGAGGCCACACACAGGGGACATACACAAATTTAACCGACAGCTGACTTGTTATCAGCAACAATTCAGACAAAAGCCTGTAGAAAGGAATGAATTATCTAGTTTCCCTATGAATTTGCTTGCTACAGTCCATGAGGTCGCAGAGTCAGACACAACTAAACAATAACAACAACAAAAGGCCCAAAACAGAAACAAATAAAAGCTATTGATTTAAAATTCTGCAAAAGTGTAGCAAATATTTTTACACTCATATACAACCCATGGGAATTTACTATGAAAGAAGTGGTTTTAATTATTTTCTAAAAAAATTAAAGTAGTGTAAACTTTAACAATTGTATCATGTGTTTGTTCTTAGCCACTCAGTCATGTTGCACTCTTTGTGACCCCATGGACCATAGCCCGTCAGTTTCCTCTGTCCATGGGATTTTCCAGGCAAGAATACTGGAGTGGGTTGCCATTTTCTCCTCCAGGGTATCTTCCCAACCCAGGGATCGAACCTAAGTCTAATGAGTCTCCTGCATTGCAGGCAGATTCTTTACCACTACACCGCCTGGCTTAATGAAATTCATTGCCAATAAAAATAATGAAAATAGATGCTAACACACAAAATGCTTAAGTAAAAGATGAAAATAAAATTTGTAAAACAGCTACACTGAAATTATGTAACAGTATTCATACATTTAAACAGGACTTCAGAGGAAATTTTATGCTTTACAACTAATTTTACACAATTCAATTTTTTTTTCTAATAAAATACCTGTATGGTGTGTTTGTCTCTAAGTTATTTTTTGTATTTTTAATGAATCCAATTAATAAGGATCATCAGCATCTATTGAACAGCAAATAACTAATGACTACATTAGACTCCATTTATGTATATATATATATATATATATATATACATAACATATGAAGATATTTTCCATGAAACTTTATAATCTAATAGAAAAAAGATGACAAACATACATGGATAAACACCTTAGATTGTATGTTTTGTTTATAAAACCTCAGAAACTGCAGAAACTGACTCTGAATAAATATAGCAAAGACAGAATTTATCGAATGTTTTAAGAAGAATTATGCAGCATATAAGAAAGTTGAGGAACCATTTAGGAATAAATAAGACCCAACCTGACTTCAAGGATAAAGATAGGTTTGTTACATTGTTTTTTTATGGCTGACTGCTATAATACATAACTGCAAGCACATTGGCTTAAAACACTAATATAATATCTTACTGTTGTAATTTGGGGAGCCAGAAACAGGTCTAACTGAGCTAAAACCCACAGGTCAGCAGGACTCCATTCCCTTCCAAGACTCTGCGGAGAATTCATTCCCTTAAGTTTTCAACTTCAAAAGGCTGCACATGTCCCTTAGCTTAGGTCCCTTCCTCCATCTTGAAAGCCAGCAGCATCAGATTCCTTTTCTCACTCTCACTGCTCTTGTTTTCTCTCTTCATCCTTTGTCTGTCATCTTTAAAGACACTTGTAACTATATTGGCCCACCTGGTTCACCTTTTCACAGGTTCTCAGAATTCGGACATGGGGATCTTAAGTTGAGGGGTGGCGGGAAGCAAGAGTGTCTACTCTACCTGACATACTTATTAATGGTATTGACAGGCTACTGCTACTGGAATGAGTTACTCTTTATTTTTTCCAGCTCTCTACTAAAGATTCAAAATTCCAAAAAGTACAAATAGCCCAGGTTGGATCATTACATCCACTGCTTGGCTATCCAATGGAGTCATCACCCCCATCAATTCTATGCTAAATGAGGGAATTGCTTGAAAGTATATTGAGGTCCCTGCTACATAGGAGCCAGATGAATGAACGCAAGAAGCCATGGACAACAAATGTCCAATATCATTAGTAAAATGTAAATGGCAAATGCAGAATATGGCATATAATGTAGCCAATAGTTATCAATAGTTATTTTCTAAAATGTGCTCCTCAGTATGTTAGTAGATCCATGTTTGCATATAAAGAAGGAAAATATAGTTGTTTCAAGTGTTACAGAACCCTGAGAATAACTATATCCTTTCCTTTGATATTTAGCAAAGTAGAACACTGTAAAACTTTTTATTAAAATAAACTGCACACAGTTTTTCCTAACCTATTTGAGTAATGAAACTTTTGTTTCTAGATTTCTTTCTTAATTCCATTGAAACACCAAAGATCATACATTCATTGGCACTTTTTCCAAAAATTTATCAAAAGCACCCAACCCACAAAAAGAAAATTCTGCTTTTGCTGTTAAAACTTCATAATGTTTTTTTGTCTTTTTTATGTCTTGTTTGAAATTGTGAAGTGTCAGTGAATAGAGCAACGTTCAGAGAGTTGGAAGGTGACCACTGAGAAGCTCAGAGTGTGGAAAACTTTTTATTCATTGGATCATAGAAAAAGCAAGGGAATTCTAAAAAAAAAAAAGAAAAATCTACTCTGCTTCATTGACTATGCTAAAGCTTTTGACTGTGTGGATCACAACAAACTGGAATATTCCTAAAGAGATGGGAATACCAGGCCACCTTACCTATCTCCTGAGAAACCTTGTATGCAGGACAAGAAGCAACAGTCAGAACTGGTCATGGAACAATGGACTGGTTCAAATTTGGGAAAGGAGTACATCAAGGCAATATATTGTTATGCTGTTTATTTCACTTATATGCAGAGTACATTGTGAGAAATGCCAGGCTGGATGACACAAAAGCCTGGAATCAATATCACCAGGAGAAATATCAATAACCTCATATACGCAGGTAATACCACTCTAATGAAAGAAAGCAAAATGGAAATAAAAATCCTCTTGATGAGGGTGAAAGATGAGAGTGAAAATGCTGCCTTAGAACTCAACATTCAAAAACCTAAGATCATGGCATCTGGCAAATGGACGGGGAGAAATTGGAAACAATGAGAGGTTTTATTTTGTTGGGCTCCAGAATCACTGTGGATGGTAAATCCAGCCATGAAATTAAAGACACTTGGTCCTTGAAAGAAAAGCTATGACAAGCTTGGCAGCAAATTAAAAAGCAGAGGCATCACTTTGCCAACAAAGTTTCATAAAGTCAGAGCTATGGTCTTCCCAGTAGTCATATACTGATGTGAGGGATGGACCATAAAGAAGCCTGAGCACCAAAGAATTGATGCTTTTGAAATATGGTGTTGGAGAAGACTCTTGAAAGTCCCTTGGACTGCAAGGAGATCAAACCAGTCCATCCTGAAGAAAACCAATCCTGAATACTCATTGGAAGAACTGATGTTGAAGCTGAAGTCCCGGTACTTTGGACATCTGATACGAAGAACCAACTCATTAGAAAAGATCCTGAGGCTGGGAAAGATTGAGGGCAGGAAGAGAAGGGGATGACAGAGGATGAGATGGTCTGATGGCATCACCTACTCAATGGGCATGAGTTTGAGTAAACTCTGGGAAACAGTGAAGGACAAGCAAACCTGGCATGCTGCAGTTCATGGGGTCACAATGAGTTGGATATTACTTAGTCTGACCAACAGCAAAATTTGGCTTGCTAGCAGATACAGAGGAAAGAGAAAGAATAGTAATATGGATATTGAGGGGAAGCGTTGTAGTCCAGGTATCAGGAATATCAGATTCTTGAAAGCTTGATAGTAAGCACTGTGAAAGCTGGTTGTTGTTCAGTCAGTAAGTCATGCCTATCTCTTTGCAACCCCATGGACTGAAGCATGCCAGGCTCTAAGCTGATTAACTCCATGGGATCTTGACTTTCAGCATGCAGCTGACAAGTTGTTAAAGAATAGGAAAGCATTGAAAATCATTGAACAGAGAATTGGCATAATGAGCAGTAGGCTTTTGAAAGATTAATCCAGGACTTGGTGGGACGGAAGGTGAACAATGGAAGGAGTTGTAGTAGACGAAAGTCAAGCTAGAATTTATCTAGTCAAGAGATCATCTGACCTCATAATTATGAGAAGATAAAACTAATAAAAGTTGAGAGAGGTACAGTTGAGAGTAACTGAATAACTAGAATAAACAAGGAACTGGATCTGATAAGAGATAATAGGAATACCTAAGAGTGACAACAATGCTTTGAGTTAAAGAAACAGATATGTATAGGAAACAGATATGTATTTCCTGAAAGCTGGTAAATTGGAAGTGGTGATGGTCTATTGGGGAAGTGGATAATTTTGCTTGGGGTATATTGAGATATTGATAAATAGGCATTTATATTGTCAATGCACACTGTTTTTCAAATATCATACAAAACAATAGAGGTTTAATAAATGAACGTGATTGACTTAGTTTCATGGAAGTTAGAATGTAGCAGATAAGACAGAAAATAAAGAATATGGCTAATTTTAAAAATGGCCACAAATTTGCCTCTTCCCATCTGAAGATAGAGTCTGGTTCAACATCCTTTTAATATGGGTTGGCTATGTGGCTGGTTTTGACCAATGTATCATTAGCAACCATAATGTAAGTATAGATTTGTAAAATGTATGTACATTGTGCACCTTTGTTTTGGAAAAACTAACATTGACTTGAACAAAAGGATAGGCTAGTCTGCTAAACAGTGAAAAACTTACAGCTGAACCACTCCTAATGCCTTGGCTGACAGCCTGCTAGTTGCCAGAACTATCTGTGAGGTCATCCTAGATCATCCATTTATCAGCTGACTCTTCAGCTGACTATGACACGTAAGAAAGCCCAGTGGGGTTTATCCAATAAGACCACATCAGAAGAATCATCCAGCCAATGCACATAATCATGAACCAAGCACATTTTAGTTTTCTTAATCTACAAAATTTTGAAGAATTTAGTTACTCAGTAAAAGTTAATTGATATAATGCATACATATTTACAAGTGTTGTGCTTAGTCACTCAGTCATGTCTGACTCTTTTCAACCCCATGGACTTTAGCCCACTAGGCTCCTGGAGAAGTCCACGGGGCTTTTCCAGGCAAGAAAACTGGCATGGGTTGTCAGGCCCTCCTCCAGGGAATCTTCCCAACCCAGGGTTTGAACCCAGGTCTCTGGCATTGCAGGTGGTTTCTTTACCAGCTAAGTTACCAGGGAAGCCCATGCATACTTATATACATACTTATATACATTTTTGATCATGTCCTCCAGTGATCCTGTCTTGTATTCTTTTAATTACCAAATTCCTGATGCTTTAATCGCAGTTTCTTGCAAACTACTCTGACATCCTAATCCAATTTGTCAATCAGTGATTTTATTAGATTAATATCCAAGGTTTAGCCAGAAGCTGAGCACTTCTTACCACATTTACTATAGTTATCCTTTGGTCCAAGTAGCCACCTTTTCCAAAAAAAAAAAAAAGAAAAACCTCTAAATTTGTCTCTCTCTTCTCCAAACCAGAAATATCTTTTTTTTTTCAATTTATTTTTATTAGCTGGAGGCTAATTACTTTACAATATTGTAGTGGTTTTTGTCATACACTGACATGATTCAGCCATGGATTTACATGTACTCCCCATCCCGATCCCCCCTCCCACCTCCCTCTCTACCCGATCCCTCTGGGTCTTCTTCCCAGTGCACCAGGTCCGAGCACTTGTCTCATGCATCCAACCTGGGCTGGTGATCTGTTTCACCCTAGATAATATACATGTTTCGATGCTGTTCTCTCAAAACATCCCACCCTCGCCTTCTCCCACAGAGTCCAAAAGTCAGAAATATCTTTTAAACAAGAAAGTCAGATTTTCTGCTCAAAACATAGCAATAGTTCTCAACCTCATTTAAAGTGAAAGCCAGAAATTTTACAATAACCCACAATGATCTCCCTACCCTTATTATGTTAAAATCTCATTAATTTCTTTTCCTACAATCACTCTCTGTCTCCCCTGTGTCCCAGTCACATGTTTCTAGGAGCAATAGTCTAACAGGGAAGAGCTGATGTTGACTCTTCCATGCTAGATCTGTTTCTTTGATTTTACCAGTTTTCTTTCCTGCCACTTTTATTATTATAATCATACATGATGGCCTGCCTCAGAAGCCTCTGCCTGACTCTTAAACTAAAGTGCCTTTGTTACCTCACTGGGAGATAATCTGACCCTGTTAACCCCTGAAGGACTGTAAGAAACGTAAAAACTAACACATCCCACTGCCTGAGGTTTGCCATTCTAGGAGATATTTGCAAGAATTAAATGGTTTTTATAATTTGTTTCCTCACCTCCCCCATCTCTGACCCATTAAAGAATGTGACATCGAAACCATTTTGAGACATTAGTCTGCATTCTTCTTGGTCAGTTGGCTGGCTCTGAATAAATTTGTATTCCTTGTCTCAACAACTCCTCCCTCGGATTCATGGCCTCTGACAGCCACACAGCAGACTGAGCTTGGTCTCCGTAACAATAGGATCCTGCTACTCATTTTCCAGTACCTGGAAAGTTCTGCTTTAGATTAATACATTGTGCAATCCCATTGCTTTCTTTAAGTCTTTTCAAAGCCTGATCTCTTTATTTAACAGTGAAAGATTTCTTTCCATCCCTCCACCCATTCCTCTTTTCCTCTTATTTCTAGGTTCTATTTTGCTTTTGTTTTGTGTATGCGTGTGGTGTGTGTTAACTACATCAATTATCATCATCTATACATTGAAATTTATTTCTTACAATTATTTATTGTCAAACTAAAACTTAAGACCCATAGTTCTTTTTTTCTTTTTTTGCTTTTTTCCTATTGACATAATCCAGATGTATAAAACAGTCTCTAGAAGATAGCAAAGTTCAACAAACATTACTTAACTGAATATTGAAGAAAGAAGTATGTATGGGAATAATAGGATGCTGTGTTAGATGATAACAGGGAAAGAAATCCTAGACACTTGCTCTATCAATGTTCATTGCATTACCTGAAATGTCCATTTCGTTTTCTCCTGGCAACACATGGAAAACATTTTGAAAATTTGTTTCTGCACTCCCTGCAAAAATACTACATAGTGTTTCCAGCAGCATTCCATAGATTTTTGAATTCTACTTTAGAGCTGCAACTGGCATAGCTGTTAATTTCTTGGTATTTACCTGTTCATTTATACATCAAAGTAACAATTCAATTTAAAATATCGGAGAATAACCTCTTCAGACACTTTACACTGCCAATGGCAAATTTCTGCCTCTTTAACACCATCACCACATACAATAGGAAGGAATTAAGGGAACCACTTTCCATTCAATTACCAGTGCACCTATTGCTTGGCTTTTGAAGTAGCACTATGCATTTTAAAAAGCTCTAAAAAGCAACATAATTTATTTAAGCAGGTTTTAAAAATACACTTGCATCTATCTTTTTAGAAGGTAGAGCATAGCATGTAGTAGAAATTATTAACAAATCAACCAATTAAATTCCTACAAGTGAAACAAAAGCAGCTTGCTTGTAAGAATTCTTCAGAAAATCCATTTACATATGGATTTTCTGAAGAATTCTTACAAGGGTTCTCCCTCCTGTAAATGGTTCTTCCCATTTACATAGGCTTCCCTATGTAAATGGGAAGAACCATTTACAGGAGGGAGAACCATTCTACTCCAAAGAAAGTGCACTATCTTCTTTCAAGCCTTTAACACAATATCTCCAAGAAATTTTTACGAATTTGTGGTCCAAGTTCCAAACAGATTTTCGTAGTGGGTCATGGCTGAGGGCCTCCCTATAGACTTAGGTATTTTGAGACTGTTCATGGGGCAGCACTTTTGGAAAGATCACATTGGCCTTTGTAGCACAGTGTGTGTGCAAATAGATTTCTTGTTCAAACTTCTGGAACAAACTATGGCAAAGCTGCCTGTGAAGTTGCTTCTAATAAGACAGCTTAAATGTGTTGCCACATGGGTATTTCTGAGCTAGCTTTACAAGTTCTCCAAAAGATGCTGCACAAAGAATCAAAGAATCTGCCAGCAGTGGAGAGGCAACCTCAGAAAATGTCAAAGGCAGATTTCAGCTAATGCTCTGGTGAAACAGAGACATAACCAGATAAGTGAAATCCATGTCTGTTGTTTCAAAGGATCATCTGATAGCCTGGTTATGTACTTAAGGGAAAGACAAGTGAACAGAGTCCTTGGGATTTGCTGTTTAGTGTGAGTGTCTGCCTCATCTGTATTCTCCCAGGGATGATGACGGGTCTGTGAGCAGAACCTGCATCATAAAACTCACCCAGGGTTCTCAGCCACAGGAAACCCCCAGATGAAAGCTAGGCAGAGGCAAACGCTGATGCAGGCCTCCCCTTCTGTCACAACAGTAAAACTAAATTAAATCAACTTTAAGTAGGGGGAAAAAGCAACAGAAATGTCAGACCTACACACTGTGTGTTCCAAAACAGGGCAGGGCAGACTCAGTTACTTCTTTTGCTTGTTGTTGTTGAGTCGCTCAGTTGTGTCCAACTTTTTGGGACCCCGTGGACTGCAGCATGCCAGGCTTCCTGTCCTTTGCCATGTCCCGGAGCCTGCTCAAACTAAACTCATGTCCGTTGAGTCAGTGATGCCATCCAACCATCTCGTCCTCTGCTTTACTAACAGTAGAAAGATAGAGACCGAGGGTGCATGGCTGATGATGAGTCAGCCACCTTCAGATATTTTTTCCCCACATTATCATGAAGGTTATTTGACCACTTGACTGGGGAGCTCCAGAGGACACCCCAGCAACTACATTAGTTCAGTTGTTAAGCGGCAGTCCCCAACCTTTTTGGTATGTGGGACCAGTTTTGTGATAGACAGTTTTTCCATGAACCGGGGGTAAGAGGGATGGTTTCGGGTTGATTCATGTGTATCACAGATACCATGAGCTTTACTTCTATTATTATTATGTTAGAGAAAGCACACTAACTGAAGCCGCCCACCTTGGCCAGGCACCACAGTAACCATTTGCATGAGCTGCTTTATGGCGGCAGGTCCTGGTAAGGAACATGGAGCTAATAAGCCACCACCAACCGGAAGAGCGCAGGAAAGGTCAAAAGGAGACTCCACGTGTCGGACCACCTCCCAGAATCCTTCTCGCTGGCGTCCATCTTGGCTGAGCGGTGCGTGCACCACCAGGAAGGACTCTGAGTCAGACTGATTGAGACGACCTGGAAATGAATCCCACGACCATAAAACCTGAGTCTGTGAGCCACGTGGCAGAACAGTTCTCCGGGGTCGCCTTACCCTACTACTCTCTGCCCGGCTGCTCCTTCCCAGTAAAATCTTTTGCTTTGTTAGCACATGTATCTCCTCGGACAATTCATTTCTGAGTGTTAGACCAGAGCTCCATTTGGGCCCTGGAAAGGGTCCTCCTTCTTGGAATAATTATATCAGTTCCACTTCAGATCATCAGGCATTAGATCCTCGATGCTGGGGAATCTGTATTCTAGAATAACTAGCTAAATTTGATGTGTCTGTCCAAAGGACATCTAGGGGAGCTGGTCATGATGGCAATTATCTAATGCTGATGATGATAAACTTGTGGGGGGAGTCTTGGTGGAACTGTAAGATGTTACTTTCTTAAACTTTTAAGTAAGTAAAATGAAGTTACCCTTAACTGACATCACCGACACACATATTCCTACCTTTGACAAGCAGTAGTTAACTGCAAAGAGGAGACAATTACTTAAGAAAAAAGCAATTTTCTAATCAACTTAAAGAAAAACACGTCATCCTTGAAACAATTTCCAAACACGAGTTTTCATTCAAAGTCAAGTCTCATTTTTACTACTATAATGGATTATTTCAAAGACTAAAACACCCTCATGACATGCAAGGTCATGTCTTCTCAGATCTGAAACTTATTCTGGTCTTTCCTCCAAGTATACCCTGCCATTATCTGCCTTTGGACTCGACTCTGTATGTTTGTAATTGTAAATAAAATAATATTGTATTTGCATACATAAGATATAGTATCTAGTCTCATACACTTTTTGTTTGTTTGTTTTTTTCTTAAATGTTGACCAGAGTTTGCCAAGGATGCTGAAGGCCTTGGTTTTATCTAGATAAAGGATTTGCCAGTTAGGTTGCTTTTAGAAAGTCATTTAAATTTCCAGAACGTCAAACTTTTTGTCTGTATAATAAAGGATCTGAGAAAGGTGAGATATCTAGGTTTATCCACTTCACTACAACTGACTCAAATTATTTCCTTTTCCTGACTGCATAATATTTCAATTATAAATGTATCAAAAAGTCTTTATCCATCTATCTGTCGATTGGTAGTTAAGTTACTTTTGAGTCTGGTTTTTGCAAATATTGTTGCAATGAGCATTAAAGTACTTATATCAAATTATAAGAACCAGATGTCAAACAAAAAAATTTAGGAAATCCAAAAATCTGTTTCTCTATAAAATATTGAGAACATTGGTCAAAATTGTTCTTAATCAACATTCCAAAAACTCTGGAAATCAAACAGAAGCTTGTAACAACCCAAGAAGAGTCTATCGAGAAAAATGGTGAAATCTAAATAAGAGCAGGTCTTCGGACATTAACTTGCCATGAATCTTTCCATACTTCTCTCCATGTATTCTTTATATCCTTGAAAACTAACAACTTTGCAATTACAGTGTCTGTAAAACCCAGTAGTTCAGCAGCTCAGCAGTCATCAAAGAGACTAGTGTTGCACCACCTCAAAAATCCCAAGGGAGAGTCATTATTTAACTTGTCAGGATGGTTCCTGAAAATCTCTCTTCTCAGAATGGTCTGATATGTTCTGATATGACTCAGTGCATGCTGTCATCAAAAATACTACTATTCAAGGCTTTTTTTTCCCCAAAAAATAATCTCTGCTAATTGCTTAATCACAGAGATCTGAAGCAGCAAAACCAGTCTGGAAGAATAAGAAGTTCACCAAAAATCTTAAAAGGACAAATTTGGGGAAAAGGTGTCCATAGTGGACTTTTAAAAACTTTAATAGATATATGAAAATTTAGAAGGCCACACACATATGCAAGATTGTGTACATCCCCATACATAAGAAGGTCCTAATTGTTCCTCTCTGGCTGTCTTTGAACAACATGTGAAGACTAAGGCAGAGTTGCAAAGTGCCTGGTCTGCCCTCAGCAAGATTCAAGGTATTTAAATATACTTCTGTCCAATGAAAGGCTCACCATTAAGTTAACTTGAACAAAGTTTTCAGTTGCTGCATCTGTCACTTAATGGAGACTTTTATTTTATAAAAATAGTCCAAACAGACAAAAACAATGCATTTCAACAAAAACAATCCACAAAGAGGTGGGTAAATGTGATTTTCAGAGATGCCACAGTATATTATTAAAAAATGTTCTGTTTTCATTAAAAAAAAAATTGAGACATACAAATAAACAGAAATGTATGGCAGATACACAGGAAAGGGTGCTGTTAATAGAAACTGTCCCTGAGCAAGCTCGTATATTGAACTTAGGACAGACTTTACATCAGCTATTGTAAATATGTTGAAAGAACTAAAGAAAGCCATTTCTATAGAATCAAAAGCAAGTATGATAATAATGTCTCACAAAGTGGAGCATAACCATGAACAGATAGCAATTGCAAAAAAAAAAAAAAAAAAAAACTAGAAAACCTGGAGAAGAACTGGCTAGAAGGATTCAAAGTAAATTTTAACTGGCAGAAGGAAAACTCAGTGAATTTGAATTTATATCAATGAGATTTTCTAGTCTGAGAAATACAAATGATAAAGAAATGGTATAGAGCCTCAGAGATCTGGATAGAATCAAGTATGCCAATATATATGTGCATGCTCAGTTGTCAGTCGTGTTGAACTCTTTTATACATGATATGATTTCTAGAAAGAAAGGAAAGGTAGAAAGGGAAGGAAACAAAACTGAAAAAAATTAGAGCCAAGACTTTTCAGAGATTACAAAAAACATTAGTCTACACACATCCAAGACAGTGGCATAATGTACTTTTAAAATCAACTAAGGTCAGGAATAATGAATTTTGTTATAAATAAGTTAGATACAATTCACCTTGGGTGAAACATCGTACTTTTTTTGTGTGGTTTAATTTTCCTGAAACAAAAGTTTTCATTGAGCAAGTATGGTGGGCTAGACCTTGTTCAGGTGAGGCTACGTTAGTGGAACACAATGCCCAGGTTCCTGGGGTAGAGACTGCTCACGCCCACAGACATTCATTGCCTCCATCTTCTTTCAGCCACAAAAGCTTCTTGTCTTCTCTCTACACACCTGCCTCGGGTTTCGCTGGATACATGGTGACCTAATTCAGAGAACACAAACCTGGGTTTCCATTGAAACCGTGAGTGGCAGCACATGAGTAAGCTTCCAGCGTGAAAGGTGAGAAGAAGCAAGGGGTGAGACTTCCAGCTCAAATCTTTGTGAAGGAACATGTCTTTTGACATTAACTGGTTTGAAGGAAATAACTGTTTCCCATCTCAGGGACTGTAGGGCAGACAATGTGTAGGCAAGATGGCATTGATCTCTTCTTTAGTAGGACACCTTAGGGAAGACAAGTTCAAAGAGAAGGAACTTGAGTCTTGATGCAGTTGTCTCAGCTGATTGACCTACATCCTACCCACCTACTTCTGTACTCGTAGGTCAGAGAAAAGTGATCTAATTGAATTGATCCACTGAATTTTTGGTCTTCTTTAATAACTATATCCCGAATTAGTAAAATTCTTTCTCTTGGAGTTTTATAAACACTCTGAAAGTGAAAAGTGAAAGTGAAAGTTGCCCAGTCGTGTCTGACTCTTTGCAACCCCATGGACTATACAGTCCATGAAATTCTCCAGACCAGACCATTGGAGTGGGTAGCCTTTCCCTTCTTCAGGGGATCTTCCCAACCCAGGAATCAAATCCAGGTCTCCCACATCACAGGTGGATTCTTTACCACTGAGCCACAAAGGAAGCCCAAATAAATACTCTAGTGGATAATTTGTTCAAAATTAACTCAATCAAAAATTTCACTTATTTTACTCATCAAGGAATCTCTTACTTTATTTCCCCAAGTGATCTCCTTTTTAATTCTTAAAAATTAAGCATTTAACTTTACTATGAAATAGTACTATTCAATCTTTTTCCTGCAAATGTACCTACCTTGATAGCTATTGATATTTTATAGTTTCCGGTTTTGCTAATTTAATTTGGGAAATTTTGATTAGCATTTCTTTCCAGTGGGTTTTTGTTTTCACTAAATTTGTCAAATTTAAATATGCTTTCAAATCATAATGGTATCAGTTCTTCTGGAAGAATTATTCAGGGAAATTCAGTGAATTTTCTCTACCAACAATTTGAAAAACTAATTTTAAAAAGTTGATTTTCTCTGTTACAAGATAGCTTCACTAAAGATATATAGAATACATTCAGAAAGATCAGAAAATAAAAGTATATGACAACTACAAATATAGGAAATATCACTTCATCTCAATCTCAAATCCCTTTGTTACATCCAAATTAATTTAGATATGCTATTTATAGTGTATACAAACATTTATATAATATTGCATTGCATAATATATGTGAATATTGTAAGAATATATTTTTAGATACATAATTTATATATTTATTTTCATATTCAAGCTAATTTTATTTTAAATAGTGCTCTTTAATCATTAGAAGGGACAGATGAAACTGCAGATTAGAGAAGACATGATAGAATTTAAATCAGATCATTGACCATCTGGAGTGAATAATCAATCTTATTGCAAATATAAAATAATTGGAAATTTATATTGGAATATATTGAAATTTATATTGAAATTGTAAGTTTATTAAATTTACATTGGGAAATATCACCAATATAAATTTTATTCATGTGTTTATTTTTTCTAATTCTAGCTTTCTTGCAATACTTTCATAGCATCAAATTTATAAACATTAATTTTGATCAGTGCATAGAAAGACCTATATTAATATAAAATGGTGACCTTTCTTATACGTCTCTTCAGGATGCCACTTTTGAGTTATCATTCACATTGGATTTGGGTTATTATATAATATAATAGAGCCTTTAAGACATCGCAGTCCTCGTACGGACTTGATGTTTAAATAATATATAAGGAAGCTTTGTTAGTGTTAAATGTCTTTTCAGACTGTGAGGTTTGAGTAGACTAGTGTTAAAAGAAAAATAAAGGGTGAAATTAAAATTTAACTTTATAAACAAAAGTGTGACTTTTCACTCAAAACCAATTTCATGAGTAATTTTTATTTTCCACAAAGCATGTCTCTATCTTTGATTAACTTGATCCACAATATGATTAGAAGCTGGTCATTAATATGGGCATTTAATGATAGCTTTATGATTGACTGCAGCGTGATTCTGCCAAGTCTCCCCCTGAGCAAAGTCATAGGGATATCATAAATCAAGGACAAGGAATGAACTCCACTCTAAGGATACATTATGAAAGTTTTTAAATTGCTGATTAACTGAAAATGACCGTTAATTGTTGGTTTGTTTTCATTAAATCATCCATTCTTTCCTTTTTAGGCAATACAAAATTGTCAGAAGATGACTGTGTATTGTGAAAGATTATCAACCTTCCTCATCTTTCATGTGGAAGAGATGATTTACTTTTTAAACACAGAGAATAAGATATGCAGGTGAAAATTTGTGTCAAATTTTTCAGCCTGTAGAACAATCTTTGTGCTTAGAGATGTCACCAAGGTGAAGGGAAAAGTAGCAGCTATCTGGACATATAATGTAACAAAATCCCTCATATTATTTCCTATTTTCCTTTCTACTTCAATCAAAATAAATACCAAAATGTTAAATCGTCATCATTTTTAATATTTGTTAAACTTTGTTTAGAACTGTACTCACCAAACAATTGAGTGTAGAATACCTATTCTCTCTGATCCTTAACATCATTATTAATATTTTCAAAACAGGGTCCCACTATGCCTTTTAGAAAACTGTTTACTGGTAATTACATGGATTTATAGAGGTACCTACTAAGGGTACCCTTAATGGTTGGGCTTCCCTTATAGCTCAGTCGGTAAAGAATCAGCCTGCAGTGAGGAGACCCGGGTTCAATCCCTGGGTTTGGAAGATGCCCTGGAGAAGGAAATGGTGACCCACTCCAGCATCCTTGCCTGGAAAATCTCATGGACAGAGGAGCCTGGTGGGCTATAGTCCATGGTGTTGCAAAGAGTCGGGCACGACTGAGCGACTCACACACACACACACACACACACACACACACACACACACACTCTCTAAGGGTACCATAGCTTACACTTAATGCCACTCATTTTTTTCTACATGCAGAGAACATGCTTTCTCTCAAACTAGACTAATTATGCACATCATGTCACAATACATATAAACGTTGAATCATTGTGATACACAACTAAAACTGATATAATATTGCTGCTAAGTCGCTTCAGCCATGTCCAACTGTGTGCAACCCCATAGACAGAAGCCCACCAGGCTCCCCCATCCCTGGGATTCTCCAGGCAAGAACACTGGAGTGGGTTGCGATTTCCTTCTCCAATGCATGAAAGTGACAAGTGAAAGAAAAGTCGCTTACTCATGTCTGACTCTTAGCGACCCCATGGACTGCAGCCTACCAGGCTCCTCCGTCCATGGGATTTTCCAATTACACGTCAGGATAACTCAGTTAGAAATAGCACCAAACAAGAAAAAAAAAAAAAAAAAAGCTTTGCCAAACTGGTCAAAATACTTGCTTTAATATTGAAAATAGGCTGAATTGTGTGTCTGTCAACTTGGTTACATTAGGCACTAAATTTTATAGAATGTCATTTTCCTGAGTTTCCATGTTGTTTAGCCTCTAAGTCGTGTCTGACTCTTTTGCTCCCACATGGACTGTAGCCTGCCAGGTTCCTCTGTCCCTGGAGTTTTCCAGGCAGGAATACCGGAGTGGGTTGCCAGCTCCTTCTCTGGAGGATCTTCCTAACTCAGGGACTGAACCCGCGTCTCCCGCATTGGCAGGCAGATTCTCTACCACGGAGCCACCAGGGAAGCCTATTCCAGATTCGAGTTGGTCAAAATAAAGTTGCACAGGATTTGGAAGGCAGGGTGTAGCAGTTGCCTCGCCACTCTGAAAGGTCACCATTGATTAGGGGAACATCTCCACTGTAAATTTGACGAGTTCCAGTTTGTCCTCACCCACCCCAACTTTAATTCTAGCATTCTTTGTCAACTATTAATTCTGATAATCAGTAGAAAACTGGGACTTTAAGGAATCTCCGCACTGTTCTCCACAGTACCCATACTAGTTTGTATTCCCACCAACAGTGTAAGAGGGTTCCCTTTTCTCCACACCCTCTGCAGCATTTATTGATTGTAGACTTTTGGATAGCAGCCATCCTGACCGGTGTGAGATGATACCTCATTGTGGTTTTGATTTGCATTTCTCTGATAATGAGTGATGTTGAGCATCTTTTCATGTGTTTGTTAGCCATCTGTATGTCTTCTTTAGAGACATGTCTGTTTAGTTCTTTGGCCCATTTTTTGATTGGGTCATTTATTTTTCTGGTATTGAGCTGCATGAGCTGCTTGTATATTTTTGAGATTAGTTCTTTGCCAGTTGTTTCATTTGGTATTCTTTTCTCCCATTCTGAAGGCTGTTTTTTCACCTTGCATATAGTTTCCTTTGTTGTGCAAAAACTTGTAAATGTAACTAGGTCCCATTTGTTTATTTTTGCTTTTATTTCCATTACGCAGGGAGGTGGGTGATAAGAGGATCTTGCTGTGATTTATGTTAGAGAGTGTTTTGCCTATCTTTTCCTCTAGGAGTTTTAGAGTTTCTGCTCCCTGTGTTCATTGCAGCACTGTTTACAACAGCTAGGACATGGAAGCAACCTAGATGTCCATCATCAGATGAATCAATAAGAAAGTTGTGGTACTTATACACAATGGAATATTACTGAGCTATTAAAAAGAACACATTTGACTGTTCTAATGGAGGTGGATGAAACTGGAATCTATAATACAGAGTGAAATAATTCAGAAAGAAAAACACCAATACTGTATATTAACATATATATATATATATATATATATATATATATATATATGGAATTTAGAAAGATGGTATTGACAACCCTATACATGAGACAGAATAAACTTCTGGGCTCTGTGGGAGAAGGTGAGGGTGGGAAGATTTGCGGGAATGGCATTGAAACATGTATATTACCATATGTGAAGTAGATCGCCAGTCCAAGTTCGATGCATGAGACTGGGTGCTCAACACTGGTGCCCTGGGACGACCTGAGGGATGGCATGGGGAGGGGCATTCGGGATGGGGGAGGGGGGACACATGTACACCCATGGCTGATTCATGTCGATGTATGGCAAAAACCACCACAATATTGTAAAGTAATTAGCCTCCAATTAAAATAAATATTTTTTTTTTAAAGAAAGAAAACTGGGACTTTAAATAGCTGTGTGGCATTGGTCATGAACATACATGAGTACTAATCTCCCTCAGCTACAAATGGAGATCTGAAGTCCTATTTTCCTCAAACTTCACTTCCAATAAATAAATAAGGCATATTTCCAATTTGCTAGTGCCATGATTTTAAATGCCTAGAGAGCACATGATTCTATTTACAGGTGATGAAACCGACTTCTCCACTTCTGAATTGTCCCTAAGGAAAGCGTGGATGTGAGTGGCCAGCACTAATCTTCACCTTCTGGAACCAAATACTTATTCTTGAAATTAATTTCTAAGTTATCCAGATCAAAAGAAAACCTTCCAAGGGACAGATTCACCTCATCATTTAAATTATTTTAAATTTCATTTGTTAAGTATCCAGTTTTCCATACCAATCACGTTTAATTATATTTTTCCTGCTTACAAAAAGACTTCATGGGGTGGCGAAGAGTCAGACATGATAGAGCATGCAATTTTGTCTTATGTGAATATTAGGTATTTCTCTAGGGAAACTTTTGGTCTTAACTATCACAGAGCTCCTGAAGACTTTAAGAATAAGGAGATGGAGTTAAATATAAATATAAATACACACACACACACACACACACATACACATAAATATCTTCTAACACAGAAGACCATGAATTAAATCTGAAGTTCATAAGAAAATTAATCCAGAAATGTTAATGACTTTATAGATCACAACAATTATACTCAATCTCCAACTTAAAATCATTTTAAGACTAGCATGTCATAAACAACCAGGTCTTTTTTTTAGAAATGGAGCATGAAGGAAAAAAATAATTACTTGAATGCGAGAAATGGGGGTAAATTTAAGTCAATGAGTGGAGGACAGAGTGGAAATAACTTTGACCTTCTTCTCAGAATCCAATGTTCTCTCTCTAAGACTGAACATGGTGCCTTGAGTTTGTATGACTTGTTCATAGTACTTAAAGTATTTCTATGTGGATGTAGTTACTCTGATTAAAAAATGAGAAAACATACTTTGAATACAGAAAAGCTTAACTATTGCCATCAAAGAGGAGATATCCTGACCCCCAAGGGAGACTTTAAGTCTTCCTGCTTCAATCTGAGTTTTCCATCTATTAGTAGGAGGTTTATGATAATATACAGGAAAGATCTGGACCCATCTTAATTTTTAAAAATTTCACCTACATCTATTTGGAAATATGTGATAGGGAAGTAGATGCTTCAGCTTCACTGTAACTGGAGCCATCAAATGAGTCCATTTTCAATGGGATTCTTCCTGCTTTTTTATCATGACTGATAAAAGTTATAAAAAGTAATATATATATGGTGGTGGTGGTTTAGTTGCCAAGTCATCTGACTCTTGCGACCCCATGGGCTGTAGCCTGCCAGGCTCCTCTGTCCATGGACTTTTCCAGGCAAGAATACTGGAGTGGATTGCCATTTCCTTCTTAAGGGCACCTTCCCAGCCCAGGGATTGAACCCCTGTCTCCTGCATTGCTGGAAGATTCTTTGCCAACTGAGCTACAAGGGAAACATCATGTCATCCTGTACCCCTCTTTAAAAAGACCCTTAATCAAACTTAGAGCAGTTCCCTTCAAATAAGGAAAAATTAGCAAGGCCTCATCTGTCTCTGGGAAATACTGACATCAGAAATTTTATAGATCAATTCATTCTTACCCTCAGACTTTTTTAAAGAGATAATATCATTAGGTATTTAAAATCAAATCACTCTTATATATGATTTATTTTCCATCCATTTACAAATGTCATTTTAATTCATTTTTAGATTGCACTTAATTGGGAGTAAAACTCAGACCATGACTATCACAAGGGGCACATTAATTTTAAAAGTTCACTTATAGAAGATTTGTTTTTAATCACAGTAATTTTTCTTTTTCATCTCCATTTATATTAGGGCTGGGCAAAAGGGCAGGAGGATATATTGAGACCATCTAACCTTATTGATTAAGATGATGTGGACAACTAACTGACTTTTGTTAATTATCTAAACTGCCTACCCAGTACCAGAAATATGGACATTTAATCATTGTATTTTATTGTATAAAACATCACAGTCATTTATGGTATTTGCATTATTACAAATACTTAATAGGATGATATCCCAAAACTATTATAACCCTTGTCATAATATTTGTTGCAGATGCTTTTAAATGCTGAGGTGAAGAAAAGCACTGAAATATTTGAATGACTAATGTAGGACAAAAGTCATAAAATTAGCTTAATTAAAACAAAAGTCCAGACTACCCCAACTTGTGCAGTAAAATCCATTGCTGGCTTCCAAGTGTTCCTAAAATAAAGACAAGCTCCTTGATGGTCCAATGTAAAATAACGAATAGTTCTCCACTTGTTCCGGCTCACCTGTCTCATTGTATACTGCTTTTCACATCACTTTGAAGATTTCAGAGATATAAGTTCTTTCAGTTCTGATACTCTCCAAGCTCTTAACCAACATAAATTGTTCACAGATACTTTTCCCTTTGACAGAAGTACCTCCCTCTTCTTGAATATTTCTGCACAACATCCCTTTGGCTTGGATAATTGTCATGTCTACTGCATACCAGTTATCTTAACTCCCAGTCATACTTTCTCAGATTAGACTAGATGGCTCCCCTTATCTGCTTCTCTATCACCAGCAAATGATCCAATGACAGCAACATCTTAACAGATACATAAACTTGGATTTTTCTAATTTTCTGTTATCAATCTTCTGGAAGTCATTTTTACAGCAGATGACTGTATACCTTTCTATTTCTGGTATAACTAATTACCACAAACTCAGTGGCATTAAATAACACAGATTCACTGTTTCATAGTTCTGGAAGTCATAAATGTGAAATGAGTCTTACAAGGCTAAAGTCAAGTAATCACCCAATTCTTCTGACAAAATGGGAAGGTAGGGGTTGTCTGTTGGTCCTTTCTATCATTTAGCAACTTTCAGAGTGATAAAGAATGAATCAAACCTTATTTGACACCCCGGGGTCTCCTAGGAAGACAAAGATGAAGATTTATGATGAAAATATTTTTTATAAATATGAACACCAAACCAAAAGTATATGTATATGGGTTAATAAAGCACATTTTAGAAACTAGAAACCCTCCACAATGAATAGTCTTTGGGTTGCTTTTCAGTAGGATTTGCTTATACGTTAAGATGCACAAGAAGCTAATTTGCACAGAGAAGCCCATCTTTGTCTGTAGCCTGCTTCCTCTGCCAAGTTTCAACAAAAGAAAAAAGCACGGGTATCAATCGTGGTTGGTGCACAAAATAAGGAGTTCTGTTTGGGGGAGAGGAATAAAGAACAAACTCCTTCTCTAACTGAATGAGTCAGCCCACTCTGATTCAGGATCCACTTGTGAATGAACAGAACTCTAAGATTATACTTTATGCTCAAACATTGAAAAAGTAGAATAGAAATAAATAAGCAATAGGCCTAAGATATAAAGAAACTGGGGGGGGGGAGTATATTTTGTTTGAATGAACTGACTGTATCCAAATACTTTTTTTACACTTCTGATTAGCCCAGGTGGTACAATGGTAAAGAGTCTTCCTGAAGTATTAGAGACGGAGTTTGATTCCTGGGTCTGGAAGATCCCTTGGAGCAAGAAATGGCAACCCACTGCCTTATTCCTGCCTGGAGAATCCCATGGATAAGGAAGCCTGGTGGGCTACAACCCATGGGGTCATAGAGATGCGGATACGATTGAATAACTAAGCGCAGCACACAGCACTTCATAGAGGACAAAGGCATCTCATTAAAATTTGCTCTCCGCACAGGCAATGGTGATACAGCTTTCAGTAACCTTGCTCTATGTACCTGGCATAGCCTTGCTTTTGAGTTTTAAAATACCTGGGTTTTAAATCTTCTTCACTCCCCTATACCCAAGTTCTTGTAATTGGAAGGAAGCACAAGATCACGGGGTTTTATTTCACTCTATCTTTTGTTGCTAAATTATACACAAATACACACAAGGGAAGTAATCACATTCAATTTGCCTTTTGGCAACAAAATGCAGTCCCTTTAGGAATAGTTCTAGGAATGAGTTCCTATAAGTAACTTTTTTCTGTCATTTAAAGTACCTAATTTTATGCAACAATTATGAACATTTAAAAGAGCTCCTATTTGCCTCACTTTCATTTCATTGCAGTTGTTATAAAATAAACTGAGGTTCACCCTCTGTATCATCTCCCTCTCATCAAGGACATGATTATGGAGCAAAAGATTGTAGCTTCTATTTGGCAGGATGGGAGTGAGTACTAAACGGCTTAGGCAGGAAAGGTTATTTTGCTGGGCTGTGTCTCCAAACAAATTGAGAAATGAAGGAGCTGAAAAGGGAGAAAAACTGAGTAGTTTTAAAAAGAATGGGATGGAATTTCAGTAAAAATTATAAATTGTAAAATGTGTGTCTCATCTCATTACTAAAATACTTATTGATGAGACAGGGACTTGATCTGCTCAATTGTTGCGATGTGTTTACTAGTGGTATTCTTCTTTAAAATGAGTGACTATTACAGCAAGAGTGATCCTGAGAAGTTCTGCTCTCTTAACTTCTGTTCTTCAAAATAACAAGCGAATACCTATTGAAATCTAATTGTGCAGTATGAATATATTCTAATTTTTGTTAGTTTTTTGTTTTATTCTTGTGTACTATCAGAGTCAGTGAAGTGGTTAGGAGAGGATTAAAATATATTAAGAACAAATTATGTCAACAAAATTCTTAGACCTTTTATACATTATAAAAGTAAGGAATGCTTTCCACAAGCAAATGAAAACTAACAAAAGCCAAAAACTAACAGTACCTTCCTGGAGAAGGGAATGGCTACCTGCTCCAGTATGCTTTCCTGGAGAATCTCATGAACAGAGGAGCCTGAGGGGCTACAGTCCATGGGGTCATAGTCAGACATGACTGAGTGACTCACGCACAACAGTATCTTAAAGCAAATATTTTAATCCAGCATTAAAGAATTCTAGTGACAATAACCCAGGGTTAGTTCAAAGGTCTAAAGATGTTTATTAGGAAAGATTTTTTTTTTTTCATCTTTGATATCACCATCTCTTGCACATGGCTTCTATCTTCCTCTTTGCAAGATGATTCTTTCACCTCCAAGTATTATTTCTACACTCTGGGCAGGAAGAAAGTCTAAAAGCCCAAGGGATATGCCAAGTGAACCCTTTTCATAAAAGAAATATTCTCAGAGTCTTCCCGCAAGGTTTTGCCATCCATCTTACTATGCAGAATTCATAACAGGTGCACATCTAGGTGCAAAATGGTCTGGGAAGGTGAGTAATCTGCATTTTCAAGTTCTACAAAAGAGAAAGGCAGGAAAGAGTCCATAAGTCATGGCTTATATGCAACTAACTCTTAGGTTATATCACAAATATCTTTATATTAATTCCCAAAATAGAACTACATGGTAGTACTAGAACATTAATTTACAGATAGTAAGACTGAAAGTCAGACAAAGTAAGAAAGTTCTCCAATTCATGAGCTTGAATAGCAGACCTAAGAATCCAGCCCATTTGTTCTATATCAAAAATGAAAGCTTGTGTCTACTTTTAGACAGTATAGAAATAGCATTTATTAGAATATAAATAAGGACATGTAAGTTTAATCAAATCTACACTATAACACCACATTAAATGGATATACTAAAATTGTTCTTGCATTTCTCATGATCACAAGTTCAGAGAGACAGAGGAAAATCTACATAGATAGCCCTTACTAGTTTTTTTTAACAAAATACCAGCTAGTTTTTGAATGTATATATTTCAGAATATATGTGGTTATGTTGAAAAAAAGGGAGTGAGTTTTATCCTCAATTTCACCAGGTGGTCAGCCTCTCACATTTGCCCTAATTTAATGCTAGAAGACAGATTATTGCAGGAAAGATAATGGTCTGATTGAAAACTCATGTCTGAGTCTTAAGATAGAAAATTCCTCATTACATTCTGTCAACTAGACAAAGTGATATTTTAGGCATATTATCTTTCCCTGTAAAGCTTTTCAAACCACTTAGAGTCACTTTGCAAATTGAAAACATCTCTTAAGCTTCAAAAAATGGTGCTGAACTTCAAAACCAAAAACATAACACATCCACTGTAGCCTATAATTGTTCCATAGGATGTATTAGGAGAAAGCAGAATTTTTAAAAATTATAGGACAGGTTAAAAAATTATGATTGTTTCACTTTCCCATGATCTATTTTACAAAAATAATGTATCAAAAATATTGCATCATGCATGATGCATTTTTAAAAATTAATCTCAAAAGCCTGTGAAGATAGGACCTCCCCTAAAATATTTAACATATTTATACAAAAACCACTGAATAATAAATGTATTTCTTATGACCATGTCAAATATTTCCTGAGGATGTGGACAAAGTCAATAGAATAAGAAGACATTGAACTCACCTCCTGACATGAACAACATGAAAATCACAATCGTTACAGAGCAACTGTCTATGAGAATGACCTGAGGATACATAGAAGAGATTTTTAACAACTAAAGAGACTAAAGAAGCCACAACAAGATGGGTAGGAGGGTCAGAGATATGATAAAGTCAGGGCCCACACCACCCCCAGGTTAGTCCACACACAGGTGGACTAAAACTGCCATGGATGCTCTACCCAAGGAGCAAGGAGTCAGAGCCCCATATCAGACTGTCCAGTCTGGATGTACTGCCCTGGAAAGACAATTGCTTGGAAAGCAGAGGGTCTTGTCTTGGAGAGACCAGAAGACTCAAAGAATCGGCGATGCTGCTCTCAAAGTGCTAAATCTCATATTCTCTGAGTCTAGGCACAAAGGCAATCATCATTTAAAAGGAGCCTGAATCACTCACTTGCTGATCTTGGAAAGCCTCCTAAGGATGGAGATCCCTTGGAGATGGAGAATCCTGGGGACAGAGATGCTGGAAGCAGCCATTTGGGGCACTTGTTTTGCCGAGTCAACATTGGCACTGGCAACCACATTTTTGGACTCCTAGTACTAGCCTGTTAGTGCCAGGAGTCTGACCTTGCACACCAGCAACCTGTACCAACCCCGAGCCTCCAGCCCTGCAGAAAATTGTGCAGGGACCCAAGGGACCCACTGCTATCATAAGAGACAAGACCTCACAGCCAATGGTTCAGGGGCTACCCTGCCTACCAATGCACCAGAGTAGGTGTCTGCATGTGCAGCACCTGTGGAGGACACCCTCAGAGCGTATGACTCTGGTGACCAGAGGGAAGCATGCTAATGGGCCTCATAATGATAATCTGAAAATATAAATTTGTCCATATCAGTGTTTAAAAATCACTCATAAATTTTAATTTTCTTCAGGGCAAAATTCAAATCCTTCTCTTAGGATATATGTATATTCTGATCTTACCTCTTTCACATTCACCTATTTCTAACTTTTTCATTTATATGAATTCATAGATAGATTTTCACATTAAAATTTGTATTTATTTTCATGTCACCAACCAATTTTACCATGGTTATTATGATTGATTTTACTGTCATTTCGGAAGTTTATAGAACTCCCTCCTAGCTCAGTCACACATTCATGAGAGCTAAATGCTAAAAATTCCTAACCACACTGCTTCTTGGCAGTAATTTTCAGTCTCTTTTGAAATCAATCTTTATTTTACTACAATAGCTATAGTAAAATCATATAATAACAATCAGGATATTGGCTTCCCTGGTAGCTCAGACAGTAAAGAATCTGCCTGCAATACAGGAAACCTGGGTTTGATCCCTGGATTGGGAAGATCCCCTGGGGAAGGTAATGGCAACCCACTGCAGTATTCTTGCCTGGAGAATTCCATGGACAGAGGAGCCTGGCGGGCTATATTCCACGGGTCACAAAGAGTCGAACACCACTGAATGACTATCACTTCACTTCACTTTACACATCCACACAAACACATGGACACATGCAGACACTATTCAAAATGTATAATTTACCACTAGATAAAATGTACCATTTTTTTTAAACAGTTCAACTTTATTTGGTTCATGTTGTCCACATCTTTAAAGCAGGACACTGTGAGGTCATATGCACTATTTGTAATCCTATTATATTTCCTTCTTTTGAAATGCCATTCACAACTGATTTTTTTTCTTGGTAATAACACCTCTTTTTCCTTATTAGACAGACTTTATATATATATTTCTTACCTAGACAAATTTCTCTTAAAACTTTCTTCCAGGTTATTGATTCTTTTTCCAAATACAAGTAAATTATTAGCTAACTTATTTGTCTTACAGATATAAATCTATAAATCTTAAAGCTATAAATCTTAAACATATTTCCTGTTCCTTATTATTGCCTAATTATCTTTTGTTTAATTTCTTTCTACTATAAAATCTACTTGGATCAAAGGATATGATGAACATGTGTTTTTTCAGTTATTAAAATACTTCCAAATACTGTTTTCAGATCTCTTTAGTACTAACCACCTAGTTGTTTTTAAAAAGTGAAATAAGCAACTACTGTATGGCTATTAGCAAAACTTTCATAGTGTTCTGAACATATAATTTAAGACGGCAATTTTTTCAGGTAGATGGGTCATGCTTTTAATAAATTCTGTGTGTGTGTGAAGTAAGTCATCTGATACCACTATGTATGTTGTTGTTCAGTTGCTAAGTTGCCTCCAGCTGTTTGCAACCCCATGGACTGGAACACCCTGGGCTCCTCTGTGCGCCACCATATCCCAAAGTTTGCACAGATTTATGTCCATTGAGTATACCACTATACATAAACCCACTAAAACATGTTGTTTTCTTACTTTTAAAGATTCTGTAAGTGGAAGACCTAATGTTGAATTTGAAAGGCTTTTCATGCTTTAATATGCATATTTTTCACATACTGTTTTCTCAAAATTTTATGTTACAATATGTTGCTGTTGGCAAAGTTCATTCTATTAAAGACTAATAAGGTAATAACTAGAAATCCAGAGGACCCAGTTTAAAAGTTAATATTTAAAACCTGAGGGACATTTACACTGAGTCAAAGGAATGAATAAAGATAATGTTAGCATTTAAGATATCCTTCAAAGAAGTAATAAAGTATTGTTCCTGCCTGCAATCTGTGAATCCATTACTTCTAAGAAGTACTCCCAATCCACATCACAGACTCATGGTTATCTGTGGCCCACCAAGTTAACATTCTTCTTAAATTGAATTTGTTTTGTCATTCAGAGGGATCTCTTACAGGGGTGCAGGCACAGTTAGGAGGAAGACTGACAGAGAGAGAAAGGGAGGTGGCTGGGTGGCGGTGGGGCTGTCCACATCTTTAAAACTACTAAAGAAAGGAGAAAATGCTTTTTATCACATATAAACATCATGTCAATTGTGTCCATTTTTGCTACCAAGATACAAATAAATACTTAACATCACCAATCTGTCAACATTTATATTTTTCTCAAAGTATTTTTTTAAATTATTATTATTTTTTTTATTGTAGTGGATTTTGTCATACATTGAAATGAAACAGCCATGGGTTTACATGTGTTCCCCATCCCGATCTCCCCTCCCACCTCCCTCTCCACCCGATCCCTCTGGGTCTTCCCAGTGCACCAGGTCCGAGCGCTTGTCTCATGCATCCAACCTGGGCTGGTGATCTTTTTCACCCTAGATAATATATATGTTTCGATGCTGTTCTCTTGAAACATCCCACCCTCACCTTCTCCCACAGAGTCTAAAAGACTGTTCTATATTTATATTCCAGTGACCGGGAAATAAAAAACATCACATAACCCTACCACTTAAAAGTAATTCACCCATGTTTGCATTAATCTACATAATGCAAATTTCATCAAAATATGTCCTGTGTCGCAGACACTAAAACAAGCAAGGTAGGCACAGTGCAGGATTCAACTATATATACATTATAACACAGATTATTTTTTTTTCTTTTCTGTACTCTGTTTAATGGATTTCTATTCACTGTGAGGGAAAATTTTTTCTATTTATTGCTTGGCCATTAAGGAATTCATCATTGGCCTGGAAATATTTCTTTATTTCCTGATTGATTTCTTTGTGAGTTTGCTTAATGCAAAAGTAATAACTCAAGTTATTTAAGAGGAGATTTACAGTACATCGTCAATTCAGAGACACAAATTTCCCTACATCTTAACATCTCTGTAATTGGTATATGTCTTACAATTGATGGCATTGACATAATTTCATTTTATCATTATTTAAGATTTCACTCATTTTTTCCTTTCTTTAATTTTTAATGATACACAGAATAATTGTGCACCTTGAGATGGATAGCATCTCAGATTTTATGAAACATGGTATTTCCTCCAAATAACATAATGTTGGAATAAGTTTATCTTATGTGTTAGTAGAAGAAAATCATACATGGGCTGACAAGCTGGTCAAGGTCTTCATGACCCCACTCTTTCTACCTTTAATGTCAAAAATACTGGGCCCAGCCTCTCACCTCCAACATAGCCAAATCTAGAAAGTAAGTTTCTGCCAGATAGGTGATTTACAGAAGTATTCACTGCCATGCAGAAATGGCTCTCCTCAAGGTTAACTGTGATGAACATCTTGCCAATTCTTTGCATTTGATTTATTCAACTTTACAGCAAAATTTCAGCTGACCTCACAATTTTTCAATTATTTTCTACATATAGCTTATACAATACTACATACTCCTGGTTTTCATTGTGTTACTGGACTCTCTTTCTTAGTATTCTCTGAAGAATAAAGCTTAATTTTTCAGTCATTTCTATTTTACATGTGAGAAACATGAATGAATAACTTGAAGTATTCAGTTGGTAAATTAGCAGCAACAAATTCCAATGTATGTGCTCACAACCTAAGATAAAAATTCCCCATCAATTTTGCTGCCACTCACTTCTAGTGAAGAACCTGTGATATAGTAAGCCACCCATTCTCACACTTATAATTCTTCCTTTAGCCAATGATTTAAAGATAAAATCCAAAATCAGAGGATAGAATTGCTGGATCTGAATACCGAACTAGGCAGCAATGTCACAAAAACTGTGCCCTATGATCTCGATGCCATATAGTCCATAAGCCAATAAATATTACAATAATTATTATCCTTCAAGAGATATTTTGTAGTCTTTTTCTACCATATCAATTTGTAAATTGACTTTTTTGTTTTAATTTAGAAGAGAAAAATATGAGCAATGATAATATTTTAGATAATATAAAAACAAATATTTCCTACTTGACCCAGGGCTTCCCAGGTGGCACAATGGTGAAAAATCTGCCTGCCAATGCAGGAGGCATGGGTTCCGTCTCTGGGTTGGGAAGAGTCTCTGGAGGAGGGCATGGTAACTCACTTCATTCTTGCTTGGAGACCCCCACGCACAGAGGACCCTGGCAGGCTAAGTTCCACAGGGTTGCAAGGGATCCAACACATGCACACAAGCCCTTTAAGGGAAAAACTGACAACTAGCTAGTGACAATTTATCTTTTTGAAAAGCCTTGTAATGAAATAAAAAGTCAGATAATTTTGAAAGCTGGTAGATTAGCATGATTTAAAGAGAAGGGCAATAAGCTTTAAATAATGCCTTTAATTATAGCTAAAATAACAACAATTAATAATACACCCATCAAATTTTGTCCTGAAAGTAATGGCCTTTTAAATTGTCTTAAGATTCAATATAATTAAATAAATCCTGTGAGTATATTAACTGGTTATAATAAGTACCATCAGTAATCTAACAAAAGGCATTTTTAAAGGGTAGATTTGGATAGGAAAAGATAAAAATGATAGATTCAGGCAAACAAAATCTCAATCTTCCCTCTCTCCATGCATTCATTGGTGAGGACAAAATGAGAATGCAGAATACTGCTTACTTTAAATTGTATTTAGAGAAAGGGGAGAAAAACATACTCTTCTCTTTCTAATTTGAAGGCACAATGAACACCAAACATCCACAGTAAAGAATGCGATCATAGAAAGTGCAAAAGTTAATTCTGTGAGTACTTCTTGTGGATTATTTAGTAAGCTCGGTGCTCTATTTTCCTTCTCAATTGTCTCCTGATTTACTGCTTCTATTTGCTTTCCATGACATTCTCTCTCACAAGTGGAGGCTGATTAGTTTTTGTTATGATTATATGACTTGATCTCTGTGGAGAATCTGGGGGGAGCCAGGAGAGGTGCATAATGAAAAGATGTGTTGCTTGCTTCTACTGAGATTACAAAATTAAATGCAATGCAAGCTCCATGTTATAAGAAACGCCATCACTCCAAGTTGAAGGAAAGATGCTAAATAATGGCACTGTGAATGGTTATGAAGTTAATCTAAATTAAGATATATACCAAAATTAATTGTGTCTTCTTGGATAGCAGAATTCTCCTTGCATAGCCTTAGAGAGTTTGATGATGCCCTCACTTTCAAATTCATTTGTCATGAACCAGAACAATCTCACAAGGAAAGCTGTTAGGCAAAGGAGTTTTCCCAAATTGTCATGGCTGCCTGTTGAAGCAAACGCATTGGTAACTTTTAGAGGATTCTCTATTTATGGATATTAAAGTGCAGGTTAGGTAAGAATTATAAAGTGCATTGACTCTTTATTCCATAAGTAGAAACTGATTTGATTAACTGAAGCTAGAAGAAATTTAGGCCAAATGGAGCATTAACAGGCAAGCTATGAAAATTAGTACTGACAATATTTGTTAGCTCTAAAATTGAACTGTTTTACATAACAGATTCAAAAATTCCACGCAAATCTTGTCCCTTTTTAGAAGTCTTCCTTAGCCAAGGCAATCTGGAAGACACCTTATTTCATTTTAATCTTTATAATAATGTCATTGAACCCAGTTTGAAATGCTACAATCCTCTGTAGAGAATGTAGCTAGTTCTGCATGACAATTTGGATAGAGAAATGATTGGCTAGTTGGCATTCTTGGTTTATATTACATGTTTATAGCTTTTCTGCAACTTAGATTTTGTGATTCTTCAAGTAATAGTTGTAGAAGTTGGAAAAGCTACAAAAAATTAAACATTTGCCAATATATTTGTTATCACTGCTTCTTTTGTTTTGTTTTTGTTATCATTGCTTCTATCCATACTTAATCATTATATCAGCAGTAGCTATTTCATGGGAAATACCTTGTACTACAATCCTCTTAGGAGAGTTTAGAATGCCTTACCAAAAGACATACTAAATAACCTATTTCTATAATTATCACAGATCAATGTCTTGGTAGGAAATAGAAAACAAGAACAAAAATAAGATTGCATTTTCAAATTCATTTATGGCATCCCTGTTGTCTTTTAAATATCATCTCTCCTTTTCTTCCTAGTCCTTCATTTGCATCCCTTGCCCAGTCTCAAAGAGGGAACACTCATCCAGATGCAAAAAACAAAAATTAACATGGCAATGATTGACAAAATACTCATTATCATAAAGAATGACAGCCAGATCAAACACTTCAAAAGCTTGTTGATTTGCATCAGAGCACAGAGCAATAAGAGAGACTGACTAAATGGAAACAGTATGAATACAATTATTGACATGATTCTGATTATGGTTCAGAGCAAAGAATACTTCTTTTTTAAAGCCTGGAATAATGGTCTTCCATATTCTAATTCTCTAATTTAAATTAATATACTGTTTGCCTATCACTGTTTCCATTGTTTCCCCCATCTATTTGCCATGAAGTGATGAGACCTGGTGCCATGATCTATTTTTTTGAATGTTGAGTTTTAAGCCAACTTTTTCACTCCCCTCTTTCACCTTCATTAAGAGGCTCTTTAGTTCCTTTTAGATTTCTGCCATAAGGGTGGTGTCATCTGCACATCTGAGGTTATTGATATTTCTCCCAGAGGGCTGCAAAATCACTGCAGATGGCGACTGAAGTCATGAAATTAAAAGATGCTCATTCCTTGGAAAGAAAACTATGACAAAATTAGACAGTGTATTAAAAAGCAGAGACATTATTTTCCTGACAAAGGTCCATATATTCAAGCTATGGTTTCTCTAGTAGTCATGTATGAATGTGAGAGTTGGACCATAAAGAAGGTTGGCTGGCAAAGAATTGATGCTTTTGAACTCTGGTGTTGGAGAAGACTCTTGAGAGTCACTTGGAAGGCAAGGAAATCAAACAACTCAATCCCAAAGGAATTCAACTCTGAATATTCATTGGAAGGACTGATGATGAAGCTGAAGCTCCAATACTATGGCCACCTGATGAGAAGTGCCAACTCATTAGAAAAGACCCTGATGCTGGGAAAGACAGGGCAGAAGGAGAAGGGGATGACAGAGATTGAGATGGTTGGATGGCATCACCAACTTGATGGACGTGAGTTTGAGCAAGATGGTGAAGGACAGGGAGGCCTGGTGTGCTGCAGTCCGTGGGGTCACAAAGAGTTGGACATAACTGAGGGACTGAACTGAACTGAACCGAAAGTTCCTAAATGACATAAATATGTGAATTAAAAATTTTCACTAATTGAAATCTTAGAATCCCATTATACTTTCTTTGTTCCTCTATTTACCATTGACAAGAGCTCTGTTGAAAATACAACCATTACATTTTCATAAAATTAAATATAAAAGCATCAGTAATTTTTAAAATCATTGAGTTAAATAAGGTAATTTAAAGTTATATACAAGTATGTGTCTTAATTTGCAAACATATAGTAACTTTCTAGTTATATTATTTACTATTAACTGCTTTATTAAATGCATTGTGGTTAAAGAGCATATAAATCACTGTTGATGATTTCAGTTCCTTGAATGTTACAGAGACTGTTCTATGGCTTAGCATATGCTTAATTTTGACAAACTTTTTATAATCATTTCAATAGAATATATATTCTATGGTTTTTTAGTACAGTACCTCAAGTATAATTTAGGTGATATTTGTTTATTTTATTATTTAAATCTTCTGTATCACCATTAATTATTTTTAGCTATTTATTCTGTTCACTAAAAGAGTGATCCCTCTGTGATTACAAGTGTGCATAGCTCTTTTACTTCTGTAAATATTTGCTTTTATATATTTTAGTTTTTATTAATATCTATCTAACCTCCCAGGTTAGATATTTAACCACTTTGATCCTTCTTTTCTTTCTAGCAATACTATTTGCATTTAAAAATACAGTTTTAATATTTAGCTAACAATATTTTCACATTTTCATGTTTAGTGTTTACATGTTACATGTCTCTAAATTCTCACACATTCAATTTCTCCCTAACCTTCTTTTTTACATTCTGGTTTCTTAACTTGGTTATAGTTTCATTTTTCTTTTTCCCCCTAGCTCAGACAAATGGTCTTTTCAGTATCATAGCCTACTTCTTTATGTTAATTAAATTATTCTTATATAAATATGAATCTTCTTACTATCTGCTTTTTATTTTTAATATTTTTTTAGTTTCTTCCTTTATGTATTTTCACTTCACTTAAAAACGTTTTCTTCTCCTGCAGTAATTAGTTAGTTTTTACAGATAAATACCTACTTCTGAGGGTCCCACCTAATATATTTCTCTTTTTTGATGATGTGAAAGTGATACAGATTCAATAAAATCCTTACTTCAAATTTTGAATTTTGATCATTTCCAGGTCATGATATGCAGTCCATGAGGCTGGGTAGGGACAGTGAGCCATCATGCAGTCAGCAAAGCCAGCTCACAGGGGCAAACAGCTGACACATCGCCGATTTATATCCACACAGCTATTCCACTTTTCACCTTCAGGACAGTGTTCAACAAATCCCATGAGATATTCAACAGCTTATCATAAAATAGGCTCTATGCTAGATTATTCTGCCCAACTGTAGACTAGCATAATTGTTTTGAGAACATTTAAGTCAGCCTAAGCTAAGCTATGATGTTCAGTAGCTTTGCTGTATTAAGTGCATTTTTGACCTATAATATTTTAAACCTTGATGAGTTTATTGGGACATAACTTCGTCATAAAGAGAAGGAGATCTGCATTTTGCTTTCTGGAATCACTCACTCTTAAAATTGCAAGATGAACCCTAGCCTTGTTAAGCCTAACATAACTTAGAACATTAGATAAAAGATTACAGAACATTTTCAATGCACTTGTTTCCTCATGAGATATTTTGCTACTGAGATTGTGCGTATATATTTCCCACTGAGATCTGCCAGGATCCCGCTTCCAATATGGCAAGCACTGGGCTCTATTTATTTATTTATTTTTTTAGCTCTAACCACTCCCACCCTAACCTGCCCAAATTTTCAAAAGTTTCACTCAATTACTCAGTCTTCCAGCTACATCTTCACATATTATCAGGTGCCTCTAGGAGAAAGCAACACCCAACGCTAAGCTCAGCCCTCAGAGCCACCAGCTGCCTTAGACCTTTGCCTTGCAATTCTTCACTGCCTCGTCAGCCCTCTGCTGCTTTCCGCTCCATCAGGATCTCTCCTCTTTCTCTTCCATGCATAGAAAGTCCAGAGATCTATGAACTTTACAGACTGGATCAACTGTGTATAAAAGGGAGGTTTAACAATCTTTATCTTAAATGCTTAGACTCTTCATGAAAAATTGCCTTTATCAGAAACAGATGAGAAAGTCTACTATTTTTGATTTCACTTTACTGCCAGATATATTTTCATGACATGGAGCAGGTACAGTGATTTCTGAGTTTCAAGAGTCTTGACAAAGGAGACATGACATTTACAGATCATAAGAAGGAAGTCCTCTCTTTCAGCCATGACACTGCACCTTACAGAGGCTGTGTTTCCTTTTGCTCTCCTTTTTTTTTTTTTTAATAGGAAAGCTGTGTTGAGGTAAATTGATCTTAGGCTTGGCCTAGAGGACTAAGTCTGGCTAAGAAATATTTTCTTCTTTATTAAAAATGCCCATCAGACCTAAGTCCACTGCTGGTGATTGAGCAAAGTAGACATTATATTAGTCACTGTTTAGTCATTTGTGTTAGAAGATATTTGCCTTCTGATTTCTATGCACCAAGATGTGTTTGGAAAGTGTTCATGCATGAATAAAATAAAAAGGGAAATCCTTATGAAATAAGAGTCATAGAAAACATATGTCTCCTTTCTGGCTATGAAAAGCATGGATTGAAATATGTTCAGCACAATGGTAAAAGAAAATCACAGACTATTCCTTGCTTAGTAACAAGGTGTATAAATAGTTGAAACATTTAATGTAATAAATCTATACTACTGAAAAATCTTAGGCTCTTTTCATTTGGCAAAATATACTGACTCTGTTAATATAAAGCACATCTTAGGGAAAGAGATTTTCTAGAGAACTCATCAACATACACCGGGGAGAAAAAAAAGGCAAGAAAGAAGAAATTTTTATATGCAGCCTCTGTTCCTCTAAGCACAACCCACAGGTTCCAGAATTTAAGATTCTACTTGTCAGCTGTCTCCCAAAGAGAGCAAAGAAAGCATAGGACTGTACAGTCAGAACTTTGTTCCTACTATTGCATTCTATGCCCCTGGAATGGGATCAATGTCTCCATCCCAGTAATAATAAATAGGACAAGTGACATACTCCTCTCACCAAAATAAATATTCTACATGTACTCCTCTGTGTATAATAGATAGTGTTTCTTTTAGGCATTGCACTTGCACTCTGTCAGTCCCTGCTGATATCCAGGTACCTGTCAGAATATTTAATACTATTAAAGAAGGAGCTGACCCAGGTTGTATCACTTTTTGTTCAAAGAGTAGATTTTAAGAGCTGAGGATTTTTTTGTTTTTAATAGCCAGAAAACTTTACCTGAATTTTCTTTACTTAGATAAGTATAACTGTCAATGGCTACAAAAAGAAGAGTAATTCAGGACCTGTAAACAAAGGCTGAGGTAGAAAAGCCTGAGTCCCACAATCATAGTTCAGTAGTATTGGTAACAGTAAAAAATGCAAATTAAATTTGATTCTTCTTGTTCTCTTAGCCTCCATTTGAAAAAAAATTAACATCTGGAGTGCACACGTTGTGTGTTACCCTGTTCAACCCTATGGACCATAGCCCGCCAGCTTCCTTTGTCCATGGGATTCTCCAGGCAAGGATACTGGAATGAGTTGCCATACACTTCTCCAGGGGATCGTCCCAACCCAGGGATCAAACCCACATCTCTTACATCTCCTACATTCGCAGGCATGTCCTTTACCACCAATGCCACCTGGGAAGCCCAGGTGGTGATAAGCATGGAATTTGTTAAAGAAGAAAAAAGTAGGAAGAAGAAGAAGAAAATCATGTACATGAAGAGGCAGATGAGGAAAGCCCCTGGAGGTGATAAGCATGGAATTTGTTAGGAAGAAGAAGAAGAAAATCATGTACATGAAGAGGCAGATGAGGAAAAATCGTGACAAGAAAATCCTATTTATTAACAATTTATGCAAGGTTTTGCACCAAATTCTATGTACTAAAATAATCATAATCATCTTCAAAACTCATAGCTTAATTCATATATCCTTAGACTTATTGTAAGGATTATTTCAGATTATTTTAAGGACTAATATTATCATCATTTCCAGATGAAAAATCTGTGGTTCAGACAGGATATGTGACTTGTCCACTGTTATATTTATAAGAGGATTCAAAACCAGATCTGACTGTTGAGTGTATAGGAATAATCTCTATTATAGACTTCCTTTCCTTTTAGCAATGCTAAACCAAGAGGCTGATCTAATTTGCGTTCCAATGAAAATCTACACTTATTTTTATAAAATTCATTTTGTATTAGATAGAATAAGAAATTCAATTCTAATCCCTTCAGGTCAGAAATCAGGGTGGACAGGGGAGTGTAGAATAAATGTATTGGAAAAACAAGCTCCTTATTTCCCCCTGCTGAAGCCTCCTTAGGCTCTCTCCTGTATCTCTGGTCTGCAGAGCAAATGGGGGCCAGTGAGGAGGTAGATTAACTGGGTATGCATTCACACTGATCAATTTCTTCCAAATGTATTGCACTCACTTTGACAAGTAAAGTTGAACTGAATGCTGCAATAAAAAGGAAGAATAAAGAAAATTGAATATATATATGGCACAATCATCAGTTTTAAACAAAAAGAAATCTCAAAATCAATGAAGTAAGCTGCTTTCTTTCTTCACAAAGAGCCCCATCCAAGAGAAGAGTAGCATCACCCCTGAAGACTGTTATGGCCCACAAAAATATAATTCGAAAAAGGAAATTTCTATGATCAAAAAAAAAAAAAAAAAAAAAAAGTCTGAAACCAGTCCTGCAGGTGTTTTTACATAATGGCTTTTTCTCCACTCCACTGTCCTAACACCTGGGTTTGGGAATCTGTTAACTCTCTAACTCTAAGCAAATGGAAGATTAGAAGACTCCTCTTCTCCCTAAGAATAAATAATTCTTGCCTGCCAGATAAGAATAAAGTTCCTTCAACCAGCAAAGCGAGACTAATGCCCCAAACCTGACGATGACATTTCTTTCTCTCTTTGCCTTTAGGAATGATATTCTTTCCACCCATGCTCTATTCTGCTTCTGCCAGACCCTATCTTTCCCAAGAGTCTCATTTGTCTGGATTTTTCTCTCTCCGGACGCCCTTTATCAGCTCCAGCTGTCCACGGTAAGCGCTTTTTTTTTTTTCTTTTCTTCACAAAGAGTTTTCAGAATAGAGCAACTTTAATTACAACCCTTTAGAGAGTCAACTGAGTTATTTAGAATTGTTGCCTGAATCCTCTCATTTTAGCCAACCTTGCCTCTGGGGCTAGTGAACTATAGTGGAAAAAGCAGGTACTTACAAACAAATCAATATTTTTGGAAAAATCCCTCCTGTACCATTAAAAAGCTGGGGGTCATGGGCAAATCCTATCACCTATTCTCATTAAAAAATGAACATGAATTCCTGTGATATAGGAGATAACACATGGGAGGCATCCAGTGTGATATAGACACATATTGTGAGAAATTTTTGGAATTTTTGGAAAGAAAGTAACTTTGAAACTTTAGGGGTCATACAGGAGTTGAGGAGTTGTGGAGAAGCAGAGAGGTGAGAGTCCTGAAGACGTGTTGGTTTTTACAGGGAGAAAAGTTGGCGAGCCACGGTGACAGTGAGATTAGCTCAGGTTGCAGAGTATGTGAACGGCTGGTGGAAGAATTGCTAGGTCCTCTCCCCTCCCACATAAATGCCCCTGATATCAAATATTGCAAACTATACCTCAGCCTTACTGCTTCTCTTGTTATTTCAGTTCAGTTCAGTTCAGTCCAGTTGGTCAGTCGTGTCCTACTCTTTGCAGCCCCATGGACTTCAGCACGCCAGGCCTCCCTGGCCATCATCAACTCCCAAAGTCCACCCAAACTCAAGTCCATTGAGTCAGTGATGCCATCCAACCGTCTCATCCTCTGTCGTCCCCTTCTCCTCCTGCCCTCAATCTTTCCCAGCATCAGAGTCTTTTCAGATGAGTCAGCTCTTCACACCAGGTGGCCAAAGTATTGGAGCTTCAGCTTCAATATCAGTCCCTCCAATGAACACTCAGGAATGATTTCCTTTAGGATGGACTGGTTGGATCTCCTTGCAGTCCAAGGGACTCTTAAGAGTCTTCTACACCAAAGTTCAAAAGCATCAAATTTTCTGTGCTGAGCTTTCTTTGTAGTCCAACTCTCACATCCATACATGACCACTGGAAAAATCATAGCCTTGACTTCAGCCCCTCAGAAAAATTCTGAGATGAAGGATAAACATGAAGTTCTTAGGAACAGGCAAGGCATCACCTTCCCTTCAGTAGGACTATGCTTTTCTTCCATTACCTCAAGCAAGGCACATCATATTTCCCTATTCTAGAACTCGTGACTTTGTACCCAGTGAAGGAAGACACCTTAGCACTTCTTTCCTGAGGCGTTTTGGAAATGACATATGAAGTTAGGAGGACTAGGCATCCCGGTATCACTCAAGGACATGGTGATATATATGTGGGTCAGTATCAGTGTCAGATTTGCAACCTCTGATAGGTGGCCTGTTAGTCTAGTTCAGTTCCGTTGCTCAGTCGTGTCCGACTCTTTGTAATCCCATGGACTGCAGCACTCCAGGCTTCCCTGTCCATCGCAAACTCCTGGAATTTACTCAAACTCATGTCCATTGAGTTGGTGATGCTATCCAACCATCTCATCCTCTGTTGTCCCTTTCTCCTCTGGCCTTCAATCTTTCCCAGCATCAGGGTCTTTTCCAAGGAGTCAGTCCTTTGCATCAGATGGTCAAAGTATTGGAGTTTCAGCTTCAGCATCAGTCCTTCCAATGAATAGTCAAGATTGATTTCCTTTAGGATGGACTTATTGGATTTCCTTGCAGTCCAAGGGACCCTCAAGAGTCTCCTCCAACACACCATAGTTCAAAAGCATCAATTCCTTGGTGCTCAGTTTTCTTTATAGTCCAACTCTCACATCCACACATGGCTACTGGAAAAACCATAGCTTTGACTAGACAGACCTGTATCCATTTGCTAAATACACCTTTTGTGAAAGGGAGATATATTATTCCACTACCTTCTATTCATATTTTTGAAATAAGTGTGCACCCAAGACACAACATACAAATTCCTGCTAGTAAAAGTGATGGTAGCAACAAAGATAATAATATAATTCTAATAATAAGAAAGCAAATAGTCATTGTTAAGTAATTATGAAGAAACACTTCTGGGATAATTATGTTAAAAGCATTATTTTATGTATTTTTATTAAAAGTATGTAAGTCTTACTATACTTATTTTACATATGAGATGACCAAGACTTATATCAATTAAGTGCTATGCCCAGAACTACACAACTACTTAAACTACTTAATGACATACCTGACATTCCAAAAAAAGGGGAAATTGGCTCAGTGTGTCCCAAGAGGTTGGACTGAGGCAAGATTTAAGAAATTAACACCCTAAACACTGCAACAATGAAAGGACTGTGGACTGTGTCCTCAAAGAATTTAGGTATTTTATTTGATGTGTGAGTAGTTATGTGCATGTATTTCCTACAATTTGGAAACATACAGCCACAATAATCCTAAAATGTAGATATCAACTCCAAGTTTACTTACAAACTATCTGAAGCTTAAAGAAATCACATAATTTAAGCTCACTTCCATTATAAGCATAAAAGATGAAATTCGCATTAAATTGAAGTCTCCATATTTCATTTCTTCTATGGTTGATGTCTATGTTTACTTTGCAAAAGATAAATTATATTTTAATACAATATATTTTATATTACCTGAGAAAATGTATATCAATTACTCTTTTGGGTGTATTTCATTTCATTGAGTCATTAGTTGGTAATAGCCAAGCAAAGTTGTGAATGTGAAAACAGTTGTGTGTTTATAGATAAACAAAGTATTATATTGGCAAAGTTTTCATGGACACTTTGGTCAAAATGTGAGAGGCTTCTGCAATTCACCCTTTGAAAGTTGTAGTGTAGTGTTGTGATGATTAATGCTTAGCCCACCGCGTCACTGGGAAGGGGGAAGTTCTTATAAGGGGTGTGCCAATTTTCAAGGTATAAATGCTCTCACTGTGACCAACTACAAGCTGTGAACACAATGCCACTCAAAATTGAATCAGGAAGAAATGTACACAGTGCTCTCATAAACTGTTGCAAGTCAACCCAACATACTACTGCATGTCATGCCACTAAAGTGAAAGTCACTCAGTCATGTCATGCCCTTTGTGATTCCATGAAATTCTCCAGGCCAAGATACTGGAGTGGGTAGATTCCCTTCTCCAGGGGATCTTCCCAACCCAGGGGTTGAACCTAGGTCTCCCACATAGCAGGAAGATTCTTTACCAGCTGAGCCACAAGGAAACCACAGAAATACTGGAGTGGGTAGCCTATCCCTTCTCTAGGGGATCTTCCTCACCCAGGAATCAAACCAGGGTCTTCTGCATTGCAGGAAGATTCTTTACTAACTGAGCTACCAGGGAAGTCCTCATGCCACTAAAGCCACCCTTTAATATGAACACAGAAGACATAAAGAAGTGAAATGTTGCTACCTGGGAGTCAATACCAAGCCAACAAGGCTACAAAAAGAAAAAAAGTCAAATTTTACCCTGTGGATATCTTGGATATCAAACAGTATTGTGTTTCTGTGTTTGTTTGTTTGTTTTGTTTTGTTTTGTTTTTCTTTTTTGGCTGCTCTGTGTGGAATGCAAGATCTCAGTTCCTTGACCCAGGGATTGAACCCCTGCCGCCTGCAGTGGAAATGGACTGACTAACCACCGACCTAACCACTGACAACAGTAAGGAATTTGCTGAACAGGACTGACTCTATGTTGCATTCAATGTAGTTCAGATTTTGAGACTTCCCACCTCAATGTGTTCCTTCCACGGGCACATTTCTAAGATATTTTATCATTTCCTTCTCTGTAAATTCCAGAAATGGTACCAGTGCTAAACTGGACTTCTTGTACAAAGGTGAACCACATCCATCAAAAATGATGGGCAATATTGAGCAGGCAAACTTATTCCTTTCTTCCATTGTTCCAATAAATCATTCATTGATGGAAAAGGACTTTAAGGACACCCTAATAATTCCACTTCCAGAATTCCACTGGTATCAAATCCTCCACACAGAAGGTGTTAAGAAGAAACTTTGATGAAAAAATATCTCCAGAAGCAAGGATGGTTTTAAACCAACCACAAGAAAACTTGAATGGGTACAGGTATCACTCTGCTTCAGACAAATTGCTCAGAGTCTACTGAGGAAACTAATAATTCTGGACTGTTGACCCATAACGGGAGAAAAATTGACTTGAGCTGGAAATTGGTTTCAGTGACATTATTTTGAGATTTTGCTCAATATTAATTTATTAGCTTCAGTCTTATGAAAGGTTTGTAGATGATATAAGAGGAATAAAAAGAGAATCATATTTATGTTAATTTGAAAACATTCATAAATTTAATTAATAGAAATTACCTATGTGAGTGTGACTGCTAGTACATACATATTTTAAGAGCTAGAAAAGTATGCAGAAATGTCAAGATTTTGTGAACTGATATAATTTGAGGAAGATGCATAAAGATGCCAAGATGCAAGTCTGCATTGAAATTGTACGAGACATGGAGATGAAAAATCACCCCCAAGAAATATGATTAATTTGATGAGCCACTGTAATTAAAATAAGCTTTTAGTTTAGTTTAGTTTAGTTTTTTTTTGGGGGTTTGTTTTTATTGTTTTAATGAAAGTGAAAGAGGAGAGTGAAAAAGTTGGCTTAAAGCTCAACATTCAGAAAACTAAGATCATGGCATCTGGTCTATCACTTCATAGCAAATAGATGGGGAAAAAGTGGCTGACTTTATTTTTGGGGGCTCCAAAATCACTGCAGATGGTGATTGCAGACATGAAATTAAAAGACGTTTACTTCTTGGAAGGAAAGTTATAACCAACCTAGATAGCATATTAAAAAGCAGAGACATTACTTTGCCAACAAAGGTCTGTCTAGTCAAGGCTATGGTTTTTCCAGTGGTCATGTGGAGATGTGAGAGTTAGACTGTGAAAAAAGCTGAGCACTGAAGAACTGATGCTTTTGGGTTTTTGTTTATTTGTTTGTTTGTTTTTGAATTGATGCTTTTGAACTGTGGTGTTGGAGAAGACTCTTGAGAGTCCCTTGGACTGCAAGGAGATCCAACCAGTCCATCCTAAAGGAGTTCAGTCCTGGGTGTTCATTGGAAGGACTGATGCTGAAACTGAAACTTCAATACTTTGGCCACCTCATGCGAAGAGTTGACTCATTTGAAAAGACCCTGATGCTGGGAAGGATTGGGAGCAAGAAGAGAAGGGGACGACAGAGGATGAGATGGGTGGACGGCATCACCAACTGAATGGACATGAGTTTGGGTAAACTCCAGGAGTTGGTGATGGCCAGCGAGGCCTGGCCTGCTGCAGTCCATGGGGTTGCAAAGAGTCAGACACAACTGAGCGACTAAACTGAACTGAACTAATAACATGAGACAGATTTGATGATTGCATCAGGATAACCAAACCCATCACTAATGAAAACTCCTTATAAGCAAACAAACAAACAAAACAAAGAATTTAGGACAGAGGTCTCATGCTTACATATCTTCACAGTGAGAATTATACAAATTAACAAAATGTGCCCAGTATAAGGGGAAAAAAGAGACTTGAATTCTGCAAGAATATCATTAGTTTATTTCCATTCAAACTCTGTTGAACTTTTAGTTCTTTTTTTCAGCTCAAAAATGTATCATCCACATCTTTTTCTGAATAACTCTCATGGATCATATAATCCTTGGTTTTATAGTGTTTTCTTAAGTTATTCATTCTCACAATAAAGTCCAACAAAGAAATATATTTCCTTTTTCCAGACAACCATGCATTTCATGTTCTGTTTTTTGTCTTTCCAACTTTTATAGATGCTAAGGTACAGAGTAATATGAAAAATATTTAAATATAAGAACTAAAAAACCTGGACTTGTGGATTTTATTGAGACTGCTCAAATTGCCAACTTTTATTAGTGTTCTTAAATAAGTATGCCATGTCAAATAAGTGTAGAATGAATGAATGGATAAACAGAACCTAAAGTTTAAAAAGAATTTAAATTGTGAATGTATAAAGAGATAAGTGATAAATATAGAACAAAACAGAAATTTCTTGTTATAGAATGAGATTTCTGGACATAGGTTTGAAAACCAAAATGAACTACTTTCATAATTAAACATGGTAAAGTTGTAAAGTATACTTGAATTCTTTTATGGATTATCCATTTACCACTTATGACTTGGACATGATATATTATGAAGACTCTATGGAGGATGATAACCAAAGAAAGCTATCTATTCACATGGATCAACAATGCTTAAGAAACTGCTTTATATTCTAACCAACACGCAGTATTTCCACTCTTCTTTTTTATTGCCTCTCAAGTTGTATATCAGTGTAGTTTTAATTTGAAATTCCTGGATGATTAATGAGGTTGAGTACATTTTCAAGTAGTTATTTCTATTTGAATATCCTCATTTGTGAAATTTCTGTTTAAGTCTCTTGGTCATTTTTTATTGGGTTTTCTTTCTTTTTTCATTACTTTATAGGAATTACTTTTTATATATCCTGGAAACAAATCTTTAATCTTTTGTCAATAATATGTATTGCAAACTTCTCATTCTAGGGCTAGCCTTGTCATTTCCCTTCAAGGTATAGTGTATATTAATAAACAATATATCAATTTAATTGATTTTTAAAATTTCCATATTGCCATATCATTGCCATATGTTGTTGTCATATTGTTGTTGCTGTTCATAGCTTAGTCATGTCCAACTCTGCAATCCCATAGAGTGTAGCCCACCAGGCTTCTCAGTCTATGGAGTTCTGCAAGCAAGAATAGTGTAGTGGGTAGCCATTCCCTTCTCCAGAGCATCTTCCCAACCCAGGGATCAAACTCAGGTCTCCTTCACTGCAAGGAGATTCTTTACTGTTTGAATCACTAGGGAAGCCCTAATTTCTATATAATATTTGTTAAATTTTTTTCTATTATTAGCGGATCTTTTTTGCACCCTATCTAATCTATGTAGACTTCACATACTCTACAGCAATGAAGATATTCTCTATATTATCCTTTGAAATATTTATTTTACATTAAAATCTAAAGTCCATCTGAAGGTAATTAGTTTGTATAATGAGTGTATCAAGATATGTTGTTTTTTTTTCTCTCTTTTTGTGGTACACAAAAAGCCTGTGTTGTGTGCCACAAGGGATTTTAGTTTCCCCACCAGGGCTCAAACCCAT
>CM035273.1:7922070-8053952 GCA_020226075.1 Hydropotes inermis
ATCCCCCACAGTGGGATTAAACCCACATCCCCCACAGTGGGATTAAACCCACATCCCCCACAGTGGGATTAAACCCACATCCCCCACAGTGGGAGCACAGAGTCCTGTTAGGGCAAGCACATTGACTGAAGTTGCCCACCCTGGCCAGGCACCACAGTAACCACCTGCATGAGCTGTTTTACGACAGGAGGTCCTGATAAATAACACGGAACTGATAAGCCACCACCAACCGGAAGAGTTCAGGAAAGGTCAAAAGGAGACACCGCTCATCCAACCACCTCCCAGAATCCTTCCCTCTGGCGTCCATCTTGGCTGAACAAGGCGTGCACCACCAGGAAGGACTCCGACTCAGAATGATTGGCTGAAGACAACCGGGAAACTAAGCCCCTCACGTAAAACCGGAGACTGGGAGAGCGTGGGAGAGCTGTTCTCCTGAGCTCCCCGACCCTGCTGCTCTCCTCCTGGCTGCCTCTTCCCAATAAAATCTCTTGCTTTGACAGCACATGTGTCTCCTCAGATGATTCATTTCCAAATGTTAGACAAGAGCCCAGTTTCGGGTCCTGGCAAGGATACACCTTCCGGCAACATAACCACTGGACGGCCAGAGAATTCTCCAAATCTATTTCTGAGGTTCAGTTGATACTAATTTATTTAAATGACTGTCATTTTCCTCACACTGCTGTTGTGCCACCTTTACCATTAATCAACTATCTCTATATGACTGTGCCTGTTTCTAAACTTTCCATCCTGTTCTCTTGAGTGCTTTTGTAAACACCAATCACATACTATTTTAATTACGTGCATGCATGCGTGCTGTCACGTCACTTGTATATGACTCTTTGCAACCCTAAGGACCATAATCCACCAGGCTCCTCTGTCCATGGGATTCTCCGGGCAATACTAGATTGGGTTGCCATGCCCTCCTCCAGAGGATCTTCTTGACCCAAGGATCAAACCCATGGCTCTTATGTCTCTTGCATTAGCAGCCAGGCTCTTTGCCACTAGCACCACCTGGGAAGACCATTTTAATTTCAGTGGCTTTCAAGTAAGTTTTGGTATATGGGAGTCCTAGATTTCCTATTTCAGCCTCTTTATGCAAGGTTGCATTGGCTATCTTTGGCCCTTTGAATTTTTATATGAATTCTAATTCATATTAAACTTCATATTCATAAAGCTTGTAATTTTCAAGACAAAATTCTGTGGGAATTTTTTTGGGATTTGAGTAAATATGCAGATGAATTGAGTAAATTTACAGATGAATTGAGTAAATTTGCAGATGAATTTGAAGATAATTGCTCTCTTTCCATAGTAAGTCTTCCATTTCATGAATATTTGCTTTCATTTAAGTTATACTGATTCTCAATAATGTCTTTTAATTACTTTGTATAGGTTTATCTCTTCGTTTGTTACAGTTTTTCTTAGGTATTTTGTTGATTCAAATGACTTGATCAGTTCAGATGTAATATTCAGTAGTTGAATAATAAAGGCATTTAAAATTTTGAAGGGCATTGAGGAGAATGTTTTTATGATTTATAATCTAGAGTGATTTTTTATACATGAAAAACTTACAAACTGTAAATTAAAAATAGAAAACATTAAAAGACATTCTATTTATAAATGCCACCAGAAATTAAATGAAAAATCGAACCACAAAAATTAGAAAATATTGGCAAAATACATAACTGACAAATGTAAATAATTTATATGTCAAGTTGAAAGGGACGAGTATCTCAATTAAAAATATGCTAAAGTCAGAGCAGGTGTTTAGCAGAAAAGGAAACACAAATGATCTACACATATATGACAGAGCTTATTAATAATTAATGATTATTACTACTCAATAATAATTAAAATGTAAATTAAAGTCAAATCAGAGAAAATTATGCATCACTTGATTATCAAAACATAAAACATCTAACAAAACCAAGTGGTGGTGAAGATATGTACCAGAAGAATATTCATACACTGATGTGAAAAAGAGACTGACAATAATGATAAATTACTTTATAAAACAGTTCACATTCAATTTTAAGGCTGAATGTAATCCAGCAATCACACTCTCAGGCCTATGACTTAATATATTGACTTTTATATTTCTTTGTTTTTAAAAGTGAGAGTTGCTACATATTAAGTTATACAATTGTTCCAGTGAGTCACAGACAGATTTTTGAAAATGAAAGGTAAAAGAAAAAAATCAACATTCCCCTCACGTGTTCAGTGTAGGAGCTTCAGCCATACACATATTTGTCATGAGAGGCAATCCACTATGGGCTCTTGAACATTCCTGTGTGCCAAGATCTTAGAGTTCTGACAGCTCCTCGCCCTGGTCTGCACTCACACTTGTGTTTGCAGTGAAGAGCCTTGACGGATGAGGTAATGTCTCCCCCAGACAAAGTGCAGGCTTACTGTGTAAGCAGAAGCTCGCCTAAGCTCCCTGTTTCTCCCCTGGAACACAGATCATTGCGTGCTCAGGCATCCATCACCAACCCTGCCTGTCACACCTGTGGAACTTGAGGGCATGGGAATCTGATGCCAGCAAATGTGGCGCCCTGGGGAACGCTTTCGCCAGAGCAATGAGGTCCTGTGTCTCCGACTTGAGAATTTCCTGTCTTCTGCCAGCATCCATGTGGTAATACCAGACAGGTTCCCTAGGTTGCAAGTGGGGTAATACCCCACACTCTGCACGGTTCTTCACAATATTTGCCTGGCCACATTGTGAAATTTTTCTGGTGGTGGGTCACCATCAGTAAAGTTCGGAGGCTACTTCACCAACCAAGGGACATGTCAAGTAGAATATATAGTAGGACAACATATAGTACCAAGATAAAACAAAAGCTGAAAACAACACAAATTTAATCATCAGAACATCAGATGAATCAGTTACAGCATGTCCACCCAAAGCAATATATACAGCAGTGAAAATAAACAATCTATAACAACATTCAACAAAATGGATGATTCATACAAATACTGTTAGGTAAAATCAAGCCAATTAGAGACTACCACCTACAAGATGGTGACCTGCAAGACCACCACCTACTGTAATTGAGAGTCCCTTGGACTGCAAGGAGATCCAACCAGTCCATCCTAAAGGAAATCAGTCCTGAACATTCACTGGGAGGACTGATGTTGAAGCTGAAGCTCCAATACTTTGGCCACCTGATGTGAAGAACCGACTCATTGGAAAAGTCCCTGATGCTGGGAAAGATTGAAGGTGGGAGGAGAAGGGGACAACAGAGAATGAGGTGGTTGGATGCCATCACTGACTCGATGGACATCAGTTTGAGCAACCTCTGGGGGTTGGTGATGGACAGGGAGGCCTGGCGTGCTGCAGGCCATGGGTGACTGAACTGAACTGAACCTACAAAAGGACAACACTCTTCTGAACCTTGAAAATTAAAGTAATTAGGTGATATATTGGTTAAGACTACACTCAAAGGGGGTAAAATTATAATTTATAAAATAGAAAGAAATTACAAATTTCATATTTAGGAGAGTGGTTAGTCCTGGAAAAAAGCCCAGAGTAATGTGATTATGGTAATAACATGGACAATTTAAAAGAAGAATGTATACACGGGAGTTCATTAATGGCACCATAATATTAAAAATACAAAACATATATAAATTTCATGTGCAAAATTTTATATGTTTTAAAAATATGATCCAAATCCTGAAATAGTATCATTCAGATTTGGAAAAGGAGAATGGGTAACCATGCACAACTAACAATACAAAAAAATTGTTTCTATCATTAATATAATTGCTATCAATGGAGAGTAAAATCATTTAATTTCAAACCACATTAGCTTTTACTACTTGGAGCACAAACTATAGAGTTTTAAAAGGTATTCTTTAAGTAATCGGTTTTATATTGAATTACATTTTATTTTGCATAAATGGAAAACTGAACATAACAGCAAATTAAGATTTAAAGCTGATATTCCATTCATAATTTGGGGGTTAATATGGGACACCCCACAACCATTACTTTTCTGCATTGGAAAAAGCTCAAGTGGTATTATGCTTAAGCCTCTACCCGTAGTTCAAGAAATCCAAACACAAAAATATGGAGAAAATATTTGAGAAGCTGAAAGTTAAATGAATCACTCTATATATGCACCCTGCTGAGTGAAACATAAAATTAAATTAAATTCACAGAGAAAAATTTCAGCTTTCAAATGTTGCTAGCTCTCCTCAGCTCTAATGCTAGAAATAGAGATACAAACAATTACATTGGGTTTTAAAAGCATGAATTTTCTTGATGACAAAGCAAAATTTCTAAGTCTACTATCATATGATAGGTGAAATGTTTAAAAGAGGGAGCTAATTAAATGTTAAAAATGATCTCTCAAGCATTATGCATATTTTATAACATGTATTTGTTTGCAAGTGTCAACATAATGACACAGAGTACCATTTATTCCTCCTTCTTAAAAAATAAATATATACACATATATACATGTGTATCTATCTATCTATCTATTTATCTGTCTATCTATGGTAAGTGCTCTTGTGCTAGTTTGCCCAAGATATCATATAGGATTTATTTCTAATTCTGTTTGTATGTGTGGTGCAAATGGAGTCTTATTAAATCTACGGTTTTGAGTCTCCTGATTACTTCTTCACAATTTATTCCATATGCCATAAGGCATTTTAACTCTTACTCCATTAAGAGTCTTTATTTTTCTGGCTTTTCAATGACCCCATTACTTTCCAGGGAACCCGAGCCCATTTGGTTTGCAGAAATGCCATCTCAGTGAAAAACCTCTCTGTATGATTTTCTTGGTCCAGAACTGAATGGCCATGGCTGGGTTCCTGCATCTTTGGGGTCAGGTACAACCCATCTCCCTGCTGCCCAAGGCCTCTCCTGGCTCTCCACATGGTACATTTGGCCAGTCTCTTTTGCTGTGGAGAGAGAAATAAGTCATGATTACTTTACAACCAGCAATTAGACTCAGGGTTTCAGGAATTTACCTCCCTCTTCAAAAGAAGCAGAAGAAGGAAAGCAATGGTATCCTCAGAAAGGTACAGAAAAATTGTTTTACAAGAAAAAAAGTGTGGAGCCAGTGTGAATGTGTTACAGTCCTAAACTGGTGCTGGGTTTGGCTCCAATATGCTGGGGGAATTTAAGCTTTTCAAAGCCTGGACATAATGTAGCAGATATGAAACAAAAGCCAAGAGTGGGATTCCAGATGGTAGTGTTGAAATAGGTCTGAATAGAAAAGCCCACCCTCTCTGAGATTTCGTGGTTCCTCTTACTAACATGAGCATCTTTCAAATGATTATCCATATGATTTCTTGAGAAGAAAGCAGCATATGGCAGAAAGTATCAACACAATAGATAGACACCATTTCCTATGTATCCTTTGTTAACCAAATGTATATCAGAAAATGCTTTCAGTTCATGGACAGGGTCTGGAGATGAGATAGTAACATTGAGTGTAGACTGTTCCTCCAAAGGTGCCTCACACTCCTGCCTGAGAAGTGTATTACCTGGGTTTCTCTACTTAAATTCTCTCATCATTTTAATTCCTTCCAGGATGTAGCCTCCAAAGTAAATCACATTAAACACTGTCCTAAATCACTGATATTCCTTGTGACTGGTCACACCTTGCTATCATCTGAGTATGTCCCTGTAGGGTAGCAGAAGATGCCAACCCAAAATGCATTGCTCTGATGTATCAATTATTTTGAATTGTAGGCACTTGAAAAACAGCAAAATTTTAAGGGGACATTTTCTCTGAACTCCTCTTATCAACCTAAAGACAGATCCTCCAGTGAACTCAGTCGTTATAAATCCCCTCCCTGGGAGTTTCATCAACCAGGAAAGATTGGTTCATCACAGGAGAGGAGACTAAAATTTGACACCTCACCAGACAAAGTTTATCACCAGCTACCATTCCGCCCATCTGTTCTAAGGGCACCTAAAGCCATCTGTTTTTTTTTTGTTTTTTTTTCCCAAAAACTCATTTTCTCTCCCCTAAGAGGTCTACATCCCCTTCTTACTTTCCTAATGAAGACGGTGCTTAATCCTGAAATTTAAACCACTTTCGGGTGTTACTCATATGGACAGAGAAGCCTGGTGTGCTGCAGTCCATGGGGTCGCAAAGAGTCGGACACGATTGAGCAGCTGCACTGAATGGACAGATCTCCCCTGTACATGTGACACATACTTGTTAATACACCTCTGTTGGTTTTTCTCTTGTGAATACGGTTTTCATTGCAGGGGTCTCATATGAGAACTCAATAGAGTAAAGGAAAGTTCCTTTTCTTCCCCTACATCGCTATCCATGCTTTCCCAAACCAGACCTCCTGTCAGCATCTGGGACATCACCTCCTCCACCCTGCTCCTCTGTTGATTTTTTCCTGTAGCTTCTTCACTGAAAGAGTAGAGGCCGAGAAAGATGGCTTTGCTTACCTCTGTTCTCTGCTCGTAGTACATTTGGTCCATTGTGACTATCAAGAATGGTGGCTTCCAGTCTCCATTCAGCTTGAATTCAGTTCTTCTCTGCCCCAAAGTGGGGATAGAGAATAGAACTGACTCATTCTTGACCATGTTTTTGCTTGATCATCTGCAACTTCGGTGAAGGATAACATGGTATATAGTTCTATTAATACAAGGTCTTCTTTCTGTTAGACGTACAATATATACAGTACAGAGTATGCCTTTTACATACATAGAAAAAAAGTTAGTTTGGTTTGACTAGAGGAAAATATTTCTAAAGGGGAATATTGATGTAAGGGTACAGGAGTTAATAAACATGAGATAATATAATCAATAAACCTTAGAATCTCAATACCTTTACCAAATAGAAACGTACTTCTGACTCATGTAAAATTTAATTGATGTGTTGAATTGAAGGGAGTTTGTCTGTTCCACCATTCAACCAATAGCAGACTGATGTTGTATTATTTTTAATATAAAATTTCCAAGATTGTCCTGCTTTTCTTTTTTTTTTTAATTTTTTATTAACTTAGTGAATTTTTATTTATTAGTGAATTTTTATTTATTAGTGAATTTTGTCATACATTAAAATGAAACAGCCATGGGTTTACATGTGTTCCCCATCCTGATCCCCCCTCCCACCTCCCTCTCCACCCGTCCTGCTTTTCTGACATCCAGCCAACAGATGGAGAAGGTTGTAGAGACTCATGCATTCAAGTTTCTCATGGACCCTTCCTGGAAGTAAGGCACACCACCAAGCTTAATCTGTTTACCAGTACTCAGTTGTATCTACACTCTCAATTTTAAGGCCAGCTGGAAAAAACATTATAGATTCCAAGAAAACAATTATTTAAGGCTTTGATATCTGCCCCCAAAATTAGACATTATTCTTTTGTTAATGTGAAATTATTGAAATTTTTTGAGTTAGTAAGGTAAATATGAACAATAGTTCAAGTGATGTAATTTGACATATCTGTATCAGATTGAAAATAGAAGGCTAATGATTTAAATTTATAAAAATCAGGGCAAACTGTATCAATGCAATGTTTGTATTCAAGTAATTTCAACAAATCCAGGAAAATCATCAGACATGAAAACCAGTGTCTTTTTATTCATCAAATGATTATGTGCTGAATATTTTCTCTGTGCCAGAGATTGGAGTATATACTAGGAATGCAATGGATTATTCTTTATGTAACTACAAATAGCCATAATCTAATGGAGTTGGGAGAAGGTAGGGATTACATTTAAATTATATATATATTTATGCAGTACCTAATTCTACAGTGAATAACACTGTGAAAGGATAGGAATTTATGAATGAGTATAACAGACTAGCCTCAGTCTCTCAGAGTTAAATGAAATTTAAGTTGCGTGTGCAATTGTACATGTGTGAGTGTATGTTTACATGACTCACAAGATGCTTATGAGTTTACAGATGGGGAATTCGGGGTTCAGGGGAAGGAAAATGGTTTACCCAAAAAGACCGTGTCTGGTGGATATGATAATGAGTTCAGATATGGAGCTACCAATTTGCAGAACGCTAATATATCCAAGTGCATTTCTACTTATTGTTGTTGTTTAGTCTCTCTGTCAAGTCCAACTCTTTTGCAACCCTAGGGACTACAGCCTGCCAGGCTCCTCTGTCCATGGAATTTCCCAGGCAAGAATACTTGAGTGGGTTGCCATTTCCTTCTCATCGCCTGGAATCGCCTGTACCCAGGGATCAAACCCAGGTCTCCTGCATTACATTGTATGCAGATTCTTTACCACTGATTAGCTAGCAAATAAATGAGGACAGGAAATAATGGTAGGAATTCTACGAGGATCTGATTGTTGCACACTACTCTCAGGAATATCAACCATTTTGGTGACATTTTTAATAGGATCCAGGACTCATTACCTTCTGAAAAAGGATATTTCTTATAAAAAAATTATAGCACAAAAATTATAATACATATGTGTCTTTTCTTTGAAAAATGTTTATTTCTCTTAATGTAGATATGATGCTGCATTTTGATTAAATGTTTATATGGTTAAAGTTCCCTCTGGATTGATTAGTTCCTGGAGACAGCACATACTTATTCATCCTTTTCCCCTAAGGCTTTTCATGGAACCAGAAACAGAGCAGGTGGTCAATAAATATTTGATGAATGGGAGGGAATAAAGAAATGAATGATGAATGGTACTGTGTATGTGGAGATGCACAAATTCCTTGGAGCATGAAAGCAGAAGATGCAAAATCTTGGAGGCGTGAGAAAGCCTCCATGAGGTATGGCAAGAGCAAAGTGTGAGTGTGCAAAGGTGGTGAGAGACAGACCAGGACAGATGAATTCGGGTCACGGGACGCAAAGTCCTTAATGCCTAATTAAGCAATTTAAACTCACCCTGGGGAAGATGAGCAGTCATCACAAAGTTTCAAAGACATGACTAGCTGAAGGAAAAGATGGAATGCAAGCATAGAGAACAACCAGGCAAGGGGGAACAAAAAGCTGTTTCCCCTTTTTAGATGAAGAATCATGATTATGAAACAAAGCATGCTCTGTATCTCTGTGTGAAACCAAACTTGCAGGTCTTAGGAGGTCTTTTAAACAATAAGACTCTACTAAAGCTGAGACTCCAGAATTTACTCATCTTTTGCATGTGAATAGTATGTTGGTTTTTCTTTGAATACCTGTAAAACATTCCAGATAAATTAAAAACTATGTATACATGTATGAGATGCAGGAAAAAGCATCATAAAGTTTAGAAAGGAGACCCATGAGCAGAGTACCCCACCCTATGTGGTGTTACAGAATACTGGGTCCCCAAAACAAGAAAGGAATCTAGTGACAATAAATCAACAATAGAAAATAGCCAAAGACTGTACAGGAAAGAATGGGTGAGGCTGCATTCTAATAAAGCTTTATTTTTAAATATAGCTGGTTGGTCAAATTTAGTTTACTGGTCAAAGTTTGCCAACCCCTGATCTGGTACCTTATTATTATAAGAAATAGCATGTGAACAATATAGGTGGGCACCAGGAAAATTTTATTAAATCTCCACCAAAGCTGTCTCAGAATTCTATTGCATAACCTGCAATGCTATTACCAAAAGGGTGTTATCTGAAAGTGAGGAAAATAATGTCAGTGTAGAACAACATTTTTCCTTTCAAACGAGGCTGATATTGAAAATTACTATTTGATGTTTACAAGGTCAGTAGTCTTAGGAAGCTGATGCTAGGAATGTTAGATACCTGATATTATACTAATCTGAAATATCTGCTTGAAAGATCTTTACTTCTTTTATTAGAGTAGCAAGCTGTCTTTATTAGCTCATTTTGCTGTAACAAGATACCATAGACTGAACATTTTACATAGCAAGCATTTATTTCTCACAGTTTGGGAGGCTGAGTATTCCAAGGCCAAGGTACTGATTTGGTCTCTGCTGAAGGCACTCTTCCCGGTCTGCACATGGTCATCATCTTGTGTCTTTACATGATAAAGAGAGAGGAAGCTTGTTCTCTTGTCTTTTCTCACAAGGAAATTGTTCTTGTCAAGGTGGTCCCATCCTCATGATTGAATTACTTCCTCCAAACACCATCTCATCATACCATTTTGAGTATTGAGGTTTAAATATATTAATATAAATTTTAAACTAATAAGTCTTTGAACCTATTACTTTAGGTTTAGTTTGACCATAGGTCAAAGCAAACTTGGCAACTGACATCAGTACCATGTTTTCATAGTTAACCTCCTCCGCCACCACATCCTCTAACAGTCCCCCTGGCCCAATCCGGAACCTAGGGTAGAATACTGACTACTCAATTATTTAATGACTGAAGAACTGTTTTTAGGCTCTACCTCCTTGACCCCATTCTATTTTCTGTGCTACCATTTCTCATGTGCTTCCTTTTACCTGCATTCCACCTTTCTACCAAGACCCCTGACTCTGAAACCTCCTAGGATATTTAGGTTTCAAACCATGATACAACTCTTTCAAGTGTTTCCTTTGTAGCCTGTCATTTGAAGACCTGTTCTTGCTCATTGTAAAGCCCAATCTAAGGTCCCTGAATTTCAGCTTGAACCAGACACAATTGTCCTCAATAGGAGTTCAGATATATATATATATATATATATATATATATATATATATATATATATATATGTGTGTGTGTGTGTATATATATAATGCATTATATAATTATATATTATATATGTATATATATATATAATGCATTATATAATTATATATTATATATGTACATATATATAGAATTCATTCAAAGGATAGCTTCTAATAATTATAAGTTTTACAATAAAATTACAGAGAGTTTTGACTGATGGCTCTGCAGTAGAAGAATCTGCTTGCAATATAGGAGGCACAGGAGACCGGGTTCAATCCCTGGGTCAAGAAGGTCCCCTGGAAAAGGAAATTGCAACTCACTCCAGTATTCTTGCCTGAGAAATCCCATGGACAGAGGAGCCTGGCGGGCTACAGTCCATAGGGTTGCAAGAGTCAGACATGACTGAGCACACACATTACAATAAAATTATAAGTATAAATAAATAATTACTTTGCATTTAATATGTGTGTATGAACCTTCTCATTCTTTTAGAAATAGTCTTCTAACTTGTTTTTCTTATTCTGTTCCTTACATTATATATTTACACATATACAAAGAAACACATGTTTATATATATATATATATATATATATTAATGCATATATATGTCCTTAAGTAATCCCTGTTTAAGAAAAATGCTTACCATATTACTAAACATATTTTTTAAGAAGCCTCTCTTAAAGTAGTCACTACAACATTTTGACTTCTTTCTTATGAATTCTGCAGCTTTCTATGAGTTCATTCTAGGTCACATAAAGTTTAATTTTTAATCAATTATTTAGACTCAAGGTTGACAGATTTCAAAACCAGTGCCTAACACTTTGTCTGGAAGCTGTACCTGTGTTTTCCACATCTCGTCTCCATTACTCTCTTTTATTACCCTTAAGAGAAGGTATTACTTTTGATGTTATGACAGCTCTGCCGCTTCTATCAAAGAGCAATCTTTGTCATCCGTCATTGCTTCTCTTCTTCCTAGCTGATCTCTTGCTCCCTCTGAACCAGAAACATTCCTTAGATTTATGGACACTTCTTGTACCATGTTCTTTTCATTTTGTTGCTTAGATCTTTGCCCATTTTGGTTCTAGTTTCTTTCACTTCATTTTGGATGTTTTCCAATCTCTCAACCTTTGAAGTTACAGTCTGTCTATTATTCTTATTCTTGTATGTGCTCTTTATTCACACATAGAATAGTCTAACTCATTTATTTCTCTTCCTGAGCAGAAAGAATTGTACCTTTGAATAAATAATCTTTTTTCAGTGCATTTCCCCCATATAGTCCTCCAATACTGAGTGATTAATGTCTCATTTACTAAGGGGCTACTTATGCATCAGAAAGCATATATCAACAAGGTTAATTAATCCTCAATACAACTGTGAAGTAGATATGACTCTACAAATGAGTGAGGAAAAGCTCAGATAAAGAGGCCAAAGTTTATATGATGAGTCTCAGTTTCATTCTCTCAATATTTACCAAGCTATTTTCAAACTCAGACTCTGGATCAGGCATTGGGAATATAGCAGAGGATATGATTATTGATATCTATGCCTTCAAGAAGTATTCTGTTGGACCAGATGGGTTTATAAGTAAATGTGTAAGCATATATAAAATAATATACATTTTAAGCATATTATTGTTGCTGTTGTTTAGTCACTAAGTCATGTCTGACTCTTTGTGACCCCATGGACTGTAGCCTGCCAAGCTCCTCTGTCCATGGGATTTCCTCGGCAAGAATACCGGAGTGGGTTGCCATTTCTTTCTCCAGGGGATTTTCCCGACCCAGGGATTGAACTCGAGTCTCCTGCGCTGCTGGTGGATTGTTTACCACTGAACCACCTGGGAAGACTTTTTAAACATGTAAGTAAATATATAAGATGCAAAACACTCAGCAAATACAATGAATGCATATTGTGATAAACCAGAACTGGGTGTGAGGCAGTTGGAATAGCCCTCACTGAAGAAAGGACATCTTAGCAGAGATCTGAAAGGACAGAGGAGTTAGTTATTAGAAGTGGGATGAGTGTTCCAAGCTGAGGGATATGAATAAGGCAAGAATATATGATAGGAAAACTTGCGTGTTCCAAAAGCCAAATATATCCACTATCACTAGAGTGTAAACAGCCTGAGATAAGATGGAAAAGCAGAACTGTCATGCTCCGAAGTGCATAATCTTACACGTCTCTCTCAGAAGGCAGTGCCATTCTCTTGACACAATCATAAAACAGTGCTTAACTCTCCAGGGCACTTACTGACACTTGTTACTATATCAACATTGGAATGTCTCAGGCCTCAGTCCTGGTCACTCTTATCTGACTATACTCACTCCCTTGGTGAACTCGTTCGGTCTCAGAGCTTTAAATACCATATATACCCTTGTGCGTGCTCAGTCATTCAGCCATGCCTGACTTTTATGACCCCATGAACCGTAATTCGCCAGGCTCCTCTGTCCTTGGGATTTTCCAGGCAAGAATACTGGAGCGGGTTCCCTGGTTCTCCTCTCTGAGCTTCAGAACTGTATAGTTCAATTCCAACGTGGATGTTCAACCAAACATCTCAAAAACGACATGCCCAAATGTGAACTCCATCTGAAAACTTCCTGTGGGATCTGGGATTGGATTGTATCCCATTTATAAGCTATTAAATTAACCTGCACTATTTCATGGATACTGTCAGAAGACACAGAACACCTGGATCAAAAGGAAGAATAAAGGGATTTGTCACTCACGGCACCATAAGCAGTATGAGCATCAACATATTTGTGTTACTTCATGTAGTTTTTATACTTTATGTAGTAGGACAACATTTTTGTCCTACCTGGGGAGGGGGCGAGAGAGATGCTACACATTCAGTGAATTTTCAGTCCTGCCAGGATACTCTGACTTAGCATAATCCACTAAAATGAGCCACAGGCAAACTTGGTCTCTGTCCCTGAAGCAACATGACCTCATCTTTCAAGACTGCACTCTACAAACACGACTCCAGAAAGTGGCCAAGCTGAAGAGCGCTGAAGGCCTGGCATTCTTTGATATACCTGGGGAGAAGTGTAGGAATTCAAGGAACTCATTCATAGAGGATTCATAGAGGTGGTCTCACCAGATACTTCCATAATGTGGGTGTGAGGTGGCTGACATAATTGGTCCTTGAAAAGGGGTGTAAATCAACAGGCTGCCACCATAACTCTTGACAGTAAGGGTAGTTTTGTGGCTCGTGAAAGTGAAAGTCATTCAGTTGTGTCCAACTCTCTGTGGCCCCCTGGACTATACAGTCCATGGAATTCTCCACACCAGAATACTGGAGTGGGTAGCCTTTCCCTTCTCCAGGGGATCTTCCCAACCCAGGGATCAAACCCTGGTCTCCCGCACTGCAGGTGGATTTTTTACCAGCTGAGCCACCAGGGAAACCCAAGAATACTGGAGAGGGTAGCCTATCCCTTCTCCAGCAGATCTTCCTGACCCAGGAATCTAACTGGGGTCTCCTGCATTGCAGGCGGATTCTTTACCAACTGAGCTATGAGGGACTTGAGCTCATATCAAAAAGGTCAACCATAGATTTGGCCTGTCTCCTCATATTCTACCCTGTTAGACTGGTGGTTCCCTAGGATGGAACCCTAGGTGTAGGTACCTGGATCAAAGGTGGCTCCCAGCTTCCCCCTACTCCATGCCTACCCCGTAGGTGGTGGGTTCTCTATAATGCAGCTGTGTTTGAAGTCCATTTCACTCACCTAAGAGAGAAGGGGCATCATCACCTGGGTCACCATCCCAAGAAAACAGGCTCCCCACCCATGTGGTTTTCATCTGTCCATGGGTGGACACGCATCTGGTGGAGTCAGGAGCAGCCTCTCACAGCTGCTGCAACCCTACAGTGGTAATCTCCGTCAAATCATGCAACCCAAGATTTGAGTCCCCGCACGGCTCATCCCCTCTGGCTGGGGGCTGAGTTGCGGAGATCTCTAGCTGGGCTTTAACACGAGGGCCCCCCAGGCGTAGCCTGGTCCAATCCCTGCTTTCTGTAGGTCCTTACACTCAGAGACTTCACCCCTACTACTGTCCTTGAACACAGCTTAGGAAACGGGCCCTCCTGTTTCCTCCTGCTCCAGCCTCCCTGCCAGACTATAGATGGCCCTTTAATGTGTTGGCATTTCCTGGGGGCTCGGTGATAGAGAATCTGCATGCAATAGAGGAGACACAGCAGGAGCCTGGTTCCATCCCTGAGTCAGGAAGTTCCCCGGGAGAAGCAAATGGCAGTTCACTCCTGTACTTTGCCTGAGAAGTCCCATGGACGGGGGAACCTGGTGGGTTACAATCTACAGGGTCGCAAAAGAGCCAGGTGTGACTCAGTGACTGAACAGGTTATCTAATTTTTTAATAATACTCCATCTCTCCCATTAGAATATAAGCTCTCTGAAGGAAAATAATTTTGTATTTTATATTCATTCATATCTCTAGCACCTAAAATAGTGCCTCAAATATTTCAAACAATATATTAAATTCACTAATGTAATAAAATAATTGCATTGATATCAGTGTAATTTATGATGCAGAATGAATGGGTATATCACTGTTCATTTGTTCACTGACTGCCTTTAACACTAGAGTGTATTCTCTGTTAGATTAAGAAATTGAATAATCTTTTTCACTGCTGTAGTCCCTATATCTAAGACAGTGGCAAATCATAGATTTTCCATCAATGTATACTTACTAAATTGAGTGGTCAAATGAACAAAGTTTCAAGTAAATTATTTATTTATATAACAAAATACAATGCTTAATATTCATTACACATTTGATGGGTCACTAAAAAATTAAGTTTATTTTGTAAAATATGACTCATTTATTGACTCAGCAAGAATTTATTGAATACTTACTATCTACAGGCCCTATATTACAAGGTCATCCCTCAAAATAGAACATATTGAGAAACATTAGCGGTAGAGTATGTTATAAAACTAAACTAAAGTATGCCCACTCAATGCAAGCAAAGACCGCTGACTGTTTGCTGAAACCTATGTCCTTTTCCCCTTAGGCCACACATGTCATCGGACAGCTCTCCAGCAGCTGTGTCCCACCGCGTGTTTTCTGATCAGTAGAACGCAGGCAGAAGAGAGACGTTCTGTTTACAATCTTGACCTATAGAATTTTCCATATGCAACCACATTCTCTTTTTTTTTCCCCCTTTGGCTATCAAAAAGGGAATAGCGTCCAGGACAATTTTGGAAGCTGCTCATAGAAGATTACAGAGCCTCCCACTCTGAGGGCTGTCTTTTCACCTTGCTTATAGTTTCCTTTGCTATGCAAAAGCTTTTAAGTTTAATTAGGTCCCATTTGTTTATTTTTGCTTTTATTTCCAATATTCTGGGAGGTGGGTCATAGAGGATCCTGCTGTGATTTATGTCGGAGAGTGTTTTGCCTATGTTGTCCTCTAGGAGTTTTATAGTTTCTGGTCTTACATGTAGATCTTTAATCCATTTTGAGTTTATTTTTGCGTATGGTGTTAGAAAGTGTTCTAGTTTCATTCTTTTACAAGTGGTTGACCAGTTTTCCCAGCACCACTTGTTAAAGAGGTTGTCTTGTAAAGTGATTAGCCTCCAACTAATAAAAATAAATAAATAAGAAAAAAGATTACCGAGCCTCATTCAGATTTGGGTCCTGAATAATTACACAGAGGAGAGCTGCTTGGCCAAACTCTCTCCCTCTTAGAACATGTTTTTTATTCAAGCTGCTGGATATATTGGGAGTCATTTAGTGTAACTGAACTCATTGAAAGAATATATATATATACATATATATATATGTATATATATATATACATACACACATGTTTATTTGCTTTAAAGTGTGCTTAGGGATTTATTTTTTTATTTCTAAATAAAAGAGCGTCAATTCAATATTTGGTATCTCTTCTATCCAAGGCTTGTGATGGACAGGGAGGCCTGGCGTGCTGCGATTCATGGGGTCGCAAAGAGTCGGACAGGACTGAGCGACTGAACTGACTGAAGGGTGAAGCTATAAAGGAACTTTTTCTATTTGAGTTTCCCCCACAAGGAACTTAAAAGATTCTCACAGAAACTCTTCTGTGCAGTTTCACTCAGTTGTTTCTGGGGAGCCCTAGACACTGTGTCTGTTGCATGTAGGACGTTCCATTGCCTCCTCTCCTCTCATAGCCTTAGGTAGTATTTCTTGGAAACGCCCCCGCAATGCCCAGGCTTGCAAAGGATCCTACATGGCGGTCTCTGGCACTCGCCCTGAAGACATGCCCCCAGCATAGGTCACGGAACTCTACGGATAAAGAGATAAACATTCACTGTGTGCTCTCAGCCTCAGAAGAATAACACAGTGGTTGGAAGGTGTAGAGCGATGACTCCCTTCCTTTTCTGCTACCTCCCACTTCAGAGTGAAAACAAAGTATTAATATTTTCCCTAACGTTGCTTTCTTCCCTTAATCTTTGCTGATCTGATCCCAAATGTGATTCCTCTTCCTTCTGGGGAACATCTAGGGAACACTAAACTGAATGTCCTATTCCAAATCCCTCTTTGCACAAACAATTGAGTCTTGCCTAAGCTTCTCTGTCTGCTCCTCTTTGTCCTTCAGGTAATTATTTCTTGACATCATCACACAAATAAATTCTTGGCCACCAGACACACAAGTACACCAAGAAAAACTTGGAAAGTTTGACTTTCCAAACTGAACAGAGGTCAAGACTCAGACTTAGTTCTGAATTGCAGTTAGGTTATGATCAGTGTGTTGTTGTCACTAGAACACTCACCAAAAACCACATGGAAAGAAATTTATAAAGTGAAGAACAAGTCTTTTGTGTTTACTTTTGTTTAGTTGTCATAGGTAAGTTGTCTGTATGCGTACGTATATGACTGTGTGTGTGTGTGTGGGGGGGTGATATTCAGCTTTATTGAAAATAATACTGTCTACTTCTATCTACTTTACAGAATTAAAAACATATATTATTCACTTAACCATGACTATACAGACATCTATTGTTTATGTTTTCATTTTAATAAAGAACACATGGTAAATTGAAATTTATACTAACCCCTTTTAGACATGAAGTCAAGATGATATATAGAAAAGAATACAGATTTTTCAATCAGCCTTTTGTCCTCAGGTGAAGTGAGTGGTGATGATTGTAAGAACCATAAATATGCTCATTTAAGTTACATGTGGGCTGCTGCATCTCCAAATTTAGTTTTTGAATTTTTAAATAAAGGATATTAGTCATTTTTACAATGGTATCATGGGGCTTACACATAATGTTTGCAAAGTGACAATCATTCTCAGTTCAGTTCAGTTGCTCAGTTGTGTCCGACTCTTTGCGACCCCATGAATCGCAGCACACCAGGCCTCCCTGTCCATCACCAACTCCTGGAGTTTACTCAAACTCATGCCCATTGAGTCAGTGATGCCATCCAGCCATCTCATCCTCTGTCGTCCCCTTCTCCTCCTGCTCCCAATCCTTCCCAGCATCAGGGTCTTTTCCAACGAGTCAACTTTTCGCATGAGGTGACCAAAGTATTGGAGTTTCAGCTTCAGCATCAGTCCTTCCAATGAACACCCAGGGCTGATCTCCTTTAGGATGGATTGGTTGGATCTCCTTGCAGTCCAAGGGACTCTCAAGAGTCTTCTCCAACACCACAGTTCAAAAGCATCAATTCTTCGGTGCTCAGCTTTCTTTATAGTCCAACTCTCACATCCATACATGACCAATGGAAAAACCATAGCCTTGACTAGAAGGACCTTTGTTGGCAAAGTAATGTCTCTGCTTTTTAATATGCTGTCTAGGTTGGTTATAACTTTCCTTCCAAGGAGTAAATGTCTTTTAATTTCATGGCTGCAATCACCATCTGCACTGATTTTGGAGCCCAAAAAAAGTCTGACACTGTTTCCACTGTTTCCCCATCTATTTGCCATGAAGTGATGGGACTGGATGCCAAGATATTAGTTTTCTGAATGTTGACTTGTAAGCCAACTTTTTCACTCTCCTCTTTCACTTTCATCAGGAAGCTCTTTAGTTCTTCACTTTCTGCCATTAGGGTGGTGTCATCTGCATATCTGAGATTACTGATATTTCTCCCGGCAATCTTGATTCCAGTTTGTACTTCTTCCAGCCCAGCATTTCTCATGATGTACTCTGCATATAAGTTAAATAAGCAGGGTGACAATATACTGCCTTGACGTACTCCTTTTCCTCTTTGGAACCAGTGTGTTGTTCCATGTCCAGTTCTAACTGTTGCTTCCTGACCTGCATATAGGTTTCTCAAGAGGTGGTCTGGTATTCCCATCTCTTTCAGAATTTTCCACAGTTTATTGTGGTCCACACAGTCAAAGGCTTTGGCGTAGTCAATAGGTACTCAGTGAATAAAAGCTACTTTTAGTACATAGAGAACAGAATCTGGAATTTGTGTTTAGGCAAATCACCAGTATAAGTCTATCATCCATCACTGTTAAGAGTATTACTGACTATACTCCTTATGCTGTATATTAAGTTCACATGACACAATGTATTTATTTTATATCTGGAAGTTAGTACCTCTTAATCTCCTTCACTTTTCCTGTCCTTCTCTTCCTCAGCTCTCTGGCAACCAGCAGTTTGCTCTCTGTATCTATAAGTCTGTCTCTATTTTTGTTCACTTGCTTGCTTTACTTTTAAGATTTTACATATAAGAGAGATCATATAGTATTTGACATTCTGTTTGATTTATTTTGCTTCCTGTAATACTTTCTGGATTCAGCCACGTTTTGGCAAATGGCAAGGTTGCATTCTTTTTTATAGCAAGTGATGTTCTGTTGTAAATATCTACCACCTCTTCTTTATCCATTCATATATTGATGGATATTTAGGTTGCTTCCACATCTTGGCTATAATAAATAATGCTGCAATGAACATAGGGGTGCATGTGTATTTTCAAGTTAATGTGTTTTTTTTTTCCCTTAATTCTCTTTGAGTAAGTACCTAGGAGTGGGATTGGTGGATTGTATGGTAGTTCTATTTTTAATTTTTTAGGAACCTCCATATTGTTTTCCAGGGGCTTCCCTAGTGGCTCAACAGTAAAGAATCTGCCTGCAATGCAGGAGACACAGGAGATGCAGCTTCCATCCCTAGGTCAGGAAGTTCCCCTGCTGGAGCAAATGACAACCCACTACGGCATTCTTGCCAGGAAAATCCCATGGATGCAGGAGCTTGGCAGGCTGCAGACCGTAGGGTCGCAAAAAGTCAGACATGATTGAGTGACCGATAGTGGCTTCACTGACATATGTTCCCTTCAGCAGCGTGTGAGCCTTCTCTTTCCGCCACAGCCTCTCCAGCTTTGGTTTCCTCTTGCTTTTTACTCATAGAGGATGCTTACATGTGTGATGTGATAGCTCATTGTAGTCTTGATTTGCATTTCTGTCATGATTAGTCATGGGGAGCATATTTTCATATCTGTTGGCCATTTGTATGTCTTCTTCAGAGAAATGTCATTCAGGTCCTCTGTCTATTTAGTAATCAAATTGGGTTTTTTTTTTTTTAATATGTTATATAATTTCTGTATATGCCTTAACTCCTTATTAAAAAATACAATTTACAAATATCTTTTCCCACTCAGCAGTTTGTTAATGGTTCATTTTGTTAATGTCATTTTGTTAATGGTTCATTTTGTACATCTTAGTTTAATATGGCCCTGTTTATTTATTCTTACTTTTTTCATTTTGCCTGAGGAGACAGATCCAAAAACTATTGCTAAGATCAATGTCAAAGAGTGCATTGCCTATGTTTTCTTCTAGGAAGTTTATAATTTTAGGTCTTACACTTAAGTCTTTAATCTGTTTTGAGTTTATTTTTGTATATAGTATGAGGAAGGAGTCCAACTTGATTCTTTTTACATATTCTTTTTCCATTTGCCCAACCATTTATTGAAAAGGCTGTCTTTTCCCTGTTGTATGTCTCCAGTGTTTTATATTTATTAATGCTGCTTAAATGAAAAACCCTTTGCATATGTATTTTCATATTGTAATAATGTAATTTTTATGAATATAAGAATATGATTTAAAACTGACACATTTGATCTCATACCATCACATTGAGCATTGGACTTTCAACATATGAACTTGGCAGTGTGACAGACATTCAGATCATGTAACTGATTTTTTGCCCAGTGTAGCAGATTATGCCCACTGCTAGTTAAGGAAGAGAGCACAATTGTGTCCCAGTGGGCACAGGGAACCACCATATAATGCGAATTGCTTTATGCCATTCATTTTCTTCTCCATTCCTCATGCTTCAGTAGAATAGCATATTTCTTGGGTCTGTAGAAGTAAATAGACTTGCTTGCTTTTGATGAGCAGTTTATCTTTCCAAAGATAAATCTAAAATAAATATATGACTCCTGCTACTATTGCTTCTACTATTCGTAGTAACCCCTATTGAACAATGAAGCATACCATGAATTGTACTACATATATTAATTTATTTAACAATCCAGTGAAAGGGGTAGTATTATCGCCCTCATTATATTTAAAAAAAAAAAGAGTAAACAATGGTGCAGAGTTTAACCCAATGCCAAAGTCATACACGTAATAACAAGGAGTTGAATTTGAACCCTGACAGTGTTTTCTGAATCCACAGTACATTAATACATTGAGTGAGAATCAAGAATACTGATGGATTTTAAATAATAGGGATAAGCATTTTTGTGTGCTTCTGTGTTAATATTTCCTTAGAGCTTACTACATACCAGCTCCTGGGCCATAATCATACCAATCCACACCCATAGTCTCACATCTCTATGAGAACAGCACGTGATTGCCACCACTGCCCCAAATTACCCAGCTCACAGGGCAAGTCAGGAGTAGCCCTAAAAAAAGCTTATTTCACAAACTCTTCTCTCAAGCTCTAGCCTGCCATGGTGCTTTCTAGGCATTATACATTGGTCAAAATCTGTAATGACCCTTCTTTACACATTTTTAGGTTTCATTAGTAGACACAAGAGTTTACATATCTGAGAGAGAGGCTGTCCAGTCCAGGTAACCATAGCTGTTTTTGCTCATGAGAACAATGAATACATGAAAGGTGCAGAGAGAGCCTCAGGGTCACAGGGCCATAGAGGGTGACCCCAGGACTGAGACTCTGAGTGGAGGGTTCCCCAAATTCTCAAACTGGGGGTTCAAATATCAACATTTAGATTTATTGCATTGTGTGTATCTAAGAAGCCTTATATTATCTTTTTAAAAAGAGTATCCCTATGTAGACTTTTATTAATTGAAATAAAGATGCCTGCAGAATACTGGCTGTTATTTAAACATCTCAAGTAGGAATTGAGAGATCCATTGCTAGTCCTGGTTCCACTAATTACCAGCTCTGTGACATTTGGAAATCCATTTACACTTTAGTACCTGTTAATTGGAGGCCTGTCTGGCACACACACTTTTTCAGAGACATACAGGGAACTCAGAGGCCCGTAAATAGCAGATGTGCTGGCTGCAGTCAATCGCCTGCAGGAAACTCCCGAGGAGGGGAATCCATATAAGGATTAACCTTCTCATCCGAAAGACATCTGAAGGTATGGACCTAATAAGCCCGTATATTTACATATTTTCTCATAACATTTGGCTTCATCTTCGGCTGATTCTGAATTTCTGTTGGGAGGGAAAAAAAATGTGCTAAAATTAGGCTCTTAATTTTTTCTGCTAGTCACATATGCTACCTTTCATCTCGCTAACTTGCAATAAGAGGATGTCTTAATCTCATCATTCATATCCTTTTCCTGTTGGCAGGGTTAAAAAAGAGGGAGAGAGAATAAAAGCAGAAAGAGCAATTTGTACAGAAGACTATAATAAAGTCCTCTGGTCCCCCCAGAAGGAACTTTTCCTGTTAACACGACCTTACATTGTCCCACTGAATAATGCAAAATTTGTTTGGTTGTACCCTGCAGGGCTCTGGGGCCCGGAAGCCAGGGGCAGCAACAGTACTGAGTTGGCAGAGTAGCAGAACTGTCATTTTTTAATTATGTGGTTCTGAGGGGAATCTATTATCCACTGCTGAGATGCTGAAATCAGACAATTTATCTCCAAGGCAGCTCTGTCTACAATCTAGAATATATATCTCTTGTCACTGCAGGAAATAGAACAAAAGGATGTTTTTATTTCTGGTGCCCTGTGTTTACAAATTTATTCTTTTAAGATTTGCCAATGAAAGAGAATAACATCCTAGCATATCGCGTGGTTCCACTCTGCCCCTTTCGTGAAGCGTGTTCAAGTCACTATATTCTTTCCTCCAACTGGTATCAAAACTTCTAGGCCTCATGTTGAAGAAGTCTTTACACAGCCTCCATCTCAAGTTCCAAATGCGCACTGCCAAGGTAAATAGAAACAAATCTTTAAGAAGGACCAAGTAAACCAGAGGCATCCACCTAAGTTAATATAAACACAAATTGCTCTTTTGCATTTCAAATGAGGTGCTGGAAAGTATTTGAAACACATCCTTTCTCCTCTTGTGTGCTATTTTCATTTAAATGTAAACCCATACTTATACCTACCAGCTTGTTCATAATGGTTCTTCATTATTTCTGCTTCTTTTCCCGTAAGGTATTAAGGCAAATGAAGAAATTTGGTTCATATTTGTCTATCTCCCCCACTTTTAAAAACTGCCAAATTCATTGTGTTCACTAACTCTCTAGGCATCAGGGCTCCAAACAGTTCACATCTATTAACCATCAGGTACACGCTAAGTGCTTTTAAAATAAATGTGTTCAGTTTATTTTAAATTCACGCATGCTTTCTATGATATTCTATAATAGCATCATGAAAAGAGGGTGGAACCTGGCCGGCCAGGATGCTCATAGCTGCACTGCCCTCTCGTGGAGTAAGGTAGGCATAACACGACAGGGAGAGCACGCGACAAGCAGAGAATTTTGTAAGGGCCTATGTGTCGATTTTCAGATTCAAAAGAAAGTGAAATGTCACCTCCCAGACTACTGAAGGGGGCTTATCGTGAAAGAAAGTGTTTTCAAAGGGTGTTGGTTGGCTTTCTAACACCAAAAGCGAATATATATCGCTAAGGTATTTTTCAGCTATCCTATCCAGTGTGATCCAGGGGAAAAGGGGATGGCCTGTACTATAGACTTCATGGCTGTAAACATTAGGATGAAAACGTTTATTTCAACCACAGTCTTTGTCTACCCCTGGTATTCATTTTTGAAGAAAAATACATTCTTCAACTGTATCGTTTATATTTCTGTGTTTACAAAATAAGTCAAACAGAAAGGAAATCAATTTTAGAACGATCTGGCTATCGGTAACACACAGCTCCTTACCATTTACAAATAGCTACTTTACTACATTCAATGTTAGATTCCCTTAGGGAGTTTATTCTGAGTCTGTCAAATCAACCTTCTTTAAAAACTCTTCTAGACTATGACCAGGAATACTTGGGAATTTTGATATATTGGTACTAAACAGACGAAAAAAAATAGTAAAGATAGGAAAATAAACTTGTTGATTAGTTGGAATTTATTTCCCAGCTTCCGTGTGACTTTAATTAGCATATAAATCCATAAACAGCACAGAATTGCACCCCAGGCATGCCTTTGATTTGTGTGACTCATTCAAACTTTGTAACTTCTTACGCATGCCATGCTAATCAGCTGGGTATGCGATGCATCATTCTCATCTGTTCCCATTTCCCAGACACTGACGCAGGCAATTTTACCACTCAATATTTTTTCCCCTAACTAACTGGGAAGCAGCTGTCAGTTGCAGAATCAGACATCAGGTACTCATACCCTGTATCCAGCCCAAGCTCTGCCACTTCTGGTCAGCTACCTAACATTCTGAGCTTCAGTTTCCCATCTCCGAAATGCAGGAAATAAATTCACCTAATCGTCTAAAATCTAAATGAGCTGGGTCACACATAGCTCTCGGCTCAATACCCATCATCTATAGATACACCCCCCCCCCACCTCGAAGCAGCTACTGACCATATAAACACTGTCCAAACATCAAAGCGCAAAGCGAGACGACCAGTTCATCCTGCCCACTGGGGCCAAGCCCCATCGCCGCAGCAGGGGCAGGGCGGCGGGGCAAGGCTGTGGAAACCGGTGGTCCCTGCGTGGCTGGAAGCAGCGCTAACATCCCTGAAACGCTGTCCATCTTAGACCATGAAGAGAGAAAAGCGGGAGGGCTGAGCAACGCCTCGTTTAAAGTCCTCGAGAGGCTGGAGGTCCTCTGGGAAAACCCTGTAACATGCTAACATACACGAAAAGAAAACCGCAGAAAAGGGAATCGACCGAACCCTCACAATGGCTCTTTCCTCGGACTCAGACCAGGCGCATGCAGAGCAAAAGAATCTCTCTGCTCTTCTCTCCTACATTCAAAGGGAAGCAAACACCCCGACTTATTACTGTGTTTGTGTTAAAAGAACCGTCCCTAGCCTGGAAAAACGAGAGAGAGGCTACGGCTCACATAGCTAGTGACCTACTAAGTCTTATGAAAAGGACTCTGTTCTCAGGCTACCGTGGTCCTGATCTGAGAAAAAAAAGAAAAAAGGATTTAAAACTCTGTTACAGTTTCACATATGATTCTGCTATTTGGCTGTGTCTTAACTGATTAAATAAAACCTAATTCAGAAACCTGATTCCATCTGCTAGTCCAAATTTATACACATGCCTCTCTCTACATAGGGATACATGCCTCTCTCTACATAGGGATGCATGCCTACTAAGTCACTTCATTTGTGTCCAACTCTTTGAGACCCTATGGACTGTAGCCCACCAGGCTCTTCTCTCCATGGGATTCTCCAGGCAAGAATACTGCAGTGGGTTGCCATGCCCTCCCCCAAAGGATCTTCCTGACCCAGGGATCGAACCCATGTCTCCCAGCATTGGTGGGTGGATTCTTTACCATTTATGACACCTGAGAAGCCCCTAAATAAGTATACATGTATATTTATTTATGCATTTAAACACACACATGTACATAAGCTAATATTATATAGATATATAGTTATCTACTGTTTTATATATATATGCATATATATATATATATAAATGTATATATGTCACAACCTTCAGGGAAACATTTAAGTAACTTAGTCCAAACATATACTGAATATATGACATAAGAATATTTGAGGTATTATAAATTTAATAAAAGATCAAAACAGTTAAATTATGAAAATTAGTTCTGACAACTGAATTACTATCCTGAAATGAAGTTGTATATAAGTTATTCTAGCAAATTCAGTAACAAATAATAACAAAACTATTTTCTCTCACCAAAATTCATACATAGGCAAGCTTTTCAGCTCTCAAAATGCAAAAGATAGACAGAACATCATCAATTTAAGTATTTTAGAATTAGTTACCAACCAAGTACCTTTGCAACTGCATACTTATTTGTGAAATTCGAATTAAAATGTCTGTGTGTTTCATAGCAGAACACGTATACACACACTTACACATGCACACACAGCTCAGTGGTTGTTGAGACTTGATTTTTGCTAAAAGAAATAGTGCATTGTATTAAACCTTGCCAAATATTTTGTTCTATTCTTACTCTATTTGCTTCGTATCCGGCAGGCATTTTTACCGTCTTTATAAATACAGACAGACTTTGGAGATGATGAAGTTTCAGTTCCAACCACCGCAACAAAACCAATATCACAATAAAGCAAGTCACACAAAATTTTTGCTTCCCCTAGGCATACAAAAGTCACGCTCACTATTCTGTAGTCTATAAGTGTGCGCAGGAGTGCATCTTAAAAAGCAGCATTATACCTTGATTAAAAATTCTTGATTGATGGAAAATGCTAAGCAGCATCTGTCTGTGCTGTGTGTATTCAGCGACTGAGTCGTGTCTGACTCTTTGCAACCCCGTGGACTGTAGCCCACCAGGCTCTTCTGTCCCTGGGGATTCCCCAGGCAAGAATACTGGAGCGGGTGGCCATTTCCTTCTGCAGGGGATCTTCCCGACCCAGGGATCGAACCCGAACCCAGGTCCCTCTCATTGCAGGTGGATTCTTTACCATCCGAGCCTCCAGGGAAGCCCAATCAGCATCTGAGCCATCAGCAAATTGTAATCGTTTTGCTGGCAGAGGCTCTTGCCTTGACACTGATGCCTGCTGACAGATCAGACTGGCAGCTGCTGAAGGTTGGCGTGGCTGTGGCAATTTCTTAAAGTAAGACAACAGTGAAACATCACGTTATCTTTTCTTTTCATGACTGATTTCTCTGTTGTTTGCAACGCTGTTTGATAGCATTCTGCCCACAGTCTTCTTTCAAAATTGGAGTCAGTCTTCTTAAATGCAGCTGTTTAATCAATTAAGTTTATGTTCTGAATTCTTTATTGTCACGTCAACAGTCTTCACCAGAAGTGGGTTCCATCTCCAGAAACCATTCTCTTCGCTCATCTATAAGAAGCAACTCCTCATCTGCTTAAATTTTATTATGAGATTGCAGCAAATCAGTCATATCTTTAGGCTACACATCTAATTCTAGTCTCTTGCTATTTCTACCACATCTGAAGTTCCTTCTTCCACTAAAGTTTTGACTCCCTCAAAGTCACCCGTGAGAGTAGGAATCAACTTCCAAGTTTCTGTTCATGTTGCCATTTTGACCAACCCATGAATCAGAAATGTTCTTAAGGTACCCAGAATGTTGAATTTTTTCCAGAACATTTTTTACTTTGCCCTGATCCGTCAAAGAAGCTAGTATGTATGAACTTTATAACCTTAACAAATATATTTAAGTAATAAGACTCAAAATTCAATATTGCTCATTTTATCAATGTGCTGCCACATGGATGTTTTTGTTAGCAGGCATGAAATAAACATCAGTCTTATACATCTTATCAGAGTTGTTTTGGCACTAAGTGCATTGTCAATGAGCTGTAATATTTTAAAAGGATTTTTTTTTTCTTTTTCTTTTTTTTTTTTTAAACTGAGCAGTAGGTCTCAACAGTGGACTTACAATATAAAGCCAACCATGTTGTAAACATGCATGCTATCATCCAGGCTTTGTCATTCCATGTGCAGAGTATAGGCAAAGTAGACTTAGCACAATTCTTAAAGACCTTGGGATTTTCCAATGGTAAATAGACATCTGCTTTGGCTTAAACTCACCAGTTGCATTAACCCCTCCTAATGATCAGACTGAACTTTGAGTCTTTGAAGCCATGAGCTGATCTCTCCTTTCTAGCTATGAAAGTTCTAGATCATATCTTCTAATATTAGTAGGCTATTTCATCTGCATGGAAAATCTGTTGTTTAGTGTAGCCACCTTCATAAAGTATCTTAGTTAAATGTTCTGGATAACTTGCTGTGGCTTCTATGTCATCACTTTTGGTTTATTTTGTACTTTTATGTTATGGAGGTAACTTCTTTCCTTAAACCTCATGAATCAAACTCTGCAAGCTTCCGGTGTTCCCTCTCCAGCTTCCTCCCCTCTCTCGGCCTTCACAGAAGGGAAGGGAGTTAGGGTCTGCCTCTAAATTAGGCTTTGTCTTAAGGGAATGTTGTAACTGATTTGGGGCTTCCCAGGTGGTGCAGTGGGAAAGAGTCTGCTTTCCAGTGCAGGAGATGCAAGACACATGGGTTCAGTCCCTGGGCCAGGAAGATCCCTTGGAGGAGGGCTTGGCAACCTACTTTGGTATTCTTGCCTAGAAAATTCTATGAACAGCGGAGCCTAGGAGGCTACAGTCTATGGGATTGCAAAGGGTCAGATGCAACTGAGCACACAGGCATCTACGTGCCTGGTTTGATCTCTCCAGACCACTAAAACCTTCCCCACATCAGCAGTATGACTTGATTTCTTACCATTTCTGTATTCACTAGGGTAGCACTTTCAATTTTCCTTCAAGGATTTTCCTTTAACTTAGCTAACAAACTTGCTTTCAGCCTTTTTTGACTTTTGACTTGCCTTCTTCATTAAATTTATTCATTTCTTGCTTTTAATTTAAAATGAGAGGCAGGAGTCTCTCTTTCACTTGAGCACTTAGAGACCACTGTGGGATTGCTGTGTGCTTGCGGGCGCAGTCACTCGGTCGTGTCAGATTCTTCAGGATCCCTTGGACCTTAGCCCACCAGGCTCCTCTGTCCATGGGATTTCCCAGGCGAGAATACTGGAGTGGGCTGTCATTTCCTCCTCCAGGCCATCTCTCCAACCCAGGGAACAACCCTGCATCTCCTGCGCCTCCTACATTGCAGGCAGATTCTTTACCTGCTCAGTCACTGGGGACTGTTAATTGACCAAATTTCAATATTGTTGTGTCTCCAGGAATAGGGAGGCCAGAATCAGAACACACATATTTATTAAGTTTGTAATCTCACATGGGCATGATTGATGTCATTCTGAAACCATTCCAGTGGTGACATGGAAGATCTCTGATCACAGTTCACCATTAAAAAAAAAAAAAAAAATCATCATCATCATCATCATCAGAAACAAATTGAAACATTGTGAGAATTACTAAAACTTGATACAAAGACACAAACTGAGCAAACAATATTAGAAAAATGGCACCAATAGACTTGCTCAAAAAAGGATTGGAACAAATCTTCAATTTGTAAGAAACACGATTATCTGTGAAGTGCAATAATGTGAAACTCAATAAAACAAAATGTTTCCTTAATCCTGTTGTGAGCCTAGTTTCTATCTTTGGTTTCATTAAAATATATTGTAACAAATGATCATAGAAAATGTGGCCTTTCTCAGGTATTTTGTAATTTTTTTTAGCCCTTAAGGCAGAATTGTGACTTTCTAAAAATCTGTTTCTAGTATAATTTGTTTGTATTGGGTTGAAAAATAAAAAGGACCTTTTTTATAACTCTTTACTGTTAAGTGACAGGGACCTCTCCCCACTTAACAAAAATTGCATTCTTGTTTTTTTCTTTTTGATGCTATGATGAAAATATCCAAAAGATTTTCCCACCTCTTGTTATAATTCCTGTAACTCTTTTCAGCATCATTTATTTGTTCTACTTACTTTTTATTTTTTTTATTCAAAGACATCTTTTATTCAGTACAGTGATATCACATAACAGAAAAAAATGCCTAAAATATGCCAAATTTTCACAGCCTGAACAGATACATCCGAATTTAGGATGAGATCAGCAAAGCATCATGTAGATTTTGGCTGAAGAAAATGAAACTATGAACTCAAATTAAATCTGTCCAGTAAGGAAATATACACCCAGAAAAAGAACATATGCTGAACAATTGTTTAAATGCCATTTATAAACAAAGCACAAGCAATGAAGCTCTAGCAGTGTTTTATGGTTATGTCTACCAGTGTAGATTTTCACTAAAACATAGATGGACCTTCAACAAATGATTGTGAACACGAAAAACTGGGAATCTGGTGTGGATATATACACATATTATGAAAGCTTCTATTCTTGAATATGGTTGTGTTTTTCCATTCCTAAAAAAAATAATATAGTTTCTTATTTCTTTTGGATGACTTAAAAACTGTTTTGAAGGACTGTGAGCCATGTCTTATTTGTAAGAAAATCAAGAGAGAGGTAAAGGGGGAAATTTCTTTCAAAATAAAAATATTGAATATCTAACATTGCTATTTAAAAAGAACTAACCAAACAAGATTTCATGGTATTTTCTGATGCCATTTCAATCAAGCATGTGATCTTTTCACATAATGAAAAAACAGAATAATTATTTGAATTAAAATCTTAATTTGATATAATTTAAATGGTTATAATCAACTAATTAAAAAGCAAAAATAAATAAACACAACCTTAATTAAATGTATATATCAAACCACTCTTTATATTTTTATTTAGAAATACAACTGTTTAGTCACAAGCTCTAATTCTTGGAATTATGATTTCTAACCTGAAATGTATTCTGCCTTTGTACTTTTTGAATGGTAATTTCATGTATTTTTTCCATTAAAATCTATTCACATTATTCTATCCACAGTATATATATGCATGAAGAACCATAAAAAATCAGAAAAAGTTAACAAGCAGTCTGTGGCAGGAACCTAAGCATTTTCTTTTAAAGGAACATTGCTCTGGCTTCTTCAGTACAATTATTTTGAGGGTGAGTGGTTTGTTATGTTGAATGTGAAGAGTAGGAAAAGAAAAGTCGTGGGCCATTACAACATATAGAAAACTTAGAGTAGCAAAATAACATTGTGAGTTGAAGGTGCGTAGACTACCCGAGGTTAGCTGCTACCCTGTCGCACTTTCACACATTCACTAGTGACTGGAAATGCAATGAGAAAAGGAAATCTAGCCTGAAGGTTTTTACCGCAATGATGGACTCTAGCTTCTCAAACCAAAATCCAAACCGTTTGCTAAGAGATTGATGCCAAGCAAGTATTCCGTCTTTATCCTGTTGAATAAACACCAATGTTGGAATTTATTGGAGATTTTTAAAATATTCAGCTCAAGTCATGTAGAAAATACATATTGCATAAGATCGTATCTGACAAAACTAATGTTCATCTAGAACTGAACTTCTAGTCCAGAACAGGCTAGAATTTGAAATACAGGATATGGTATTTTGAATTGCTAAAACCAAATTAGGACTTGGAGAAAACTGCTCCCTCTCTCTTATGTGTTAATAAACTATTCATTCTCCAAGTAAAAAAAGAGAAACAAGTCAGACACTTCTCCACAATGGATTATAAATTCATAATGAATTGCTTAAGAGAAATTAGAGCATTTTAGAATATGAACCTATATGTGTCAGTTGCTAATTATGATGAAAAGCAGACAAACTTTCACATCAGCGACAACACTGAAGATGGATGTAGGCTGACAACAGTCGTGACCCAGCAAGGCGCAGTTCAGCTCATTCAGTTGCTCAGTCGTGTCTGACTCTTTGCGACCCCATGGACTGCAGCACGCCAGGCCTCCCTGTCCATCACCAACTCCTGGAGCTTACCCAAACTCACGTCCATTGAGTCGGTGATGCCATCCAACCATCTCAGCCTCCATTGTCCCCTTCTCCACCCATCTTCAATCTTGCCCAGGACTAGGGTCTTTTCTAATGAATCAGTTCTTCACATCAGGTGGCCAAAATATTGGAGTTTCAGCTTCAGCATCAGTCCTTCCAATGAACACCCAGGACTAATCTCCTTCAGCGTGGACTTGTTGGAACTCCTTGCAGTCCAAGGGACTCTCAAGAGTCTTCTCCAACACCACAGTTCAAAAGCATCAATTCTTCGGTGCTCAGCTTTCTTCAGAGTCCAACTCTCACATCCATACATGACCACTGGAAAAACCATAGCTTTGAATAGATGGACCTTTGTTGGCAAAGTAATATCTCTGCTTTTTAATATGCTGTTTAGGTTGGTCATAGGTTTTCTTCCAAAGAGCAAGAGTCTTTTAATTTAATGGCTACAATCATCATCTGCCGTGATTTTGGAGCCCTAAAAAATAAAGTATCTCACTGTTTCCATTGTTTCCTCATTTGTTTGCCATGAAGTTGTGGGACCAGATGTCATGATCATGGTTTTCTGAATATTGAGTTTTAGGCCAACATTTTTACTCTCCTCTTTCATCAAGAGCCCCTTTAGTTCTTCTTCACTTTCTGCCATAAGGGTGGTGTCATCTGCATATCTGTTATTGATATTTCTCCCAGCAATCTTGATTCCAGCTTGTGTTTTGTCCAGCCCAGTGCTTCTCATGATGTACTCTGCATATAAGTTAAATAAGCAGGGTGACAATATACAGCCTTGACGTACTCCTATCCCAGTTTGGAACCAGTCTGCTGTTCCATATCCAGTTCTAACTGTTGATTCTCGACCTGCATACAGGCTTCTCAGGAGGCAGCACAGTACCCTGTGTATCTATCTCCTGGTTCTCTGGATAAGGGGATTTACCACATTCACCCAAATCTTTTATTCAACAACACCAAAAAATTCACTGAACATCAGCTGTGTATAAACACTTTTATAGGCACAGCAAATATATCAATAAAAAAAGTGTTTCCCTTCATGAATTTTATATTCTAGTGGAAAACTTAGAAAATATGCACCGTTAGTTACAGTTCAAACTACATAGAAATAAATCACAACAATGTAATAGTGACTAGATGGTATTTGTATGGAGGTCTACTCTATTAAGACTAGAGAAAATTTTCCTAAAGGAGTAAAGTTTGACCTGAGATCTAATTGGTTGTAAGAATGCATTCATTCCAATATCCAAACGAAAGGGCCTCTTGGACACAGAAGAACCAGAAAGTTCAGAAGCCTTTGGTTTATACACATCTGTCATGTTTAAGGGACAGAAAAAAAAAAAAAAGAAAGAAAGATGGAAAGGTCTAGAGTGTTAATAGACAAGAAGATGCATGGATTGGATGGGATCAAGTCAGAGACATAATGATAGGGCAGATCATAAAAGGCCATCGCAGAGATCTGGTGTTTTATTAAAAATATAATTACAAGTCATTAGAAAATCTTAAGCAAGGGAGTGGATACTACTGGGTTGGCCTTGATAAAAATTATCATGTGTATGTTGTTTGGAGAAAGAGTAGACTATGCATGGTGGAAGAACTGGTGGGAGCGAAGCAAAGATACAATTTGGGAGGTTGAGAAATCACTTAGTCAAGAGATGCAGTGGTGTGGCCTTGGGTTTTATCACTGAATATGGCGAGAAACTAGCAGCTCTCTGATTTGGGATTTATATCAGAGGTAGAAATGGCCTGGCTTTCTGGAAGCTTGGATATGAGCTATAATGGAAAAAGGAAAAATAATCATTCTCCCTAGTGATCTGACTTGAGAAAATAGATGAGGTGTTATTTACTGAAATAGGAAAAGCAAATGAAGAAAAAAGTAAAGAATAAAGAGTTTTGCTTTAGATATGGTACTCTTGACATGCATATTCTTATTAAGGCATAATGTTGAACAGGCAGTTGGATACAGTGGTCAGTGTGGAGGTAAGTGGGCTTCTCTGATGGCGTAGAGGGTAAAGAACCCACCTGTAATGCAGGAGACCTGGGTTTGATCCCTGGATAGGGAAGATCTGCTGGAGAAGGAAATGGCAACCCACTCCAGAATCCTTGCCTGGAGAATCCCATGGACAGAGAAGCCGGGTGGGCTACAGTTATTCCCCAAGTGTACCATATATGACAAGGCCTGTTAAAGGAAGACTGTTAGCGTGTTGTTCCTCTGATACTGCATTCCCCAAATCCCAAATTGTATACACTGACTTCACCAAGACAAGTCAACTCCAATGCTCCAGTCAGCAAGCTGAACAGTTCTCTTCTCAACTTTCCCTGGTTACACACACCTTCTCTCTACATCTGTATTTTTGTTGTTATTTAATTGCTAGTTCAGTTTAGTCCAGTTTCTCAGTCATGTCCGGCTCTTTGTGACCCCATGGACTGCAGCATGCCAGGCCTCCCTGTCCATCACCAACACCTGGAGTTTACTCAAACTCATGTCCATTGAGTCGGTGATACCATCCAGCCATCTCATCCTCTGTAGTCCCCTTCTCCTCCTGCCTTCAATCTTTCCCAGCATCAGGGTCTTTTCAAATGAGTTGGCTCTTCACATCAGGTGGCCAAAGTTTTGGAGTTTCAGCTTCAACATCAGACCCTCCAAAGAACATTCAGAACTGATTTATTTTAGGATGGACTGGTTGGATCTCCTTAATTAAATTAAATATATCTTAGTTGCAAAATTCTATTTAATTCTTTGCGACCCCATGAACTGCAGTTCACCAGGCTCCTCTGATTGCAGCATTTCCCAGGTAAGAACACAGGAGCAAATTGCCATTTCCTTCTCCAGAGGATCTCTGTGACCGGGGGATCACTGTGTCTCCAGCGTCTCCTGCTTTGGCAGATGGGTTCTTTTACCACTGAGCCACCAGGGAAGCCCTTTCTGTCTGTATGCAAGAGATAGAAATATATATAGCATTACCAACTCAATAGACATGAATATGAGCAAACTCCGGGAGATAGTGGAGGTCGGAGAAAACTGGAGTGCTGCATTTCACAGTGTTGCAAAGAGTTGGATACCACTAAGCAATTTAACAATCAGTGTGTGTGTGTTTGTGTGTGTGTGTGTGTGTGTGTGTGTATCTTCCAAGGATACAATATATTCCTTAAAGTAAAATTCCATTGTATACTTCCTAATTTGCTGACTCAAACAGAGGTTTAATTCAGAGTCTTTCTGTTCAAATGAATGAAATCCTGTCTGAGATCTAAAGCTGAAATTTTATTTCTTTAGCATATAATGCAAATACTTCCAAGAGGAAGCACCACCTTGACAACTTTTATGTAAGGATAGAAATGTATTTAAATGTATATGTCTAGATTGAATAAAATCTAATTTACTTTTTAAAAGGTCCAGAATTGTGTTATGAAAATTAATACCCCATGAAAATTAAAACTTCCAAGCATCTGAATGTTCTTCGCTTGTTTGTATTAATCTCTGTTTTAATGGGAAGCCTGGCTTGTGGTTTTACTTCCTCTTGTCAGCATCAATACTCATTTTTCATGTGCTGTGTAATATGAGACATTAAAATCTGCCACTGAGATTCGTATTGAATCTAGGATCACAACAAAGATCATAGCTTTTTCCTTATAATGTCCAGTCATCACTGATATTTTGTCATTTCTCAAGTATAGTGAATTATCGCCCAGATTTTTATCTTATCAGGAAATTGCTGCAAGGCACAGAGCATGCACTAGCTAGCGTTTGAAGCAGCTATTATAAAACTTTATGTATAATAAAACAAAAGACAGTATGTAAAACTAAGTCTATTTTCTGCTTTATTTTGCCAACAACACCCTCACTTACCTCAAACATCAATACTAAAAGTCAGATGCTTTCTATTGAAATTATACTGAATGAATTAACTTGTATAAAATATAATTTCTATGACTTAAACTAAAAGCTGTTTGAACTCCCTGTAAAATTTCAATAAAAATTTCAAGTTCAGTCTTTTCTCCTTGTATGTTATTCTCAGTCTATATTCTGAGGTAACTGTGCAAGGGCATAGTTCTAGAAGGTTCAACTAAAAAATAAATAAAATAAATTTGAGGAATTCACAAAGGATTTGGGAGGGTATCACTTGAAAGTTCCTAAATTTCACCCTTATTCATAAAAAGTGTCTTACTTCTATAGGATGGCCAGCTTTGTTTAAAACTACCATGAATACCTGAATGAAATTGGATTAATTTTTAATTTGAAGAAGTAACAACATAAAGTGACAACTAAATGTAAAGACAGCACATCTTTGCTTATATGAAAAATGCTTTGCATTAGTTTTAATCTAAGGGATATCTCATTAGGACTTTAGAGACAAGGAGATGATGGCAGAATGTATGCAGACACATCAAAGATAAAAGTGTGTTTTAAATATTTTCACTTGGACCTCAGTGGGATGGCTTCTGATTTTTCAGAAGATATAACTTCATTACATATAGCAATATATTATCCATGGTGGACACCCCCAAATAAACCTGAGCCATTTCATTGAAACCGTTCATTCATCTTCATCAGTTGAATAGGCTTGCCATGGCTTATCAGTTTCAAGCCCAGACTTAGCAATGAAAGTACTTTTATGAAGAATAACTTTCAAGAATACTTTCCTTCTGAATGTCCTAGGCACTCGTGTCCTAACATCCCTTGAAATCTGGATTTCTTCTTTGAAATCTTGCCTCACAGATTCTTAGCATTCCTTGTCCAAGGTTGTCTGCACCTTCATCATGATGTCCACCCGTGACAAACTCTCTCCCTGTCTCATTCCAAGCTTCTCCTATCACACACACACACACAGGGCTTCTGGTATATAAGAAATTTCCTTATCACAAATATCTTGGATCTGTCAGTGATAAGATTTTATATATATATAAAATATATACACACACACACACACACACACAAATGACATTATCAGTGGCACAATAAGCAAATTTAGAAAGACTAAGAACAATTTTCAACTTGGAACTGGTTTTTTTGAGGAGTGAAACAAAATACATCCTGTTACTTTGATTTCTAATTTTTTCATTCCTTCTCAACTTCCTTTTGCAAAGTTTGCATCTTAAGCTGGACCTCCCAGATGACCCAGTAGTTAAGAATCTACTTGCCAAAGAAGGAGATGTAGGAGACATAAAACTTGATCCCGGGATGGGGGAGATCCCCTGGAGGAGGAAATGGCAACCCACTCCAGTATCCTTGCCTGGAAAATCCCATGGACAGAAGAACCCACGCAGACAGTTCAAGAGCTCTCAAAAGAGTCAGACATGACTGAGCAAACATGCCCTGAAACTTAAACCATTGAAAATACAGTTCTGTAGTTCTATTGGACCACAGAAATTGATCAACAAGATTTTCTGGTCTTTTCATCTTAAATATTTAAATTATTAAAAGGCCAATAGTATTTGTCAAGACTAATAATGATAAAATCAATTTACATGCTAATATGTGAGGCTAACACCAAAACGATGGATTCCATTTGAAACTTGTCCCTGCTCCCCTTCCCTTTTCCATCATCTTCATAATCATCATCATTATCATCACCAACATCTTCTTTTAGAAATGGACAGACACGTGCATTGTCTAGCACTTTTTGGTAGTAAATTACTTTGTTCCTCCACAAATGTAGGGATAGCATCTCTTCTAGTCCCTCATCTTTATTCTTATAAAACTAGTCACTACCTCTTTCATGAATTAGCATGTAAAGTCTAACTCTTTGAAATTATCAAGACTCACCCAACTGAATAATTTGTCATTCTCATCTGTTACTGTAGTAACTGGTGGTTCCTTTTGAATTAGAGAAAATAGTTTATAATAGCAATTAATGCTTAAAACTAGCTATTCCTAGAAATAATAACCCTTAGCTATTGTAACCTGGTGGGTCCTGGGAGTGTTAATTAATAGCTAGTCATTAACTGCCCTGCAGTTCGCCAGCAAAGAATTTCTTGCTTCTTTTCCTGAGTTGTTTTGCATACAAATATCACTTGTCTTAAGACACAATGCTTGAAAACATTGTTGTGTGTGTGGTGGTGGGAGGTGATATTTCTTTAAGAAACTCTGAGGTGAGACCTATACATTTAAACCACACTTGTAAATAGAAGCAAACAGATTTGCAGAATCAAGATAAAAGATACCCTTGAAGTGATCCCATTGTTTTGCTCTTGCACAGCCTGATGCTGCCTCTCTGACCTTTCTTTCTCTGATCTATAGTTGTTTTGTGAAAAGGTCAAACCTTGCCCCAATATAAACCAATTATACACTGCGGAAAGCGTAAGGTAAGGATTGACAATTGCGTTGGTTGCATTTGTATGCCAACTTGACTGGGTTAAGGGGTGTCCTGTTAGCTGGTAAAACATTATTGCTGGGGCGTCTGGGAGGGCATTTCTCAAAGAGGTTGGCATTGGATTCAGTAGGCTGAGTAAAGCAATTCACCCTCAGGAAGCCGGATGGGCATCACTCAGTCCACTGGGGGCCTGAAGGATGAAATTCCTCCTCTTTTTTGAACTGACACCTCCAATGTTTTTGCCCACAAACCTTAAAGCTCTTGATTCTCATGCCTTTGGACCCAGGGGTTTGCCAGCAGCAGCTGCTTGGTTCTCAGGACTTTGACCTTGGACTGAGACTTAGGCCATAGGCTGCCCGGTCTCTCCAGCCTTCAGTCTTGGGGTGGAAATTTATCAGAGGCTTTTTTCTGGTTCTCAAGCTTGCAGACAGCAGATCACAAGACTTTGGGGCCCCCCATAGCTTTATGAGCCAATTCCTACCACAAATCTCCTTGTGCACACACACACATGCATATCTTATTCATTCTGTTTCTCTGGCATATCCAGGCGAAAAGGACAATCTGAGGAAAACAGATCCATCTCCATGCGGTATAGTTCAAATAGAGTCCTCAGTACTTAATACAGTTGGAACCTTCTTCCTTTTGAATATTGTCTCTACTGGGAAAATGTAACGTCGATTGGCAGACTTCGAGGGAGTGTAATCTGAACACAGTACATGTAAAATTGAGAAATGAACTTTGCTGGGCCTCTGTGGAAGGCCAAGATGTGTGCTTATTGATGTCTCACATACAGTTTCATGCTGACTCCAATACTTTAGCCTTCTCACGCAAAGAGCCAACCCATTAGAAAAGACCCAGATGTTAGACTGAGGGCAGGAGGAGAAGGGAGCAACATAGGATGAGACGGTTGGATGGCATCATGGACTCAATGGACATGAGTCTGAACAAACTCTGGGAGATAGGGGAGGGCAGGGAAGCCTGCCATGCTGTAGTCCATGGGGTTGCAAAGAGTTGTACATGACCTAGCTACTGAACAACAATCTCTTTTTAAAATGTCTGTTTTTAGGTTGAATTAGAGAATAGCCTTATGGAAATAGGGAGAGGGGAGGAGAGGGTAAGATGCATGGGAAGAGTAACATGGAAACTTATATTACCACGTGTAAAATAGATAGCCAGCGGGAATTCACTGCATGGCTCAGGAAAATCAAACAGGGGCTCTGTACCAACTTAGAGGTGTGGGATGGGGAGCAAGGTGGGAGGGAGCTTCAAAAGGGAGGGGACATATGTGTACCTATGGCTGATTGATGTTGAGGTTTGACAGAAACAGCAAAATTCTGTAAAGCAATTATCTTTCAATAAAGCTAGTGGAGGTGATAGAATTCCAGTTGAGCTATTTCAAATCCTGAAAGATGATGCTGTGAAAGTGCTGCACTCAATATGCCAGCAAATTTGAAAAACTCAGCAGTGGCCACAGGACTGGAAAAGGTCAGTTTTCATTCCAATCTCAAAGCAAGGCAATGCCAAAGAATGCTCAAACTACGGCACAATTGCACTCATCTTACACGCTAGTAAAGTAATGCTCAAAATTCTCCAAGCCAGGCTTCAGCAATACATGATCCATGAACTTCCAGATGTTCAAGATGGTTTTAGGAAAGTCACAGGAACCAGAGATCAAGTTGCCAACATCTGCTAAATCATTGCAAAAGCAAGAGATTTCCAGAAAAACATCTATTTCTGCTTTATTGACTATGCCAAAGTTTTTGACTGTGTGGATCACAATAAAGTGTGGGAAATTCTGAAAGAGATGGGAATATCAGACCACCAGACCTGCCTCTTGAGAAACCTGTATGCAGGTCAGGAAGCAACAGTTAGAACTGGACATGGAACAACAGCCTGGTTCCAAATAGGAAAATGAGTATGTCAAGGCTATTTACTGTCACCCTGCTTATTTAACTTATATTCAGAGCACATCTTGAGAAATGCTGGGTTGGAAGAAGCACAAGCTAAAATCAAGAATTCTGGGAGAAATATCAATTAACTCAGATATGAAGATGACACCACCCTTATGGCAAAAAGTGAAGAAGAACTAGAGCCTCTTGATGAAAGTGAAAGAAGAGAGTGAAAAAGTTGGCTTAAAGCTCAACATTCAGAAAACTAAGATCATGGCATCTGGTCCCATCACTACACAGCAAATAGATGGGGAAACAGTGGAAATAGTGGCTGACTTTGTTTTTCTGGGCTCCAAAATCACTGTAGATGATAATTGCAGCCATAAAATTAAAAGATGCTTACTCCTTGGAAGGAAAGTTATGACTAACCTAGACAGCATATTAAAAAGTAGAGAGATTACATTGCCAAAAAAGGTCCATCTAGTCAAGGCTATGGTTTTTCCAGTGGTCATGTATGGATGTAAGAGTTGGATGATAAAGAAAGCTGAGTGCAGAACAATTGAGCTTTTGAACTGCAGTGTTGGAGAAGACTCTTGAGAGTCCCTTGGACTGCGAGGAGATCCAACCTGTCCATCCTAAAGGAAATCAGTCCTGGATGTTCATTGGAAGGACTGATGTTGAAACTGAGACTCCAGTACTTTGGCCACCTGATGCGAAGAGCTGACTCATTTGAAAAGACCCTGATGGTGGCAAAGTTTGAGGGCAAGTGGAGAAGGGGTGACGGAGGATGAGATGGTTAGATGACATCACCAACACAATGGACATGGGTTTGGGTGGATTCTGGGAGTTGGTAATGGACAGGGAGGCCTGGCAAGCTGCAGTTCATGGGGTTACAAAGAGTCAGACACGACTGAGTGACTGAGCTGAACTGAATAAAATATCTGTTTTTAGGTTGAATTCCAAGCAAAGAATTGTTCTGAAAAGCACCCCATTTTCACTTTACCAAAAATGAACAAAAGGATAACAAAGCAAGAAAAATTGGGGAAAGTGTTAAAGCTTTTTATTTAGCTGCACTCAGGAGAGAATACAGACAATGCCCATGAAATTATAACAACATTTCTCAGTATTAACTATATACATATACATACATACATGTATGTATGTATATATATATATATATATATATATATATATATGTCATTGGGGGAAGCATTTTATTTAAAATGTGCATTCCTTGGCAGCAATTCTGAAGTTTCTGTTTTAGGGGTCTAAGGTAAGGGCCTGAAATGCTATTTCTTTTTAGTTTTCTGAATGATTCTGAAGTCTGTCCATTCATAACTAACAGATCAGAAAGTGGACAGAGAATCTAAGCTCTGTATGTTGCATAATTGTAATGAGTATTGACATAGATGATATGAGTTTTTAACAAGTGCAGAAGAAAGTGACAGCATATTTCCCAATAAAATAGAGATATAAATCCAAAAACATGGCATTGAATGCTAGGACATCAAAAAAGGTAACACAGGCATGAAGAGAACAAGAGAGACAGAGAAAGACCAAAAGTTCAGTCTATACCTGTGAGAGCTTTATGGCTCATCTTGGATATAGTCCTCAGTCTATCAATCAAACCTTAATGTAGGTGTTGCTGTGAAGGTTATTTTGTAGATGTAATTAATGTTCATAATCTGTTGACTTTAAGTGAAGGAAATTTAGCCTAATAATCTGGGTGGACATGATTCAATCAATTGAAAGTCCTTAAGAGCAGAAATGAGGTTTCCCAGAAGAAATTCTGTCTGCAAACTGCAGCTTCAATCTGCCTTTCCATTAAGCCTGCCCTGCTGATTTTGAGCTTGTCTAGCCAGACCCCATTTTGTATAAATACCTTGCCCTAAATTTCTCAGTATATAAGCTCCTATTGGTTCTCTGGATGAACCCTGACTGTGGAACTACTGTAAGACTATTTGTTTACAAAGGGCTCATTATAAAGAAATCCATTTCTGTCAGGACCCCACCCAGTAGAAAGGCCCCAGAGAGCCTCATTCACACTGTAGTCGAGGTCATTCTCCAAGGGGTGGCTTTCTCACAGAATACCATGTGATGAATGAAGACACCAGAGTTGTGCAAATCTATGGTTATTGCTCAGCCCTCCTTAAACTTGTTTTGCATAGTAGTCTATAGACAATAGAATGAAGTACTCCTTACCTGGAAGGAAGAATATAGTTATTCTCAACTGATCACCTCCTTTTCTTTGTGATGTTTCAAATAAAATATTGATTTTAAATAAAATAATAAATGGAAATAAGATAAATTTTATTACCAAATCAATAAGGCACTAATTATCAGTTCAGTTCAGTTCAGTTCAGTTGCTCAGTTGTATCCGATTCTTTGCAATTCTTTGCAACAGGCCTCCGTGTCCATCACCAGCTCCTGGAGTTTACTCAACTCATGCCCATTGAGGGGTGATGCCATCCAAACATCTCATCCTCTGTCATCCCCTTCTCCTGCACCCAACTCCTCCCAGCATCACGGTCTTTTCCAACGAGTCAACTCTTTGCATGAGGTGGCCAAAGTATTGGAGTTTCAGCTTCAGCATCAGTCCTTCCAATGAACGCCCAGGACTGGTCTCCTTTAGGATGGACTGGTTGGATCTCCTTGCAGTCCAAGGGACTCTCAAGAGTCTTCTCCAACACCACGGTTCAAAAGCATCAGTTTTTCTCGGAGAAGACTAAATCTGAGAGTGCAGTATTTTATCAAGGGTAACTTTCCTCCAGGAGTTGGTGATGGACAGGGAGGCCTGGTGTGCTGGGGTCACAAAGAGTCAGACACAACTGAGTGACTGAACTGAACTGAACTTCCCTTTGCTTTGTACAAGAAGCTGCTGGAAGTTGCTAAATGCTCAGTGTAACCCTCACTTGCTCTGTGGAGCTTTCTCTGTGTGTTGCAGGTCAGCACAAAAATTCTTTTTACTCTTCTCTTAAGGCTTTCCATGGCCTTCCCAGGTGGCACTAGTGGTAAAGAGCCCACGTGCCAATGCAAGAGGCATAAGAGACATGGTTTCCATCCCTGCGTCAGGAAGATTCCTTGGAGGATGGAGGCTACAGTCCATAGAGCCACAAAGAACTGGACACAACTGACACGACTCAGCCCACAGGCACACAAGTCTTTCCATTTTCCAAACATCCTTTTGATATTCCATTTTGTCTTCCATCTTTGGCACTTAGTAGATGATTTGCGCGTTATTGATTTTCTTGTGATTTTCATATGCTTTTTTCCAATATTTCTCATGTCTGTGTATCATGTGCTGTAGTTTGTCATATACCAGTTTTCTAGCCCACAACCAACTTACTGGTTTTAAATAACTCTTTTATAATGAAATTATAGCTACACTAGAAAACTTAATGACATCAACAAATGCATCATACAGAATGTGTAAAATAATCTGTTTAAATTTATCAGAGAATATCTAAGCATACAAAGTGTTTTAATAATTATTGTAGCACTGTCAAAATCCTATGATAATAACTCAAACTTTTATAATTCCTTTTTTGTTCCATTTCTAGCAATAGAGATTTGGGCAGATCTTTTTCTTAGTGGCTGGTTCTTATTAAACGTTTTCCTTCAGGATATTTTTTCTTAGACACAAAACAATCCTCTAACATGAAGTGAGACAGAGACTCTAATCAGGTGGTTCCCTAAATCCATGGTGAACCTCTTTTTATAGACGTCTCATCACTCAAGAGCTGTGTCTGAAGACTGCAGTCGCTTGTATTGTTCTTGCACTAGCTTACCTTGTCATCAGGATGTTTCCCTCTTGTAACACAAACGTGATAATGAGTTACACTTCTATTAATGAGTGTATGAAGCTAAACTTATTTTAACACCTGCCAAAGAAATTCGCTAGTAATGATAAAGCTGTGAAGGAAAATGAACTTACCAAGTCTGATCCATTCTGTTTATTTATTACATAGGCTAAAGGCAGTGGTGCATTGGAGCCGGTTTGCACCAGTCAAGATAGAAGCCATGGTTCACATTTCTTTCCATTTTGGTATTTGCATTCTAGGTTAAAATCGGCATGCTGGAAATCATCAAATGTGCCAAATTTAGGTTTTTCTTCTTCGCTTTCTACCAAATTGGTTGTTTAAACACTTACCAGTGCAATACTACTAGCAACAACAAATTTTTATAATGAGGAAAAATAAATAAAGGCTGTACTCATTCTTGGCTTTCATTTTTTTTTTTTTTATAGTTCTATTCTTTTATTTATTTTTGGGTGTGCTGGGTCTTTGTTGCTGCACAAGGGCTTTCTCTATGGGGACGAGGAGGGCTGCTCATGCTCACAGGACACAGCTTGTGTGTCGTGGTGCACCCAGGAGTTGCAGCTCCTGGGCTCTCGAGTGGAGGCTCTGCAGTTGTGGCACACGGGCTCAGACGCTCTGTGGCCTATGGGACCTTCCCAGACCAGGGCTCGAACCTGTGTCCCCTGCATCAGCAGCTGGATTCTTATCCACTGGACCGCCAAGGAAGTCCAGTTCTTTGTTTTCTAAAATTCATCTATCTGTGCTACTCCAGACTGTTTATTAATAAAAATAAATAAGGTCTTTTCAAGCCATTTGCATTAAAACTTTCACAAAGTATTATGGTGAGCAGCAGGCAGCAGAGAGAGGTGAGAGGTCACAAAGAGCGCAACCTTTAAGGTCTGAGTGACCCAGACATTTGCTATCCTGTGACATAATAAGTGCTGCTGAAAAGTTTTCTCATATTTGAAATGAGTAGAGCACCTATGTTAGCATGCCGCTGGGGAAATTAAGTAAACTGGTGAGTTTCTGATTCCATTGCAGGCATTCACTACTTCACAGCTCCTGTCTTCCATTTCCTTGCATACCTTCCTCCCAATAACACATATTTCACTTACAGTGACTTGACTCTAGAATAAATTAACCAGCCCCCTCATGACAATTTTTTTTATTTGCCTAGTTTTCCATTTACTTTTGAAACAAGCTGAATTGAGGTATAAGTGATGTTCAGTACACTGCTACATGTAACATCTAGAATTCAATGCATTTGATAGACATACACAATCACAGACTCCAGCCACAATCAAAATAAGGAACACTTTTATCACCCCCAAAGGTTTCCTTGAGCATATTCCACTTAATTCTTCTCTCCGCCTTCAGTCTCCAGGCAATCACGGGTTGGCTTTCCACCACTATAAAAAGTTTCCAGTTTTAAAACGTCATATAAAGGCAATTGTCTGGCCTGGACTCCTGTGTGTGACTTCTTTCACGTGGTATATTTTTAATATCCATCAGTGTATGAGACTTTCAGTTGTTCCATTTTCTCTCTACACTTGACATTATAAATATGTTTCATTTTAGCCACTCTAATGGGTATATAATAATGTTTCTTTACAGTTTAAAAGCTGTTTTTCCTATAACTAATAATGTTGAGCATTTTTGTGTGATGGCTTTTCTTGATCTCCCTAGAGAATAGTATTTTATTTTTTATTTCCCTGCTTTATTTTATTTTTATAATCTTTATACTTCCACTTAATGCTAAATTTTCTTTGTTTTTCTAGTTTCATTTAAAGATAGCTTTAATAATTGAATTCAGAACTATCTTTTCTAACATTTTCTATATATGTGTATTCTGTACTTTGGATGCATAGTCTTTTGTTGATGTCAGTGACTTAAAAGATGGTTAGTAGTGTCATTTAGGTCTTATTTATCATCATTACCGATATTATTTTGATGTTTTAATTTTTTTTAGGAAAGACTGATAAAGGTATACTTTTTTCCTGATTGAAATATGACTCTTCTAATTCTGTTTGGCTTACTGCCTATGTAGCATTTTTTTTTTCATGATGCTTCTATCTCTTTTGGTTTTATATTTAAAGCTTGTCTCTTTTAGACTACATAGATTTGGCTCTTGCTTTTATAAATAATCTAAAAATCACTGCATTTTGAGTGTTGTCAAAAGTTTAGCTGAGCTTGAGCTATTCCATGGTTGTTGTTCAGTTTATAAGGCATATCCGACTCTCCGACCCCATGGGCTAAAGCATTCCAGGCTTCCCTGTCCTTCACGGTCTCCTGGAGTTTGCTCAAATTCATGTCCATTGAGTTTATGATGTTATTCAATCATCTCATCCTCTCTCTCCCCCTTCTCCTCCTGTCCTCGCACTCTCCCAGCATCAAGATCTTTTCCAGTGAATCGGCTCTTGGCATCAGGTGGTTTAAGTATTGGAGCTTCAGCTTCAGCATCAGTTCTTTCAACAAATACTCAGGGTTGACTTCCTTTAGGATTGACTGGTTTCATCTCCTTGCAGTCCAAGGGACTCTCAAGAGTCTTCTCCAGCACCACAATTAGAGGGCATCAATTTTCTGGAGCATGGTCTCCTTTATGGTCCAGCTCTCACGTCTGTACATGACTAGTGTGTTGCATCTTACACTGGCATCAGCCCCTATGCAAGCACATGTGCTAGATAACAGCCATGAGGCCACAAGCAAGTGTGTGTTCCTGCTGGGACTGCCCCTGTAGCCCTCTATGATGAGCGGTCTCTACTGCCTGCCAGCTCCTGCAAGCCTATGTGCCCCTTAGATAAAACCCTTGGCAGGCAATTCCAAACCCCTACTCTTTTGTATTACAGTGACCAATCCAGTTCTGGCCTAGGAACCTGAAACCAGTCCATTCATGGGCCCTAATAAGGTATGTGCTCAGTCCTGCTTCTTTCTCTTGAGTACTCGAGACACATAGTCCTATGCTTCCTCCAGAACCTGAGTGAAAAATCTTGTCTATTTCAATTTCTGTTCTCTGTTGTTGAATTTCTTCTCTTCTGGCACCATGAGCTCCACTTAACAAATATTAATTTAACAAGTCAAAAGATGTGTGTAGCCTATATACATTTAATAAAAATATTGTTTGATACACCATTTGACATTTTTCCACTTTATTTCTTTTTTGTTGTTGTTGTTTGTTTTTTTTTCTGTGTTTCTGTTAATCAGATATTTATTTAGTACTCTGCTTTATTTCTTCTTTTTGCAGCCTAGCTATATTTCTTTGCATTATTTTTAAAAATTAGCCTGTAAGTATAACTTTTAGGATCCAGAAGTTAAAATATGTATCAACTTATCCAGTCTACTTAGAGTTAATTCTGACTTTAAGTGAAACAGAGAAATCTTAGAGTCGCATGTTTCCTACTCCACTCCGTTCTGTGTCACTGAGATCATATGTATGCTATTAATTTCTCCATAGTACCTTACAATTTTGCTCTCAACAGATAATGTTCTCTGAAGGAAACTAAGAAAAGAACTGATAAACATTTGACTAGCAAAATGCTATGTTTATCCGCATATTTACCATTTCCAGTGCTCATCGCTGCCTCCTGAATTTCAAGCTGCCTTCTCGTGTCACCCTCCACTTTTAGTATTGCTTGTAAAGCCTATCTGCTGCCTCCAGATATTCTCAGCTTTTGTTTACAGGAAACTTTCCATATATAGGATTCTCAGTTAACAGTTCCTTTTTCATGATTTGAATGTATTTGTAGTATTCTGACCTTCATAGCCTACCTGCTATTCTAACATATCTCTGGCTTCTGTCACCTTTTAGGCATAGTCTCGTTCTTCTAAACTGTTCATTTTCTAATTTAATACAGTTCTTATTATCTGCAGGGCATTTTGAACAATCAGTTTACTCTGTCATCATTACCAAATATCAGCTACCTCAATCTCAAATAATTCCATGTTTTGTGCTAAGGAACAGATGATACCTCAAATGTAAGAATGTATAGAATCTGAGGAAACAGTACTGTGAACTTGATTCGAATCTTAAATTTGAACAGATAACACCTTGAGAAAATGCAGTACTATGAACTTGGTTCAAAAAATAATCTGCTTCACAATACCTATTTTTAAGCCTATCCAAAGCCTTAAGACCATGATAACATGCTCTGCTGCTTTTAATTTCTTTTTAAAGCCAAAAATATATTTATTTTATATGTGCTTTTCAAACGAAGCATATATTTCACTGAAGAGGGCAGGGAAGTAAGGGTGGTGAATGATGCTTTAGGCAGAGAGAGAAGTCTATATTGGACAATATTTTTTGAAGATATTTTAAACCACTCTTTCCTATAGAACTAGAATGCTCTTGTTATGTTTAAACTTCAAAGGTCAATACTGAATTGATAGGTAAACCTTGCATTTACCTCTTTAGAAAATTGAAGTGCATGTCTATTGACAAAATGGCATTTTATGAGTTCAGTGAGGGGATGAGTAAACTGAAGTTTGAATGAAGGAGACGGTGCAAATGAGCAAAGGTGATCTGTTCCATAAAAGCTTCAAAATGGTCAGATAACAGGCCTTACATAAGGTGCATCCAAACAAAACTGAGAGTGGCCGGGAGAGCCGCTGCCTTGAAGTCCCTGCAATTTTGAGGGATGGGGGGGTGGGTAGATGATGGTGTTAACTCTGAGAAACGAACGCTGGGGGAAACAAAGCCTAAAAGTGAACAGTTTAAACAACAGCAAAAGAAGGCGAGCGTCCTTGCTGCCTCAAAATGAGTCAGGTTGTACGATTCTGTTCTTGACTTCTCCCTTGTTGTTAAACACCTCGCTGAACTAGCGAGATTCCGACCACATGTAAACTAAATACCTACAGACAAGCTACATGGAGGAGCCTTGATTCTCCACTGCCTCTCCCCCTTCCCTCCCTCTCTCTCTCCCCCTCCCACGACCCTGCCTCCTCCTCCTCCTCCTCCTTCCTTGTGAACTAAGACATTAGGGAACGTCTTAAAAAATCTGATCTGTCATTCAAAATGTTTTCCTCTCCAACTTTTACGTTTTGGAAAAAAAGCAAAACACTGCATTATCATCTATATAATCTGCACTGTGAATCAAAGCATTTCTGTTTTGATACTTACTCTATGCTATCTGACTCATATTTAACATACGGTTCAATAGATGAATTCATATACCCTTACCCCAGCTGGGTGCCTGGACGGAGCTCTATAACTGTGGCTTTTCCTTCCTTTTTTTTTTTTTTTTTGTATTTTCAGTTTTATAATATTGTGTTGGTTTCTGCCACACATCAAGGCAAACCAGCCATAATTATACATAGATGCCCTGGCTCCAGGATCTCCCTCCCCTCCCCCATCCCACCCCTCCTGGCCATCACAGAGCACCGGACCGGGCACCCTGGGCTACATTCTCACCAGCTGAGAGCCTGTATATGCTGATGCTACTTTGCCCACCCGTCCCACTCTCTCCCTCTCCCACGGCGTCCACAGTAAATATGTTCCTCGATACCAGTTTTCTAGATTCCATATATACATGCGCCATATATATGTGTTAGGGTATGGTACCTATCTTTCTCTTTCTGACTGACTTCACTCCATATAACAGGCTCTAGATTCATCCCAGTGTGGCTATGCCATCGCGGCATCAGAAGGCCAGAGTGAATTCAGAAGACAACCAGATGTTCAGTGGCCTCAGAGTCAAGAAAACAACCTGCATGGACAGGACTTATGAGTATAGATCCGGCAAAGCAGCCCACCTTGTCAGGAGATGTTTATAAGAGGATCTGAGAAGATAAGTGAACATCCTAGAAACACTAAGTGGCATATTTCTCATTGTTAGAGAAAGGATGTGGAAATATACAAAGACAGAAACTTCATAGCGCCAGATTGGACTGAGAGGTATAAATAAGCTCAGCTTCTAATAGATTATAGAGAAACAGGTAAATATGTATGTATGTATTTGTGGAAACATCTGTTCATATGTGTGATGGGTCACTGGATAAAGAATCCACCTGCAATGTAAGATACACAGGAGACGTGGGTTCGATTCTTAGGTCAGGAAGATCCCCTGGAGGAGGACATGGCAACCCACTCCAATATTCTTGCCTGGAGAATCCCCATGGGCAGAGGAGCCTGGTGGGCTACAATCCAAAGGGTCACAAAGAGTCAGACACGACTGGACAGGTAGGCGAACACACACAGAGATGTATGTGTGTGTGTGTGTGTGTTCATGCTATGCCTACATATATATCTTAGCTCTGGCCATTGTGAGAGGTTTAGTGGTTTAGTTGTGTCTGACTCTTTGAGACCCCATGGACTGTAGCCCACCAGGTTCTCCTGTCCATAGGATTTTCCCAGCAAGAATACTAAAGTGGTTTGCCATTTCCTTCTCCAGGCCACTGTGAGAATGTAGATTTAAAAAAACCTAGATCTTAGTATTTGAATACTATTTTCCACTAAAAGTAATTAGAGCTGCAATGGTTGATTTCAGGGCTAGGATAAAAAAGTTTAAGATGAACGTAAAACATCTTTTGATAAGAGAGTTCTCAAAGAATTATGAGATCTCAAAATAATAAAGATGATATCTTGAAGGAACTCCCTCAGCCCAATCTAGGACCATTTGGACATCAAAATAAATATTGATAGTAATAAATTGCTGATATAGTCTATTCTTATATAATTGAATTAGAAATATATGGAGAAGAAAGGATTTCTGGCTTAAGTAGAATGCTAACAAATAAAAGGCATGAGGACATCAGAATATCATTATTTCACAACTGTTACAGTAACAGTTTATTCAAGTAAGAATCATCAATGAATACTAAATCCAGTGGAAGAAATATCAAAGGAGAATGGATTATCTCCATAATCTCAAAATATCTCTGCACAAAAGCCCAGAGTCCACTGTTTTGATGAAGTTTCTGGGGGTCTGATTGTCTAGGACATGTTGCCAAGTTGATGTATTTCCTTCAAGGTGAAAAGCAAGTTCCTTCATCTTGCACAGAAAACCACTGAAACAGACTCATTTCTGGCAATTTGGAGGGGGGTGGACGGCATTTGTAGGAAACACATGCCATTCACTTTTTACGTACAGAAAATGTTTTAAATCATTGTTATTAATAACTTGCTTCCTTGTTTATTTATTCAGTTTTAGGGAATGCCCAGTAAGTAGGTGTTTGGTTCTATTGTTAAATACTAGGTTATCAGTAAATTTCCTGCTTCAATGTGGTATCTTCATCCTTGGGTATTGCTTCCCACATCTGGATCCCTCTAGTCTATTCTATCAGAGGGCAAACCTCCAGTCTTGTATTGAATTTGAGTAGGAAAGAGACACTCGCCCACACCAACAGGAATTCTGTAGAGTTGCTGCTTCTGCTGCCAAGTCGCTGCAGTATTGTCTGACTCTGTGCGACCCCCTAGACGGCAGCCCACCAGGCTCCCCCGTCCCTGGGGTTCTCCAAACACTGGAGTGGGTTGCCATTTCCTTCTCCATCTGTAGAGTTAGCTCCTTAAAATTGTTAATCTATAGTAGATGTTTTTGTTGTTTAGTCACTAAGTCATCTCCAACTCTTTGCAATCCCATGGACTCCAGCAGGCCAGGCTTCCCTGTCCTTGACCATCTCCTGGAGTTTGCTCAGATTCATGTCCATTGAGTTGGTGATGCCATCCAACCATCTCATCTTCTGCCACCCCCTTCTCCTTTTGCCTTCAAACTTTCCCAGCATCAGGGTCTTTTAGTAGATAAACTATAGTAGAGTCTATAGCAGTTATACTAACATAATAACCCCCAAACACATAATTTCAGTGATTATTGAATCATGATCGATCTTATTTCAACAGTTTGGTGCATTTCCGTTCCTCCATCACATAATGTAGAAGCAAATCTCAGACATTATTGAATTTTTAAAAAAAATTCGATATGACCTCTAAAAGATCAAAATAGCATTGTCATGACTGTTTAGGGAAGAGTTAACTCATCAGGCCAGCTGAGAACCACTGGTGTATAGTGGCCATAACCTGAGACCTAGGGAACTCACTGCCACTGCACTGGCTATTATTTCTAGGTCATTACAGCTTGCAGAGTGGTTGTTGTTCAGTCACTAAGTTGTGTCCAACTCTTTGTGACCCCTTGGACTGCAGCAGGTCAGGCCTCCCTGTCCTTCACTATCTCCCAGAATTTGCCCAAACTCAGGAAGTAACTGTTATTGTTTTTAAAAGTTAAACACAACATGATCTTATTAATTTCTTCCATTCATATTCAGAACTATAGGATTGTTACTCAGTTTCATCAAACTTATATTTAAATGCTTTCCTCCTGTTCTGAAAGTCTGGGTCACAAGTGACACCAACAAAATTGCTCTTATGGTTTATTACAGAATCAATAATAATATGAAAATAATTTGATTAATAATAGAGTTTCCTAATGCTTTGGGTTTACTTTTTTAACTGTGTATTCTATTAGCAATGTCCTGTCAAAGGACTGTTTGAAATGTCACTTAAAATTATTCCTTTCTGTGGTTCTATCCCACTTGAAGCACACAGATTCATTTATTTATTCTTTTTATCTTTAGTATTTATATTAAATTGGCTTTGTTTTATAATTACCTACATGAAGGCAAAGTCACATCTACAAAACAAAGTAAAATTAGGGAAGTTTAGCTTCTGTCCTTCTCTGTGTCTTTTCCAATGTTTCCTGTCATTCTTTACAGATCACCTCTGTCTCTTCACACCTTCTCTCACTCTCTTCCTCTCTCTTTCCCTCTCCCTCTTTCAGTATTGATCCTTCCTTTAATTTTTTAAGCAATTCCTCTCTCCTTTTCAATCTCACTTCTTTCAAAAGTCCTCAATTCCTTTGATGTCTGGATTAACTAGGTGACTTAATACATATCTCCCACCAACAGTGTAGAGTCTTTCTTCCTTAGATATTTAGTCAGTTACCTTTCACTTCAAGCTTCCTTTGTTTATTTTTTAATATCTCTTCTGTCCCTCTTCTTTGCCCTCATTTTATTACATTTAAGAATCCCTTTATAATTATGATATAATTTGGAGATTGATTGTATGCATCCAGTTTACCATTTTATATAGAAGTTAGTTTAATGAAATGAATATTTGTACTTAAGGAACATTTTATGAGATCAAGAATAATTTAAAGGTTTTTTTTCATGATTTTATCTTGAAACTTTAACTTATGATTACATGCATCTTCCTTCTGATTTAGGACCCTACACAGCATCGAGTGAAATTACCTGTGCTATATACTAGGTTCTCATTGGTCATTTATTGTAGGCATAGTATCAGCTTCCATTCATTCTTTAACTCTACAAATATTTGTGAACATCCTCGAGGCAGAGGTACAGTTCATCTTAACATGAGGTAATTGCTCTGACTGAATTAGAGGTTTATATGAGGTTTTTAGGGAACTGAGGGTGACAACGCAGACAGAACAATACTAAGCTCGAAAGCTGCTGATTTCTTATACTTCCTTCCTCAAGTGTCAGTTTGTTTTCTTGTTTTATCTGCAAAGATATTGTGCATGTAAGACCCATATCTGTACTTACAATACTCTTAATTTAATTATTTTTTTCCTCTTCAGTATCTCATCATTTTATATTTGTTTAGGGTTTTTTGTTTTTTTTTTTTTCACTTCTCTGCCTCACATACCTCTTCTTTTCTGAATTCAAGTAAATGTGATGTATATATCCAGCTGTACAAAGTAAGCACAGTTATTCTAATGCTAAATGTCACTATAAGCCATGTCTTCATAACTTTTTATTCCTACACTCAATATAGCTCCTTCCAATACGGAAGGTAATTTAGCATCTGGCTATTTGATTGTGAATAACTGAAACGGTCATTTCACATTCACTTCTACAATGACCTGCCTCGGGTAGGCATTCACCAGTGGCTACAACTACTCATCAGGCACCTGAAGACAGCTCTCTGCTTGGAAGCATCGTTTGTGCTAGTTACAGAAACATTACTGAGTAGTGATGTTAGCTGCAGTGGAAGGTACTTCACTCCACTGGAGGTGATGGAGAAGGTCAAAGCAAAATATGGTTTTATGCTTTCAGGCGTACTATTACATTATGTTTTGCTTTCTTTGAAACAGAAATATTTTGTATTAATAGGCAAACTGGTTGAAGCACTGTGAATCTACAATTCACTGATTAGCAATTACTACTTCAGGAACCACCAATGAGAAATTCCTGCCAGCTTCATCATCATTCCTTACCAACAAAACACAAAGATTCAAAGGAGATGAGAGGCAGACACACCTTACAAGTCCCCTGTGGATATTTGGATACAAACAAAAGAAACAAATAATAGCAGCATTGAGTTTTTTTTTTTTTTTTTCACTCTATTCTTCACTAAACAGAACTCTTTTTGGAGGAATTTATACCTCAGTAAGATTTCGTTTGGAGGAAACCATATGTTTGGGCCTTTTATTTAATTATTAGGACTGGTCAATATGTATATTTCTTTTTGGGGGGAGTGAGGAGCATGCCACATGGCAAACAGAATTCCTGGTTAGTTCCCCAACCAGGAATTGAACACCTGTCCCCTGCAGTGGAAGTGCAGTCTTAACTTCTGGACCGCCAGGGAAGTCTGTGGTGAATATGTTTATATATGTGTTGCTGGTGATGGGAGGGACACTCTAGAGGAAGGCCATGTGTGTATACACACAGATGATTCACACTATTGTACAGCAGAAATTAACACAACATTGCAAAGCTGTTATATTCCAATTAATTTTTTTTTAAAATCATACCCTACTTTGGCCACCTGATACAAATACCTGAGTTATTGGAAAAGACCCTGATGCTGAGAAAGATTGAAAGTGGGAGGAAAAGGGAACAACAGAGGATGAGATGGCTTGATGGCATCACTGACTTGATGGCCATGAATTTGAGTAAACTCTGGGAGTTGGTGATGGACAGGGAGGCCTGGCATGCTGCGGTTCATGGGGTCATAAAGAGTTGGACATGACTGAGTGACTGAACTGAACCCTACCTAGAGACTATCATATGGAAAGAGAAAAATGAATAGTGTGCATTAACAGATACCTATGGAATCAAGTAGCATGGTATAGATGATCTTCTTTGCAAAGCAGAAATAGAGACAAAGATGTTGAGAACAAACGTGTGGATACCAAGAGGGGACAGAGGGGTTGGGAGGAACTGGGAGTCTGAGGCTGACACGTGTATAGAATAGATACTATGTGTAAAATAGACAACTAGTGAAAATCTACTGCACAACACAGGGCCCTCTACTCAGGGCTGTTTGGTGACCTAAACGGGAAGGAAATCCAAAAGATGGGGGCTGTATGTTTATCTAGAGCCGATTCACTTTGAGGTACAGCAGAAAATAGCATGACTTTGTAAAGCGACTTTTGTAAAATGTAACAAAACGAAATAAAACATAAAAAAAAAGATAAACATGCGTTGCTTTGTTTTGTTTGACCCTAGCTTGGCTAAAAGCTAAAATGATGCATTCGGAGGAAAGGGTGAGTCCCCTCTGCCCTCCCCACCCCCCACACGTGTGTCTGACAATTCCCACCATATGTGTCTGCCTATCTCTTCAGCTGTGCCCTTGTCAGCACTTTGTCTCACTTTTCATCTGAATCACATTTAACATCTGCCCTTTGATGATCGGACGTGGCTATCCGCCTCTCCTGGGTGCCTCCTTCACCAGCCTCTCTGGCGCGGAGCTCGCATTGTGACTGGCATCAATATTGATGGTATTAGCGCTTCCCACCCCTGCGCTCCCCTCACAGCACTCTGGACTCCTTCCCAGCCCTTCCCTTGTGGCCACAATTGTCACCGTGGCTGGCATCAGCTCTCCTTGGTCATTAAGCTACAAAATGCGCAGGCCTGGGGCCTGCAAGCAAAAATCTCTGTCTCTTACCTCACACCTTTACACAAGCCAGCATCGGATCACCTGGTTGATGGAAGGCTCACGTGCTGCACTCAATTTCAGTTTCAGTATGGGATTTGCTGTAGGCAGGACATGAGTTCTAAGAAGGGGCACATTTCATAGAGATTAAGACTGTAGTCCCCTGAAGTCAGAAGTAGTTTCCATTCCAGGATCTTCTCTGAAGCTTTGGAAAGTCACACACCTTTATCTATCTCAGGGTTGTTTTTTTTTTTTTTTTTTTTTTTTTTTTATTTAAAGAGGGGTGAGAAACCCCACTCACAGGTTTTAGGGTCAGAATTAAAGAAGACAAAGTCTACATAATTAATCCCACAGTTGTTTTATATCTGTGGACCAATGTATTCTACCTTTATTTTTCCCATTGTAATACGTTTTGGCAAAATTAACACTCTAGCCTTGGACTAATGGAGAAGGAAATGGCAACCCACTTCAGTGCTCTTGCCTGGAGAATCCCAGGGACGGTGGAGCCTGGTGGGCTGCCGTCTATGGGGTCGCACGCACAGAGTCGGACACGACCGAAGCGACTTAGCAGCAGCAGTAGCAGCAGCCTTGGACTAAAAGACCATGCTATTGTAAATACGTGTATTCTTGATGTGAATCTTCTCTGCAGTCTTCTACTTGATAATCATTTTATTGTCTATAAATTATTGAGTATATTAAATGTATTAAGCAAGTTCATGAAGGTGAATTCTACTAAGTAGAAAAAAAAAAGCCTACCACAACTGACATTTTATATTTGCTTCAATTAGGGATCTCATCCTTTGTTGCATGATTAATGTAACACCTGTCCCGCCTCCACACAGCCACCCCCTTCCATCTACTGTGGATACTGTTGCCAGAGTGGATCACAAATCAGAATGCATGAAAGCCTTTCTTTGTTAGCTCTCTGTAGCTTTAGAAGAAAACTGTTCTCTTGAATATGGTACCCACTGTACTTCAAGACTGATGCTCAGCTAGCATCTCTGCCTCATGTTCATATTCAAACTAAGTGGAAGCACACCAGCTTCACGTTCAGCCCTAAGCCTCTGTAACTATGCCTTGGGTAGGACCATAGGCGGGACTCTCATTGGACCATTTAGACATTACCTGCTCTGGCAATCTTCCCTGACCTCACGGCACTCCATCACCAATAGCGGCCTGAGCCAGCCCACGTTACTTGCGCGTGCTCAATTGCTAAGTCATGTCTGACTCTTTCGCAACCCCATGGACTGTAACCTGCCAGGCTCCTCTGTTCATGGGATTTTCCAGGCAAGTATACTGGAGCCGGTTGCCATTTCCTCCTCCAGGGGATCTTTACAACCCAGGGACTGAACTCAGGTCCCCTGCATCTCCTGAATTGGCAGGCAGATTCTTTGCGACTGAGACACCAGGGAAACCCACCTGTAACACTTTTTATACAGGATGCATTGCCTGATTCCTTTAAAGACTGCCTTTCGGAACTGCACTGTTGAATTATTTCTCTTCATAGTTCCAGACATCAGCTTAATGGTTAGCACTTAGTATTATTTGATAGTTTTTCTTAATTAACAAAATATAATTTCTTAAAATGTTGTTTTGTTGTAAGGTAATATTTTTAATGTAGAAATCTTGGGCTGTAAACCTATTGCGAATCAACTGATAAAGGAAAAAAAAGATCTCTTTCTCTTTATTGACTGATTCTAGAGAGAGTTGATGATTTATGTCCTGGTAAAGTTTAAAACTGGTAAACTTTAGTTTTCTGATTTAGCTATTTTATTAAAGACATTTTCTGTTTGAACCTTGTTAGCAAGTTTCACAATTTTGTCTCACTCATCAAACTGATATTGATGTCTGAAAATTAAGATATTAATATCTGAACTCCCCAGAGAGAAACAACAGGGGTAGCATTACTCAAATAACATAAAGGGCATAAAATTCAATGTATTCTTCCCAAAGCAGGTGTTGAAATATCTGCTTTTGGCAGCCCCAAATCTGCTTTTATCTACAGCTGAAAATGCGCTTCATGCTGGTAGCAATTTGTACCACATTGTCTTAGGAAAGTCATTAAGGAAAAATAGGCAGCTAGAGATAATGTATCATAACAGCCTACAATAACTTTTATACATCAGTAAAGGTAAACTTCAATGCTTGTCATTGTGAATGCATGAGACATATCTTCAATGTGAATTGTGTTTGGTATTTCACATGTACTCTAATGCTCGTAACTTTCCATGAGACACTATTTTGCTTCTACAGACTTGATTTCTGAGTTTTTTCCCCCTGGTTTGTCTCAGTAACATGCAACACTAACGAACATATGTTATTTCAATCAAGTTGTCAATATCTTATCTGTTTTTTGTTTAGTCATTTATTTTTAGGAAGCGGTTGGGCTCTATGTTACATCTAAAGATCTTTTTGACAAGTGGGACTTGGAATAGGGAAGGAAGGAACAGGGAGGGTGGGAGTTGGCGCTTGCTCTAGCTGGCTTAGACGTCTGCCTGATGGTGAATCGCATCCGAGGCCGTGAAGGCCCCAGTTCCTGATCTGGGGGTTGGCGAGGTGCCCAGGGCACTGCCACTTTGAGTCAGTTCTCTGGATCTGAAGTGAATGAATCACAGAGATGAGGATTTCTTTCTGGAGCATCCTGTGTTTTTATTTTGGTATTGTAAATTCTCTTCCTAATAAGACATGTGCCTCAGAGAGACTGCCTCTTTTTCCTTTCATTTTGAAGAAGCCTTGTTCATCATCATTATTTAGCAATAGGAAGATGCTCTTACTTACACCAGCAGCTACAGTGGCAGGAATACACAGTGAGTTGGTGCTCTGTATAGGTTAGGTCACTTACTCAAAAATAGGAATCACCAAAACAAAGGATGATCTTTATTAGACCCCCAACATCATAATGTTACACTAGAACTGTATTATCTGGGGCATATCTATGACAGTAACAACAGTTCACTTCAGCTCATTTTACAAATGAAATAAAAGAGCACAAAATTCATCATCATCAGAATTCAAAGGTCTAGGTTGCTCTAAGGAACTTAGGAAGACCCCTCTGTCTCTGTTAGCATTGGGATCTCCTACCTTATATCTAACAGCGATTCATAAAAAATAAGTTGATTGAATAATAGCCTCGAAAGTAGCGGATGTGTACTGATCACTTATCATGTGTCATTTGACATACCAAAGGACTTATATACACCATTTTGTTAGCTTGCTTTAAAGTGATAGGAGGTTGATCGCTGCACTGATTATATTTGACTAAACTGAAGTATGGATTAGTCAGTAGTGTGCTTAAGATAATAGTCTTTTAGTGTACGAGGTAGGAAATGCAAGCCTATCAACCCTTGCTAAATTTACATTTTCATGACCTAGGAAACAAGAGAAATCAACACGGAAACCGTCTATCTCCTATTTCATATCTCTACAGGAGTTGTGTGATGTGTTCCACTTTGGTTCAGAACCATCACTTTGGGCCCAGTTACCAGTGTCTGAATCATCTTTTTCTGGTCATCCGAATATAGGTGTTTTTTTACTTTTATTCTGACTTAGATGACTTCAGGTCTCAATCAGACTTCTTTCTCTTTGTCTCCTTTATACTTCATTTTATTAGGTTTGTTTCTAATTTACTCATTCTCTCTTCAGCTTCTTTCAAATTAATTGTTTAATCTCTACACTAAATTCTTCATTTTAATTACCAGAATATTCACTTCTAAGTGTTTTACTTTTAGAATTTCTCCTACAAGTGGAGCAAGTGCTAGGGAAGATAGAAGGCAGGAGGAGAAGGGGACAACAGAAGACGAGATGGTTGGATGGCATCACCAGCTCAATGGACATGAGTTTGAGCAGGCTCCGGGAGATGGTGAAGGACAGGGAAGCCTGGCATGCTGCAGTCCATGGGTCACAAAGAGTCAGACACAATTGAGCAACTGAACAACAATAACCCACAACCACATTTCTAATCTGCCTGACCTTTCTACATAGTATTTCATTGTTTAGTCGTATTTTGACTCCTCATTTAAAACACGTGAAATACACTTACATTCTATATTTGATCATTGCAACATACTTGACTAGTCAGGAATATAATTATGTTTCTCCATAGTGACTTGTTTTCTCTGATATAATATTAGTTAATTTGAGCTCATAGTCTATGAAAGTTTTTCCTTTAAGCATTCTTTTGAGCCCTGCTATAAGATACTTCTGCAGAAAGATTGTGAACTTTGACTCTGCTATGCTCCTTGTGGATATGGGAAATCCTAAAGCAATTTTAAATACGAGCTTGGATATTTGGACCACACAAGGCGTGTGAACCCCGCCTTCAAATCCTTTTGAGAATCAGCTTATAGTTAGGAATTCTCGACAAAGACGCTGTCCTCCTGACACAACACAGAGGCATGAGTGTTTTGTACATAGTCTCTGACAGAGTATGGCAGAAGGCTGTCACTCTTAGCCTGATCTTTAAACAGAGGTGTGTGTCCCAACTTCCTGTTTCATAAGCGGCCTCTGCTCCGTCCCTGTTCCACGTGCAGAGTCTGTGTAAACTAGCGTGTGGTCCAGCAAGGGCTGGCCGCGCCCCACGCACAGCCACCAACATAATATCTCATGGGTATCCCCGGGGTCACCATCAGGAGTCAGTGTAGATTCTGGTCTTTCAGTTAATGCTCATCCTTATATGTGTTTCCTATCAAGTGCAGGAGCGGAGTTCAATACCATCTTTTAATACAACTGTGAATTTTACAGGAAACATTACAACTATTTTGTTGTTTTTATAACCACTTGATCTACTCTTCTACTTTAATTCAGAAAATTGAACAGCAGTTGAAGCACAAAAATGCCCAACACAGTACTACTGAAGATAAAAAATATGAAACAACCAATAACAAACATATGAGTAAATAAATGATGCTCAAATAGGGGCATTCCAATCTATTATTAAAAGTAAGAATTATTAAGAATATTTATGAAGGTAAGCAGTATATTATAATAAGAAAAAAGTAGGATATAAATTTATACATCCTCTTCTACCAAGCTATACCAATCCTTATACCAAGACACACACACAGAAGGAAGCACATTAAGATGTAAACAACACTTTTACTTGGATGATAAGAATGTGATTGATTTGACTCTGACTGTGACCCCTTCAAAATGTGTGAAATTATGAGTTACTTAACTTTTCGGATGCTCAGGATTTTGCTAACAAACACAGGGTAATTATACCTACACTGGAGTTCTTACTTAAGAAGAAAAAACAGAGATAGTATATGTAAAGGCCTTAGTAAAAGTTCAGTAAAATTATAGTCATGATGTTTACAGATTCATATGATTTTGAAATTCTTATACAAAATGTGTTAAGAAACAAAGAAGACATTTGCCCTTTAAGACAGTGAAAGAGCATAAAATTATAAAAATAATTTTTTGCATCAAGAAGACTTTCAGTTTTGGTCCCGTTAGTTGGGGCCATTTGGAGAAACCTGTTTGCCTAGGATCCTAAAAAAGAAAGGGCATGAGTATGAGATAAGAAGAACCTACCCCTTTTTAGACTGCTTTTTGTATGTGGCCTCTAGCCCTGTATTTTAGATGCTTCTTCCATCTGAAAGTGTGTTTGGCGCTTGCAATCTCTGAAAACTAATGATCACAGAGGATACAACTAAACAGCAAATTGCTATGGATTATTTTTGATTTGTATAGACTTGAGTAACAGAGGTCATCAGATTCTTTTGTTTCTTCAATTACTGTCTCTCTCATTTTTATCAGCTATGCTAAGGCTTCATTGACAATTTCAACTTTAATATAGAAGGAATACATTAAAAATAATACAAGGAATCCAACTAATTTGCTTTCCATGCATTATCTTTATGAGATAATATCGCTGATGCCCTGCTTTCTCCTTACCCCTTTTGTGCAGTGCATGATGCCAGTCTATTTTTCACTGTGATTTGTGTGTCTGAAAAGGTCAGCACAATCAGAAGAGTTAGAAGTTAGCCTTGCACACTGTCTTCCAAACACGGCAACACAAGCACTGCCAAGGTAAAACCTCAAGGATAACAGTTGTGCATCACAACTAACGGAGTCAAATATAGAAATCTGGGCTGTTTCTAAAACCCAACAGTGAGTATTGCCACTTTTAACTCTGCAACTGAAAATGATCATTCTTAGTGTGCAGAAAAATAATCTAGTCCCCTACCAGAATTCTGAACTTTCAAAATAAGATTAAGGAATAAACCGATAGAGAAAATGCCACCTCTATTGTTAGAAAGCTAGTAGGAGATATAGCTTACATGAAAGCAAAAAGGAGCTTCCAAATTTCCCAGGACTTACTCTGCTTTTGAAGCATTGGAAAAGCCCCCTGGTAAGGAAGTTTGATGTTGTAGGGATAAATGAATGACTGTATATGAAAGCTTATGCCTTTTCCTGAATACATTTTACTGAGTTTTTGTGACATACTGTTGAGAAAAAAAGGTTACAGAATTTTTTTTCATGTTTTCTTAGAAAAGTGGATTTCCAAACAAACAGACAAACAAAACTGAAAGTAAGTAGGTTTGATTTTTGGCCCTATGAGATGTATACACTGAGCAAATTACCTTGACATTATCACATAGGAACCTGACACACACCTGTAAGAAGTGTGACCTACAAACCAGCTTAGGAAAAAGTGCACAGATCAGAAACAGTCTCTTTCATCATCTGGTTTTGTAATGTCAGATGATTATTATCAAATATTTGACTGAATCCTGGTCTGTAAACATTATTCTCAGAAAGAACTTTTGTTGTTTTTTGTCTTAAGGCAGCTTGCACAAATAAGCTTCTAAATTTTCTTTAAAGAACTTTCTCTGCATAAGAAAATTTCTCCCCTCCTTTACAGAAGGAAGGGAGACTTTTGATGCTTAGACTTTTGATAGGACTCAGGGGACCGCATTTCCAGTATTCCAAAGTTTGTCTGAAGACCTAGGGACATATTTTCTTCCATGTTATTTCATTCCAACGGTGTCATTAAATTGGCAGTAACACGCAATAGATGGAGAAGGAAATGGCAACCGCTCCACTACTCTTGCCTGGAGGATCCCATGGACAGAGAAGCCTGGTGGGCTACAGCTTAGTGGACACAGCTTAGCGACTTAAACCACCATCACCACCAACAACAAGCAAGAGAAACTGGCTCTAAAGAAAAAGAAAAGGAAGTGTTTTGGAAATGTATATGGGACCTCACAGAGTGAAACCGCAAAACTGAACAGCCCAAAGGATTGCAAGAAATACTGGACTTGGGTAGTTCCAATGAAGCTATCAAAATTAAAGTCTCTTCAAGGGAAATTTGGGGATTCCAGGGTCAGGGAGTAGGGAAGCCTAGTCTTTTATTAATCCTGTGAAACTTTGCTCCACATTCAAAATTCAGGAAGAAAAAGTGACAAACCTTCATCAAATTCTTACAGGGTTCTCAATCCAGCCAAACCAGAGGAATCTCAAAGGCGCAAGTTACATCAAGAAGGTTCCTAGGGTGTCTTCTAGATGCTTGCATCCTATTAAGATTCCGTGTTTACGTGTCTGCACCCATCTGGACCTGTTCTTATTCACACCAGTTGTCCCGCTTTAAATGTTAGCAGTGTCCCTTTAACTACCGAGACTGTACATTTTAGTAACACATATGTACTCTCAATAGTGTGGAGAGGCAGGCTCCTCCCAGCTGGCTCCAGTTCTGCACGTACAATTCTTTCCAAGGCCGCGTGAGTAGTCTGAAATCAGCAAAAGCAGGTGGTTTGTCCCATGGCATTTGGCAAACATCCAAATCAGATCTTCCAACATCCCCCAAAACCCTGGCCCTCAAGAGATGGTGTCACAGCACACCAAGGTATGTTGGACTGGTTTAGATTATAGGCTGTTCTTTGCCTTCATAGCAAACACACTTTCCTTTTAACAACATGAAAAATGTGAAACAAAATTGCCCTGAAAGCTAAGCATTAGAGGAGAGACAAAGACATCCCCGGAGGCTCGTTTCTTTTGTTTTCTCTGGAACAGAGCAAAGAGCAGGCTGAGCAGAGGGAGCTCACACGGAGAATAAAAGGCAGATCAGCTGGGCTCTGGAGGGCTTCCTTTCTAACCTGACCCTTTCATGGATGAGGAAGTGGCATTGCTATGCAGGCACTGTCTGCCCTTGCCTTCCTTCCATTGTACATTCCAAGAGCACTGTAGACACATGGGGAGTCTCTCTATGGGAATGCTTGCATGCTGCCTGCTGTCTAGCTACATCCAGACTAAACACCTTGTCTGTGGGCTGAGGATGGCTCTGTGGCCATGTGTGCTCTGGGCCTTCTCCACTTGCCGTCTTTGCCCAAATAGCACAAGTCATATACAGGCAAAGAGCATCCTGTATATGAAAAATAGGACTTGTCCACTTGTTATATTTGCCTCAGTAGTATTTGTTGCATCTGCGTTCCTCTGCACATCCTCATTTCTTGGAAAATAACATACCACAAAACAAACACTTATTTTGCTACAGTAATCTAGTAGGGAAAATAGGAGTCTCTGTGTCACAGATCTGGAGATAGTGCTTCAGCTATTTCAGAGGATTACATTTGACCCTCGCAAAGAGGTTATCAGAAAATAGCACATCCATTGTTTTGTGAAATGGAAAATAGTTGCAATTATTTCTTTCAAATAGTAACTGCCTCCTATGTATTGTACATTTACCAGGCAATTTATATACACGATCTCATTTCAGTTTCATGTGTGTGTGTATATATATATATATATATATATATATATATATATACACACATATATGTATACGTGTGTGTGTGTGTGTGTGTGTATACATATGCATGCACACGCACACATACATGTGTGTATGCTTAGTTGCTCAGTCGTATCCAGCTCTTTGAGACCCCATGGACTGTAGCCGGCCAAACCCCTCTGACAATGTAATTCCCCAGGTAAGAATACAGGAGTATTCATTCCCTTCTCCAGGGGATCTTCATAACCCAGGGATCAAGCCCAGGTCTCATGCATTGCAGGTGGATTCTTTACTGGTTGAGCCACCAGGGAAGCCCCCCCCCCCACACACACATATATGTGTGTGTGTGTATATATTCCCCTAATAGATGAAAGGAAAAAACTTTTGATTTCCATGCAAAAATTTTTCCAAAACAGCACTTGGGCCTGGGATTCCAAAACATAGTAAGGGACCTTGACCAAGGTTGTATACCTCCTATCTGTATCCTGAAAGAATATCAAATATTCTCTAAGGACACTGAAAAATTTTTAATTTCTTTTTGAAGAATAACAATGTGCAATATTTTATATCTAGTGCATTACAAGAACATCTTTCTGAACTTTTTCCTGAGTTTTACAAAATCTGCATTTGAGTTCCAGATCTGTCACAACTCACTGTGTAATTTCAAGAGACCTTGACCAATTTATTTAAACTGTTTTCTCATCTGCAGAATGGTAAATATTAAAATCTCTGCAATTCCAGAATACATTTGTGAATACAAAAATAGATACTTATTCTGAAACATCTTTGAACATTATATATGCTATACATACATACAGTATTTTTAGTTCAGATTATGAGAAGCAAAAGTAAGTAAAAATGTAGTAATTTTTTTTCTTCAGCTATATGATTCTTTTCAGCCTTGTACCCTGAATTCAATTTACACTGTCATTGGAAAGTGTATCAAAATATATTTCAAATAATTTTCTCTACTTCCTGTTGTTAAATGGTGAATTTTCATTCCTTTTTTAGTATTCTATTCAATATATTCTCTTTATCCCCTAAAGCCCTGCAAAGCTGAGAATTTTGCAGCAAAGCTATATTGAAGTATTTCTCTTGCATCTCACATTTCCTAAATTCCTTCAACTGACTTGATCATTACTGATAGCATCATCTTGACCTGGATTCATGTATTTTCATGACATATACATTCCCCAAAACCTATCATAAAGAGAGAGAATCTTAAGGCACAAGCCCTCTCTTGACCACTCATGCAGGGGGCTCAGCCTACTTCTGTCTGGTTAGATTGGGGAGGCCTTTGACTTACTTATGCACTTATTTTTCTTGGACTGTGAATTCCTTGAGCCTTACTGAGCTAAGGGATTTTGAGAGGAGCAAGAGAATAATATTATAATGCATTCAGAGAGCAAAGATTTTGTGTCAGGAAAGGTCCTATTTTTATTTCAGCTGCAACCAGCAAAGAAGAAAAGTAACAATTTGAACAAGGAAATCAAAATTAGAGTGAAATCAAATGTTGGATACCTTTACTATTTTCACTTCTGTGTTCATGATACAGACATGCATGCACACAAACTTACATACATAATTAATTAATAACCCAGTTCTCTGAAACTCTTAATGGCAGAGGTGTGCATTCCATTGCAAGTGTTTTAAGAGCAGGTAGCATTATTTTGAGATATCTTATAAGGAGATTGTCACACAAAATCCTTTCACCTAACTCAGAATTATTTTGGGGACCAATATTTCACATATTTTAAAAGCTAACTTTCTTTATTACAGGTGTATCCTTTATGTCTTATTTTTCCCTATGTTTGTGTGATTTAAATGTACAACCAGGAGTCACTGAGGCAATTATAAATTTTTCTGGCATTTTAAATTGGCCGAACTTTCAGTATAACAATGAACTATGCAGGGAGCACTGTATAAGAATGTATTAGAACATTTTCACTTATCTACTGTCTTCTTTCAGAAAAATGAAAACTTTTGGGAGATGGCCGATAAGAAAAATCACTGGAATATATAGACTGTAAGGGACTATAAATTTATATTTAAGTCAATAGTAACTACATTATTTAAACATCTTTACTGTCTAATTAGTAAAAACTGTTTCATATTTTACTATTCCCATTTCTTAAGTAACTTCCAAAAGCATAAGATTAATCCAGTAAATTTAGATTTTTATTGTTTGATAATAAAGCATATTTCAGACTATTTTATAAATATTTGTAATCTAGTTTCTAAAAATTCCTTTAAAATGATGACTTGCTATTTCAAATGTTAATCTAATGATTCAATTGGTAAAAAAAAATCTCTGTTTCCATTTAATAATTTTTATAATGCCTTCCATAGTATCTCTTTAAACAATAAATCTAAAAGGAAACAAGGAGCATATTTTTCATTCAAACTTCACATTTTGGGAATTAGAAAGAAGAAATATGTTGAAGGTTATAGAATTCTATTTTGCTGGGATCACCTCTATTTTGTTGTGGAGTTTTATTTGTGTCACATATTTAATCCTGGGTTATTTTGTATGCTTGGCTTGTCTGATGCTTTTGATGATCAAACCTGTCAGAAGTTAGTTTGACATCTTTGTAAAAACCTTTCGATCTAAATTTAGCCTGGTTAAATTGAAAATTGGGCCCCTTACACAAAAGTCAGTTTTATAATGTTTGACTCCTACTGGTCTGACCACACAAGACCAGAGCGGAGCAGTGAGTTATCAGAGAGTCCCACACAGAGTTTTCTTTTGCAGAAAAGCTGACTTTTCTCAGCTCCCTTTATTTATGTGACCTTATGCAATCACTTGGTTTCTTGTTACGACCCCAGAACTCTGCCTCTTGGTTCTTATTCAGAAATGATAACCAGGGACAGAGGAACCTGGTGGGCTACAAGTCCATGGGGTCGCAAAGAGTCAGACAGAACTAAGTGACCGAATACACACAGCCATGGGTTCTGCTCTCTGCATTCTCTCTCTCTTTTTTTTTAACCACTAGTCCAATCTTGGATTGAGAAGAATGTTATCTTCCATACCTTTCCTCTTTCTCTTTGTCCAGAAGATACATTTTCAATGTTCAGAATATTCTCTTTGGGCTTTCCTCATAATCACGTAAGAATAATAAAAGTTAAAAATGAACTTGCCAATGTTTCAAAGTCTACAACAATTCCATACCAAGCACCAGTGGATAGCTCCTCACTGCCTTCAGAGAGAATGTTTGGAAGCCATGTATTCCTACTCTCGGTGTAATATTTTATAGTGAGAAATTATCCTTCCTCTCTGTAATGTAATAAAAAATTAATATTTGGCCTTGTGCCCTGGCACAGAATTCCTAAAACCTATGCAATTTACTGTTGTTTTCCTGCTAATGAGATAACTGTTGGGAGGATGAGGGGTGGGAGCTGAATAGCTTCAGAATGGAGGGTGGTCACCAGAGAAATCAAGTGTTGGCCAAAGAACTGGAGCTTTCAGCTCCACCTCCTGACTTCCAGGGAGGGAAAAAGGGCTGAAGACTGACTTCAGTCATCTATGGCCAGTAATTCAATCAAACCTGCCTATATAACCAATCTCCATATACCCCCCTAAATGCTGGGGCTCAGGGCGCTTCTGGGTTGATGAACTCACTGACGTGATGGGATGGTAGCATGCCCAAAACGACGTGGGAAGCTCTTGTTCTACCCCACACCTCATCTGGTGCATCTCTTCCTGAGGTGTAGCCTTTAAAATAAGCTGGTTCACTTACATAAAGTGATTTCCCGAGTCAAGCAACTTTCAGTGAGTCATTCTAGCAGATTCTTGAAATTAAGGAGGGGTTATGGGAACCCCTGAAATATAGCTGGTCCATCAAATGTATGGATGGCCCCTGGGACTTGCAGAAAAATTTGTACGTTGTGAGCATTTGGCATCTTTGAGTACATCTAGGCTTCATGGGAACTATGTTGGTAAACAAAAGCAGACACATGGGTATTTTGTCAGGAACAGATTAAATGTTACTTTCATCCTGACGCTCATATTTGGAATGTATCAGAAGACAGGAGTATACATCCTAAGCATGTACCTATACTCATTTGAGGCAGTGTATCATGCATCTGAAACAACCCTCTTCTTAATAATATTCTAAGAGGATCTTCACTGAACTGCATCACTATGTTTGGAGATAACATGATTTTATCGTTAAGGTATGAAGGGCCTGCAATTATTGGCTTATAAGTGGAAGAAGGAGGGAAAGGAAATGACAGAAGATGAGATAATTGGATGGCATCACCAGCTCAATGGACATGGTTTGAACAAGCTCCTGGAGATGGTGAAGGACAGGGAAGCCTGGTCTGCTGCAGTCCATGGGGCCGCAAAGAGTTGGACATGACTGAGTGACTGAAAACAACAAAGGATCTTCTTCTGACCACTGAATCAAGCCCCAGTGAAGTTCTACCTTCCTTGAAGCATTTCTTTGAAGTTGTGTTTTTGAGGGGTTTTGTGTTGCTTTGCCAAGCAGGCATTAGCATCATCCCTCAGTCCTCTTTTCCTATACACCATGGTTTCCCTGGATGCTCCATATGGTCAGCAGTTCCCTGGGGGGGTGTGTTGGGGGTGCAGCTTTTGATTTCATAATAAGTGCATAAATCTCTTTGTTTATTGGCTACTCATGTCTAAGAATTTTTTTCCAGCTTTTCCATGGACCCAATGAGCTCTCAAGTCCTCAAAGCTGTATGATATCTCACGGCAGAGTTAGGATGAGTTCATACCTCCTTTTATACTGTAATTGGATCTCTTGCGTCACAAAGGATGAAAGCTTGGGTTGAAACATAGCTCCTAGCTTAATCAAATAGCACTAATGTGTTTACTGGAAATCATCTTTTCTTAAGGACCTGGTTACACAGCCTGAAGGATAAGAAAAGAATGTATTTCAATAACAACCACTGAGTTATGCACATAAATACTCTGTATCTTCTAAGAATCAAGACTTGGCAGCTATATTAAATTCATGACAATCACCTATTTCTTACTTTAGGATTAATTCTCTTGTGGAGATAGGTTGGGTCCCGTGCAGACACTCAGGAACTTTATGCTGGTTTTTTAAACACGTTAAATTGAAGATAAACCTCCCAGATGAACCAGAACTGGAATTCTGTTACAAAATTTCTCTAGCTTTCAAATAAATAAATAAATAAATAACATCTAGGATATTATTTCACTAGCTTGCCAGATGGCAGCTGTTTACTCTAAATTCAACCTATACTTAAGTTAAGATTTCCCACCAAAATTAAAACATCCAAAACTAAGGTAGGAGGCTAAATGTACATACAGGTCCCTTTTGTATAGAATAAAGCTTATATTAAGTCATTTATATCATGGCTTCTTTAAAAAACAAACCAACAAGCAAAATGCAATCCAGGGAATCTTTCTTCTGATATTATATCTTATTTAGGCAATATCCTAAATTGTATGTGCCTAACATAAGTAAGAAATTACATATATTCTGGCTCTTTTGCTGAGATTACTAGTTAGATTCCTGTCACCAAATGTTCTAGTGTTCGTTCTCCATTACTTCAGTCCTTAGGTTTTGGGGAATGAACATTTCAAGGTCAATGTGATCATTATTCTGCCCTATGGACAACCAATGTTTATTTTTAATTTGACTCTGGTAAATAAAGCTTTAATGGGATTTTAATGGCAGGTTGGACACACTTCAGTGTCCAGAGATGTGGCATCATACTCAGGAATGTCATTATCTAGATTAATTATCAATAGCAGACAGATATTAGAGCTATGTGAAAATGGTAGAGGTTGTAAAAGAAATTTTCTAGGCAGAGAAGCTAGAGGAAAACAATATCTGATTTGCAGCTATTTATTATATCTAAAATTTTTTTTGTAATTTGTGTGGGTTTTTTCTTGTTGCTGTTGAGAATCTGCCTGAAATAATGCCAGAGTGAGATTTTAATTACTTAGTTTAATTTCTAAGGTCAAGCTATTCTCCTTTAAAAGCTGAACATGTGGCTGGGTACCCTGGACTACCAGAAGAAGAAAAAATACACTTCTTAACACAGATTTTTTTCTGAAATTTATTATGCTCACACAAGGAAAAAGTTGAAGTATATCATGGTATGGTCATTGCACATTAACAAACTCTACCACTGGTTGATCTAGTCTCAGAATTAAAAAGTAACCAAGATGGTCAAAAAGAAAACTGAATGACAAAGTTTTTTTTTTGTTTGTTTTTGTTTTTTTAAATTAATGGTCTGCATGCTCAATAACACCAAGTAATTTACAGAATATTTTTGCTTTTAATTATACATCTTTGTTTTCAATGGCACAATTATATATACACTTCAATGGCATTTACACAATAGCATATAATATCAGCCTGGAAAAATATCTAATAGAAACATTACTATGCCTATTTTAGAGGTTTGAATACAAACCTACCTATCTGATTCTGGCAAATCTAACTGGCTCAACTGTAAAATATGACATTAGTTTATGTAACACATTATAAGGAACAAATGCCTAAACCATAACTTTTAGTTTCACTGTTGAACTGTAGAATAACGCATCTTTGAAGACATTTTAGATGGCAATTACACTCAACATCTGTAGTTTTAACAATGTATATAACTCAGTTAAAGGGATGACATAGAGAATGGCCATGACTAGGTAAATCACTGACAAGAAATAACAAGTCTGTAGTCCTCATTATTTGACTTAAGGTGATCATAAACGAATCCTAATTTCAGGATGCAAAATGCAAAAAAAAAAAAAAATGTGCACCTTAGAATTGGTGGAATGTGGACTTTAAAATCCTAGATTCATCCCTTGCTAATCTTTGTTTGAGCAAGCAACTTGAGTGTTTCTGAAACTTAGATTTCTCATTCTTGAAATGGACATGACATGGGTACCCACTGCCTCATAGTGCTAAGATGAAGTAAAGCTTTGTTCAAAAATAGACAGAAAGTCTGGGCTTTTATTTGTGTTTATCAGGATGTTATGTATAATGATCCTGGATTTTCCCTTCCTAAGGATGTACCATACAGCTTCACAGAGCAGTTCCATCCGCCCTCTGAGGGATGATCCCTGAATCACTTAACTCTGAGAATCAGTGGGGCTTACATTTATGAGTCGGCCAGGACTGTAGTGAAGAAAGAAGTAGTTCTCAAACAAGTGGAAAAGCACCTTCACGGCTGGGCTGCACATCAAGGCTGATTGCCCAGGGAGCAAGTAGCAATGCCTGTCTCTCAATTTATCCTGGAAGGAGTTTGACTGCATCTTTCCCAGCTGCTTCCTGAGAGTGCTGCTCCCAATCAACCTGCATCTTGTACTGATATCACTCCTCCACTTTGGGACACTGGTGAGTCTTGACAAATGCTTAACCACTGGGAGGAGCAGCTTGGATGGTCACAAAGATTTGAAAGGTGGCCAAGTATATAATGTGAGGGAGAAACCTCCTGTGAATCCCTTGAGACAGGTTGAAAGCACATGCAACAGCACATTGAAAGAATCATACATCATGATCAAAGAGAGCTATCACAGGGATGCAAAGATGACTCAACATCCACAAATCAATCAATGTGATATACCACATTAAGATATTGAAGAATAAAGACAACAATCATCTCCACAGATGCAAATCAAAACCACAGTGAGAACCCTCACATCAGTTAGGCCATCTAGTATCAAAATGATCATAGATAACAGATGGTAGGCAGGACATGGAGTGAAAGGAACACCTATACTTTGTTGGGCATGTAAATTTGTATGGCTATAATGGAAAAAAGTGTGTAGATCTCAAGAAATTAAAAATAGAACTGCCAATAATCACTTCTGGATATATAGCCAAAGAAAATAAGATCAGTATTTCAAAGAGGTTTCTGGGTTTCTATGCTCATTGCAGAGTTATGCACAGTTGACCAGCTATGGAAGCAACCTAAGTGTTCAGTGATGGATGAATAAATAATATGAGATATAGTGTGTGTGTGTGTGTGAGTGTGTGTGAGTGTGAGTGTGTGTGTGAGTGTGAGTGTGTGTGTGTAACAGATTTAATGAAGAAGGAAGTCCTGAGGTTTGTGAACAATATGGATATGACAACACCAAGGACATTATTCTAAGTAAAATAAGTCAAACAGAAAAAGACAAATACTGCATGGCACTGGTCATATATGGAATTTTTGAAGAGTGGAATTCATAGAAACAGAGAATAAAATGTTGTGTTCCCATTTCTTGAGAAGAGGGAGAAATCAGGAGGGTACAAAATTTCATTTTTAAGATGAATAAATTTTGAGAACCTAATTTGTAATGGTGACTCTAATTGGTAACACTATTTGTATACTTCAAACTTACCAAGAGAGTAGAACTTAAGAATTCTCACCAAAAATAAAGAGGTAAATATGTGAGGTGATAAATGCATTTGTTGAATTGATAGTGGGACTCCTTTCCCTATGTATATACATTTATCAAATCATCACATTGTATGCTATCAGTGTGCTATAGTTTTATCAATTATATCTCAATAAAACTGACTAATAAAAAGTAGGTGAGAAAACTCCTAGCTCAATTTGTGTATGTGTTCAATAAATACCAGCTTTTAGCAGCAGCAACAAGTGGTGTATAATGCTTGCCTGTCTACATTACAATTTTGCCCAACAACTCGCTGGCTGGTGACCTTGCTGTGTTCAATAATGTCATTTCATAATAGCATCTGATGATGAAAGTCCTGTCACATGACTGAACTAAATCCTGTTACTGGTTGAAGCAATTCTGTTCCTTTGCTCTTTTATTGCTAGCTGGAGCAAGTTTCTCTTACGTAGGACATCCATGTGGCATATCTTCTATCACCTGGAATATTGCTAGACATGACAGCCCTTATAGAGTGGATCTGGCCTTTAGTTAATAGCTCTGACCATCTTAAGGGCAAAGACTTACATTTTAATTTGCGCAATTTGGTGTGGCATTCAAGTATGTAGCACTAGTTAAATAAATGTGCAATTTATGTTTGCTCTGATATCCCTTTTACTCCCAGGGGTAGCAGTAGGATGGAAAGAATGATAAAATAATACAGATTGTTTTTAATTTAGAAAATAAATGACTATTCTTTTCTAAGACAAAGTGTACTTGGATAATACATAAGAGGAAGTCATACTGGGTTATGTAATTAAACTCCAAGAACACTTTCGGAAGAGCCTCCCTTTGTAGTTTGTGCTCTGCTGTGTAAAGTGCATGATGAAGTGTCCCTGAAAAATTCACTATTTAAGTTCAAGGCTACAGATCACTGGATACAGTGCCAAGAAAATTAAATGTGTGCCCAACTAGCAAAATGCTATAAGTGAATTTGAAGCCCTCTAGAGAATGCATCAGTCAGCAATATGCCATCAACTCAGCTCGGATTTACACCACCTCAGCCCTTTATAAGGAAGAATTACTGGGGATTCCAAGGTTAAGAAATGACAGCTCTACTTTGGTGAAAGAGCATATCTTAGGGGTTTATAAGGTAACCTCATTTAACAAAGTTGCCTTTTGAATAGAAAGGGTTCTAAAATGTATGTGAAACTGATACTAGATTCACTCCATCTTCATGGAACCCAGGCTCCAGAAACTTTATAACTTTCTGGAAATGTTAAGAAAATGATCTGTGACTGTCGTATTTTCTTTTGAGGGTGCCTTAGATTTCATCAGGCCCAGAAGGGACTTGGAACATACAAAAATAATAAGTCCTGCATATAATTTCTATTTCTGTGAAACAAAAATTATTGCCAAATTAAATACTTTGTCTTGTATATCTTAATGTTACTTTGATCTTCATGGCATTGATGAGAACATTGCAAAACAGCGAAGATAAGTAAATTGTCCCAAATCCATCAGCTAGTAAGTGGTGTGTCCAACAGCGGAGCCAGGCAGTTTTTTTGCAGGGCTGATGCAAAGCTCTTCTGGAGCTGTCATGACAGACAGGTTTAATGTGCAGAAAAGATCTCTGGGCAGGGAATTAGAAAAGCCTGTGTCTAATTCCAATTCTAGATACTGCATTCATGGTGAGAGGAGTTGGGGTTTGAGTCTGGCGAGTGATTTTCTTTTTCAGCGCCTGCTCTTTACGGTTGCTGGATTTTGCAAGTAAAAAATATAGAAAATTCAATTCAATTTGAATATCAAATAAGTAATGGATAGTTTTTAGTATAAGTACCTCCCAAACATTTCATGTACCAAACTTACACTAAAAATATATAGTCATTATATATGAATACATTTTCTGAAAATTTAGTTTTGAAATGTAAATTTAACTGGGAGTCCTGTAATTTATCTGGCAACCATACTGTTAAATATAATAAGGGGACATGAGCATCAGAAGATACATTTTCTCTTTCTTTCAAGAATATATCTTTCTGATTTCAAAGAAATAAAAACACATGAACTATTTTAAGGAAATATTGACCATTTAAGTCACTTGTTATGACTCAAAGTCTTCCTTCCCTTCTTCCCATCTTCTTTTCATTACAGATGCAGTTTACAAATCTGGTTCACATGCTTCCTAATGGAAAGTAGGACAATGCCTCTAACCCACTGTCTAATTTGTTGATTGAAAAAATATGAAGAGTCTTGGAGTGGATCCATCAGAATTCCCCTGTGGTTTAAAAAGAACAAGATTACTCTGGAAAAAAGTTTACAAAATTCAGAAAGGCAGAGAAGGATGATCGCTTAAGCCAGATTCAGTGGCTATTAGACAGCACTGAGGAATTTAAGGTCCAGTGCCTATATATTTAAAGCATTTACTTCAGTCGTGAAATTAAAAGACTCTTGCTCCTTGGGAGGGGAGTTATGACAAATCTAGATAGACTATTAAAAAGTTGAGACATCACATTGCTGACAAAGGTCCGTCTAGTCAAGCTGTGGTTTTTCCAGTAGTCATGTATGGATGTGAGAGTTGGACCACAGAGAAGGCTGAGAGCTGAAGAGTTGATGCTTTTGAATTATGGTGCTGACAAAGACTCCTGACAGCAAAGAGATCAAACAAGTTTGTCCTAAAGGAAATCAAACCTGAGTATTCATTGGAAGGACTGATGTTCAAGCTGAAACTCCAATACTTTGGCCACCTAATGGAAAGAGCCAACTCATTGGAAAAGACCCTGATGCTGGAAAAGATTGAAGGCAAAAGGAGAAGAGGGTGGCATAGGGCAAGATGGTTAGATAGCATCACTGACTCTATGGATGGGCATAAGTTTGAGCAAACTCTGGGAGACAGTGAAGGCCAGAGAAGCCTGGCATGTTGCAGCCCATGGAGTCACAAAGAGTCAGACAGGACTTAGCAAATGAACAACAAAACCAAAAGGCTATTTAGAAAAGAATGGTAACCAGAGCTCTAAATTAATTCTATAGTACAAAATAAAATTATTTTGCTATCATATCTCATAAAAACTCCTTGTTCATTTTCTAAAATCAGTGTATGCTACAAATGTTTATCTGCATACATGTTGAAGTTTATACTGTTGGTTCATACAAGTTCATAAGAACATTGGGTGATAGATTTGCAGTTATATAGAAAAGATTTTGCATCCTTTTCAAGGCATAAATGTAGCTCTCATTCCAATAATAGAGGCTGCCACCCAATGAGGGGCTGACATAGTTCAGGGTGGAGAAAATTCAAAACAGTTCTCAAGGAGTCTTAATTTTAACAAATACATACTTGTCTCCTGAAAAGTCATAAACAGGTGGTTGTGAATGAGTAAAGGAAAAAGTAGGATTGGGGAAAACATTTAAAATGGTCAATACAAAGGCACAAATAATAGAAATTGGCATTTTTGCACAGTGCTTGGCAGTTTCAAATCACTGTACTTAAAAACCTTAATACTTTGGTAAATTATCTGCATCAGTTAAGAAATAAGTGATGCTGCAGTAGTAATTTCCAAATTTTGAGACTTAATACAACAAAGAATTATTTCTCACTCATGTCTATGGGGAGGTTGCTAGGTTCTCTTCTTCATTAAGGGTCCCAGATGAATAAAACAGCTACCCTCTTGACTGGGACCATGAGCATGCAAGAAGGAAAAGGGGAATTTTGGTTTATTATAAAATTTCAAAATACATCAGCCAGAACTAGTATTGAGGGCTTATGACAACATAAAAGGGTTAAGATTGGAGTGTAATCTCACCATGATACTAGAATTTAGAAAGTGAGAAATGCTTGGCTAACAGAATTAAGAAAACCACAGTAACAATTATTATCTTCACTTTTCGAGTATTGCCGCAGATGCTAAATAGCTCAAAGGAAAATTTGCAATAGGTGGAGCTACATAACACTAATGTGAGTCAAGCCTCCGTCTGCATTTGCTTTAAGGCCTCGGATTCCTGTTTAAGGAGAGGTGTAGGAAAGAATATTAAAGTGACTTAAATTTGACAAAACTGGATCCCGTCTGTCAAAAACACACATTACAACCATGTTTTGTTCCAGGAACAATTCTAGCCTCTAGGGATACATCTATGAACAGAATAGACACAATCACTGTCTCATGGGATTTAGTCTAGCAATGCTAAGATATTGCTTCTTGGTCACAAGGAAATAGGTTACAGAGACAGAATCTATATGTTATAAATATTATGTGTGCATGTAGAAACCCTAAATGTGGAAAAAAGAATAGATGGAATATGGCAGATTTTGGCAACAGCAGCAGAATGAAGAAAATTGAATCAAGGAATAGAAAAGAGAAAGGGATGAAAAAAATAAGCCATTGAGTATTTTTTTTTTCTTTTAAATGTTATCACCAGACATCGATAGCTCACTTAAACATGTTTAAGTGATTTACTGTATCTCAGTAGAAAAAGCAATACTTACTGAGTCAGCAAAATTCAAGTGATGAAGTACATCACAGATGAACAGAAGCTTGTTTTGTGCAAATTACATACACTCCCCCAATAAGACTAATTGTCCAAAAATGAATCATGATAATGTGAAAGTGAATACATTTTTGTATACATGTATGAATTATGTCTTATTTTTAATACCTAGCATTTAATTATCACAGGATGCTCTAAATCCTCATCTTCAATGGTAAGATCAATATGGTTAACAACTCTTTTACTCCCAGAAATCGGTTTCAGTCCAGCAATAGAAGTGGTCCCATATGTGATCCCATTTGTTAGATACCAGAATAAATCCCAACGAAAGAAATTCTCTAGAAGAACAATTGCAATTTTGCTGCTAATCATTGGTATTTACACATAGTAATTATCTTGCAAGTTATAAAACTTATTAAAAAAAAGGATAACAAATTAATCCTAATTCCTTGTGTGATTTTTTTTTTAGAATTGACTGTTTACCTAAATGATATAGCAGTGAATACCAAATAAAATTCTCGTCTTATTCTTTATTTTAATCAAAATAAGTAATGCATAATTGTTATATAAAACATAAAAAATACAGATAAACAATCATCGTCATTATCAGGATCATCACCTACCCTTCCACACACTATAACCTGCATACCCTCCTCTTGTTTAAAATTGCTGCACAGTTATTTAACCAAAAACTTTGGGACATTTAGATTATTTATCTTTATTTCTTTTTGCTACTAGTAATTCTGCAGCTCCAACTCCATGGACATGAGTTTGAGCAAACCCCAAGAGACAGTGGAGGGCAGAGGAGCCTGGTGAGCTGCCACCCATAGGGTCAAAAAGAGCTGGGCATGACTTAGCCATGGCCACAGCAACAACAATCTTTGCAGTTAACATCATTAAACAAACATCTTCATCTGCTTTTCTCCTCCTCCCTTAGAACAAAATCCTATAAAAAGAATTGCCAAATCAATTGAGTTTTTTTTTATTGTTAGGATTTTTGTTCCATATTACTAACTTACCAAGTAGAATTCTTAAATATGGGGTGAAAGGTGTTTCAAAAACGGGGATCTGAATAAGAAGACTCTAAAGTGCAGTGTTACTATTGCCCTGGCCTGATTCAAAGTATGTCAAAAGCAGTGAAGCAATAATACTACAGTCACAAAGACTCTACCTTAAAGTAGAAAGCAATTTTGGGGAGAGAGTGTTCTTTGGAGCAACTCCCAAATTGGCAAACTGTTTGTCAATACTATGTACCTTAGACTGCTGATAGTAAAGATCATCACTGTCACTTGTCCAGGAAGGTTGTAAGTTATCACAAAATTAAGATATTAGTTTTCTTAAATTATAAATAGGTCAAGAAAATTATTTTGGAGGTTTCTGGCCATTAACATTTTAAGAAACCCTTAAAGAAGTAAGTCTAGGCAAATTTTCCTGGAAGTAGGGGGAGAAACCATATGATTTAGAAGCCAAGTTTATACAGTGAAGGAATTCATCATTTGTATAAACAGAGACAAAAGGAAAACCATATATAGAAAAAAATGGCTCTGACAGAAGAGTCTTCTGAAAGAAAAATGGTAAACAAGTAGGAAGGAAGCGAAAGCATGAGAACAGAGTGAAAATTCTGTTGATTAGGAGCAAGAGTTACAGATATATTGTATACCTTTCAAAAATTTGATGTGGGAACAGGGTAAGAGAATTCCTTTGAAATCTCTGAACTGTCATTTATGCAATCAAGCTTAGTGCTTAGAAATTAATTTCAACCTGTAAAATGTCAAGATTCAGGGTTAGGTCATTAAGAACTCTAGGTGTATGGCAGTATGATTTACTGATATATAAATTCTTGTTTCACTTTCACTGCTATAAAAGTATTAGAATGAATCATGTCTTAATGCTATCCATAGGTTTTGGGGAAAATTTTTTCCTCTTTCAACTCACAACACCCTAACAAATTTTACCTCTTTTTTCATGATTCAACAAAGAGTTAGGGTTTTGTGTTCCTTAAATATAAGAGAAGTTGGGAGAAGAAAATTTATCCTCCTGTACTTTTTGGAAAGCTAAAGCAAATCAAGACTACATTTGGAATCCTTTAGAGGAAGGGAGAGATATGAGTGGTTTAGAAAGAAACTAAGAATTGAATACATCCAAGTCTGAGTAGTGTTTTAAAGACTGTGAACCCCATAAGGAGTAGAGTTTAATGATGGATTTCCTCTAGAGGTCCTGGCAAGTGATGAAAACTTGAAAAGTAATGTCTAAATGATATCATAGGATCATTGGACCCTAGAGAAACAGGCTCACAGCCATAAAAAGACATAATATAGTAGGTGCATTAGGCTGGGATCAGCTGCAATAACGTATAATCCCTCAATTGCCTGTCACAACAAATGTTTATGTCTAATTCATTCCACACACTGCACATCCTTATTACATGGTTATTCAGAAACTCAAACCACTGGAGGGTCCTCTGTCTCAACATCAATGCTTGGTGTTTACTGAGGCAGAGAAAAGGAGCATATTGAGGGTTAACACTTTATTTTCTGCACTTTATCCTCAAAGCAACATATCTCCATTTTACTCACAGCATTTTGATGAGAACATTTCATACAGCCTCACTTCAAGACAGAAAATTAACTCACAGATGAAAATCGACTATTTGCTGAGCATCACTGCCTCTTTTAGGGGCTTCCCTGGTGGTTCAGTGGTAAAGAATCTACCTACCAATGAAGGAGACGTGGGCTCAATCTCTGGGTTGGGAAGATCTCCTGGAGAAGGAAATGACCATCTACTCTAGTATTCTTGCTTGGGAAATCCCATGTACTGAGGAGCTTGGCAGACTACAAAAGGGTTTCAAAAGAGTCAGATATGACTTAGCGACTAAAAACAACCACCTCTATTACAAGCATTGATTATTTGGCAGTGGAATCAATAGCTTTCAAGGGATAAAAATTTCTAGGGCATATGCAGAGTCAGACAATGGATATTTCAAGGACCACTGTGTGGACTGAAGATCCCCCTGAATATTTCCTCTGGATCAATTGCTTAGGGCATTTGAAGAAATCATGAAGGAAAGGAAAATTTAAGATGAAAAAGTATTGCCATACAGCCAGAGTAGAGACTGAGAATAAAATTTAATTTTGATGAAAGAAATTATATGATATTTGCTCTACTACCTGAATTTCTGGAGTTATTCATACTACTGTCAAAGTGTGAAACAGAGTTAGTTGCTCAGTCATGTCCAACTCTTTGCCATCCCGTGAACTAAAGCCCACCAGGCTCCTCTGTCCATGGACTTCCTCAGGCAAGAATACTAGAGTGGGTAGCCATTCCCTTCACCCAGACATATTTCCTATGCAGGGATTGAACATGGGTCTCCTGCATTGCAGACAGATTCTTTACCATCTGAACCACCAGGAAAGTCCCAGAAAGGATTCCCCAAATGCTCTTTTGTTTTGTTTTAAATAAAGTTAAAATGCCACCTCAGATCACTCAAGATCTGGGTCTCAGTTTAAGAGAAGGGAGGTCCTTTCATTCATCAAAATACTCTAAAATCATGATTATTATCCCATTATTAATATTGAAAATACTTATTGAGCATGTGGAGATGACAGAGTTACAGTGAATGGTCTATAACTTACTCCTCTCCTACTAAGGAATGCCTTCAGGAAGAAACCTGGTCATATACCGTAGTTTTATCTCCTCATAGATGTGATTACTGGAACTCTGAGAAATATATGGTAATGATATTTTCTAGGAGGAAATTCAGGACAATGGACACATAGAAACTAGCATATTTATAAAATAGAATCATATTTAGTCATAGAAGTTAATATTTCAAAGTTACATATAAAGATATGTCAATCTTAGTACTGTTGAATAAAGAAGCAAGTTTCTGAACTGTATACACACACATATGCATATCCTATAGGCTATATAGTTATGCATATGCTATAAATGTATATCAATGTATATTTATAATACCACTTCAAAGACTAAAACTATGCTTGGTATATATAAATAAATATCAAGTTTGTAAGTTTCAGTTATTAAATTGAAGAATGTCATAAAAAATATTTGCAACAGATTGAACTAAGATTTACGAGAGAGGGAAATGCAAAGTGCTGTGATAACAACTCCAAGGGACTCAAAGGAGTCATAAAATGTTTACTGGAAAAGCAGATACTTGAGCTGATTCTTCACCAGTGGGAGAATGGTGCGTTGGTGGAAAGAAAAGATGAGTTGTGATGATATTCCAGGAAGAAGCAGCAGCAATCATGAAGAAATGGAGATAAAGGAAAGCAAGGACAGTTCCAGGAACCGCTAATAGTTCATATTTATCAGGAGGGTAAGAGATAGAGTTTAGAAACAGGATAGAGGTCGTGGCCATATCATAAACGGATTCCTTTAACATGTTTTATCTTCTTATCTATAAGGATTTAACAAATGTAAGCAAGGGGATAGCAATAATAAATTCACACATAAATCCAAGTCTGAAAAAAATAATCACTAAATAAAGCCCTGGGAAACAGAGCTTGGGAAACAGCATGAAAACTTTCTCAGAGATAGCTCTGAGAAACTGCTCCAAAGAGGCAGGAGGGAAGGGGTGTGTGTGTGTGTGTGTGTGTGTATAAAATTTTGCTAAAGGGGAAGTACATTAAATAAAGCATTTTTTTTTTTTTTTTTTACAGAAGGTTTCTGCTAGCCTTTTGAAGGTTACTGCTAGTCACTAGGAGTAGATGTCACCATGAAGGACTTCTAGCTATGAGTAGATTCAAGAATTGGGCTCAAAAATTCATCTGAAAATAATCTAACTATCTGAAGACATGATCTTCCAGGTTTTTTTTTTTCTTTCCCCTGAGCACAGAATGCCTCATTTCTGATCTCCACTCTGAACTCTTTTCAGGGTGTGCTGAAGGTCAGCACCTGTAGTGGCTTGTAATCCAATCTTTCTAGAGGTAGATGCTAAGTTCCTACTTGCAGATGATATTAGTAAACAGAGGATGTCAAGGTCTTCGGCAATTGCAATCACAGCCAAAGGTGAGCCCTGAGGGAACTCAGGATATGAAAACCCAGGACACTGGCCCCAGATAGTTGAGGTGCATATTGAAGGCATGATTTCAGTGAGCCCAGACTCTAGCATCTTTCCAAACATAGAAAAGGACTAAATTCTTTGACTTGAAATACCTAGTTTTCTTTAATTAGCAGCAATTTTTCGTCCCTACTACCTGCCCCTGGTTCCAAAATCCGTATGTATCCTAACTCCCCACCCCTCACCTCCTTGGAGCAGTTTTCTCATGATTACTTGAGATGCTGTCCCCAGGGCTTGAAGCCCTTTAACTTCCTGCCAAATAAAACAGAACTCAACATTTAGGTTGTTGCATCCTAAAAAAGGATGAAGGGCAAAGGATGCTATGAAGGATCTAGTGAGAAAGTTGATTTTAGGTCAGTGGGTAATGATCCATTTATTAAGCACAGCAACCAAGGGACCGGCTAGACTGTCACTGTCTCTAACAGTAAGCTCAGCATTTTGGAATAAAAGGGTCTCCCTATGTGGCCTGGTAAATGGAGAGGAAAAAAAAAAAAAAAAACTGGAAAAATGCAGTAAGACATTGACTCAAGCAAATCTACTTCTCTTTTTTTTAATTTTTATTTTTTTATACGTTGGAGGCTAATTACTTTACAATATTGTAGTGGTTTTGTCATACATTGACATGAATCAGCCATGGATTTACATGTATTCCCCATCCCGATCCCCCCTCCCCCCTCCCCTTCCACCTGATCCCTCTGGGTCTTCCCAGTGCACCAGGTGTGAGCACTTGTCTCATGCATCCAACCTGGGCTGGTGATCTGTTTCACTCTAGATAATATACATGTTTCAATGTTGTTCTCTTGAAACATCCCACCCTCGCCTTCTCCCACAGGGTCCAAAAGTCTTTCTATAGAGCAAATCTACTTCTGACAGTTTTAAAATACATACAAGGATCTGGATTTCAATGGACAATTGAAATGGAAACCGGGTTCACCAGGCAGAATACTTGGCAATGGTTGTGCCTTCAAAATTGCATGTAACTAAACAAGCCAAATGCAAATATAGGTATATAAAACATATGATTTCACACAAACAAAAGAGTCTTCTCTATCTGCAAGTCAGCCTTGACATTCTTTCTAAATGAAAGACATTAAACTTTCACAATTTACTGTGTATTATGTCTTCAATTAGTACTTAATCAAAATTATTGTTGCATTGACTAAAAAAAGATGCACAACTTGATAGTTGCAAGTTAAGTTTTATTTGGGGCAAAATAAGGACTGCATCCCAGGAGGGAGCACCTCAGATAGCATTGAGAGACTGCTCCAAAGTGGTAGGAGGAGGAAGGTCAATATGTCGGGGGAGTCTGTAATTGCCTCGGTTCTGTTTCATGGCAACAAAAATTTGAAGCAAACGGCAGACCACTGCTACAGCTCAGTTTTATTTAGAAAGCAAAGGAAAACACATCCTCGAGGCTTAAGGGTTGGACAACTCAAAAGACACTAAAAGAAGAGAAGCCTGTGGCTCAATTTTAACTTCTCTGTTTATGTTTTTTATCCTCCCCCTGAGTCCGCCTTATGTAAATTGGGCTAGCCAGGAGGGCTGTTCATTTCACCTGAGGTTCTCACTCCAGTCCTCATACCTTCCTTTGCTATGTTTTCATGGGCATTTCCCTTTTTTTGTTTTTGTAGCCACTGCCATTCCAGACTCCATTTTCCTATTCTAACTACCTAACAAATATATGTCAGCAAGTCTGGAAAACTCAGCAGTGGCCACAGAAATGAAAAAGATCAGTTTTTATTCCGATCCCAAAGAAAGGCAATGCCAAAGAATGCTCAGACCACCACAAAATTACACGCTTCTCACACACTAGCAAAGTAATGCTCAAAATTCTCAAAGCCCAGCTTCAACAGTACATGAACAGTGAACCTCCAGAAATTCAAGCTGGATTTAGAATAGGCAGAGGAACCAGAGATCAAATTGCCAACATCCACTGCATCATCAAAAAAAAAAGAGAGTTCTTGAAAAACATCTACTTCTGCTTTATTGACTATGCCAAAGCCTTTGACTGTGTGGATCACAACAAACTGTGAAAATTCTTAAAGAGTTGGAAATACCAGACCCCCTTACCTGCTTCTTATGAAACTTTTATGCAGGTAAGGAAGCAACAGTTAGAACTGGACATGCAACAACAGACTGGTTCCAAATGGGGAAAGGAGTACATCAAGTCTGTATATTGTCATGCTGCTCATTTAACTTATATGCCGAGTAACATCATGAGAAATGCCGATCTGGATGAAGCACAAGCTAGAATAAGGATTGCTGGGAGAAATATCAATAACCTCAGATATGCAGAAGACACCACCCTTATGGCAGAAAGTGAAGAACTAAAGAGCCTCTTGATGAAAGTGAAAGAAGAGAGTGAAGAAGTTGGCTTAAAACTCAACATTCAGAAAATGAAGATCATGGCATCTGGTCCCATCACTTCATGGCAAATAGATGGTGAAACAGTGGAAGTAGTGAGATAATTTATTTTGGGGGCTCCAAAATCACTGCAGATGGTGACTGTAGGCATGAAATTAAAAGATGTTTGCTCCTTGGAAGAAAAGCTATGATCAACCTAGACACATATTAAAAAGCAGAGACATTACTTTACCAACAAAGGTACATCTATTGAAAGCTATGGTTTTTTCAGTAGTCAAGTATGGATGTAACACAGATGTATAGAACAGTCTTTTAGACTCTGTGGGAGAAGGCGAGAGTGGGATGTTGCAAGAAAACAGCATCGAAACATGTATATTACCTAGGGTGAAACAGATCACCAGCCCAGGTTCGAAGCATGAGACAAGTGCTCGGACCTGGTACACTGGGAAGACCTAGAGGGATCGGGTAGAGAGGGAGGTGGGAGAGGGGATCGGGATGGGGAATACATGTAAATCCATGGCTGATTCATGTCAGTGTATGACAAAACCACTACAATAAAAAAAAAATAAAAAAATAATTCGACTATAAAAAAGCTGAATGCCAAAGAATTGATGCTCTTGAAGTGTGGTGTTGGAAAAGACTCTTGAGAATTCGTTGGACTGCAAGGAGATCCAAGCAGCCCATCCTAAAGGAAATCAGTCCTGAATATTCATTGGAAAGACTGATGTTGAAGCTGAAACTCCAAAAAACTCCAAAACTTTGGCCACCTGATGCAAAGAACTGACTCATTGGAAAAGACCCTGATACTGGGAAAGATTGAAGGCAGGAGGAGAAGGGGACGACAGAGGATGGGACAGTTGGATGGCATCACCAACACAATGGACATGAGTTTGTGTAGGCCCAGGGAGTTGATGATGGACAGGGAAGCCTGGCGTGTTGCATTCCATGGGTACGCGAAGAGTCAGACACAACTGAGCAACTGAATTGACTGAACAAATATATAAGGTGTTGGTGAAGGTGGATTCCAGTACCATCAAGCACACATTTTACAAAGGTTTTCTCCTAGTCACGAGGATCTGATGTCACCACGAAGGGATTTAGTGCTTTTCTAGATGAGGATATGCAAGGATTGAGATCATAAAATTTGTCCCTGAAATCGTCCATTTAAAGACCTGCCCCGTAAGATTCCCTGGAGCAGAGTGCTCACTCTACCCTACTTTACTTCAGGGGTGTTGAAGTTCAATAACTGCAGAAACTCAGGTTCAATCTCTTTGCAGACAACAAATGCCTTTGTTGTTCAGTCATTGGTAATGCTCTTGGCAAGTGCCCATTTGTAGTTGACAGTTTTTTTTTTTTTTTGTCTTTTCTAATTTATGATTCACAACCGATACTAAATATTGGAATTGCAAAATGTTTACAACCATATTTCTGCATAGTCAATGTATGTTCAACTCCTAGATGCCACTCTCACATTTGATCCTAAGATGCCCATAACTATTCCGTGCTAAAAAACTAAACCTATCAACAACTTCAGTCAAAACACTGGAAATGTACCAGGCAGGAAAAAAGAAACCACACTAGTTATTTCAACACATAGAACATCAAACAGAAAATTGGTTTAAAAAAAAGCAAATAGAACTTTGGGGGAGCAGAGAGATGGTAATGGTAACAAACCCTCTAGCACTGAGGTTAAAAGGGAGGAGTTTGGGCTTTTTAGAACTTGGAAGGTCAGAGAAGGAACTCCAAGAAACTGGATTCAGATCTCTCAGAAAGAAGGAACAGTACAACTGTGGTCAGTTCCTTTGAGCTCCGTGAAGCTGGTATTGATACAGGTGGAAGAAACTGGAAACTGGAACCAATTTCCACCAGTCTCAGTCAGTGCTGCTGTATACAAGTTTTGCCATGATGATCCTTACAGCATCAACAAATAAACTAGGCGGGTCCACATTTCTATGTCTGACTGCTCTTTCAGCCTACCTGGCGTCAATTGGCAGAAACTAAAATGGAGCCAGTCTACAAGAAAGAAATAAAATTTGTAGAATTTCAGCCCCAGGGCCACAGAGTTGAGTGTAGAAGGGCGGGATTGTAGCCAGGACAAACAGCTTAATAAGCACCACAGAGGAGTGAGGCAGTGCATTGCAAGGGCTTTTCTCATCAGAACTTAGGTGCAGACCTGGTGGGTCCTCCGCCAGGTCATTGTCTCTTTTCTTCTGTCTGTTGCTATGCAGAGTTCTCTTCCTTGTTTGAATGAAAGCAGGAATATTAAGTATGCAGAAACTGGTAATATAAGGAGGCAAAATTATTACATTTGGAAGCCCCCTGGCATTTGGTAATTTAGAATCATACATGTTAAGAACGGTAAACAAAGAGGCAAAAATCACGAATCATTAAATGCAATGATGCCAAGGGGATTTAAGTTGTAATCAAAGTGCATATTACAAATTAGCTGCCAGTGGGCTTCTTTTTTGTCAATCAATCAACAATGAATGTTTAAGTGAGTTTGTAAATTACTGCTCAAAGTTTGCTAGAGGGACCCTGTCATAAGCTAGATTATACAATCACTGTTTTTATGGGTCAAGACTAATCATATATCAGCAATTTTGTAACAGGGTCAAGTAATACCTCAGTTTAACTACAGACTGCCTTTTGATGAAAGTGAGAGGAGAGTGAAAAGTTGGCTTAAAGCTCAACATTCAGAAAACTAAGATCATGGCATCTGGGCCCATCACCTCATGGGAAATAGATAGGGAAACAATGGAAACAGTGAGAGATTTTATTTTCTTGGGCTCCAAAATCACTGCAGATGGTGACTGAAGCCATGAAATTAAAAGACACTTGCTCTTTGAAAGAAAAGCTATGACCAACCTAGACAGCATATTTAAAAGCAGAGACATTACTTTTCCAGCAAAGGTCTGTCTAGTCAAGGCTATGGTTTTTCCAGTGGTCATGTATGGATGTGAGAGTTGGAGGGTGAAGAAAGCTGAGCACAGAAGAATTGATGCTTTTGAATTGTGGTGTTGGAGAAGACTCTTGAGAGTCCCTTGGACTGCAAGGAGATCCAACCACTCCATCCTGAAGGAGATCAGTCCTGGGTGTTCATTGGAAGGACTGATGCTGAAGCTGAAACTCCAATACTTTGGCCACCTCGTGAGAAGAGTTGACTCATTGGAAAAGACCCTGATGCTGGGAGGGATTGGGGGCAGGAGGAGAAGGGTACAGCAGAGGATGAGATGGCTGGATGGCATCACTGACTTGATGGGCATGGGTTTGGGCAGACTCCGGTAGTTGGTGATGGACAGGGAGGCCTGGCATGCTGTGATTCACGGGGTCGCAAAGAGTCCGACATGACTGAGCGACTGAACTGAACTGAACTGAACTACAGACCATCTACATTGAATCAAATGTAAACCTTACCTTAGAAACTGAAGTGGTTTCATTGGTATCTGAAGAAGCTTGAGTTGTTATTAAGACTATTAAATACTCTAATTTTATCTTCCCTCATGGCCTGATATTGAATTACTATAACTATTAGAAAGGAATAACCTTGGAAATTTCCAAGTCTAAGCATTAGCTTAGAAACTCTGATTATCTTATATAACTACCTTTTTTTGTTTGTTTGTTTTGTTTTGTTTTGTTTTGGATTATCTAGCCATTGTAGTTAGGCAGGTTATTCAAATTATTCAGCTTCCTCATTCATAAAGTGCAAAATGCATTATTTACCAATCAGGGTTGCTCTGAAGATTGAATAGGATATGAAGTACATAAAATGTTTTAGTAAGCTCTATCATATTAGTTGGGCTTATTTTGTGCCTCAGATTGTAAAGAATCTGCCTGCAGTGTGGTAGACCCAGGTTTGAATGCTGGGTCATAAAGATCCCCTGGAGAAGGGAATGGCCACTCAATCCAATATTCTTGCCTAGAGAAGTCCATGAACCGAGAAGCCTGGAGAATTATAGTCCATGGGCTTGCAAAGAGCCAGACACAATTGAGAGACAAACACTCTCACTTCATCATATTAGTTATCATATTGCAAATTGAAGTCAATGATATCCTCCTAAAATCATCCTAAAAAGGATACAAATAGCGATAGTCCTTATAACTAGAGTTATCATGAGTATCAAAATGAGTTAACAAATGCAAAGTGTATAGATCAATTCCTAGCACACACTAAGTGTTATATGAGGATTTTTTTCCCTCTAAAAATAATGTGTATTATCAATATACTGGTGGCAGTACTTACCAGTGTTTATAATAACTGCTATTATCACTATCATTTTTTTAAATTATTTGAGCACCTTTCCCTTCAGTCTCAACTCATAGTTACACCTAGATGAGAAAACATATTGCAGAGCTTTGTTATTTGCATCCAAACTAGATGTGTGCACACACACCCACGTGTGTGTGTAGATTATTTCACTGGCCCGTTATTTCTTTATGTCAGTTATTACACGTCTATCTTTGACTTCACAAAATTGACAGCAAATACCTTGGAGAAGGGCTCCCCTGGTGGCCAAGATGTTCAAGCATCTGCCTACAATGCGGGAGACCCAGGTTTGATCCCTGGGTCGGGAAGATCCCCTGGAGAAGGGAATAGCAACCCTGCCCACCATTCCTGCTGGGAGAAGTCCATGGACAGAGAAGTGTTACAGTCCAGGAAGTCACAAACAGTCAGACATGACTGAATGACTAACACTTTCACCAAATTGGAAAAAGAAAATCCATACTGTGTTCTGTATCCTATGCTGTATCACACTACTCTCAAAATCAGTTTGAATCCATAGGACTATTGGTACTACATTGACTAGGTAACAAGTCTTTACTTAGTTGGAGAAATAAAGGCAGCATGCCCAACAGAAAATGACAAATTACATCACAAATCACACAACTTTGGAGGTGCACAAGCATCAAAGGACCCAGTGGAATCAGATTCAATTTTTATAAATCGGGAAACTGAAATTCGGAGACAACATTAAGGACTTGAATTGGTTCTGTTTCTGAAAGAACCCTAGAGGTAAAACAATTTCTGCACACATGTCCCAGGAACTGAAAAATCTTCAGTAAAAGGCCATTTTGCTCGTCTGGGATGGCTTTCTAGGGAACCTCGCTACACAGCAATGCAACACATTTTATTGTTATGTAATTCCATTAAAAGAAACTCACTTAAATTATACCAAATGTCCTCTTAACATTCTTTAAATGTCCTCTTGCTCATGTTTATTGCATCCTAGAACCAAGTTTAATTCGTTTTTATTCACAAGAACTCCTCTAAGCTTATCTACATTTAGAGAAGTAATTAGAGAGATTGTTCTAAACACTGTTCTCCCCAGAACTCAGTCCAGGGTCTGGCCTATACGTGATGTTGCTTAAACAATAATGTTGCTGCAAATCAATTTTCTCCAGCCAGTCACTGGTGCTGCATCTGGTCTACTTTTAGTAGTTTCAGCAATGGCAACATTTTACATTATTCATGGATTGTCAAAATCTGTGGATAATTCATTACCAGCTTCACTTTACTCATTATAGACCCCCAAATCCACCTAACACTTTATCTTGCACACTTTTTAGGTCAAAGTAATTTCAGTCATCTTCTCTTTCTTTTTCCCCTTCCCTTCCAACACCCTTCACTGGATTTATGTATCCTTTCAAACGTGCAGTTATATTGATGTTCATTGGGTTTAATAAAAAGCTATTTTCAAAGCTATAAATATAATTTACTGTGATATAATTGCCAGTGCTATTAATATCTTCTATGCTTAATGTCACTGACTTTATAGCTACAAACTTTGTTTGCAGCAAAACGAATAACACTGACAGATATCTGTGTGTGTGCATGTGTGAGTGTGTATGTGTGTTTGAGTGTGTAATACATTGCTTTCTATATTAATATATCACCTTATGTGGCAGGTCCTGATGAAAAGAAAATAAGAGCTATAGAAGGATTTCTACATTACCTTCATAGCATTTGTCTTCATCAGTGAAAAGATTGTTGAAAGTGTGTAATGACAGCCCTGGAAAATGTCACAAGCATTTTTCAGTAAAAGGAGAAGTCTGTGAATTGCAAAACTGATATTTAACTGCACAAAGGTCCCAAGGATTCACTCTTATTTCTTTTGGTTGTGGAATATAAGTTTATGAAGCATGAACTCATTTAGTACTTGTTTTAGGTTTTGGTTAAAAATTTTAAAGTTCACTCTAAGAGTGAGAAGTACAAATGTTCTTTTGTGTCTGAAATTTAGACCCACACCATTAGAGGCAATAGAAGTTTATTACAGGGAAATAGTTATGGAAAACTGATCCTTTCTCAACTGCAACTCTAATGCTTGATCCCTAAGCACCTTAATGGGAAGGAAAATGGTTCAAGGGAGTAAAGAGAGGCTGGTAAATTCACCATTGGGCAGGAAAAAAAGCCTAATTAAAGGAGCCTGTCAGTAAGGCAATAAAAAGCTTAAACATAGATTTGAAAAAAAAATGTTAAGGAAGCAGCATTTGATTTACTGTATTCTTTTAATTGAATAAAGACGTGCATTTCATGGTAGGGGCTTATGTGAGCTTTCTTCCTCCTGCTTCTGGTGTGCAAAATCAAAGGATTATTTATAGAGAATCATGGAGGCTTGAAAGAAAAGCAGAGACCAAAACTGTAAGGACCTTTTTAGAAGCAAGTTCCCTGGGGTTAAAGGCAAAAACGGAGATTTGTTGATCTAAAAGTAGGAAGGACTTTTGCAAATGATTTTCAATTATTTACAAACTTGCTTTTAGCTTCAAAATATATATTTCTCCTCTAAAGGAATCCATATAGGAAAATGCAATGTTTCAAGTGAAAGATGGAATTGCTCTTGTTGAATTGAGGAGGGCCTGTATTCTACAATTCAGCTTCCCTTTCCATCTCCGAGATGCCTTAGACTCTTTCCTAGGGCACTTAGTAGAAAAGCTTGAAAACCACAAGTCTAGGCCAATTTCTTTATTTTACAGTTGAAGAAACTGCAGCCCAATAAAGATGAAGTGACTTGGTCAAGGCTACATGTGTGGAGGCTGGGGCAGGGTAGAACACTTGTTGTCTAAGGAAACACAGAATGGGAGGTCCATTCCAGTTCTCAAGAGTGGGCTGTTGTCTAATGCTCAGAAATGAATTGTCCTAGGAGACACATGTGCTGGAAAATTAAGAGAATTTACCAGGATGGGTGCCTGGGCAGAGAGCAATGGGTAAGGGAACCCAAGAAGACTGCTCTGCCACGCGGTCCACAGTCTCAGGTTTTATGGTAACTGGGTTAGATTCCAGGTTGTCTTGGGCTTCCCTGGAGGCTCAGCTGGTAAAGAATCTTCTTGCAGTGTGGGAGACCTGGGTTCCATCCCTGGGTTGGGGAGATTCCGTGGTGAAGGGAGAGACTACCCTCTCCAGCATTCTGGCCAGGAGAAGCCCACGGACCCCATGGTCCATGGGGTCATGAAGAGTCGGACATGACTGAGCATCTTTCAGGTTCACCAGGTTGTCCTTGGCCAATCGCTCTGACTCAGGGTCTTTCCTGGTGGCACACGCCATCACTCAGCCACGAGGGATTCCAGCAAGATGATTCTGAGAGGTGGGTAGAACATATGGCCTGGAGCAGCCTCTCTTTGACCTTTCCCAAATTCTTCTGGTTGGTGGTAGCTTGTTAGTTCCAAATTCTTTACCAGGACCTCCTGTTTAAGATAACTCAAGAAGGAAGTTACTATCACACAAACTGACCTGGCCAGGATAGGCAGTTTCAATCAGTGCCCTTTTGTATTTTGCACAAACTATTTATTCAGCATACGAGGTGAAAACTTTGAATCTTTTTAACATTGCCAAGACTTCCTAAAGTCACTTAGCTGTTTATCCTTGTAGTTTGATTTAATAGAAATTGCCAATCATGGCATAATGCCAATATAAGAAAAGTGAAAACAACCTGCCTGTTAGGTACAGTAGATAGAAAGTGAGGATTCCTTTTCCCAAAGAACTTATGCTATTTATGGGAAAATAAAACAATACGACATGAAAGAGGGAGAAACAAAAATTCTGATGTTAAATTAAATTTTACTAATGCCTTTTGATAGAATTTCATTAAAGTGAATAAATGAGACAAGGAAGGTAAGGTGTTAAATGCTATACCTGAGATAGGCCTTGAAGGTAGTGTGGGGTGTGGGGCCTAAACAAAAGAAAATCACATGCATTGTTTTGAGATTGAAGAATAGCATCTAAAGTGTGAGATAATAAATGCTGAAACACTCCATATAATCAAATGTAGAATGTTGCCTTGGCTCTTTTTTAAGAATTATGAACAGTGTTGATTGATAATGCTACAGTATGGATTACTCTACCTGGCTGAAAATCCTTGTATGTTCCCTCACCATCAACAGGGTATTTTCAGGCTGAATAAAATGTTTTATCAACTTTGAAAGTGAATTAAAAAATATTTGTCATTGAATTCTTCAAATGAAAAATTGGATTTTTCTCTCTCTTTTTTTTTTTTAACCTTCAAGGTTACTTTTGCTTGGCAAAAACACAACATACTGCTCTTAGAAAAGTAGCTTGAAAAGATTAAAAGGTTCTTCATAGAACCTAAATTAGAATCCTCAAAAGTGTTCTTGAAATTTGAATAGATTTTACAAAATAACACCCTAATGACTTCAGTGTAAATAAATGAAAAATGAGAAGACTAAATTTCCTTCAAAAATATGCTTTTGCAAATTAAAAGTAAAAGTACAGTAGGAATAAATTTGTTTTAGATTTTAAGAGACGTTAAGTGGGTTTCTGTAAAAAAAATAATAATCATAATTCTGGAAATTCAGAGCCCCAATTCAGAAAATTTGTCCATTTTCAATCTATTTAGAAATGGATTTGGAAATATCCCCTTTCTACCCTACTTGAACTTTAACTACAGACGGAAACATGGAAAACTAAATATATAACCTCCTTTTTTATTTTTGATTTCAAAGTAACTCAATCAATGTAGACAGGTTAAAATGAATAATTTAGAAGTACTTATTCTATACCAAAGCATGTATTATTTTTATAGCTAATTCTCAATTATTTAGCTACTGTGAGTGTGTGTGTGTGTGTGTGTGTGTGTATATGCATGTATATGTAAGTGTGTATATATATATATATATATATATATATATATATATATATATATATACAGGAATTCTAAATTTTCTTTTCTGCAATGTTTTATTTAACAAAAATACATCTGTCACATTAGCGTTCCATTACAGAAAGCTTATCTGAAAACTTCTCAAAATTTTAAAGCAAAGTCATCCTAATATATGTTTTCCCCACAGTGCATTCAAAATGTGTCTGTCATTTTCTGAGGATCACAAAGAAGGCTTGTTGGTGTGCCCCTTTTCCATGAAGACTTGAAAGTGCTCTCAGTACTATAATGTTCAGTAACTGGGGGGTTTCCTTTCCAACAAAAGGTAAATTATCCACTAATGAAGAGAAAAATGTGAAAGTGCTACTTGCTCAATTGTGGCTGACTCTTTGCAACACCATGGGCTGTAGCTCGCCAGGCTCCTCTGTCCATGGAATTCTCCAGGCATGAATACAGGAGTGGGTAGCCATTTCCTTCTCCAAGGGATCTGCTTGATCCAAGGAGTGAACTTGAGTCTCTTTCATTGCAGACAGATTCTTTATCATGTGAATCACAAGGAAAGTTCGAAGGCAAAAATAGGCTCTATACAAAGGAAGGAAGTTTCTGCACTAATCATTTCTCCATAATTAATTAGGCATATATTAATTTCTGAGAAAGTCTCTTTTTAAAATTTACTTTTCTAGACATTTATTAAGAGGTGAGGAAACTGACTTTTACATTTATCTCACAAGTAATGCAATGTCTTTTATAGTCTTATATAGAGTTATATTTGCTCACTGGAAACTCCATTGCTGCCTTTCTCCTCCTGTTTGAGCATACGTCCCCACAACATAAAGTACAATAATTGTGTTTCTGAATATTAATTAGTTTTCCAGAAGGTGAAGATAAGAATATAAGAGTTATTTCCTCTAGGACTAAAATATTAATGTAAAAATTTCATCTGGCCAAACACTTAAAAGAATACAATTAATAAGAAACGACATGAAACAACAGACTGGTTCAAAATAGGAAAAGGAGTACATCTAGGCTGTATATTGTCTCCCTGCTTATTTAACGTATATGCAGAGAACATCATGAGAAATGCTGGGCTGGAGGAAGCACAAGCTGGAATCAAGATTGCCGGGAGAAATATCAATAACCTCAGATATGCAGATGACACCACTCTTATGGCAGAAAGTGAAGAGGAACTAAAAAACCTCTTGATGAAAGTGAAAGAAGAGAGTGAAAAGGTTGGCTTAAAGCTCAACATTCAGGAAACTAAGATCATGGCATCTGGTCCCTTCACTTCATGGGAAATAGATGGGGAGACAGTGGACACAGTGGCTGACTTGATTTTTTTTGGCTCCCAAATCACTGCAGATGGTGACTGCAGCCATGAAATTAAAAGGCGCTCACTCCTTGGAAGGAAAGTTATGACCAACCTAGACAGCATATTAAAAAGCAGAGACATTACTCTGCCAACAAAGGTCTGTCTAGTCAAGGCTATGTTTTTTCTAGTAGTCATGTATGGATGTGAGAGTTGGAGGGTGAAGAAAGCTGAGCACAGAAGAATGGATGCTTTTGAACTGTGGTGTTGGAGAAGACCCTTGAGAGTCCCTTGGACTGCAAGGAGATCCAACCAGTCCATCCTAAGGGAGATCAGTCCTGGGTGTTCATTGGAAGGACGGATGCTGAAGCTGAAACTCCAATACTTTGGCCACCTCATGTGAAGAGGAAAAGACCCTGATGTTTGGAGAGATTGGGGGCAAAAGGAGAAGGGGATGACAGAGGATGAGATGGCTGCATGGCATCACTGACTCGATGGACATGAGTTTGAGCAAACTCTGGGAGTTGGTGATGGACAGAGGCCTGGGGTGCTGTGATTCATGTGGTCGCAAAGAGTCTGACATGACTGAGTGACTGAACTGAACTGAACTTAATAGGAATCTGAGTAGAGATTAGGTGAAAAAAAGGACAATAAGCTTAAATAAATAAGTGATATGCTAAAAAGTTTGTAAGTATCTCAGTTCAGCATACTTTCAGACATTTTCATCATATCCCCTTGTTTAAGACACATAACCTTCTCTACGTTAATCAAAATTACATAGCTCATCTTCAAAGGGTTCATTTGGACACCTGGCACTTTTGATTAAGGGTTTTTATTTCAGTACTAAAGAACAATTGTCATCATTTACAAAAAAAAAAAAAAAAGTATTATAGTACTTTAAAGCCTAGAACATGGATTTGCATATCATATAAAGAATGGGGCCGGTTTTGGTCATTTAGATTTTCATGCCACGCCACTTCCTTCCTGATTTGTTGCAAGGCTACCACCATGAATGACACAGCTCCTGTGCCTAGTACCTATTCTCATTCCTATGAGAGCTCCTGTCTTTGAAGATGCTAAAGATCACATTGTATATTAGCTTCTGCAGTTGAAAAGGCCAGTGCAAAGCTGTAAACTGAAAGGTCATACCTGATGTGACTCAGAGAATGAAAATGGTTCAGTTGTTGCTAATTAAGTGATCACCCATCTTGTCAAATCTACATGCACTTTGAATATTATTTGGGAGTTGGAGTTCACCAAAGGAAAATCACAGTCTGCTCTGAGTATGTCTTTAGCCCAAAGTCCATGCTGAGTCTGAGCTCTGCTCGCCCTCGGATACAGACATGTGGACAGATGGAAACTAGCAATGCAGATCCTTCATGATTGTTCAAGTGCAGGCATCTAGGGATCCCTTAATATAGCAGAAGATAATCCTCAGAATGATTTTGTCATTCTGGTTGCTCTCTGATTGTCTTAGCAAAGATTTATGAGTCCTGTGGGGAAGAGAATTTTATTTCAGAAATCCTAAAACAAAATTAGTGTAGGTAAGAATGTGCTAATCACTCAGTAGTGTCTGACTGCTTGCAACACCAGGGACTGTAGCCCACCAGGCTCCTCTGTCCATGGCAGTCTCCAGGCAAGAATAATGGAGTGGGTGGCCATTTCCTTCTCCAGGGGATCTTCCTGACTGAGGGATCAAACCCAGATCTCCTGAACTGCAGGAGATTCTCTACCACTGAGCACGGAGGGCAGGAGAGGCCAAAGGGAATGGCAGACAGTGCCGATGGGCAGGGAGTAGATTTGATAAGCAAAGGCACTTAGAAAGGGGGCCTGTCTTGTGCCACTGCAGGGTGAGTAACTCTCCTCACCTTCCTGCCAGATTCTTTAAAGTTTGTATCGAGGTCTTACCAGGGTTCAGTCATGTAAACTGTCCAGGGGGTCTCAATCACACATTGCTTTCTCAAGGCTGAGTTTTTGTGGCGGCTTCTAGCTCAGGGGGAAAAAGGTGGAAGGTGCATTCCAAGGACAGGGGAGGGGATGAGGCGACTCTGATTGCCCCTGTCTGTCTTGTGGCTTAACTGGTGATCGTGTCCTCTCGATGACCTCCTCCAACAGAGAAATACTAAAATAGAAGCTTCACTAAAACCTTCCTAGGATGCTGGGAGCAACAGACTCGGGAGACCTGAAAGTGAGAGCTCTGTCAACTAACAAAAATGTCACTGGTAAATTTTAGGCCAAACTCGCAATGACATGGGCACCTCCAACATGGACCTCAGTAATTCAGAATCAGAACGGGCAAGGGGGGAAATTGGGGATTGCAAAGAAGTAACCTTCAAAGAGTTCTAAAAATTTCTAGGAGAAATAATCTTCGTAGGCAAGGGGATATCTCCAGACATGTAAAAATGTTTAGACATGTAGAAGGTTCAGATTCTTGGAATTCTGCAATGATGTAAAAAAATTTAGAAGTGATTCAGGTCAATTTCTTCATATTGGAGGTAAAAATAAAAAAATAAAAAAAAACAATGGTATTGATAGGTTAACTTTTTCAAGCCCCCATCCACTTACAACTGCAACTGGAATCTCTTCTAACCCTGAGTTTGTCTCACTGTATACCATTGGCTCTAGTAGAATATTCAACTCAACAAGTATTTGCTAAGCACCTTCTGAATCAATAGCATTAAGTCTTGTACTTAAGCAACTTTTTGCATCAAATGGTATAGTTTTAGAAGAAACAGAAATTTAAGAACTTCAAATTGTCCTGGTATGCAGAATGGCTCTTTATAATACTTTATGTTCCTAAAACAATGAAATCAGCTTCCTATGGTATTGAATCTTTTCCAGTGAGTAATTAAGGCATGGTAAAAATCTAGAAATGAAGTGTATGATGAAGAGGAAAGAAAAAAAAATGTATTCATACTTCAGCAGTGGGGGATATCAACAGTTGCAGAAAATTTCCATGTAAAACACATCACAGGACAGAAGAAAACTTGCACTAGGATAAAATTTGTTTTCCTTCTAAGGTATACCCTTTTATTTTCACCATGTACGTCCTAAATAAGAATTGTCCATAATGCTGCAATGTAAATTGTTCATTCTATCTTGGAAAGCAGATACCATTTAAATATTTATAATAACACTTGTTTCCAATTTGCACTGACAGGTATATCTTAAAGTTTCAGTCCAGATAACCACAATTCCACCAAGATGGCATAGAAAAACTACTTCATTCATTCATCTGCATTTTTGTGAAGCTATCTGTCATCTTTGTATTTCTAAATGGGTACATTGAAAAAGCTTTAACTATTTAAGTTTCAGGAATATTTAAAAGAAACAATTTTAATATTTCTTAGACTAGGTTATTTATCCCTGTTAATCTTTCCATTAATTTTTCCAGAACATCTGTTTGTGTACTCTCATTCAACCTTCTCTCTTTGTTCTCCTAAATGATCAGCCAAACTTGCATCTTTAGTTCATGACTTCCTCAGCAATGTCACCACAACTTTCACTTTTCCGTGGTGAGCCAAAGCCCAGTTTTCAGCCCACTTTTCCTCCATTGCCTTGTCTAGAGATGACATGTCACATAATTTATGAAAGTAAGACATCATTTAAAATCAACTTGGGGCTTTGAGGTCAAATATTACTGCTAATCTTTTTAGGCTCTGAGAGTTTCGTAACTTTAAAGTAAATCTGACTCATGTCATTTAGGAAAGATGGTTAAAAGCAGAAGATGTTTAACTCATGTGGCCACAGATGACAGGGATCAGATTTATCCTCACATATTATAACAGAGTTGTTATTCAGTAGCTCAGTTGTGTCTGACTGTTTGTAACCCCATGGACTGCAGCACGCCAGGTTTCCCTGTCCTTCACCATCTCCCAGAGTTCATATTATAAAACAGTAAAACTTATAAATGAGAGTTTTCAGATATGAACAGTAGATGGTGGATGACTGTCACCCCTGAAAAGGGGGAAACTATCAAAGTGCACATAATTTCCCCAGATTACTACTTAGACTCCATTTTCTAGACCAAAGAGCAGAATGGGAATCCAAACATAATACCACAAACTTGTTGAGTGGAAGTGAAAAGCTCAAAAGGCAGAGAGTGGAACAGCAGCCAGAATTTCCAGAGTAGAGTGTCACAGAGTGGAAAGTTGCATGAACAGAGGGAGGGCGAGAACCTTGAAACTGCAGCTGAATAATGACCTGTACCTGCATGAAACTGAACTCTCTGCTACTGAGGAAAGAATCACTTGCAGTAGGCAAAATGATTTCCAGAGTTCACACCAGGCTGGGAAGAATGTGAGTTCCAGTCAGTCAGAGAAGAAAGACCATATAATACACAGGGTCTCTCTACCTGCTCCCTCTAGGTCTTCCCAGTGCACCAGGTCCAAGCACTTGTCGCATGCATCCAACCTGGGCTGGTGATCTGTTTCACCCTAGATAATATACATGTTTCGATGCTGTTCTCTCGAAACATCCCACCTCGCCTTCTCCCACAGAGTCCAAAAGTCTGTTCTATACATCTATGTCTCTTTTTCTGCTTTGCATATAGGGTTATCATTACCATCTTTCTAATTCCATATATATGCATTAGTATGCTGTAATGGGTAGAGAGGGAGGCAGGAGGGAGGATTGGGATGGGGAACACAGGTAAATCCATGGCTGATTCATGTCAATGTATGACAAAACCCACTATAATATTGTAAAGTAATTAGCCTCCAACTAATAAAAATAAATGGAAATAAAAATACACAGGGTCTCATCTGATAGAATCTACTTTAGTAAGTAAAGTTTCTCTGTGTCCATCCTAAAAAAAGTTTACTTTAAAAAAAGAGTTCAAAAATATTAGACTCTAAGTAACTTCAGTGTGTCCACATTAAACATCAACAATATTTAATGTTCCATGACAAAATTCAAGATCCATATATATCAAATTCACTACATCTGGATCCATTCAAGAGTACTCAGACATACAACGAACCTGGAGTATACAACCCATACTACGGAAAACAAAGTCAATCCTATACTAAAAATCAAAGCTTCATAATAGCCTCAAAAGATGCAAAAAGAAGAGGTACAGTTAACAAAATTTAACACACATTTATAATAAAACTTTTTGAAAACTTGGAAGAGAAAGTAACTTCCTCAACCTATTAAAGCCATCTTTAAAAAATACAGAGCTAACATCAAACTTAGTGGTAAGATTGAATTTTTTTTCTCCTAAGATTTAGAACAAGAGATATATGCTACTTAATTCAATATTATAACTGGACATTCTGGCCAATAAAATAAGGCAAGAAAAATAAATAAAATTTTACATATTTGAAAGGAGGAAGTAAATTTGGTATTATTTGCAGATGACATGATAACAAGTCTTAAAAACATATCTATAAAAATCCCTCTAGAATTGGTAAATAAATTCAGAAAGGTCATAGGATATAAGATTAATACACAAAAAGTAATGCATTTTTTATGTAGCAATAGTGCACATTTGGAAATTGAAATTAAAAATGATATATTATAGATCAAATATAACAGTATTAAAACACAGCATCAAAATATAAAATGCTTAGGAATAAATTTAAAAAATTAATAAGACCTATATACTGAAAACTGGAAAATATTACAAAAGTGAGATTAGAAGTGTTTGTGGAGGAAGGTCCTTCTAAAAGGTCCTGTTTTTTTTTTTTTTCATAAAAGCAGTAACAACAGGGAAAAAAGTGAACCACAGGTCCATGAAAAGATGCTCAATGTTATTAGTCATTAGGAAGGCAAGGACTAATTTTGAATGAAATACTTTTTCACCCTCATTAGAATGATTACAGTAAAAGATCAACAGTGACAAATTTTTGGAGGACTTAGAGAAATTAGAACTACCATATATAATTGTAGGGAGGGTATAAAAAATGATGCAGCTGCTTTGGAAAGCAGTTTGGCAGCTCTTCAGAAAGTTAAAGGTCGAATTCTCAATTGCCATGTGACCCAGAAATTCTACCGAGAAAAATGTACTCAAGACAGTTAAATGTACATGTTTATACAAAAAGTTGTATGTGAATGCTCACATCAGCATTATACCTAGTAGCCAAATATATGAAACCACCCAAATGTTCAACAGTTTATTAATGGATAAACCATGTGTTACATCCATGCAATGGAACAGTATTCAGCAATAATAATAATAAGATATGCATATATGCAACCACATGAATGAAACTTTTAAATAGTATGTTAAATGATTACTTTATGCATATAAAATGCCTCAGTTCAGTTCATTCACTTAGTTGTGTCTGACTCTTTGAGACCCCAAGGACTGCAGCACACCAGGCCTCCCTCTCCATCACCAACTCCTGGAACTCGCTCAAGCCCATGTCCATCGAGTCGGTGATTCCATCCAACCATCTCATCTTCTGCCGTCCCCTTCTCCTCCCACCGTCAATCTTTCCCAGCATCAGTGTCTTTTCAAGTGAGTCAGTTCTTCGCATCAGGTGGCCAATGTACTGGAGTTTCAGCTTCAGCATCAATCCTGGCAATGAACACCTAGGACTGATCTCCTTTAGGATGGACTGGTTGGACCTCCTTGCAGTCTGAGGGACTCTCAAGAGTCTTCTCCAACACCACAGTTCAAAAGCATCAATTCTTTGGTGCTCAGCTTTCTTCATAGTCCAACTCTCACATCCATATATGACTACTAGAAAATCCATAGTTTGACTAAACAGACCTTTTTTTTTTTTAATTTTTATTAGTTGGAAGCTAAAGACCTTTGTTGGCAAAGTAATGCCTTTGCTTTTTAATAAGCTGTTTAGGTTTGTCATATTGTTCTTCCACTGAGCAAGCATCTTTTAATTTTACAGCTGCAATCACCATGTGCAGTGATTTTGGAGCCCTCCCCGCCCCAAAATAGATTCTCTCACTGTTTCCATTGTTTCCCTACCTATTTGATGTGAAGTGATGGGACTGGATGCTATGATCTTAGTTTTCTGAATGATGAGTTTTAAGCTAACTTTTTCACTCTCCTCTTTCACCTCATCAAGAGGTCTTTAGTTCCCCTTGGTTTTCTGCCGTAAGGGTGGTGTCACCCGCATGTCTGAGGTTATTGACATTTCTCCCGGCAGTCTTGATTCCAGTCTGTGCTTCATCCAGCCCAGCCTTTCTCATGATGCACTCTGCATGTAAGTTGAACAAAGAAGGTGACAACAGGCATCTCTGTGTTGTGCTCCTTTCTCAATCTTGAGCCAATCAGTTGTTCCATGTATTGTTCTAACTGTTGCTTCTTGACCCACATACACGTTTATCAGGAGAAATGTAAGATGGTCTGGTATCCCCATCTGTTTAAGTGCTTTCCACAGTTTGTTATGACCCACAGAGTCAAAAGCTTTAGAATAGTCGATGAAAAAGAGGTAGACTTTTTTTTTTTTTTTGAAATTTCCTTGCTTTCTCTATGATCCAGTAAATACTGTAAATTTGATCATTAGTTCATCTGCCTTTTCTAAGCCCAGCTTGGGCATCCAGCACTGAAGAGTACTACTCAGCACTTAAAAAGAATGAACTACAGATATGGCAATGTGAACATATTATTCAAGAATTTTGCAAAGCAAAAGAAGAGAGACTACATACCATACCAGTGTGGACTACATATGTAGGAGCTGATTAGACACATTGATAAGATTATAGACACAGAGATCTTGGTTATATAAAATTGTAGAAAAGTCAGAGCTGGAGATAAGAAGTAAATCTGTGGTTGTCATGGAGTGAGGATGAGGTGGGAGGATTCAAAGAAAAGATTTGTGAGGAAACTTGTGTGTCGATGAAATGTTCTATGCTACCCTGTATTATGGGAATTAAGTACAAGCCAGGGAGTGATTTTAAAAATTCTTGTAGCCATATTTTTAAAGGTAAGAAGAAAAAAATTATAAATAAATTAAATTACAGCATATGTTTGACATAACTGGATACATTTTGATACTTTGCTGCACTGGTGTTTCTAGTGCGGAAACATCTCATGCACTTGGATGCTACTGTAGTGAATAGTTTAGCTCCAAATCATTATTTTCGTGGTATCATTACCATACTCAAACTGGGATAGACTGACAAAGCTCATAAAATTGTGCACTGAAATGTATACATTTTACTGCCTGCAAATTACACATTAAAAAACTACCTAAAAAATGAACAAAATACAACAGCACAAACAGTGATGACAATGAATGATTCCTGTGTATACATTTAGAATATAAACAATATATTCATATACCCGTCTCTATCATCTATTTATCTATCTTGCATTTGTCAACACTCAAAAAGGAATCAAGTGTTTCAGAAACTAGATGTTCAGTATACAGAAAATCAGACCAATCAATCTGACTGGAAATCAGCACTGAATAACCATTGGAAGGACTGATGCTGAAGCTGATCATTAGGCCAATCATTTGGTCACCTGATGCGAAGACCCAACTCACTGGAAAAGAACCTGATGCTGGGAAAGATTAAGGAGGAGAAGGGGATGACAGAGAATGAGATAGTTGGATGGCATCACTGACTCAGTGGACATTAATTTGAGCAGACTCCTGGAGAAAGTGAAGGGCAGGGAAGCCTGGCATGCTACACAGTCCATGGGGTCAAAAAGAGCTGGACAGAACTCAGCTACTGAACAGTAATGCAGAAAGTCAGACAGAGTTATAAACAATGTACCTGGAATTCTTTTTTCCACAAGTGAGAAAGTGCTGAAAACTTGTTTTTCATTCTACTTTCTTGACTTTTTCTATATAAAGCACATAGTTTCTAAAACACTTGATTGACTCTTGAATGTTGAGAAATGCAAGACCTTAATGTGATCCAACATACACTGGAGAGAAGACAGTCAAAGAGTAGCAGTGTTCCCTTAAGGCACACATCTCCCATGATCAATATCAATGAAAGCAAAGAAACAAGGGCAAGGGAAAATAAGTAAATCCCTTTATTATGGATTCATTCTTCAACAGGATCTTTTCAGCTGACTGTTAATTTGAAATTCAAGGCAGAAATAAAAAATAGCATCTGGTCATGCAGCTGCAGATAAATGGATGCACGCCTGAGCCTCATTGCCCTAGGAGCTCTCTCCTTTATTTCAGTGACCTTCTGGGATAATTATGGTCACCATTTACAGAGCTTATTGATTAAGTAATTAATAAATGATGATAAACCCAGGCATTTCTAAGTGCAGGCATTGCAGCAGCAGAACAGGTATTGAATACTAACCTTCCACCTGGGTAACTGCAGTCAGAAGGAAATACAGGAAGTCCTAGCATTTGAAGAGTCTAAGCTGTAGTTGAGGAAATGGAAGAATTCCAGCCGTTTGCTTCATCTGCTCTTAGTTAGCAGTCTAAAGTGCTGCCCAAAAAGACATATCAAACTGTTATTTATCACACAAATGGGAAGATTGAAAACCCTCACCCTCCCACGCTTTTTCACACAGACTTTCTACATCTGTTCTCCATTATCTTTATTGTCCTTAGTATCCTGTTGTATATTGTTGGGAGTAATTTCTTCCTGAAAGTCCACAAAGTGAAACATTCTTTATCTCAACTTAAGGAGCAGTGTTCAGATTTCCCATAAAGATACATTTTAAAAATCCCCTCTATACTCTAAGATTTCTATTTTGTTCCATTGATCTATATTCCTGGCAAAAACCACTACAATATTGTAAAGAAATTAGCCTCCAATTAAAATAAATCAATTAATTAAAAAATAAAATCCAGTCTAGTTTATTTCTGTGTTTATTTGTATAAACATAGTAGACAGTGATACATATAAGCATGAGAGTCTATCTATGTTTCATACTGGTTTTGATTCACTTAAATATTATGCTTGTTGTGGAGATCTAAAAATTGAACTTAGTTTCCTGTTGGAGAATGTAGGTTAATACTAAAACATATGTATATTTTAAAAATCTTGATATTGAGAAATATTTTTATTTCTTCACATACATATTTTAACAGGATCAGAAAAATCTCACTGCATTATTATTCTTTATAATAGATATATAAATAAACAACAAAATTTAAAATGGTGACTTAATCTTTTAACAGAAAATAAGCACAATATATTATAACTTTGTACAGTGTCTAAGTTCTTAAATAGTATGTTTATAAACAATTTCCCCAGAACTACATGTGTATATACACAAATATTTGTATGCAAGCTATTTATGTATGTATGTATATATATATATATATATATATATATATATATATATATATACACACAAACACACACACATATGTTTATGAACATTAATGGTTATCATTAATTTACATACTTTTATTTAAGTTGGTTATTAAAACCATGACCAGTCAGTAGACTCGACTTCAATTTAAAAACAATAAATTATCAACAGAGAGACAATCTATACGTACTTATTCATTAGCTGGGTAATCATATACTTTCTCTCTATACACCAATGTACATTAAATCTATTCTTCCTATTGCATTATTGGACTATAAAGAAAGAGGAGCACCAAAGAACTGATGCTTTTGAACTGTGATGTTGTAGAAGACTCTTGAAAGTCCCTTGGACTGCAAGGAGATAGAACCAGTCCATCCTAAAAGAATCAGTCCTGAATATTCATTGGAAGGACTGATGTTGAAGCTGAAACTCCAATACTTTGGCCACCTGATTCGAAGAACTGACTCACTTGAAAAGACCCTGATGCTGGGAAAGATTGAAGGCAGAAGTAGGGCCTGACAGAGGATGAGATGGTTGGATGGCATCACTGACTCAATGAACATGAGTTTGAGTAAACTCTGGGAGTTGGTGATGGACAGGGAGGCCTGGCATGCTGCAGTCAGTGGGGTCGCAAAGAGTCGGACATGACTGAGCAACTGAACTGAACCTGAAGTGACCTGAATTGCATCATCTTGTTCTTTATATAATTTTAGAAACAAAGTTAATCAAGTAAAATACCAGCCTCCTCTAGTCAGTCCTGTCTGAGCCTTAATAATCAGAACCTATCAAGAAGAGCCACTGGATGGAAGTAGGAAGAACAGACGGTCTTTGTCCAGCACATTTTCCCCACAGCCAGCTCCAGACACAACGGAGCTCACCAGTTTTTTAGGGTGTGTTTTTCCTGCTAGCTGATAGCATGGTGAAGATTATCCTCAAATTCTCCCAAGTATCTGCTCAACAGAACAAATGAGCATTCCCTGTCCAAATGTCTAACCAATAATGGTTCTTTCCACTCAGATGAGTCCTTGTCTGAGAAATTGAAGAAATAATTAACTCTCTTACATGTATGTTGATGAGGCATCCTAAAGGCATAAAAATGCAAAAAAAAAAAAAAGACAAGCAAAGTCAAATTTGCTATCAGCTAACATCCAAACAGATGTTTTAAGTTTACATCTTTAAGCTCTGCAAGGGCTTCTCCCTCTTCTAAGAGACGGGCAATTCCTCCACAAAATGCAGGAGTCGAGCCAGAGCTTCCCCGCTGGCGAGGTTAGCATTGTTGGGAGGTTAGCTCCACCGCCTGGTGGGCGACAGAGGACGTGCCAGGCAATGTCCATCTCAACTGTGGCCGCGACATCTGGCAGGTGATCCTACACCAGCTTCTTTGTTTCTTTCCGAAGTCAGGTCATGACTGTTAACAGGATGATCGGATGAACAGTTTCTGTTTCCTTCTAGAGAAATATGAAGGCAGGCAATCTTCAAGCATCCTCACAACCACAGACAGTGGCGAGCATTTAGGAACTTGAAAAACCTCTTCAAGAGTGGAATTAAACTGCTCGATTATTTCTGCCCCTCATCCACCATTTAAAGATGTCTGTTAAAGCATATATATGGAGGGATCCAAAAAAACGGTACTGATGAACCTATTTGCAGGACAGGAATAGAGACCCAGACATAGAGAATGGGCTTGCGGACACAGGCCAGGATGAGAAGGTGGGATGAGCTGAGAGACTAGTGTGGCCAGTCACAGGAGCGCCGTGTGAAATGGACAGCCAGTGGGGACCGCGGCATACCACAGCGGTCAGCGTGGCGATGGCCAGGACCCCGAGGCCTGGGGCGGGGTGAGGGTGCCAGGACAGCTCAAGAGAAGGGGTTCATGTTTCTAGATAGCTGACGTGAGTTGCTGTACAGCAGAAAATACCACAGCATGGTTACTCAGCTACACTTCAAAAGGAATTGTAAATAAACAAAGCTGTCTGTCCAGAGGGATTTCCCTCCTCAGGGGACTGGGTCTTCGTGAGGCTCTGTCCTGCCCAAGCAGAGAATCCATGAAGAACATACAGAAGGGGCCCACAGGGGAGCTGGGCCAGACCCCCAGCCCCAGAAAGTCTCCCCCAGAAAGTCTCTAGCCAAAACCAGGCAACAAGAATTTGCAGATGAGTACTTGACCTTGGCCGGTTTTCTCTCTTCCACTCCAACATAGCAGAAACAAAAGAAAAGGAGGCTTTGAGCCAAGCTGGAGTTGAGGGCAGGCAAGGAGATAGGCACTGTATTAGATTTGTTTTCTGGACTTTTTTACATGTATGTGTTTATTTTTACTGAGACATAAATGACATATAGCATTGTATTCGTTTCAGGTATACAACATAATGATTTGATATCTGTAAGTGTTGCAAATTGATTGCCACAAATAAGTCAAGTTAACATCTATCACCAAACCTAGTTACAAGGCATTTTTTCCTTGTGATGAGAATTTTAATATCTATTCTCTTAGCAACTTTAAATTATGCAATATGCTATTACCTATAGTGCCATGCTGTGCATGGCATCCCCAGGGCTTACTTTATAACTGGAGGTTTGTACATTTTGATTCCCTTCACCCATTTAGCCAATGCCTACCACCCCTCTCTTTGGCAACCACCTGTTTGTGCTCTGTATATATAAGCTTGTTTTCTTTATTTCTTTTTTTTTTAACATTTTTATATTGAAAAGTATTCTGTAGGTTGTACATTCTGCTCAGATCTAAACATCTAAATGTCTTTAAGCTGGATACATAATTTGCCATTTAAACTGGGACTCCTTTGAAAGTAAGAGTAAGGGGTTGGTACAAATAATTAACACATATCAAGAGCTGACTCATTGGAAAAGTCCCTGATGCTGGGAAAGACTGAAGGCGGGAGGAGAATGGGATGACAGAGGACAAGATGGTTGGATGGCATCACCAACTCAATGGACATGAATATGAGCAAGCTCCGGGACATGGTGAAGGACAGTGAGGCCTGGTATGCTGCAGTCCATGAGGTCACAAAGAGTCAGACATGACTGAGCAACTGAACAAGAGCAATCAATATACAACAGTCATAAGCCATTATAATATTACTGCCATGCACACCAGAATGCATGGTCATCTTATCTTGTAGGAAGAAAAGGAAAAAAAAAAGTCTGTATTTGTAATCTATTCAGATGGTTTAAAAAATGATTGAACTTCACTTCCAGAAAAGTTACCCCAATGATAATTTGTTTTTGTTTAATAGTTTTAAGGGAATGGGGAAGTATAGTGCAGTACTAAAAACAGTGCCAAGTACATGCACCAGAGCTTGTGACCACATGCAATTTCCCCATTCCCTTAAAGCTGTCAAACTAAAAGCAAATCCATGTTTAGATAAGGAGAGACCTTATTTGAAGGCTGGTACAATAGTGGGAACTTGCCCATCTCAGGATCTGCAAGCATGACAAAGTCAAAGAGAACAAGATGTTTGTAGGGAGGGGGAAACAGGGCAGACAGGCATTTAAAGGAGAAACTGGACAGGTGAGGTGGGGGAGTGGACAGGTGATCTGGGAATACTTCTTACTGTGACCAGCCAGTTCTTAAGATTGGGGTGGGGGTGCGGGGTCTGCATTTTAGTGTTTGCTAGACTGGAGGAAAGTCATAGTGCAGGGGCCTGCGTGGAGAAGAGACTTGACAAAAGTTTGGTTTAGCCAGGCAGAGAATAGAGAACAGGCAATTCTGATTACTTGGTCAAAACATGTAAGGGGCACTGGACCAGAGCCTCCAGGTTCAGACTTCTGTCCATCTTCCGATATATATCTAGTCATTTTTCTTTAACCTAATCATGAAGATTTCATTCCTTCAGAAAATCCAAGGAGCTAAGATGACAAACCACCATGTACCCTCCACCCAGCTTAATAAACCTTAATATGTTGCTATGCATACTTCAAATATTTTTATTTTGTTTTAATAAAAAAGTAAAATCTTATACATACAGTTGCAACCCTCTCAGTGTAATACATTCTCTAACCTACTCCTGAAAAATAGAACTGTGATTTGATTTTTAATTTGCTGTCTTTTAATCCATGGATGCATATGTACAATCAACAGTATCACTTGCGTGTTTTAGATATTTTTATAAATGTTCTCATACTGTAGTGGTTATTATTCCACAACTTGGTTATTTTCACTGCACATTGTTCCATAATTTTGTACATTTGATTCATGTGGCTTTAGTTCATTAATTTCAATTGCAGATTAGAGTTATACTTCATGAACATTTCATAATATTTATGAATTCCTTAGAAGACATTCTATTTTGCCTGTAGCTTTTTTTATTATTTCAAATAATACTAAAATGAGCATTAGTTCAGATGTCTCTTTGGGTGATTGTGTAGCAGATTCTGAGGGCTTTATATATCCAGATTGTCAGGTGTGAGGGGTGATGTTATGTTACAATCCAGTGATCTGTGTAAGAGGTCTCCCTTGCCCCAATGTGTGCTGCACTTAGTCATTCAGTCATGTCCACTAGGCTCGTCTGTCCCTGGGGATTCTCCAGGCAAGAATACTGGAGTGGGTCACCATGCCCTCCCCCAGGGGATCTTCCCAACCCAGGGATTGAACCCAGGTTTCCTGCATTGCAGGCGGATTCTTTATCATCTGAGCTACCAGGAAGCCCTTGCCCCAGTACTATGGAATAATTGGAACTATAGGAGTCTTTGACAAATTAAGACACATGAAAGAGATCTCATTTTTAGAAATGCTGTTTTTTTTCTGTAAATTTTCTCTTCAGATATTTTGCACCAAAGATCATTGCACTCATCCTTCTCATTCTGCTATGCGACCATTGCTTGCATCTAATTCTAATATATGTAATATGTATATTTACTTATAAACAAATTTATAAACTTAAAAAGCAATTGTATTTCTTTATGTTTGGCTGTGCTGGGTCTTCTTGGCTGTGGGGGAACTCTCTAGCTGCGATGTGCAGGCTTCTTGTGATGGTTCTCTTATTGTGGAGCACGGGCTTCAGGACACGCCAGCTTCACAGCTGTGGGTCCCGGGCTCTAGAACACAGGCTCAAAAGTCGCGGTGCAGGGGCCCAGATGCTCCATGGCATGTGGGGTCCTCCCCAACCTGGAGTCGGATAGGAGTCTCCCTCATTGGCAGGTGGACTCTACCACCGAGCCACCAGGGAAACCCAGCAGATTTATAACTTGTAACATTCATTTATCACCTCAATTACATTGAGGCCATTATTGTTATAATCTTTTTTTAAATTTATTTGAATTTACCCTTTGATTTAATTAGGCTAATGGACTTCCCTGGTGGCTCAAACACAAAACATCTGCCTACAATGCGGGAGACCCGGGTTCGATCTCTGGGTTGGGAAGATCCCCTGGAGAAGGACATGGCAGCCTACCCCAGTGCTCTTGCCTGGAGAATCCCATGGACAGAGGAGCCTGGTAGGCTACAGTCTACGGGGTCACAGAGTTGGACACAACTGAGCGATGTCAATGTGTACATTTAAGCGTGTCCTTTAGTTGAATGCATAGGTGCACGGTTATATAATTCTGCTAGCTATTTATCTATCCATCTAATCTCTCTATGGGAGAAAAACATGTCAATAGCCTCAGATATACAAATGACACCACCCTTATGGCCGAACGTGAAGAGAAACTAAAGAGCCACTTGATGAAGGTGAAAGAGAAGAGTGAAAAAGTTGGCTTAAAACTCAGCGTTCAAAAAACAAAGGTCATGGCATCTGGTCCCATCACTGCATGGAAAATAGATGGGGAAAGAATTGAAACAGTGAAAGACGTTATTGTCTTGGTCTTCAGAATCTCTGCAGACAGTGACTGCAGCCATAAAATTAAAAGACGCTTTCTCCTTGGAAGAAAAGCCATGAACAGCCTAGACAGCATATTAAAAAGCAGAGACTGCTTTGCCAACACGGATCCATGTAGACAAAGCTATGGGTTTTCCAGTAGTCATATGTGGATGTGAGAGTTGGACTAGAACTCTGAAGAATTAATGGTATTGAGCCATGGTGTTGGATAAGACTCTTTAGAGTCTTTGTAGTCCCTTAGACTACAGAGATCAAATGAGTCAATCCTAAAGAAAATCAACTCTGACTATTCATTGGAAGGCCTCATGATGAAGCTGCAACTGCAATACTTTGGCCACCTGATACACAAAGAGTCAACTCATTAGAAAAGACCCGACCCTGATGTTTGGAAAGATTGAAGACAGTAGGAGAAGAGGATGATAGATTATGAGATGGTTGGATGGCATCACTGACTCAGTGGACATGAGTTTGAGTAAGCTCCAGGAGATGGTGAAGGACAGGGAAGCCTGATGTGCTGCATGGGGTCCCGAAGAGTCAGATACAATTGAACAACAACAATCTCTCTTTTGGAGAGGGAATATTAACCCACTTCAGTATACTTGCCTAGCGAATTCCATCAACAGACCATTGTCCGACACTGAGAAAATAACACTTTCACTTTAATCTCTCTGTCATGCATCGATATGTAGGTAAGCAAATATTATTTTTTTTTATTTTATCAGTGTTTTAATTTATTTACTATACTCTTACCAAATTTTGTTGCAACTGTAACCTTTGGAGAGACATACTGTAATGTCCTATGTTTGCAGATTCTGTTCGATCAGTTCAGTCGCTTAGTCCTGTCTGACTGTTTGTGACCTCATGGACTGCAGCATGCCAGGCCTCCCTGTCCATCACCAGCTCCTCAAGCTTACTCAAACTCATGTCCATCAAGTTGGTGATGCTATCCAACCATTCTGTTGGTTTCCACTTATTGTTTTGATGTTTTATTTTTGAAGCTATGCTTTTAGATGCAAAATGTTGATGACTTTTATTTTTTCTTGATGAATATTTTCTTTAGTGACTCTACTTTTATTAGAATTCATACACTTACATTCTTTTTCTTAAAATCTGTTATTGCTTCTACTATTACAGCTTTCATTTGACAATTTCTTGGCAAATATTTTTTGATTCACCTATTTTTAGACTTTCTATCTGCTTTGATTTAGGATTTTTTTGAGCAACCTATCGTTTCACTGTTTTTACACAAAAATGTAAACTCTGTTTTTAACAGATCTTTCATCTATTTTAATTTATATAATAAATAAATGCAATTTTTTATGTATTCTGACTCACATATATTGTCATATAGAGCACTTTCTCTTGTCCAGTGGGATGGTTTTTAAATAACTGCTGCCTCTTGCAGTGCTGTTTACCATGGTGTGCCTTCCCGTGAGGTATTTTCTAGTTGCCCTAATATCACTCTTGCCAAGTGAGTTTATTTCACCCTGAAATTTGAGAGAAAGTAAGAGCCATCATCTCAGCAAAAAAGCATTAGAGGACACAGTGTGATTTGCCATGACCTCTTCACCCCCTGTCCCAAGACTGGAGATTCTCAGTTAGAAGCTCTTCCAAGAGCCTGAGTCCCACAGTGAAGACTAAATGCAGCCTGAACAAGCTCAGTTCACAGTAGACATTTTTGGGGGTACAGGGTGGGTGTACAAAAAACATGCCTTTAATGCTAGAAACTACTGGGATATGGGGGCCATGCTTTGGCATGACAAAACCACTCAGGAAACCTGACTGGCATCATGATACTTCTGATTCCATGTTTTCCCATCATGTCCATCCTTCATTTGGTCAATGCTTGAAGAGACAAGGTTTTCTATTTTCCCTTTTCTTTAACTCTACCTGTAGAGAAGCCTCAAATTACATTTACAAACTTTCCAGTGACTGACTCTAAATTTTCAGCCCACAAGGAGCTTAGCAAGCATTAGCAAGCATATCCACCTATTGATCACTCCCCCCCATAATCGTGGTATTCCTGGCCTGATGTTTAAATTATCTTTTATTACCCTATATGTTGTTTGTTCTGGAGCTTTTTTTGGCTGCACTGTGTTGCGTGTGGGATCTTAGTTCCCCAACCAGAGATCAAACCGTTACCTCCTGCAGTAGAAGCCTGGAGTCTTAACCACTGGTCCACCAGTGAAGTCCCAATTAACCTTTGTTTTAAATCATGCATAACAATCCTTACTTTCTTTTTTTTTTTAAGTCAGTAATTTATTAAATATACCAGCATATTTTACAGAAAGCTTATTTTCACTTCTGATTATCTTTCTCCCTCTGGTTTACTGCTTCTTGTCTGGTGATTCTCTGGTCCTTTGAACTTCATTTGCCTCTGGGTCTTCTGAGTAGAACTAAGTATTATAATAACTGGTTGTGGTTCTTGCCCCCACGTGGCCATGTGAACCATTGCAGGGCCATTCAAGAGGCAGCAGGGAGCTCTGCTCAAGTCTTTATTCACCTACTCGTGAATCTTGTGTTCCCACATAAACCTGAAGCCCAAGACAGGTGTTATACTGTGTCTTTCTCCAAGCTAGGGCCACCGGAACACACAGAATGGTCATATATCTTGAGGGTAGAACAAAAACTTCCAGCCTTGTAGCTACTCAGAGAAAAGAACATGTTTCCTCCCTTCTAAAAGACTGTCAACCCTCCACCCCCTAATCCAACTTACACTTAAGGGGAGAAATGCTTTCTAATTTCCCTAAAGTTCTTCTATAGTTTAAAGCAAACTGGTTTCCACTTCCTCTTCGCAATTTGCATTCTTGTCATTCCTTCCCTGGTGGCTCAGACCGCAAAGAATCTGCCTGCAGTGTGGGAGACCTAGTTTCGATCCCTGGGTTGGGAAGATCCCCTGGAGTAGGAAATGGCAACCTGGAGAAATGCATGGACAGAGGCGCCTAGGAGGCTATATAGTCCATGGGGTTGCAAACGGTTGAACACAACTGAGTTTTTTACCAACACTTTGAATTTCACTTCAGACCCTCAGTTGCCATTTCCTGCAGCTCGACGCAACTCTGAGACTTTCTTTTGTCCTTGGAAATATGTCTTTTCTGAGGCTGGTTTTGGTTGCTTAGCTTCTATTTAGAACAGACCAAGTACCTCTTCCTATCATTTACTACTATGATCATAGGAATGATTGAATTCTTACAAAATTCCTCTTTAAAGCAGTGCCCCCACCCTCTCTCTGATGTGGTGTCTTCATCCTTCTCCTTTTGTGAAAGAACCATTCACCCCACGTGAGAAAAGAGGCTACTTTTGTTCACTTTTTACAGGGTGTAGGTTTAGTTATCTTTGCTTTAGCCTGATGTCAATAGGGCTTTGTCTAAGCCAAGGGGGCTACAAGCTGGGTTGGATGCTAGTCCCATGAAATAGGGAGTGATGCCTCAAAATCCAGTTGATTTTATCCAATGCCTATAACCAAGACTATTTTCCTACTGAGTTAACTAGGCAAACACCTCATTGCAGCAAGTATTCATTTAATTGTGAAGAAGACAAACTTCTTACATAATGAAAGCCTGTCACTCCTCTAATCAGCATGGCTTGTTGCTCTTTCCCTCTCCTTCAGCCCTCCCTTTTTCTCTCATCCTTCTCTCTCTCCCCTGCATCATGTACATGGGAAACGCAATACTGGCAGTTACTGTGGCTAAAGGACTGTTTCCTCACCCCAGGCTTGCTTTCATTCCAAGGCTCCATATTATCTAAGAGTGTCTTTGGCTGGCCAGCCTGGGGCAGATGGCACAGCTTCCCAAACAACCTTTCTAGTACTTGGGATATTCAACAGCTGGATATTCCCTGTCCTCTGTGGGTGGTGGTCCATATTGCTTCAAAACAGATAAGGAAACTATTGGATACAATTTTCATATCCATCTTTTCTATACTTCTCTCCTATAGTACGTCCCATTTTGCTATTCCTTTGTTTTCATGTTCTCTATTATTTATGTTAGACATTGTTGTGATTCCTCTATTCCCAAACTTGTGGCAGATCTTATCTCAATTGCTTATCCTAACCAGGTTTAATTTAAACACTGAATTTAGTGCAAGCTCAGGTCTTGCCTTTTGGAATTATCCGGTAAAGATAAATCAAAGATTTTTCTTAAAAATCCTTGGCATATAAGGAATGCTTTCTTTTAACATTGCCTTCATTTTAGTTCCTACAAATTCTTTAGCTTTGACCGTCTATTTTGTGCCAAACTGTGCCTCTCCTAGTCTTAATGCAGTACCCTTACTTTGGGGGACCTACATCTGATCTGACTTCTGATGTCTGCTGCATAACACCCTTAATCTTCAGTTGCTCCTCTCACCATGTCAGGGCTGAAAATTCTATTTCCTGTTAGGAAGGAAGAATCTCCTATCTCAGAAGGATAGAAGTAGTCCAGCAGGAACCAGAATAAAAGTACTCCCTGCTAATACCACTCTTGAAGCAAGAACATAACTACTTTAAAAAAATTTTTGACAGTTTCTATAAATCAGAAATTAATTTCGGTAGTCACGAAAAACCCAGTTCTTCATAGCCCAGAATAATAGCTGTCTTGTTTATTTATATCAAATTTATTAGTAGTATGCCCATAATACATTACTTATGACACTGTGGTAAAAATAAAAGGAAAAAGTGATTCTGTATATTTGTTTTCTATTGCTGTGTGACAAATTACCAAAAATGTAGAAGCTTTAAAAGAATTCTCATTTATTCTCCCAGTTTGGGTCAGAATGCTGTGTGGGATTGGCTGGGTTTTCTGCTGAGGTCCTTACACAGCCATATTTGAGACCCCGTCTAGTTTGGGATCTGACTGGGGTCTCTGGAGAATGCACTTCCAAGCTCATTCAGGGTTTTGATGGAATCCATTTCTTATAGCTGTGAGTCGAGGTTCCCATTGCTCTGTGGGCTGCTGTCTGTGCACTTCTTGCTTGTCCTAGGGACCACCTATATTTCCTTCATCTTAAACCAGAAGCAGAATGTCTGAGATCATCTTATTCTTGAAATCTCTCCACCAGTATGAGAAAACTTTCCTTTTAATAGACTTGTGTAATTAGGTTAAGTTTATTAGAATGTGGAGCAGGAAATGGCAACCCACTCCAGTGTTCTTGCCTGGAGAATCCCAGGGACGGGGGAGCCTGGTGGGCTGCTATCTATGGGATCGCACAGAATCGGACACGACTGAAGTGACTTAGCAGCAGCAGCTACTAGAATAATTAACTGTTGAAAATTAAAATGATCATAGAAATAACACCAGAGAGCAAATGTCATGGAGGTTGTCATAAAATTCTACTTGACACAATTCATCCAGAGAGCATAAATTCACTGAATACATCCTCTATGGACTATATTCTGATTTTCTGTTAAAGACAGCATAGGAAGACGAGCAAGATGAGGAAAGGATATCACGAAGCAAAAATTATGATCAACCAACATCTGTGCATCTAAAGATGCAATAAAATAAAGACTAAAAATATATTAGTAGATACTGTTTTCATTCCCTTTGGATATATACCCAGAAATAAGATTGCTGGGTCATATGGTAGTTCTATTTTTAATATTTTGAAGATCCTCCATACCATTTGCCTTAGTAATGATATTAATTTATATTCCCTCCAATAGTGCAAAAGAGTTCCCTTTTCTTCACATCCTTACCAACACTTGTTATCTCTTGTCTTTTGATTACAGTTATCCTAACAGGTATGAAGTGTGAGGTGCCTGCACTCCCATGTTCATGGCGAGATCATTCGCAGTAGCTAAGATACGGAAGCAACCTAAGTGTCCATCAATTGATGAATGGAGAAAGAACATGTGATGTATTGATATATACATATATATATAATGCAATATTATTATATATATGGACATTTATATATAATATATATATATATATATATATATTATATATATATATATTACATGGCTATGAGAAAAGATGTCCTGCCATTTACAACTATATGGGTGAAAATGGAGAGCACTATGATAAGTGAAATAAACCAGATAGAGAAAGAAAAACATCATTTAATATTGCTTACACATGAAATCTAAAAAAAAAAAAAAAAAGACAAACTCATAGAATGATGCTTACCAAAGGCTAAGGGCAGGGTAATTAAGGGTTGGTTAAAGTTTACAAACTTCTAGTTCTAAGGTAGATAAGTTCTGGAGACCTAATGTAGAGCATGGTTAATAACATGTTTTATGTACTGAAAAGTTGTTAAGAAAATATATCTTTAATGTTCTCATCACCAAAATGAGGTAATTATGTGACATGATGTATGGCTCAGCAGGTGAAGAGTTCACTGCAATGCAGGAGACATGGGTTCAATCCCTGGGTCAGAAAGATGCTCTGGAGAATAAAATGGCAACCCACTCCAGCATTCTTGTCTGTGGTCCATGAAACCCCATGGACAGAGGAGCCAGGGGGCTACAGTCCAAAGTGTCTCAAAGAGTCAAACACAACTAAATGACTAGAAATACACACATAGCAATCATTTTGAAAAATGAAAATGTATCAAATCAATACCTCATGTACCTTAAACTGCCACAATGTTATATGTCAAGTATATCTCAATAATCCAAATTGAGAAAGGAGCACGTCAAGGCTGTATATTGTCACCCTGCTTGTTTAACTTACATGCAGAGTGCATCATGCAAAATGCTGGGCTGCATGATGCACAAGCTGGAATCAAGATTGCCAGGAGAAATATCAATAAGCTCAGATATGCAGATTACACCACCATATGGCAGAAAGCAAAGAGGAACTAAAGAGTCTCTTGATGAAAGTGAAAGAAGAGAGTGAAAAAGTTGGCTTAAAAATCAACATTCATAAAACTAAGATCATGGCATCCTATCCCACCACTTCATGACAAATAGATGGGGAAAAAATGAAAACAGTGAAAGCTGTTATTTTGGGGGGCTCCAAAATCACAGCAGATGGTGACTGCAACCTTGAAATTGAAAGATGCTTGTTCCTTGGAAGAAAAACTATGACCAAAATAGATAGCATATTAAAAAGCAGAGATATTACTTTGCCAACAAAGATCCATCTAGTCAAAGCTATGTTTTTTCCAGTAGTAATGTATGGATGTGAGAGTTGGACTATAAAGAAAGCTGAGCACCAGAGGTTTGATGCTTTTGAACTGTGATGTTGGACAATACTCTTGAGAGTCCTTTGGACTGCAAGGAGATCAAACCAGTCCACCTTAAACAGAATCAGTCCTGAATATTCACTAGAAGGACTGACCCTGAAGCTGAACCTCCAACAGCTTGGTCACCTGATGCTAAGAACTCACTCATTGGAAAAGACCCTGATGCTGGGAAAAATTGAAAGCAGGAGGAGAAGGGCCCAAGAGGATGAGATAGTTGAATGGCAGGACCAGCTCACTGGACATGAGTTTAAGTAAGCTCTGGAAGCTGGTGATGGACAGGGAGGCCTGGCATGCTGCAGTCCATGTGATCACAAAGAGTAGGACATGACTGAATGACTGAACTGAGCTAAACTGATATCTCAATAAAGCTGGAAAAATAAATTAAAATTATAATAGCAGATGAGTAAAACATGAAACTGATATCAGAGGTCTTTAGCCTACCCAGAAAAAGAGAATGTAAATAGTGGCATGTAACAACATTTGTAGGTGCCATGAAATTACTAAGTGCAGGATTGTAGGTTAGCTTAAAGGAGAGGCAGCTCCATTCTGTTAAGTCTATCAAGGACCTGCTAAATCATCAAGAGTTTCCCAAAAAAGGCCACATACACTTGAATTATGAGTAAGTTATCAGGAAGTTTGCAAAGTAGCAAGGACATTCTATGACAAGGAATTTGCATAAGCAAGTTGGAGGTAAGATATATATTGACCTGCTTGCAGAAACTAATGAGCCATACAAGAAAGTGAAGATGATATAATAATTTACTTAAATTACTGTTGGAGTCTCCATGAATCATTACCCATCCTTTGATAAAGAACAACAATAAAGATGGAAAGTCATTAGTTGACATGGCATTTCTTGTCTCAAAATCCATCAGTGGCCCAATGCTTCTTTTGGTATCAAAACTAAACCTTTTCTGCCCAACAATGAGATTTTAATAATACCCCATTATACCCTAATAAGAACACTTAGAATTTTTATGCTTACAGAAAGATCCCATCTTCTAATTGGTATGATTTATACTGTACTAAGACGTGTTTCCACACATCAAATTACATAGTCTCAAACTTTTTCTCTGCCCTGAAGTACCCAGTTTACTTATCTCTCCTTGCTCATTTTCTGCTCTTTATGGCATAATTCATATTTCTATTCTACAAAGCCTTCCCAGTTTTCACTGATTTTCCCACTTTTCAAATTTGTTTCTAAATTTCAAATTTTTTAATTTCATGAAACATTTATTACACATAATTAGAACTTCAATAGATACTTTACAAAAAATAAACTTTTTTTAAGAGTAATTTTAGGTCCATAGCAAAATTGAGTGACAGGTACAGATATATCCCATATATCACCCCACCACACACATTCATAGCCTCCCCAGTACCACCAGAGTGGTACATTGATTTAAAGTGACACTGACACATCAGTTCACTTCAGTTCAGTAGCTCAAGTCATGTTTGACTTTTTGTGACCCCATGGATAGCAGCATTCCAGGCTTTCTGTCCATCACAAACTCCTGGAGCCTATTCAAACTCATGTCCATCAAGTCAGTGATGCCATCCGACCATCTCATCCTCTGTTGTCCCATTTTTCTTGTGCCTTCAATTTTTCCCAGCATCAGGGTCTTTTCCATTGAGTCAGTTCTTCTCATCAAATGGCCAAAGTATTGGAGTTTCCGTTTCAGCACCAGTTTCAGTCCTTCCAATGAATATTTAGTACTAATTTCCTTGAGTATTGACTGGTTTGTTCTCCTTGCAGTCCAAGGGACTCTCAAGAGTCTTCTCCAACACCACATTTTAAAAACATCAATCCTTTGGCACTAAGCTCTCTTTATAGTCCAACTCTCACATCCATACATGACTATGGGAAAAACCATAGCTTTGAATAGATGGACTTTGCTGGCAAAGTAATGCCTCTGCTTTTTAATATGCTGTCTAGGTCATAGCTTTTCTTCCAAGGAGCAAACATATTTTAATTTAATGTCTGCAGTCACCATCTGCAGTGATTTTGAAGCCCCCTCAAAACAAAGTCTCTCACTGTTTCCATTGTTTCTCCATTTGCCATGAAGTGATGGAACAGGATGCCATAATCTTTTTCTGAATGTCGAGTTTTAAGCCAGCTCTTTCACTCTCTTCTTTCACTTTCATCAAGAGGCTCTTCAGTTCTTCTTCACTTTCTGCCATAAGGGTGGTGTCATCTGCATATCTGAGGTTATTGATATATATCCCAGAAATCTTGATTCCAGCTTGTGCTTCCTCCAGCCCAACATTTCTCATGATGTACTCTGCATATAAGTTAAATAAGCAGGGTGACAATATACAGTCTTGAGGCACTCCTTTTCCTATTTGGAACCAGTCTGTTGTTCTCTGTCCATTTTAAACTGTTGCTTCCTGACCTGCATACATATTTCTCAGGAGGCAGGTTAGGTGATCTGATATTCCCATCTCTTGAAGCATTTTCCACAATTTGTTGTGATCCACACAGTCAAAGGCTTAGGAATAGTCAATAAAACACAAGTAGATGTTTTTCTGAAACTCTCATGATTTTTTGATGAGCCAACAGATGTTGACAATTTGAGCTCTGGTTCCTCTGCCTTTTCTACGCCCAGCTTCCATATCTGGAAGTTCATAGTTCATATACTGTTGAAAGCTGGCTTGGAGAATTTTGGGCATTGCTTTGCTAGTGTGTGAGATGAGCGCAATTGTGTGGTAGTTTGAACATTCTTTGGCATTGCCTTTCTTTGGGATTAGAATGAAAACTGACCTTTTCTAGTCCTGTGGCCACTGCTGAGTTTTCAAGTTTTGCTGGTTTGGCATATTGAGTGCACCACTTTCACAGCATTATCTTTCAGGATTTGAAATAGCTCAACTGGAATTCCATCAGTTCCACTAGCTTTATTCATAGTGATGCTTCCTAAGCCCCATTTGACTTTGTATTCCAGGATGTCTGGCTCAAGGTGAGTGATCACACCATCGTGGTTATCTGAACCATAAAAATCTTCCTAGTATAGGTCTTCTGTGTATTTTTGCCACCTTTTCTTTATATCTTCTGCTTCTATTACGTCTGTACCATTTTGGTCCTTTATTGAGCCCATCTCTGCATGAAATGTTGCCTTGGTATCTCTAATTTTCTTGAAGAAATCTTTAGTTTTTCCCATTCTATTGTTCCCCTCTATTTCTTTGCACTGATCACTGAGGAAGGCTTTCTTACCTCTCCTTGCTGTTCTTTGGAACTCTGCCTTCAGATGGATATATCTTTCCTTGTCTCCTTTGCCTTTAGCTTCACTTCTTTTCTCAGCTATTTTTAAGGCCTCCTCATACAACCATTTTGCCTTTTTGCATTTCTTTTTCTTGGGATGCTCTTGATGACTACCTCATTTACATTATCACCAACCTCTGTCCATCATCCTTTAGGCATTCTATTAGATCTAATCCTTTGAATCTATTTGTCATTTCCTGAGTATAATCATAAGAGATTTGATTTAGGTCATATCTGAATAGTCTAGTGGTTTTTGCTACTTTCTTCAATTTAAGTCTGAATTTTGCAATAAGGAGTCCATTATCTGACGCACAGTCAGTTCCTTGTCTTGTTTTTGTTGACTATACAGAACTTCTCCACCTTTAGCTGTAAATAATATAATCAATCTGATTTTGGTATCGACCATCTGGTGATGTTCATGTGTAGAGTCTTCTCTTGTGTTTTTGGAAGGGGGTGTTTCCTATGACCAATGCATTCTCTTTGCAAAACTCCGTTAGCCTTGGCTCTGCAAATTTGCCTGTTATTTCATGTACCTCTTAACTGCCTACATTTGTATTCCAGTTCCCTCTAATAAAGAGGACATTTTTTTTTGGGGGGGGTGTTAGTTCTAGAAGGTCTTGTAGGTCTTCATAGAGCCATTCAACTTCAGCATTTTTAGCATTAGTGGTTGGGGCATAGGCTTGGATTACTGTAATATTGAATGGTTTGCCTTGGAAATGAACAGAGATCACTCTGTTGTTTTTGAGATTGCACCCAAGTACTGCATTTCAGATTCTTTTGTTGACTATGAGGGCTATTCCATTTCTTCTAAGAGATTATTGCCCACAGTAGTAGATATAATGGTCATCTGAGTTAAATTCACCCATTCCAGTCCATTTTAGCTCACTGATTCCTGAAAGGTCAATGTTCACTCTTGCCATCTCCTGTTTGACCAATTTCAATTTATCTTGATTTGTGGAATTAACATTCCAGGTTCCTATGCAGTCTTGTTCTTTAAAGCATCAGACTTTACTTCCATCACCAGTTGCATCCACAACTGGGTGTTGTTTTTGCTTTGCCTCTGTCTCTTCATTCTTTCTGTGGTTATTTCTCCACTGATCTCCAGTAGCATATTGGGCACCTACCGACCTGGGGAGTTCACCTTTCAGTGTCCTATATTTTTGCCTTTTCATATCGCTCATTGACATACCATAAGCACCCAAAGTCCATAGTTCAGATTAGGAGTCATCCTTGGTGCTGCACATTCTGTGGGCTTGGACAAATATTTAATGACATGCATCCACCATGTTAATATTATATAGAGTAGCTTCACTGCTCTAAAAATCCTTTTGTTGTTGTTTAGTTGCTCAGTCATGTCCGATCCTTTGCGATCCCACACACTGCAGGACACCAGGCTTCCCTGTCCTTCACTATCTCTCAGAGCTTGCTAGAACTGATGTCCATTGAGTCAGTGATGCCATCCAACCATCTCATCCTCTGTCATCTCCTTCTCTCCTGCCTTCTATCTTTTCCAGCATCAGGGTCTTTTCCAATGAGTCAGCTCTTCACATCAGGTGACCAAAATATTGGAGCCCAGCTTTAGCATCAGTCTTTCCAATGAATATTCAAGACTGATTTCCTTTAGGATGGACTGGTTTGATCTCCTTGCAGTCCAAGGGACTGTCAAGAGTCTCCACAAATGCCACAGTTTGAAAGCATCAGTTCTAACCTCCCAATATCTGCCTTTAACCCTGTCAATCAATGATCTGTATACTAACTTTCTAACTGGATGACAGTTAATGTTTACCCTTGTAAGACATATGTATCTTTACATATAAAGTGTCAGCTACCAGATTTTCACATCTCCAGACTTTGCAAGGTCATCTGGTTTGAATGCCCAATCCGTGATTGATAGTGCCCTTTGGATGTCCACAGGTATCCTAATGGTGTTTAGCTCCAATAGTTACTTAGTTAATTTTTTAGTGTTAGTCATAAAGTCATGTCCAACTCTTTGCAACCCCATGGTCTGTAACCCACCAGTATCCTCTATCCATAGGATTCTCCAGGCAGGAATACTTGAGTGGGTTATCATTTCCTCCTTTAGTATCCAATTTTAATTGAATTTGTAATCTTGTTTATATCTCTAGTATATATCATCTGCTTTCCATAAAATATCACTCTCAAACTATATCTCGCACTAATCTGTTTATTTTTTGGCCAAATGTTAATAAACATTCTGGTTAAATGGGGAAGATTTACATTTAAAACAATCATATAAAATTAGATTTTAGTGCTTGTATGTATTGGAGTTATGGTTTTCTCTGGGTATTTGCCCAGGAGTGGGATTGCAAGGTCATGTGTACCCCAATGTTTATTGCAGCACTATTTACAGTATCCAGGATATGTAAGCAATCTAAATGTCCATCAATGGAGGAATGGATAAAGAAGATGTGGTACATACAGTGGATATTACTCAGCCATAAGAAGAACAGAATTGTGCCATATAAAAACAGATGAATGAGCCCAGGTGCTGCCATACAGAGTGAAGCAAATCAGAAAGAGAAGAAATATATATCATATATTATATATGCAGAATCTAGAAAAATGCAACAGATGAGCCCTTTTGCAAAGCAGAAGTAGAGACACAGATGTAGAGAATAAACATATAGATGCCAAGGGGGAAGAGAGATGGCGGGTTGAACTGGGAGACTGGGACTGACGTATATACACGGCTATGTTTAAAATGGGCTTCCCTGGTGGCTCAGACCACAAAAAAACTGCCTGCAAGGCAGGAGATGTGAGTTCGATACCTGGGCCAGGAAGATCTCCTGAAGAAGGGAATGGTTACCCACACCAGTATTCTTGCCTGGAGAATTTCATGGACAGAGGAGCCTGGCAGGCAGAAGTTCTTGGAGTCACAAAGAGTCAGACACGACTGAGCAACCAACACACACACACACATTTGAAATAGATAACTAATGAGAACCTACTGTGTAGCACAGGGGACTCTTCTCAAGGCTCTGTGATGACCCAACTCTGGAGGAAATCAAAAAAAGAGGGGCTATGTGTATATGCATAGCTGATTCACTTTGCTCTACAGTGGAAACTAATGCAACATTGTATATCAACTATACTCCAGTAAAATTTGAAAAAAATATAGGTATTAACAATCTAGAATTTTTAAGTCAGTGTACTATAGATTATCTCACTTGAGTTCCATATTCCCATGGTCTGGCTAGCATCTTCTTTTGCTCTCTTCACCCACAGGCCTCTTGAGATTTTATCTGGCAGCACAACATTGTACTTTATTATTCAGAGTATGTCAGTTCTTGATGGCACCACACCTTCCTCATCTTTCAGGCAGCCTAGCAACATGTATGCCAAACAGGGGCCATTCCCTATGTTTATTTTAGTCAGTAGAGCCCGCTACACCTTGCTGGCTCACCAAATCCTCCCGACGTAAAGGTTATAGCTTTGCTGCATCTTCGGTCAGGTCACATTCTTAGGCAGGCCTCTCTAATTCATCCTGTGTGACCACGAGGGAGGTAGTGTGTGGATTTATGATCCCCTAGTCCAAAGAATAACGGAGGAACTGGTCTTTCAATTATATTTATTAATTAAATTATGGATGAGTTTGGCCCCTAAAGAAAGGTGAGATTCTAAAACTAATGATGAGGACAGGTCCTTCTGTGTGGGCTGAATTCTTCTCTCTTGAATTCTTCATTTTACTTTAGCTACAACTCCCACTCTTGCCAGGAGGAATTTTGTGTCATACAAATGTAGGAATGTGGTCCTGGGAATTTAATTATTCCTACAATAAAATTCTTGTTTTATTGAATATAAATAGGTATGCCTAGTTATGTTAGCGCCTTTATAGTGCTTAAATACCAATAATTATTCAAACAGATTTATTGAGGTTTAATGGCAATGTAATAATAATGTCGGTATGTTTTATATGCAATAGTTGTTACACCTCATTAAACAGGTTGCTAAATGATCCATTGCTGTTTAATTAACATGCAATGACTGTGTTATTAAATCTTAAACTGTAAATTAAATCCTGATTTGAGACACTTAATTTTAAAGTGTGATTGAAAACTTCTTGGGCATGAGCCTCCAGAGTCCCTTTTATTTTCCACGGTTCCTTCTTGCCCTGTCCCACACTTAGACCTTTGGAACTGGGAAGTGGGTTGCACTTCATCTGTGTGGCTGAAGTTTTTTTCTTAATGGAGAACAGCATGCTTTTCTAGTAGGTCAGCAAATTTTGAATGGAGGGCGAACTTTATTTCTGATCCAATTCCTTGCGTATGGAAGATTACTTAAAATATATATATATATATATTTGGGGAAAGAACCAGTCTAATTTCATGTAACTATTCACTCTTACTTTCATAGGAGTATATTTTGAAAGGCTGGCAAGCTTTATTCAGCTAATTCAGAACTAAACACCCACCTATTTGCCAACAGGAAGATCCATGGTCTATGCAAGGCCGTTCAGTCTTCGCTGAACCAGCTGGCTATCAAAATGGCAATTTGATGTTAAGTGGGCAAAGGTAGCTTCTCTATTTTTAATAGTGAGAATCAAGACTTGTCAAGGTTTGTAAGTATTTCAGAAACCTACAGACAAAACTTTCTGGAGCACTGAGGTTTGTGTGATAGTGGTCCAAAGAAGAGTAATACAATATTCTCCAGATGCTGTATAATTTTTACATCTTCTTTTGTGCTTTTCCATCTTGTAGAACACAAAACAGATCCCTAGTGTTAGAATTTATATTCCGTGCATCTGTTCTCCAATGGTCACCTATGACGGTGGCTTTCAATAATATTTTACATTGCATAATACAGAGCGGCACAGTAGCATCACTGGCTCAATGGATATGAATATGAGTAAACTCTAGGAGATAGTGAAGGACAGGGAAGCCTGGGGCGCTGGAGTTCATGGGGTCACAAAGAGGCAGACACAACTTAGCGACTGAACAAAAACCAAAAATACAAGACATCCTAAGCCTGGAGAAAACTACAGTTTCAAATAATTTCCATCTCTTGGCTAGGTAGTGCTTATTTTCCCATAATTCTTTGGGTAATAATGAAAGCACTAATAAGATGCTTATATTTTCCCTCTTCATTTTTAAAATATTTTCTAAAGAGTTTCATTAAGCTCTTTTTTTTAACATACATGTATGTGAATTATGGTCTTCTCTTGTGTATATGTAGATAGAGAAAAATGAAGCAATCAAATATTACAGAATAATAATTGTCCATACGTCATAAGGGCTACCCTGATAGCTCAGTTGGTAAAGAATTTGCCTGCAATGCAGGAGACCCTGGTTCAATTCCTGAGTTGGGAAGATCCCCTGGAGAAGGGGTATGCTCCCCACTCCACTCTTCTTGGGCTTCCTTTGTGGCTCAGCTGGTAAAGAATCTGCCTGCATGTGGGAGACAGGGGTTTTATCCCTGGGTTGGGAAGATCTCCTGGATAAGGGAAAAGCTACCCACTCCAGTATTCTGGCCTAGAAAATTCCAAGGACTGTATAGGGGTCACAAAGAGTCAGACACAACTGAGCAACTTTCACACATATGTTCTCGAGTGGCATGATAAAAACATGTTCTGAAATTTTGTAAATATAAAAGTGCCCACTAAATTCTGCCTTCATGCAAGGCATCATCATCCTCATCATTTTAGTTGTGTCCAGCTCTTTGGGAACCCATGGACTTTAGCCCATCAGGCTCCTCTGATGGGAATTTTCCAGGCAAGAATTTTCCAGGCAAGAATATTAGAGTGGGTTGCCACTTCCTACTCCTGGGGATCTTCCTGACCCAGGAATCAAATCCATGGCTCTTGCTTCTCCTGCATTTCAAAATGCTTAATCCTGCTATCTGTCTGCAAAACTTTCTTCACCCCCCACCCCGCCCCACCAATTCACCTCCACCACCACCACCATGCTATATTTCATCACATCTTTCAGATGAACATCTACTACTTAAAAAGACAACTAAACTTACATTTTGTAGCTGTTCCTGTCCACATGTAAGGAATTAGCTTCTTCTTTGGGACTCCTTGTTGTCAAGACTCTAAAGCAGTATGAGATACTTGAGTATTTCTATGACCACCTCTCCCGAGTTGACTGTAGGCAACTTGCAGGCCCAACCTGAGTCTTGGGTCAAAGCCCAAGTAGCGTGATGGACACATAGTGAAAGCTCAGTGCTTTTACTGATTAAACACTTTCCCCCATGATTTTATGTTTAAACATCCGCAGAGATTACCATGACTGCCCTCTGCCTTCTTAATTGGATTCAGCCATGGTTCTGCCTATGTAAATATGCATCATTTTCAAGCTTCCCTCCATCTTCTCTTTTATTAAAACCTCTTAACAGGCAAGATATGTTTATGTTGGCATAATTTTATCAAAGCCTCTGCTATGAAAAGTGTTTAACATCTCATCAGTCCTAATGGGTAGGACTTCTTCTCAGTGGGCTCTGACATCACTCCACTGGTGCCAAGCAGGATCTTAGCACTGCTTGACCTTAATACACTTTCTGAATTATAGCTAGGCTGGAATTATGTATGAAACAACATATTATTGAATAAGAACAGCATAAATAAAAGTGGTCTTATTAAACTATGAACCTTAAAATTGTGCAATATTCAGATACGTATTTGTAAGAAAACATCCCTTCTTGTATGCCTTTCTCCAAGATGAAGAAATTATTATTATAGAACTATATTAATTTGAATTTTCATTCTAATTTCAGCTTAAAATAAAACCTGAAATGGAATTAGAAAGAATGTTTTATTATGTGAACATATAATTAAGTTGCATCAATACATTTGTTTCTTATCTGTCTCCATCAGTAGAAGATACACTCCAGGAGACTCAGAATTTTTCACCTCTGAAAACTCTTTGCCTAGAATAGTGGCTGCTCAGTAAATACATGTGGAAACTGTATAGATTCTTTTCATCATTTTATACATTCTACTTAAATACATGTGTGACGGTCTGCATTTATATAGCATGTTTTTATTGCTGCTGTTAGTATTGCAATGGCTCCATGCCATATGTAACTCAGATTACATTAATGCAAGTTTGCACATAATGAAGCAAGTAAATATTAAGAGGAACATCCAAATTAACAAGGCGAGATAGTAGGAGGGTTGGCAATGAAGTAGATGTGCTCTTGTTCTCAATTCAAGGCTATCTGTCTCTTATCAAGATAAATAATTGAAAATTATTTTAAATATGTGAAAATATTATTTGCTCACTTCTAATGTCCAAATATATCTTGGTAAAGAGAGCTTAAATTTGACAGGCATCTTAGAAAAATTATGTTATTCTCTCGCCTGTTGTCTCTCTCTCTCTCCCTCTCTCTCTCTTTCTATATATATATATGCTTGAAAGTAATTCATGTATATAAACATGCATCCTTAAATTGGGGTAAGTTCACTAACACTTTATTTTCTTTATGGTTATCTTTGCTTTAAAGGACTGTAAAGCATTTAAGAAAAGATAAGTCTATTAAAATCATTAGTGAAATTAAAATGCTAGAAAGTGAGAAAGACACTATACAATTAAATAGAAAATTCTTCCACAAAATATTACAAAATATAATGTAGTAGTAGTTAGCCAGCCAGTTGTCTCTGAGTCTTTGTGACCCCATGGACTGTTGTCCAGCAGGCTCCTCTGTCCATGGAGTTTTCCAGGCAAGAGCACTGGAGTGGGTTGCCATTCCCCTCTCCAGAGGATCTCCCTGACCCAGGGATCAAACCCAGGTCTCTCACATTGAAAGCAGAATCTTCACCATCTGAGACACCATACCGAGTGCCAAATACATGCACACCATTCTACTTTTTGTGTTATGGAGTAGAAGCTGGAACACATGTGAGTTTCATTGGCAAGATGCTGGCATTCTTTTTGGCAAAATGAAACATACACACCTACAACAATTTTCAAAGCCATGTAGTGGAGGTTTGAGAACATATGCAAACTGAAGCTAAGCACCCCATGCAGAGACAAAGTAGAAAATGCAAAACCAAGAGGAGAGAGTGGGTAGTAGCACATCACCGGTGCTGGTGGGGGAGCTGATGAACACATCAATCTCAGATGGAAAGGGAGATACTCCTTTCTCAGAGATAAGAAGAGGGTGAATAAATATTCATTTGGAGTAAATAGAGATTGAAGAAACAGAAATCAGATACATTTAAACTATTTATTTTGTTAAAATATGAAGTGAAATCTTTGGCAAAGGATCAGTGATCTGAACATAGTCTAAAGTGTTGAGATCAGGAAAAATGTTTCAGAGCATGTGGAGGAAAGCGACAAGTATTCCACAAGAGATTATTCAAAGACACAGGGCAGTGACATAGAGTGGGGCAGCTTGTGGCCGCCAAATGCTGCTCAGATGAGGGTGCAAAGTGAAGGCTGAGGGGTGCTGACTCAGGTTGTGTGTACTCTAAGGAACACCTTTCTCCAATTCACACAGAAGTGCCAAATGAGTGAGTAGTAGCCTTGAGAATAAAAGTCTAAAATGAATTTGATGTTTGGGTATTGCTAAAGACCTACTGACTCATTCTTGCCTGGAAAATTCCATGGACAGAAGAGCCTGGTGGGCAACAGTCTATAGGGTCACAAAGAGTCAGGCACAACTGAGCATGCACGTGCTCAATGTTCACACACTCTTACGTGAACCTACATTGGTTGTCTTAAGATAAATAAGTGCCTTTGTGCTAAAAAGTGACCCAGAATTTAAAGAGGGCATCACTTAAGCTCCATTAGCCTTGGACCCAGAGTACCATCAGACATTCCAGAGTCATGAGGTCTAAATTCTGTAGTGGAAGAAGTAGTCACTGTTAAAAAGCAGGACTTCCTTCCACCTTAGTTATGTTGGCAACATTCCCAAAGCTATTGAGTAGTCTAAATAATTTGCCAATATATTTACTGTGTGGAATTAATTGGATACAATTTCACTTTAGCCCAATGGCTTTTCTGAATTGGCTCAGTTTGGACTTCCTATCCTGAATACACAGTGAATTCTTAAAAATTTTAATGATTTGTCTAGTAGGCAAATTCTAAATAAAAAGACATTCTTTCAGATGCTCAGGTATTTCGGTTAATTGATGCTTTCATGGAGGAATTCAAGTTGTTAAGAAGTTAAAGGCAGTATTGTATTTAGACTGGCATAATTTCAATATTGAAGGCAACTCTCTTAGCCATCTAGTTTATAATACCTCTGTGTCAGAGAGGAACACAATGAATCTTACTCCTGTTCATTAGGGATATAGAGAGATTATGCAAATATGAGGGAAGAAAAAGAACATCTTGCCTTTTTTATGTCCCTCTTTGTTACTATTAAATATCAAACTATACACAGTGTATTGTTTTCTGAATTTTAGATTTTCCAGATTAATAAAACTTAAATAGTTTAAAATGACTTTATAGCCTCAACAGCATTTAGGTAGGCTGTATAATGTCTTCCTGCCTCAGTGGGTGCTACAGGGGATAAATCAAATAATATAGATAATAGAAAAGAGCATAGATTACCAAACGATCCCATCAAAATGATTTTCAGCTGGTGCTGATCAACTGAAATGAATGTGGTTTTCGGTTTGAAATAGTTAATTTCTTGAATATTAAGACAATATATTTGATTCAGTTGTTTTTTTCTGTCATGTGACTGCTACCCAGTATAAATATACTTATCACTTCCATTTGTTGATGAGCAAACAGCCTTGGGCTGTGCATGTAATCCACATACTTCCAGTTATATATGGTGGGCTATCATATGCAGAGAAGTAGGAGACATTGTCTATTTAAATAAGTTCCCAAGATAAACGTACACGTATTCTAGTTTTTATAAATAAATGTTTCTTTTAAATATGTGGTTTATAGACCTTGGCATCCCTAATTCTCACAACAGTTTTAGAAACATAATTCCTTTCTATTTACCTCAATGGCTCCAGAATTTCTTTTATAATAACTGAGTGAAGACATATTTTCCTTCATCTTTTTTCCAACTTTTATACCCATCTCTAAGTCTTCCCATAATTACAGGCAGAAGTAAACTTCCTCCCCTTAATGAGTGAGTGAAGGTCACTCAGTCGTATCTGACTCTTTGTGACCCCATGGACTATACAGTCCATGGAATTCTCCAGGCCAGAGTACTGGAGTGAGTAGCCTTTCCCTTCTCCAGGTCTCCCGCATTGCAGGTAGATTCTTACCTGCTGAGCCTCAAGGGAAGCCCTCCCACCCTTAATTACTAAATTAATTGGTTATCTTCTTCTAAAGTTAATGACAGTTCAACTCTGTGGCTTTTTTTTTTCCATCAAAAAATGACAATTATCTGTCACATCACAAAGAATTTAAAAAACAATGAAGTTACAAAGAAAATATTAAATGCTGTGTACTGTCCCATTCTTCCTGCCAGTGTCCCAAATAACACTTCTGGCTGCAAATCTGTTGGGCACAGCATGATTTCTGCTAAAAACGAGTTCAACCCAGAGTCTTGTCAGATGTAGCCCATGTTTTGTGTTCTGTGATCTTTGAAAAAGAACAAACAAATCCAGAGCGTAGGAAGGTATTTAGATGGGCTTCTAGGGAAGCTGTCATTTCCACTGTAGCTTTGTTGTTTACTGCAGAGAGAGGCTGATACTAAAACTGCTGGAAGAAAGGAGAAAAATAAAATAGCATCACTAGCATCTTGATGAATGTCAAGTAAAGAAGATTCT